>JAODJW010000039.1:788391-808130 GCA_026777045.1 Hyperopisus bebe | reverse complement strand
GGTTCACACAGATGGGGGGGCATACGGAGGGTCCACACAGGTGGGGGGGCATACAGAGGGTCCACACAGGTGGGGGGGCATACGGAGGGTCCACACAGACAGACAAAGGCGTAACACACGGACTGTTCACACAGACGCAGTGAGGATATCCAGATGGCTCTCCCACACGGCCTTACAGGCACGAAGGGGCATACAGATGGTCCACACATACAGCTACACAGACACAGAGGGGACATATGGACAGTCTTCACACACAGCCTTACAGACATGGGGGTACTTAGCAGCCTTAGCATGGATGCCCAGACCTCTTTCTCCGCAGCCATCTGCTCCAACTCCATCGGGGTACCAAGGCCTTCCAGGATGGACATGTGGTGGTGTCTAGGAGGCATCCGTCATAGATGCCCAAACCTCCTACACTGGCACCTTTCGATGCGGAAGAGCAGCAGCTCTGCTTTGAGCCCCTCCTGAATGTCAGAGCCCCTCACCCTATCCCTAAGGCTGAGCCCAGCCATTTCTGCCATGACCTCATTCTTTCAGTCACTACGCAGAGTTCATGACCAAAGGTGAGGTTAGTCACTGAACAGAGATGGGAATCTGTCCCTGGACTCTCTATATGTTTGCCAAGGCAATTTGATGGTCTCATCTTACACAATGTGTGAATATGTCTGTTTCCAGCAAGATGCTCAACACAACCCCTTGTGTCAAAGATGCATAAGTGCAGCTAATGTAGCTGTTAGTCTATTGCCCCTGTGGAGGAACGTTTTATTTTTATTTAGACACATTGGGAAGTTTCTGGAAGATGACATGATATGACAGTCAGGAGTGGGTTTGGGACACGTGATGTGTCTTTCTAGTCCTCCCTCTATCGTAAAAGAAATGTCAAGTGAGATTTAGAGCAAGCTGTCACTGGAGGGGCCAAACTTCGCCCTGGATGCTGAGTTTGTTATGCAAAGGACCTGTGTTTGTACTGAAAAAGCTTTGCCACGTACTGAACAAAGTAAGCAGAAAGAAAAGGGAGAACTTGTTTCCAATTTATTTTCAATTTCGAGGTGTGTACTCTGGATAGTGGGCTTTGGACAAAATAATTGCGTCCTCTTAAAACATGTCACTCAGTCTTGTCCCCCGCATTGTCGGAAAGAAACAAGGTTGCCGCCGCGTAAATAAAACGACCCCACAGCTGTTCCTGCTGAAGAAAAACATAAAAGTAGATTACAAAGGGAGGGCGGCCTTTTGTTTGGTGTGGGGTTTGTTGATAGGCTGAGTTCGCAGTTTAGGTGCAATATGCAAGGGCAGACTAGTGGGTAGGGCAACTGCTGCAGGGTCCTGGGCCCCCCCATGAAAGTTGAGAGCCCTCCCCCGACTGCAAATCTCAGATATATGCAAATACTTGTGCAGATTAAGGTGATTCTCTGATGTTCCATCTCTCATTTTTATCTCAGTCTCATTATGGTGGGAGACATAACACAAAAATGATTTGGCACAATACTTAAAATGTAGGTTGTAATGTTTTGTAGTGAAACTATGCTGTCAAGCTGTGTATTTAAAGAAAAAAGCTATGTTTGTGGAATGTGCTAACTACTGCAGTGCATGATGGGTATGATATTCAGGGGCTACTTAAATGTCATTATCTGCACCTGCTGCTACTGGCATAGGGGGGCATTGGCCCATTTTTGCCCTCGGACCCAGTGTACAGTTGTTCCACCACTAGCAATATGTGAGTGTTGGTTGGGATTATATTTTACGGTGAATGACAATATTTCCATTGAATAAGAAAAATATGCACAGGCTGCTTCAGAAACTGCCAGATATGTGCTATTCCTAAACATGTAAGTCCTTTTTAGTGTAGAAAGGGAATGGAGCAAAGCGCAGGAGGAGCATCAGTCAGCAGCCGGTGGTCACGTCTGCCTTTAACACAGGTGTCAGACCACAGTAGTTATACAAAGTGTGTCGTGTCAGGATCAGGTGCTGAAAAGACAAATAAACCGCATCTTTCCACTTAAACAAGACTTTAACTTTGCTTTGTGGCTACTGTTGCAATAGTAACAGCCCCCTCTGGCCCCAAAGCCCCACACTGAAAGCCTGGTGACCCACCGCATGCTCCGTTATGTAAGCGTGTTTTCCGAACAACTCGCTCTGCTTGTGTGGCACAGGCTGATGTCAGAGAGGGAATCAGGCACTTCCAGCATCACAGAGGCCAGAGAAGAGGAAGATGCAGAACACAAGAGGAGGGGCCAATGCACAATCGGGACCGGGGGGGGTGCAGATGGAGCATTGCTAAGCCCCGTGGAGGGAGGCCCTGAATTAGCTTCTCAGACCCTGTGTGAGCCGCTGGTCTTACCACTGGTTTTTAGTAAAATGACATTTATTTAGCACATTGTCTGACAGGCCCTTGTGTAACATGACAGACGACTCCACTTTTCATTTCAGCCCCTCGCTGTCAAATTTAAGTTACTGAGACACCAGGAGCTGAATGTGTCCACCCCTCCCCCTCCTCGCAGTGTCTGACCTCCTCCTGTCCTTTATCCACACACTCTCCTGCCCTTTATCCACACACTCTCCTGTCCTTTATCCACACACTCTCCTGCCCTTTATCCACACACTCTCCCGCCCTTTATCCACACACTCTCCTGCCCTTTATCCACACACTCTCCCGCCCTTTATCCACACACTCTCCTGTCCTTTATCCACACACTCTCCTGTCCTTTATCCACACACTCTCCTGCCCTTTACCCACACACTCTCCTGCCCTTTATCCACACACTTGCAGCAGTTTGCAGCAGCGTCCCCTCATTGTTTTGCATGTCCCCCCATCCACATGCCACATGCGACGCTGTCACACACGCTGCGGCTGGGCTGCTATCCCCATGTTTAAGCAGAACTGGGAAAGAGGGATCTGCTGCTGCTGACACTCGAGTCCATGGCCCGGGTACAAAATGTGCATCCATCTTCTAACTGCTTATCTTGGGGCCGCCTGAGGCACACAGGGCACTGATGAGTTAAATGTCCCAAGTGAGTCTGCAATGCTAAGGGAGCAGCCAGGGCTGGGGGTCTGAAGTCTCAGACCATGAAAGGGCTGCCAAATAAATCTGTATGTTTATGGAGGAAAAGGAATACATTTGAGGGGGGGTTGGGGCATTTGTACGGTACAATTGGATACTTCTGTTAGAGTCTTACTAAAAGCTTTTATATAATAACATGGAATGTTCTTGTCTGAAGCTCAGTTCGTTTAACATTTATTTGTGTATGTGTGTAGGTCTGTGTACGTCAGCGTGTGAGCGCTTGTGCGCATTTGCGCGCATCTCTGCGCGCGCACACAGTCAGATCGCAGAGGAGCGGAGACGCGAAAGCGCGCCTCCCGTCGGGGAGCAGAACCTGGGCTCGGACACCCGATAGAGGCGGCGAAGACACGGGCCGAGTCGTGCGCCCTGCGAACTTCCAGGTCGCCTCCTCTACCACGCTGATGTGGAGACGCACTCTTGTCAACTCTGGGTGCTGAGGCGCGTCGCTCCCGCTAGAAGTTACATCTGCGGTCTTCTGAAGTTAAAGCAGTGACGGACAAAGGGGGGCAGAGCGGCCGGCGCAGCGAGTAGCGCAGGCTGAGAAACAGTGAGAGACAGGAGGAGCATTTTCCCTCCTCCCTGCATTTGCGGATTACCTGGCAGCCGTAAGTAACAGCTATCTCCTTCGTGACTACCCCGTGACAGATCGCAGGCTTTATACATGGCTTTGTAATTCATTACTGTCCTTAATATATTTACTGACTCATATATATTTTTACTTTAATATCCTACAATGTTTCGCATATGTTGACTAAAGAGACAGAAGTTTCAACAATGACAATTTTACTTTTATCTATTTATAATGCTACAATGTCTTACATAGTTTCTTATCATTTTCAATTTACTTATTAGGCCAACGTGTAAAAATGCCAAATCGCCTGTATTGTAAAGAGGCACCAAAGTAAATGCACCATACAGCAAACTGCTCCAGCTCAAACGTTTAACTTGAGGAAAACTTGTGAATATTATGGTTTCTTCAAAAACAATAGAAATATCCTTTATTTATTATTTGGGTGAATTGGTGTATGGGAAATTACGTTTTCTTTATTCTTAACGATTTATAATCAATGACGAAAGTAAACAAACGTCGTGAGCTGGACAGTTATCGCTCTTTGTTAAATGCAGGTGTCGTGAGGTTTTGGGGTGACATAACGCGGTTTTAGGGTTAGGGCTACAGGCTCGGGAGATCGGGTGGTTTGCAGTCTTAACTTAACATGGAGCATCATTAAATAACACAGGGCGGTTATGTAACGTCGGGGCCAGGTGACTATTCACTGAGGGAATGTCCGCCGAGATTATTGCTGGTATTAAAACAGGGACATTTGTGCAATGAAAATTCATGCTCACCAACACGTGAGGCGACAGATTTAATTACATTTGGAATTTGGAAGATTCACTTTCCATTACAACCGCCGACCTAAATCTGAAGTTAAACTGCTTAAATAATTTTAAATCCGGCGAAAATTCTCAGCGCAAATCCCCTTTGTGTCCGTCGTCTCTTTTGAGCCTGCGGTAAACGTTGAAGTTTGAGAATGACAGCTGCCTAAATCTAACGATGGAAGAGCAACAAGCGAGGCTGAAAGTAACGGACTGTGAACAGTGTTCGTGTGAGTGTTTATTATTGCTTGGGCATGAGGTTTTTTTCGGCATGGACGTGAATGTTTGTATGTACTGAATTCATCTATCTGTAGATAGTAATTGTATCTATAGCCTATTTTGTGTATGTGTGTGCGTGCGCGTGTGTGTGCGTGCGCATGTGCCCCCCATTTGCTCAGAAACCCTCGCTGGGTCGTCTCCCTTTGTTCAGTTACCAACCCCCCCCCCGACCCAGGGCTCTCTAGACAGTGTTACCCCACCTGGCTACCACCCGCCCCTGCCCCCGCTCCCGTCCCCGCCCCCTCAGGGCATTACGGGTTGCCCTGCACACAGGCAGATAAGGCGGGGGCGCCGTGCCTGCCTATCCAAGCCCACGCCAGCGTCATGGCAGATATGGCGTCTCCTTCAGCGATGATGGCGGCGGAGGGTGAAGCGGGCGAGCAGGCGCTCCCTAAAGTGCGGCTTCAACTGACAGCTTCTTACTAGTGCTTCGTGGATGATGTCAATTAATGATACAAAGAGAACGACCAATGTATGGAAATTTACATATATTTGCATACATCTGCATACATTTACATAACTTACTGACTGAAGGACAGGGTTTGGTTGCTCTCTTTTGGCAGGGAGGTCGCAGGTGGTTAGGAGGCGAGCTCAGACAGTGGGCGGCGGGGGCCACACAGAGCCAGTGGCGCCCTCTGCTGGGTGGAGGGTCTGAGCCTCACTTTCCCACCCCCTGGCCTGGCGATGCCCCTCTTCAGCTGGAGGAAGCGCCCCCCTGTGGAGGAGGTGCGGGGTGGCCCCCTGCTGCACCAGCTGCTGCGGCACGTGGAAGAGCGGGAGCAGCGCCGTCGCCTGGCCCGTGGCATCCAGCCAGCGGCCCCACGGCCCCTCGTGGCCCCCCAGGACCGCAAGCAGCTGGAGCTGCTCTGTGCTCAAGTGCCGCCGGCTCACGCCGCCGCCGTGCTCTCCAGGTGGGGGTCCCCCCCTCCTTCCCAGCATGCTTAGCACATCCCACCCGACACGTACCGTCGGCGAGCCGCTGAACCTCTTTTCCGTTACCTTCCTCCACGCATTTCTCACAGCACACCCAACCATAACCTTCATGCAGGACTCCCTCTGCATGTTTATGGCAAGTGACAGCTCCTCGACCCCCCACCTCCTTGTTTGGGGGGGAGGTAGACGAGACAGGACAAAGGGGAGCTTGCAGTGGTTGTCGCGGATGAATGACAGCATCTTTTGCTGAAGTGCTGATCCCCTGTGCCTCATCACCGCTGCCGCTATACGGCGCGGTCACCCAAAGGTCCGAACATGGCCTGACAGCCCAGGGCTGACAGAGACACTCCTCCCTCCCGCTCGCAGTGTGTGTGTGTGTGTGTGTGTGTGTGTGTGTGTTAGACCTTCAGGCTCTGGGCTGGGGAGGGTCATTACATAATAACGATGCCCTGACCAATCCACAATCGGAAAATGTCAAATCGACATGCTTCCTTTCTGCTTGTGAAATGTTTTGTTATTCTGAATCATGCAGTACCGTTACTATATTAAGGACATAAAAATACCCCTGAAGCTTATTAATTATTATGAATATTATAATTACATTAACACAGTGTCTAAGTACACAGAGTCCTTGATGTTTTGCACAAGAGAAACGTGACCCGAATGAAGAAAGCATCTCACTTTAGACATGGGTGAAGAGTAAGTCATAAGGCAGTGATGCGTTAACCATAGTAACCGTAGTAACTGTAGTAACCGTATTAACTGTAGTATCCAGTCCACCATCCAGCAGGATGATTAAAGTGCAGCAGCATATCATAGGAAATGCAGTGCAGCATGGAAGGCGCTGTGGCACTGGCGAGACCCCAGCTGTGTGGGGGGGGGGGCACATCACACGCTGGGCTGGCTCTGCATCTCTGCTGTCAGACAGCTGCTTTCAGATGGCTGGGGTAGATCGCTCAGAGGGAAAGACACATACAGACACACAGACACAGATCCAAACAGGCACACACACACACAGACACACACACACTTTCCCCCATCACACCACGGAGAGGACAGAGCCATCAGACCGAAAGCTGCCTGGACTCACTGCACTCTGGGTTTAGTGCTCCGACGGCTCATTAAGTCACTTTTCATTGTCATTTTCTCTGGGACCCTACATAGCCTGACTGAAAAGGCTTTTCCCTCATTTGCACACTAAGATGCCATTAAAAATGTCCTTCATTCGTAGCGGCTGCCTTGCAGAAGTGACTTCATCGGCGTCACTAACGCGGCTTTGTGTTCTGGCCCAGGGTCAAGGAGCTGTTGGCGAGCACCAGCTTACTTCCCTGGGAGCTGGTCTACGCCTTTCAGCAGGTGCTGCGAGATTTCCTCTGCGGGGAGGAGGTGGAGGAGGTGGGGCCTGTGCTGGCCTGGGCCCGTCGCTGTCCGGGGAAGCCGGGCTCAGGAGCGGCCACGGTGCCGGAGTGTCCAGACGCACAGAGGGAGGAGATCCCCACCATCTCCAGCCATGTGGAACGCAGCATGCGCTGGGCTCGGCCTTACGAGGCCCAGAGGGACTGGGACCTCCCCCATCACTGCCCCGCCCCCCAGCGCTGCTCTCAGGCTTACAGCACTGCTTTGTGATGGCCCCTCCTCCTTATGTCTGGCCTCTCCTCTCTACACCTCGAACCAAATTTTCGGCCTGTAACACTGCACTCCTCCCTGAATAGGCCCTGGCCCCGCCCCCTCAAGGCCACACCCTCGTGCAGTTCCAGGCAACGGACTAGCAAGTTATCCTAATAATTGGCCCTCAGACACAAGACTTGCGGTCAGATGGCTCCTATACCAACCCTGCCCCTAGTTACATAAGTAGCCGTTCCTCTCAGACCTCCGAGAGCCTGGGACTGGTACCGTGTGTGGCAGCTTAGGGTGGATGTCACCAGCTGGGCCTGTGGCAGCACTGACCTACCTGTGGACCTCACTCAGTGCTCCTGGACCAAAGCAGTAGCCAAACCTTCTATGCCTTGGGAGTCTAATCCTCCCCACTGGTGGCTGTAGAGTCCCTGCTCCTCCAGCCTTGAGGCTGTTCCTCCTGACGGTGCCCTAGGACCTTGTGAGTGGCTGTGTGGCTCCTCGCCTCCCCATGTCTCCTGGGAAATCAGGAAGGTTTTTTTGTGTTGAGGTGAAGTTACAGCCCAGGCTGCTGTGTGATTCCTGAGGCCTCCTGCTGGGCTGCTTCGTAGCTGTAGCTTCTCTTCTAGCAGCACGGAGACTTGGTGGAAGGTCTGGGGTTCTCACAGTAGATGGTGAAAACCATCCTTTTGATACTTGTCTGCTGTGTTTCAGCAAACATTGTTTATCTACAGTGCCAGCGTGCAGGAGAATAGTACAGTATCGTAATGAAGTGTGAAATTAAGCTTTATATTTTTTAATGGATATGCAAGTGAGGTGATTTCTGTACCAAAGCTGTGCAGAGTGAGGAAAAACTGTTTGATCAAAAGCAATAGTCCTGTTCATGTGTTTCCTGGTGCTTATTCAACAACCCGGACTCCTGTACCTTGCCAAACGCCTTTCTAAATGTAGATGTAATCTTAATTTATTTTCATGTCTGAGTTATTTGTATTATTACTCAATACCGGAACCAAATTCCTTGTGTAACTTAACATACTTGACCAATAAATCTGATTCTGATACAGACTGTGCAAGAAGCATTTAACTCCCTGCCCAGCGGGCTGTACATCATGCGTCCCAACAGTGGGACCCGAAACCAGATTTTACCATGTGACCAAGATAGTGCTGAGGCGGCGAACAGTGGGGGTCGTCCCACACGTGGTGGATGCTGAGGGTCTCTCAGATGGCGGGATGCAGATGCCATCCTTCCCTCTCCTCTTTATTATGTATACTGCCCTTCCTCTGCTCTTTTTTTGTGTATACCATCCTTCCATCTCCCCCTTCTTTTTTTATCATTCTTCCCTGTCCTTTGTGCTCATGGGAGTTTTACTTACACAAAAATGTTGTGAGAGCAGAATGAAAAATGATTGGTTGAGAGAGATACCCAATCAGATTGTAGAGAAAGTGAGTCCAAGAAACTAGAGGAGGCTGGACCAACCAATCAGATATAAGTGAAACTCCTCCTTTGTTTATGTATTCCATCCTCCCCGCTCCTCTTTGCTATTGATCTAAAGCTCTCCCAAATTCTTTTGACAAACAAGTTTGGAAATGTTAGAAACATGAGCCCAGGAAAACTTTATACTTCAACAGATTGATGTTTATGGCAAATCAAAAGTCACAAAATATGCCTTCCTTGCTCCTGCAAGAGATTCATTAATCCAAAGATCGTATCATCCCGGATGTGGGCAATGCAATGTGGCTACATGCAATCTGAACACACGTACTACCACAATGGATTGTGTCTCTTACAATATAAACAAACATATAATTGAATTGTAGATAGATGTTAAGAAACATAAAAAATATCTACATAGAAGTGCTCTGAGGTTCATGGTGAAAGTACATAGTGCCGTAGGTGTTCTGGCCATGAGGCGCAGCGGCATAGTCAGCCCGGAGAGCCCGGAAGGATCCGTCATCCCCGGATTGAAGTCCACAAGCAGGATGCCCTCGGCCTTTGATTGTGCCCCCGTTTGCCTTTTCACTGACTTGACTTTTCATCCAACGAAGAAAAAACCTTGGACTTCAGCTTAGGCTTTTATTTGATTAGTCACTTTTTTGTTTTACCGTTTCAATTAAGAAAAAAATATCTGATCCTAACCCTAACCCTTTCGATTAAATTAAAATGTCAATTAATATATTCAAAATGTAGATTAATAATGTCATACTTTTAAAGGTAAATTTTAAATATTAAAATATTAAAAGTAAAAACAGCTCATTTAAATGCAGGTTTATAGCGATACTGCCGCATTTTGCGCCTGTTATACAATCGCTTAACAGCAGAAAAAATGTGATTCAGTACCGGAGGTGTCCGCTAGGTGGAAACCGCCATAAACGCGTGAGTTTGACGCGCGGCGATGAACAGCTCGTGCCTTCCCAGAAACCCCCGCGGCAGTGACCTTCCTCAGCCTTCAGCTGATAGAAGCCGGTACCAGTAATTTACAGGGCAAGTTCTTAACGTTTGGAAGCGTTTTTAAAGTTACGGCCTTTATGCATTTTTGGAAATAGGAGTATTTTATCTTTCTTATGAGAATCTGTCTACGACTAATTTAACAATGTGTCTAGCTAGATGGTTATGCTTTTACGAGGCCTAGCTCACTGTACTTGAACAAACTAACCAAGTAATTGTGCTTAAACTTAACCATACAGTGTGTAAATCTGTAAAATTGTAACTTGCTGTTAATGTAAGCGGCTTCACTGGGCATAAAATAACGTTTTCGATGTTAATGCGTCCGTGTTTCGTCCTCTTCGCTACCGTAGGTTCTGCTTATAATAATAATAATAATAATAATAATAATAATAATAATAATAATAGGTACTTTATTGATCCCACGTGTGGGGAAATTGTTTTTACGCCTCCCTCAACTTGCTCTTCGTAGAGTAAGTTGTCCGCGAAGAAGTAGATCAATAATCTACTTTATTGATCCTTCGCCTATGTACAAACTAATGATGGATCGGGTATTGCCGTAAACACCGTCCTGAGTGTCTTTCGGTGCAAAATCAGCAAGAAGTGCGTTAAGATCTGTTCATCAACTCGAACACCGTAACATGCACAAATGTATATACCAGGAAGGGAATGCTGGCCTTGTGCGAAGGGATGAGCTGTTGGGCATTATGCATTTTTTAAACAATTATAATAAAGGACAACATTGTGGGTACGAGATCTGTGTGTTGTTGTATAGAGGACAAACTTTCTATGTATGATTTTTAACTTGAATTTGAATGAAGTCTACCTCTGCAATGAAAGTAGCGAATATTGTAGCGGTAGGGCCACTTCGTAGGCTGACTATGAAAAATGAGGGTGTTGATCTGTGGGTGTCTTTCTCTCTGTGTGCTGATGCAGATGGCAGGGAGAGCGCTCTCGGCGTGGTGGACTAAGATTAAGCCCTACTACACACAGGCATACCAGGAGGTGTGGGTCGGTGTTGGCATTATGACCTATCTGTACTACAAGGTCTCCTATGGAGGTGAGTTCTCTGCCTGTCTCCAGATGGGGTTGCATGTGAATAGAAACATGCAGGGATTTGTACATTGCCTCTTAACATGGGGTGGTGTTCAGGTAAATTACGCTGCCCACTGAAGACTGTGTCTCCTCCAGAGATCCAGCACATTTGTTCTCTCTATGGGACATTATGATCTTGCTGATATCCCTCAGTGTGCATGCCAGTCCTGCTTCTCAAAGAGGATAGTTGGGGCTTTAAGGTGACGTCACATGTGTGGAGGTGTGCTTTTTGCCATCCCACAACTTGGTTTGTGTAAAATAAATAAACAAACAAAATCCCTGTATCTGGAGGAATATCAATATTTAAAAAATAAATGAAAAGCATTCTTACTGTAAACTAAAAGCAAGCTAAATGGTTGACCCTCAACATCAGTATTGTGAAAAAAATATCCAGAAATTCTGAACAATTTATTTCATGACGATTCCCTTTCATCCAAAGTGTTATTTTTGATAGTGTGTGTGTAAGCATGTATGCAAGGATCGGTCTGAATGTGCACATGGCTGCCTTAGTGTCTCTGAGGGACTCCCAGCTGGGAAGGTCTTTCTCTGAGCGATACAGCATAGATCTGCACTATGAGACATACCAACAAAATGGCTCTGACTTTAAGAGAAGATAAAATGCAAAACAGATACTGCTATGTGCTGCTTTTTTTGCGTGTCCTGGCCAATGACTGGCTTTTTTTTTGTTTCTTACAGGGAAGAAAGCAGTCAAGAGCAGTAAGTACATCGTCTTCCTAGTTACTCTCCAACTTAGCTTTCTGGTGTACAGAAACAAGCAAGAAAGTAAATGTGGCTTGCTGAGAATTACCCAGACATTTCTGGCTGTGACACTTATGTGGTGGAACCTACATGAAGTCACCTGGGTGACACATGATTTAATCAACATGCCATGTATAACATTGCCCTTTTTAACCAATGTTGTGATTAAGTAAGTTTCCCTCCAATCCACTCCTCAGGTTCTGGACACTGATTGGACGATATACCCCACTACTGGCTCCGCCTTCTGCCGGCCTCCTCAGCCCTTGGGATGTGATGCAACATACTCCGCGTGCTCAGGAGACTGGCTGTCTGTATTGCAATGCAATAAACTGAAGTTCCTTTTGCAGATTTTTTTTTTTGTCCCGGTCAGTATTTCAGAAAAAGAAAATGCAGGAGAAACATTGACCAATAGCATTTGAGGTATCAGGTCTGGTGACAAGCCTTCACTGATTGCACATTCCATCAGTATAACTGTGTGAAGTTGAATTAGCAGACCAATAGCATAGCTATATGTAAAATATTGCAATCCACACAACATAATGGGAGACAGAGTTCAATAGGATGGACCGTATACAACAGGAGTAACTGCCCGCAAGTGGAGGCTGTCTGAAAGGGATGTCTGGGTACTAGTCTGGAACTCTGGATTGTAACAAAAAACATGAAAGTTGCCCAGTTCACTGCAGAATTAAATGCACACCATGCCTCTCCTATTTCCACCCAAACTGCTGGTTAGGAGCTCCCGATCCGAACAGTACTGAGCCACTTTGAGGTGTTTTGGAGGAGTGAGACAGAAAATGTTTTCCTCCACTGTTCTGCAAGAGGAATGGCTCAAAATCCTTCTGGCCACTGCAGACTTGCATCTGTCATTCCCCAAACACATTGCTAAAGGAGGCTGTACACCATACTAATAAATTATGGTCTAAAACCAGGTGTTTCTTCTTTGCCAAACCACTTGTAAGTGCTGTGGCATAAACTGCTTTTTCTACCCTTATGTATGATAACAAAATAAAGCTGTAAAAATAACATTTAAATAGTGAACAAACTGAGCAAATTGGCTACAGACTACAGGTCCGTACGCAGCACCCCCCTCGAAAGTGGCTGAATTGTACGCATGTGCACATTAGAAGTGAACTTGCACATTAGCTCCCCCGTCCGGTCAGGCCGTCAGATACATAATTTAAAGCGAAATTTTGGAAGGACATGGCAGACTAACCCTGCACTTATCTGGTTAGTGTAGCAGCGAACCTGCTGATACCTATTGCTAGTACTGCCGGAACTTCGGCCTTTTCGCACCCGCAAGATTAGGTGTGGGATTCCTTACTAATATACGGGTGAACGAGTTTCCTCACATATCCTGTTCTGAAAGTACAGTATCATCACGGGACATCCACCGACCGTACGTGGAACTGCAGCTGGGAATTCCCATGGTCATGAAATCTATTTCTGCATTATCAAAACAACATAGGTTTACCTTTTTCTTAAAATCATTTTTATTCTTGAACATTGACAGAATATTTGTAAATTGTATCAATTCGGTTACTGTATAAGTAGACAGCAGACCTAATTGCGCATCGTAGTAACATGGAATTGCGAAATATTTGTTTTACATTAATAGCCAATTACTATATGGAAAGAATGAATATTTATTCAAGCGTAACTTTAATGGATGTTCTTTAATCGAGATTAGCATTCCACACAACGGCGTGACGTCATTTACTACACTTACGGGCGCAGGAGGAAGGGGAGCGCGCCGCTACCCGCACCTTAGTGCCCGATTTCGGACATTATGCGGCGTTCTCGGGAATGCGCACACCTAACCACCGACAGAAATCGGTGCCGGTTAACGAAAGGCATCCGAGAGGAGCGTCTTCGTTTCTCCCTGGGTCATATTTAAGCTTTTAACTGCACACGGATCAACGGCTCGACATCCAGCAGTTCGGCGGCTGGCTGGCGGTGCGGAGATCAGATGCAGCCGCAGATGCGCCCGTCGCCCTGATTTGCTGAGCGTTAATGCTCTTGCTTTGGGCAGAGTTGGAGATTGGTGGTTACAGGCAGGGAAACGCCGCAGCCCCGATGCGGCTGCCCTTGCCCTGGATGCATCCTTGTGCTTAGGACCAGCGACGTGCGTTTAGCTGCAGTTATTCTACACGTTTACGGTAGCCGGTGATTAGTAGATAGATGTACTGACTCCGTTTGCACCTCCTTTTTTTCTGTTCATTCTTCTAGCTGTTGGAAACCGGCGACAGAATCGGCGGTCACATAGGAATAGCCACCCTGCTCCGTGTGCTGGACCAGTCATTAAGCAAGCCATACACGGTGTGCCGGCACCACGACAAGCCGAACTGAATAATGAGCCAGGTTCTGTACATATCTAAAGATAGAATATAAATATTTGTTGCATTTTATCACCATTGGCATAGGTGAGACAATTAAATTATGGTCAAAATGTTCGGTTTCCGATAGCTGCCCCACCATTTCATTACACGCTTGTCCTCCGCACGGTTTCTTTCAACCCGGCGCAAACGATGCGTAGGTAAAGGGGCGGCTGCTATCGTTATGCGGTGTGCAGACCACGGCTGAATTCGGCCAGGCCCTCCCTAGTAATGCAGGAAGGCTCGTTTTGTATCATTTAAAATAAGAGACGCATCTGGGGAGCCGCTGTCGAGCGGTGGTGGTGGCGGCTGGCAGCCGGACGTCGAGGATTCCAATCGCTTAGTCGCGCTGCGGTTTGGCCCCAGATCGCATCTCCGATTGCAGACGGAGGAAGAAAAGCAGCGTAAAGCAAAAGGACAGAACATCCCCGTTCACCCACTGGAAGCAAAACGACACGACATTCCTATCGGCTCACTGGGACTGATTCCCCCGAAATCCCATCCCTGGTGCTGATGTACGCTACGGTTTGACTTAGCCGCAAAGATGATGCCGGTAAGTGTGTAATTTCACGTATTTTGTGTGATTCGTTTGGCTTTTTCTAGGGTGCACACTGGCCTTTTAAAAACTGCAACACTATGTTCTGACTGCCTACCCTAACCCTTATTAGGTTTTCCATTGGGACTGGTGTTGTAAGCTAACCATCCAGCCGGTTATGTCCTGCACTAATGTGCCATTTAAATTTAAATGCTCAGGTAAGCAGCTGTATTGCTCACATGAGTTTTTGACATGATTTTCACCAAATGTGATCGAAAACCTGAAAGAAATGCTCGAGTATTACAGAAAATACCATTAGTAGCTTATCCTCGCTATCCTTCGCCAGAATTGTTAAATGTCTTCACACTTGCATATTGAATATCTCTCGCTTGCCGGTCCTTCACCGGTGTATTTATAAAAGCGCGACGTGCCTTTGAATCGACAGTAACGCTGAGATATGGAAGGGATTTTTATTCTGTGATTTGCGGTTATCCACTGGCTGGCATTATGCATGTATACCAAGGATGCCCAAAAGTGGAGGAGAAGATGGCTCAGTAAAGCCCAACGACAGCACAGGATCTGCAAGGTGGCTCCTTCCCCTGGCGTTACTGTGCCTGCATGTTCTTAAGTACATACAGTATTTTAAGCACGTTTAGTACGTTGAATTTCAACCAGTCACACGTTAAGGGCCTCAGTCTCAGTTCTCCACATTTTAGTCCCATTTCCTCCTAATGTGCCAAACAGATTTTGATAGATAAATAAATGAACACACCGCCCTTTACAATTTTTTTTTTCGCGAGGACACATCCTCATGATCTATCAAGCGTTTTAATATTATACACGGAAGCCCAATATGGGTTTTGTCGTTCACGATTTAACAGTACAGCACGACGTCTTTGGATTGAAGCTGGAGAAGATTATCATTAACATTCAGATAGCCAGCGCGTTATGGCTTATTGGACGTGCCCCCTTGCGATCACCTCCAATGGCAATGCCCTATATTGTCAATTAACTTAATAGTTTGTCCGCATTGGGGTTGGGTAGTAAATAAAAGGAAGTGCCAAGCGAGCACGCGATTTGCCCGCAGTATGTCGGGGAGACCTTCAAAGTGCGAGTGCTGGGGGGTGTTTCCCCATCTTACTTATTCTGCACGGGGAATGAAATGAAATCGGGAGGAACTGGGTTTAAACCGGAGCTGGAATGCTACGCCCGGGGGGTTGGTCCCAGACCTATTTGAGAGCTTCAAAACGAGCGAGGAGGATTTTGTCAGATGTGCACGTTTCCATGTGCTGCCCGCACGAGGCGTCGTGCTGCAACGCCGCGCGCTGGGTGTCTCCCGTAGTACCACTTCAGACCGAGTGGGAGGAAAAGAGTTTTTTTTTTTTGGGGGGGGGGGGGGTGTTAAAATGGCTCTCTGCCCTCTTATATGCGACATTCCCGTCATTACTCTATACACTGTTGTTGAAATAGCAGGTGTACCCAAAAGCTGTGGTTTTGCACTGATGAACGTGGAGAATTCATCGTTCACGTAGGATAGGCAAGCACTGCAAATAATTATTTTGGTACATTAATAGGGATGCCTGTTGTAGATTACATAAAAATAGGCCAGCAAAGCTAGCTGTGGCCGTTTTTGTGCTTTTCTTGAGATGAGGAGTAATGAGATGCGGAGAGAGCATGGGCTGTATTTGCTAATTTAAAAATAAATTCAACTCCTGCTTTTGGCATGAGCTGTAACTATGCAAGACCTTCTCACTAAAAATCCCAGATTAAGCACCTCTCAGCACCCCTGTATCTATATATTGTACCCTTCTCATAGTTTGGGTTGATGGACTATCTATGTTGACTTTATCAGATTGTTCCAGTTAAATCTTGCGGACTCACGGGATCTCGCCGCTCTTCTTATCTGATCTCTTGCAAATGTGCGAATGTGGTGTTGGGGATATTATATGACAACAAATAAAAACACCCGGATCTTTGTCACAGCCCCGGTGGGGGGGTGGTTAGGCTCCCCTTTGTAATCTGATTTGCTGTAATCTAGATTTGGCTGTTTTCTCACTGTGTTCAGTTTTCTTGCTCCTTGATTGTGGTGGCACTCTCTCAGTCCCTGATAGCCGCTCGACTTCGCTCATTCTTCAGACTCCACCGTGCGGACGTCTCTCCAAAGTCTGCCCTCACATTCAGCAGATGGGTCACATATTTAGTCGGGTGCTCAAGATTTAAACTACAGGAAACCTCATTTGAATAGTTTGTGGCCATTGAGAGTAAAGGTCAACGCTTGTGAATGGTTGCAGTAGAGAGTGTCGTAAATCTGTTACTGGGGGAGATGGAGGAGACGACAGCCAGAGAAGCGGCATCAGAGTCCACTTTGGCTGTGCAGCTCTGCTGGAAACAGATTCCGCTCTGACATTTTGTCAGGGACTATAGGGATTGCATTATTTATTTAATCTCCAAAAAAGAATACAATTGCTGGCTTCAAACAGTAAATACGTGCCTGGACAGGATGTCAAATTCCTAAGTTTGTAATGCGTGCTGTAGTCTTCATTCCTGAAGAATGTGTGTGTTGAAGTTCTGTTCAGGTAATATTGAAATGTAATGACATAACCTGGTTACTGGTTACCTCCTCATTAGCTGCCCAGCATCCAGTGCTTGTGCATGACCTAGTTTTGTGGTTACTGCTCTTTTTCAGTGCCACATATAAATAATGGTTAAAGATATATTATAACATATTATTAACTATATTAAACTGTATAAATGTTAATTTAAATAATCAGCTGAGATTAATTAGTTTGAGGAGATGAGCTGTCACTTGGAAGCCTACTGGTACCTTGGGCTGTTAAACTTTGAGAGGAGTGATGGGATGTGTCCACTGTCTGAGCAGAGCGACGGGATGTGTCCACTGTCTGTGTCCACTGTCTGAGCAGAGCGACGGGATGTGTCCACTGTCTGTGTCCACTGTCTGAGCAGAGCGACGGGATGTGTCCACTGTCTGTGTCCGCTGTCTGAGCAGAGCGACGGGATGTGTCCACTGTTTCAGAGGAGCAACAGGATGTGCTTTAAAGTGGCCTTGCCTGTTTTTTGGGTGGCACTTAGGCACTTTGAGAACTAGAGCTAGATGCCCCTGAAGCGAGTGGCACACAGCAGTATGAGAGGCGCCAGTCCAGGTATCTGCCTGCAGAGGAGCTGCTGACCCGGGCTGAGCTTCTCCATCTCGTCCCATCCAGTGGTATATTAACTCAGTGGTTGAATCAGTGGTATTGTTAATCCTCTGTGCAACGGTGCAGAGAGAGGATGTGTTGAGCTCTGAGGAGTGCGCCACTCTGGGTGGGGGATGTGACAATCCTGTTGTTTTCCCCACTGTCACAGCAAACTGTAACAAGGAGCAGCCAAGCTGTCGCATTTTACAGTGAAATTGCAGGAGGCCCCTGCTTGTGGCCTCTGCTTGCGGCCCCCGCTTGTGGTTCCTGGTTACCATTGTGGATGAGGGCCAAAGCCTTCTTGGTCTGTCAGTCTGTAAACACCTACAGAGGAACTCTATGACAGGAACAGCATGACAGACCTCACTGGCTTGAAGCTTTAAGGTGCAGTGATATGATGCTGAACATCAATCCACATTTCATTTCTGCAGTTCTCCTCATGCTGTGTGAGTGTTCCCCCTAACATTTTGCATGCAGGCAGAGAAAACACCATGTCTGACCAGAGGAGCTTCCGGCCTGGCCACTGTACCCAGTGCTCATGCGGGCTAGCTGCCACACTGCACACAGCCCGCAATGAAATCACACACAGAGTCACTTTGACTCCTGTCTTCCCCGCAAATGTGTTTTCAGTGAAGGTGTCTGACACAATGTGCAACTGTAAACTGATATCAACAATATGATTCCCAAGAGGGCAGCAGTCTTCCTACTTGTGGGTGGATTATTGATTCCTTCTGCGGTTTCTGCATTTCCTCAATAGATTTGAATAATCCTCAGAAGGGACCACAGCCAATCCCGGTTCTTGAAAGCTGCACTTTTGCATATTCTAGTGCATTTTATTTAGTGCTGAAGAAGTACATTGAAAAGCAGGTGAGGTGACTTATGATACAAAGGCGACTTCAGGATGAGCTGAAGCTGACCGGCGACTGCTGTGTCCCGCAGCCTCGTCACACACCCAAACTGAGCATGTGCAGCAGTACTGCATATTGAAATGTGCAGATGCATTTAAGCATGCAAGTGTTCCACTTGCCGCGAAGCAGAACTTCAAACTGCATTGTAAGGAGGTGTGATATTATGGAATTCAAGAGATTAAAGTTAAAAAAAATTGAGGACTTTTTGAAGTAATAGCTTGTGATTCTGTGACAGACAGTGTCTTGCAGCTGATTGGTGGCATAATGAGAACAGAGTCAGATCCACATGCCGTCCCATGCAAACTGAATGATACCCTGGCATTTTACGGACCACTGGGTAAACCAATAATCATCAGTCATCAGTAAGCATGATGAAACTGTAACAGTGTGGCCTGCAGTGAGGGAAATTCCCATGACTTGCTTCGGCAGTGGTGCTTGTGGTGGGAGCTGCGCTCGCCGATGTTGGATACAGGTGGGCTGAGACAGCAAGCGCCTGGAGTCTGGGTATGGAGTGCATGCTGCTGGACGCAAATCCAGCATGTGGGATTGTTACTTTTCATTTGGCTGAAACTGAACCAAAATCTGCTGTGTCGATGCTTTGCAGCCAGGGTTTGGTTACCGAGACGATGATCGTTGAAATGCAAAGTCTTGCAAGCCGTTCTCAGGGATGATGGGGGGGGGGGGACTGAGGGGCTCACCCCTGTCAGGGGGTCCTTGCATATCTCCTCCTCTGACATTTTCCAGGCAGCAAAATTATGGCTTGAAGCATTGACCTGCCACTGTCCACCGGAATAGAAGGCACTTCAGTTACGTTGAGTTTCACATCATTGCTGTGTGTGATGCTAATAGGTTAATTGGTAGCAGCCCTATTGCCAGTGGCCAGTGGGGGCTTAGAGAGAAGGACGTTAGGTTATGGTGTTCAGATAGAAGGAGGTTAGGTCACAGTGTTCAGATAGAAGGACGTTAGGTCACAGTGTTCAGATAGGACGTTAGGTCACGGTGTTCAGACAGAAGGACGTTAGGTCACGGTGTTCAGATAGAAGGACGTTAGGTCATGGTGTTCAGATAGAAGGACGTTAGGTCACGGTGTTTAGAGAGAAGGACGTTAGGTCACGGTGTTCAGATAGAAGGACGTTAGGTCACGGTGTTCAGATAGAAGGACGTTAGGTCA
>JAODJW010000039.1:765451-776414 GCA_026777045.1 Hyperopisus bebe | reverse complement strand
AAGTGAACAGACAGACACACACACACACACACTTGTTTTCATATCTTGGTGGGGATCCTCCGTTCATTTCTTTGCGTAAAACCTTAATCTCAGTCACGACACCCTTAACCATAAGTAACCAACCAAAATACAAGACTTTTGGTATTTCTACCTTTTTGATTGCATTCACAGATTTTTATAAAATTGAGGTTATCCAAATGGGGACCTGAAAAAATGTCCCCAAAAGGAAAGAAGTTTCAGGTTTTGCAAACAGGGGGGGCTCTTCCTGCTCTTATTTTTTTGGCGCTGTCAATTTTCGAAGGGAAATTTGGTGGATTGGCATGGTGACGAAAATGTGCTCTGGCGAGTGGCGCGCGAGTGCCGTCTGGGTAATCGGTTCGCGTTCCTCATGCGCTACCAGCTTCCTTTATTTGGAGGGAATAAGTTCAGATATATGCCTCGCAGAGCATGGACACAACGCGAGCCTGTTTCACGTCACCCAGATGTGCGGTTAAATGGTGTCGTGGTGGAAGTCGGCCGTCGGTAGCGTCATGTTGTGGGGACGCCGGAGCGCTTTCGCCAGCTTACCGCACGGATCGCAGCTAAATGCCGCCGCCTTTTGTCTTCTGCATTATTCGTTTCATGGGCAGGTGGCTTTGTTGCTGCACCCCTCCCGGGTTGGGGGACTCAGTCTTGCCTCCGTTCTCTGCGTGTGGAGCTTGGTTGTTCTCGCCATGTCGTGCAGATATCCTGTCGTTTCTCTGGTTTCCTTTCTCCCACAGTTAAAAGTCCTGCCATCGGGGTTAATGACGCCTCTGAAGTCTGTTGTACGCGTGAGCCCTCGGATAAATAATAATAGTAGACTATCAATAAAAGTGCGTCTTGATATTAATCTTAAAACTGAATGAAAGACGTGAAATTCAACGGCCATGCAGAGAGCCGTATAATATATGCGTATAATAAAGTATGATATATATAGGCTACATTTGTCTGGTGATTTAATTATAGTTTCTGCGGAACCCAACAAGGCTTCATTTGCCTTAGCGACAAACAATGTATGTCCCGTTTGCTACTGATTATAAATATGCCTATATATAAGCTATTAAGTTATAACAGCTTATGAAAGAAAAATGTTAATGTTGCTTTATGCGGGGAATATAGTTACTGAACGTAGCACGGAAATGTATGAAATCCTACACCCTGTGTTTTGCACGGCAGTTCCTGAATCAGTGCTGACCCACTTATGTGAATGAAATGGACAATAAATCCTAGCAGAAGTGTTTCCATGAATACTCCATCATCCCAGCGGTGCTCTGCGCGCCGGATCCCCCGCACGCCGCCAGTGCTGGTACCTCGCCGGTAAGCGGACGGCTGATAGGGTGGCGGGTTATTAAGATGCATGATACGGTGCCGCTTGCTGATCAGGCGCTTTATTGTCAGAGCCAGTGATCCGTCGCCGTGACCGCAGCTGCCGGGACGTCTCCGCCATGCGCGCTCATTTACCGCCCCGCGTCCTCCTACCCGCTATTTATCGGTGTTTATTGGCCGCGGAGTGCGGAAAAAGTGGCCCGGCGTGGAGCAGAGGATATCTGGCGTGCTTCCCGGGGTGAGTCGCCTGCTGCGGGGTGCAGCCGCGGGTTTGTCAAAAGGAGGAGAATTGCATGGAAGAGACGTTTTGTTTGTCGGAGTGGAGCGTAATATAATGGTTCTGTTAGAGCCGACACCTGCTTTCTTTCGGTGATAAAAAACGGAGTTTATCTAATTTTTCATGTTGTGTACAATATATGCATACATGTGGAAAAATCCTCAGTGATGTTCTTCGTTCCGTAGGCGCAGGTTCGGTTCGGCCTGGATGATCGGATCTGACACTCGGTTTTGTCTGCCGCTGACAGGCTCCGTGGCTCCCGGGAGAATCCAGTCGCGTTTGCGGTTTGCCGTGAGCGCCGGGGGTTCGCCGGCCTGCCGACCTCTGACGGTCCGTGAGATAAGCTGCACAGAGGACCCCTGCTGAAACTGCGCCAGGCACGGCGGTGCGAGATCGTGTGGGAACAGCTATGAAAGCAGAATTTTGAATGGAGATGCTGTGGTTTTAAACGCCCGGTATACCCCTGGGTCAGGGTAAGGCGGGGTGGCAGCAGAATGAACAGGGACCCTGGGGAGGCTGTGGCCCCCCACCGTGACACCAGGTTGCAGTCTGGCAGAGTGACAGGGGGGCATTCCGACCAGGTAAGGCGCCCGGGCTTTTTGGACCCTGGTTCTGTTCCATTCTCACACAGGGACAGTAACATACAACCTTGAAGCCTGTTCTGGGGTTTGGGCAGAAGTGCAGTGTGAGGTTAGGCCTCTTGTCACGGTTCTGGTCCTGGATACCAAGCGGAGTGACGGCAGGGGTTGTGTCTGCCAGGACACCGAGGATAACACAGTCATCACAGTCAGGATCTCACTAAGCACAGGCTCATAAATACCATGAGAAATAATGTGTGTTGCCGCCATGTGTGTAACATGCATGTGTGTATGTTTATGGACAGGCAGAGTGAGGAAAGTGTGCGTGTATGTGTGTGTGTCTGTGCGTGTTGTGGATATGTGCTGTGCAACTCTGTGTGTGTGCACATGTGTGTCAGTGTTTGTGTGTGGTGTGCATGTTGTGTACATGCATGCACGTGTGTGTGTGCGTGTGTGTTGTGGGTATTTTGTTTGTACATGTCTGTATGTGTATCCGTTTGTGTGTGTATGTGTTGTGTGTGCCAGCGGTTTGGATGCCCTCTCAGTGCCCACCGCTGTGGCTGCTGCGACGTCTCGTGTGTCCTGCTGCCTCTGCCCTTCACCAGGGTGCCAGCTGAGCAGGGTGCTTGAGAGGACGCAGGGAGGCAGTCTTACACTTATCTCACTAACGTGCACGTCGCACACTGTGCCCTGTGAGGGGGGGGGCTCTTTATAGAGCATGTACCTGCTGCAGGCTGCTCCAGGTTTTTAGCCGTCAGGAGCAGCTGTCCTCCGCAGTGGCTGCATGCTGTGGCTCCGCTCCCCCCCGTTTGGTGTCCGTAGGGGGCAGCCAAGTGCTAAAAACATCATATTCTAACCTTACCTGCCGTTTGGAGTTTGTGCATAAATTGGGCTGGGCACCGTGGACTGGGATGGGCACTGCAGACTGGGCTATGCACCATGGACTGGGATGGGCACCGTGGACTGGGATGGGCACTGCAGACTGGGCTGGGCACCGTGGACTGGGATGGGCACTGCAGACTGGGCTATGCACCTTGGACTGGGATGGGCACTGCAGACTGGGCTATGCACCATGGACTGGGATGGGCACCGCAGACTGGGATGGGCAATGCGGACTGGGCTGGGTACCACGGACTGGGATGGGCACTGCAGACTGGGCTGGGCACCGCGGACTGGGCTACGCACCGCAGACTGGGATGGGCACTGTGGACTGGGATGGGCACTGCAGACTGGGCTAGGCAGCCTCACTGACTCTTTGGGGCGACTACACAGGGATACGCTTTCCTCTTTTGAGTGTTGTTCCTTAGCTGCTGTGGATGGGTCGGAACCCAGGGCTTTGAGGAGCAGGGACCCAAACCACCTCACCATCTCTCCCCCTTTTTCTTCCCCATCTCTTTCTCTCTTTACCCAGGAATATTACGTGTTTCATCCATCTTGTTTCTTTTCTTTGTTTGTCATCCTCTGTCTGCTTAAACTGATCATTGATGAGGTCAGTGTATAGAGCCCCCCCTGCTGGTCCGGAGGCCCCACTGCATGCTGCTTATTGGCTTGGCTGTAGCTGAGAGGACATCCTCCCCTCCACCATAGTAGGAGAGCAGGAGCTCCGACTGCTCCACGTACCTGAAAGACCATCATTCCTCCCCAGTAATTTGCATAGCTGCTGTAGTTACATAGTGCTTGTCTGAGCATCGTCTTTAGCTCCGGGAAACTGCTTATGCGGCTCTTTCTCTGCTAACAGCTTCATCTATATGAGGAGGCCTGTCGGAGGCCGAGGCAGCCGCGTGCTAATCAGGCTGTTAGCTAACATGCTGCTGGTGCTGTGTGCTGATCAGGGCTCTGGCAGGACCGTGTGTGTGTGTGTCTGTGTGTGTGTGTGTGTCTGTGTCTGTGTGTGTGTGTGTGTGTGTGACATGGGGGGGGAATCCAGCCTACAGGCATCATATTGCAGTGACTCCCCTGTAGGGTCACCCTGCTCCCCAACCCCCAGTGTTGCAGCTTAACCTCCTCGCCTGCCACCCACCCCCGGCCTCTGGTTTTCTGGTTTGCTTTCCATGCGACTGATTTAGTGACACCGCCCCCCCCCCCCCCGGCCGCCCTGCCGCCTTTCCTGCGAGTGCATGGCCATGGGGCCACGGATTTGGGGCAGGAGGGCGGGTCGTGACCCTGTGCTCCGGGCAGGTGGGGAGTGCGGGTGCGGAGCCGGCCCTGTGCCAGCTGCAGGAGGGGGCCGCCTGGCAGCAGCAGCAAATCGAGGCCCAGCAGCACAGCCTGGTGGCCAAGGTAGGCCACACTCCTGCCCCCCCGCTCACACCCCTGCAGGTCACGTGGGGCACCACTGCCCACAGCAGGTAGACGATGGATAGATGGGTGGGTGGATGAATGGCATTACTAATGTGAATCTTGTGTGTAATGACTGAGGAATTCTTGGCTGCCTTGTTTGCTGCACCCTTATGGTTTGCTGAGGGCATTGATCTTAAATCGGCTGATTTCCATTTATTTCCATATTTTGTCTGCAGAATCCTATAAGCTTATTCAGATTTGGATCATTTTGTAGGGCATCTCTCTCTGCCTGCTAACGTCAGGTCTGATGAGTAATTGATGTGCTGTCAGGTTTAAGCCCTCAGTGTTTGTTATGTATGAGTCATCGGTGCGCAGTGTTACGGACAGGAACGGCTGCTGCTGGACAACCAGAGTCTTTTCCTGTGTGTTTGATGTCTCCTCCTTCCTTTGGCTGAATAATGGACGTGGTGGGAATCCAAACATACAGCCAATGGGCTGTTGACTCTTAGCTAAGGAGGTACCCCTCCCCCTGAAAGTGTCTGGTTCCGGTCCAGAAGTCCTTTGAGTGGTTCCCCTGAAACTCTTAGGAAAATGCAGCACCTTTGTTCAATTGTACTCATTTTGAAATTGAATGTCTATTAAGCAACGAAATGTTGGTTTGTATACGATAAAACTGTTAAATCACTTTAAATGAAGTTCATATTCATATTCATTCATATTCATTCACTACTTCTTGGTGTGGAATTAGTGCTGTATTGCTGCTGTAATCGAATGCATTTCAGGGCAGTTAGATGTGAGATGTTTCATGTGAGGTCATTACTGGGTCGTGAGTTTAATCAGAGTTGAGGGGCCTGTTCAGGAGCCTGGCTTTACCTTTACCTGTGTGTGTGTGTGTGTGTGTGTGTGTGTGTGGGGAGTAGGTTTATATTGCATGGTGGGGACCAAATGTCCCCAACCATATAATAAAAGCCTGTTTTTTTTGACGTTGTGGATTCCCACAAAGTTCTGTGAATGCAATCAAAATAAGTAAAGATGCAAAAAGTATTTTGTTTGGTTACTTATGGTTAAGGTTAGGGCTGGGTAGGGTTATGGTCATGTTTTGATTAGAGTTTTCCCCATAGAAATGAATGGAAAGTCCCTACAAACATATACAAGATAAGGTTGTAAGATAGAACCTGCGTGTGTGTGTGTGTGTGTGTGTGTGTGTGTTTGTTTGTACATATGCTGTTGACTGTTAGCTAGCAATAAGAATACACAAATTTCGGCATATAGATTAAACATTAAGATATTAATTAACCATAATCAACTCATTAACCATTGTGTTTTGGGCTGGATTTGCTTCTCCATTCATTAACCTTGCGGCTGGTCAGTCACCATGCCTGACGGTGCACCTGACATCTTACGGGATTCTCTTCATGTGCAGGAGCAGCGTCTGCGGTACCTGAAGCAGCAGGAGCGCAAACAGCAGTCGCAGTCGTCGCAGCCGGCAGCTCAGACAGAAAGTGAGAAGCTGCAACGCTTGAAGGAGCGCGTGGACACCCAGGAGGCCAAGCTGCGGAAGATCCGTGCCATGCGGGGCCAAGTGGACTGCAGCAAGACCCTCAACGGGTCCCTGTGTAGGTAGAGCCTGGCCACGAGATGCGACGCGCATGTCTCTGCAGCACCGGGGGGGAGGGGCAGAGGGAGAGAGAGAGAGAGAGGGGGAAGGAGGGAGAGAGAGAGAGAGAGGGAAGGAGGGAGGGAGAGAGAAAGACAGAGGGAGATTGAAAGAGAGAGGGGGTTCCCTGGTTTCTGAATCGCAGCCTCGAAATTGTGCAGTGCGTGTGTGTGTGTGTGTGTGTGTGGGTACTTTGACCCCACAGTAGATACTGATATGGAAAATGGATGAATGGATACTTTCATTTCTCTGAAGTGCCGGTAGACACATTTCACAGAAGTCTATAGCAAAATGATACATCTGGATGAACTGAAAAATGTAGAAGATTTAGCGTCATTGGCTCAGGTCCCATTGCAGCCAGTCATTGGCTCAGGTCCCATTGCAGCCAGTCATTGGCTCAGGTCCCATTGCAGCCAGTGTTCTGCTTCCCGCTGGCCGTTTGCTGATACTCTGTGCCAGTCTGCAGACCCAGACACTCCTAGGCTCACTCCGCTCCTGCTGTGCTGCCCGTGTGCTTCCTTGGTGTCCAGGCTGCGTTCTCCCCCCCCGCTGATGTCACTCCGCAGCTGCTCTCCCAGTCGGGCTCTCGCTAAGCATCCAGCAGCTGATCCACATGCCGCTCTTTAGCGCTTTAGTCTCTACAAACAATGGCTCTGCTGGCCAGCACTGCAGACTCCAGGCCTCCGGGTTCGAGTCCCCTGCCCCCGCCTCATGTCTCATGTCCCACATTCACACGGATCTCCTCTGGCTGTTCTGCTGAATTGCTGAAGCACCCGCTTTTCCCTTTGCTTCCTGGGATGGACCCTGTCCTCGCTCTAGCTGTCGTTACGTCGCTCTCTTACGGAAGACGGGTAGCTGGATGATGGTAAACAATGAAGCTCTTCACAGCTGCAGAGTGAGCAACAGAAAATACGTCGGGCGACACCTGACATTCGGAAGATGGCAGCAGCAGCTGGCTTAGGGTCAGCTGTGCTGGTGAAGCAGTCCTGGCTCTGCCTGGGGGGTCGGGTCAGACTGGCAAATGACATAAAATGAGCCAGTGACTGAGATGCAGGATACCTGGCATGCGGATGCCGCAGCTATGATGTCAGAAGGGCATCGCACAGCCTAACGGCCTCACTGTCGCCCCCTGGCTACAGCGGCGGAGATGGAGCACATCAATGGCATGTTCCTGGAGAAGCAGCAGGAGCTGCAGTCGGCCGTGCTGAAGGTGGAGCAGCTGACGCAGCAGCTGGAGGAGCTGCGCAGGGCCAAGCTGGGTGGTCAGGTGCCCGGGACGGCTGCGCTGGAGCTGCGCAGGCTCTACCAGGAGCTGCAGGTAATGCACCTTTCACAGTGATGCAGAATTGTCTGTCGCAGGCCTTGATGATGTTTTCGGACTGGCTTTATGCTTTGTGGGTACTTACAGTTAATCATGGCTGGTTAATGAATCGGGCCACTTTAATATATGCCTGCAGTGTGTATAATCAGACTTAAGGGATGCCTGTCCCCATTCCGGCCTCTTACCCCCCCGCCCCCTCTTTACCTGGTGCGTTACAGATCCGCAGCAAGCTGAACCAGGAGCAGAGCAGCCGCCTGCAGCAGCACAAGGACTTGCTGAACAAGCGCAACCTGGAGGTGGCGCTCATGGACAAGCGCATCAGTGAGCTGCGGGAGCGCCTGCACAGGAAGAAGGCGGAGGCGCCCCAAAAAGGGGACGTCCCGGTAGGCCCCACCCCCACCAGCCTTCCCATGGTGCACTGCCTCCCCGCAGTTACGCCATTATTTGCGGGAACTTGCCACCGGTTGTTGTGCTGGTTTCCGTTGTCCTCGCTCCAGAGCGCAGGGCATGCTGGGAAATGCGGCTGCTGTGGCGCCAACGAGCCTTCTGTGTCTCTGGCCCCCAGGCGGTGATTGGTGGCCCCGGGAGGGTGGCGACCGTGGGGCCCTTCATCCAGGTCCCCGTGTCGGAGCCCGTCAAGCCGCAGCCCTCGGCCGCTAACCCCGTTGTGGGCCATGCGCGCCCCAAGGCAGGTCTGTGCCCCCCCCTCTGCTTTTTCTGGCTTCTGTGTCCCTATACAGGGTGAAAGCTGCTCTCATGCACCTTCCCCCCCCAGCCGGTGACCCAGGCTGGCCGCCCCTCAAGCCCCCCGACTACAAGGACGTCGCTGCGGATGCGGCTTTAAAGAACCGGCCCCCACCACCCCCGCCGATGCCCCCTGCAGACCGGGTGAGGGCCGCCTTCTCGCCTGCGCTCTGCCTTTTTCTTTCTTTCATCCCTCATTCACACGCATTATCTCATCATGGTTATAGTCCCCTGGGGGTAGTGACCCCATACCCTCCAGGTACCTCACCCCCTTTATGACCCTGACCCCGCTTCCTTCATGTGTCCGCCAGGAGGTCAGCACGGTGGGCTCGGGCCCTGCTCCCGGCCCCGCCCACGCCAAGCCCCTGCCCCCCCCGTACGGCAGCCACTGTGCTGCAGCGCGGCTCTGTACGGCAGGCTCCGCCGGCTCACTGGAGCGGCCCAAAGAGCCGCCCCCACGCCCGCCCTGGCCACGCCCGCCCCCACCGCCTGGCTCCTCCTCGCAGCAGATCCAGCAGCGCATCTCGGTGCCGCCCAGCCCGGTGCCCCCGCCGGAGAGGCCCGAACCCCCACCGCCGCCTCCGGCTGCCGCTGTGCGCCCCTTTGCGCCCGACAAGGCAGCGCGGCCGCAGTCTCCCCGCCGGGCCCCACCCACTGTGAATTCCAGCTCCATCTATCACATGTACCTGCAGCAGGCGGCGCCCAAGGCTGGCAGCGCCCCTGGCAGCAAGCCGGCTGCCAAAGCAGGTGAGCGGGAGGGGAGCGTGGCCGGGGAGCGGGAGGGGAGCGGCCGGGGAGCGGGACGGAAGCGGGACGGAAGCGGCCGGGGAGCGGGACGGGAGCGGGAGGGGAGCGGGACGGGAGCGGCCGGGGAGCGGGAGCGGGACGGGAGCGGGATAGGAGCAGCCGGGGAGCGGGAGGGGAGCGGCCAGGGCCATACAGCTGCTACTGCCCCCTGCTAGCTTCCCTTACTGTTTGTCCTTCAGGAGAATCTGAAATGCACCTTTGATAATGACGACATCGAGGCCTGACACGTAACAGAAAGATCGCTGATTCTGTCTAATGCTTTTAAGGACGGTACATGAGGTAGTTTTGTCTGTGCCAGGCAGCAGAGGGCACAAGGCAGGGACACCCTGTACGGGACGCCAGCCCATCGCAGGATTAGCTGCAGCACTGCTGTGTAACCTGCTCCCTCTCTCCCTTCCCCCTCCCTCTCCCTCCCTCGTCCTCTCTCTCTTTCCCATTCTTTCCCTATCCTCCCTTCCCTCCCTCTTCCCTTCCTCTTTCCCTCTGTCTTCCTCTGCCTCTCCCTCCTTGTCTCCCTCCCCCCTCTTTCCTTCCCTTCCCCTTCTCCCTTTTTTCCTCCCCCTCCCTTTCCCTCCTTGCTCCACCCCCCCCAGTGTACGGGAAACCTCTGCTGCCTCCCGGCTCCCTGCCTTCCTCCCCGCTGCTCTACACCAGGGGCGTTCCGGCGCCCAGGGGCCCGGTGGGGGGTGAGGCCGACGCTGAGGGCAGCCCAGCGGAGAGTCTGCCCCGGCCGCTGAGCCCCAGCAAGCTGACGCCGGTGGCGCACTCCCCACTGCGCTACCAGAGTGAGGGGGAGCTGGAGGCACTGCGCCGGCGGCTGGCCAACGCACCGCGGCCCCTCAAGAAGCGCAGCTCCATCACGGAGCCCGAGGGCCCCGGGGGCCCCAACATCCAGAAACTGCTGTACCAGCGCTTTAACACGCTGGCGGGCGGCATTGAGGGCGGGGCCACCTTCTACCAGCCCACCCTCCCCACAGGGCTACTGGCCGACGCCGACAACGGCAACCTGCCCGACCCCCCTGGCCCTGCCCCGGGCTCCAGTCAGCCACCGCCACCCCCACAGTCCGATGCCAACGACAACCGCCCGCCGGTACCCTCTTCTGATGACCCGGCAGGCCGCTCCTCCGAGGACAGCAACAACAACCCGGCAGGCCTGACGGACGCCCTGGGCACGGCGGCAGAGAGCGGCCCACTGGAGGAGGCCGGCGCAGGGCGGCTGGCGGTGAGTGGGGGAAGGGCTGCCCTGGTGGTGGCGGGGGGGCTAATTTAACAGCAGCACTAATTAAAGCCCGAGCTCCCCCCCTCCACCTCGCCGTATCATTTTGATGTTTGTGTGTGTGATATAGCGCCACTAGGTGCCCATGGTTTGAGTTTCTTACTGTGATTATTTCCAGATATCAAGGCTTTTATAAAGTACCTACTGCATAATAATAAAGAAAACAAACATAAATGTTATGTCGTACCTCCGAGTGTAACTGGCTCTTCAAACCCCTCAAATGGCGAGAACTAATTTCAGGAACCAGTCACATAAGAAGTATCCCCATAAAATTATCTGTTCCAGGGGGTGTCCCTGAAGCAGGATTTCTCAGTTAGCTGGGTTAACATAAACTAGAAGTCAAGCTTGTCCAATAGGAATGCTCCTTATCTAATCTCGTATTTGGACGAGCATGACTTCTAGTTTAAGTTAATCCAGCTAATCGAGAAATCCTGCTTCGCGGAACACCCCCTTGGTCTATGAAACCCTAGTTAATCTCCCTAAAGTACCCATATATCAATATCCATGACACTCTGAAATACACTCACCTAAAGGATTATTAGGAACACCATACTAATACGTTGTTTGACCCCCTTTCGCCTTCAGAACTGCCTTAATTGTACGTGGCATTGATTTAACAAGGTGCTGAAAGCATTCTTTAGAAATGTTGGCCCATATTGATAGGATAGCATCTTGC
>JAODJW010000039.1:701382-712839 GCA_026777045.1 Hyperopisus bebe | reverse complement strand
AGGTTGGGGGATCGGGGGGGCGTGGGGAAGCTTTGGAGGCCGTGAATCTGTCGGTGGGGGCTGGGGGGAGCCAGTTCAGTGCCGATGGGGGCAGATTTGGGACTGCTGAGTCAGCAGTGATGCAGGCCTGGGCTGGACCCAGTGTCATAGAGGGGGGGCAGGAAGAGAGGAGAACTGCCGACACAAACAGGAAAGCTGCCCCCTTGCAGGTGTGTTCTTTTTTTTTTTGGGGGGGGGGGGTCTCATTCCTGTCACACAGTCCCACCCCTTATTGTGAGGAGCCAAGAGCGCCATCCGGAGGTAGTGCAATGAAACTGCATACTCACAAAGCACCAGTGTATAGCAGTGGCTGCTCTTATGGTGGCCGTCATGCCAGTGAATCTTCATTCTCTGCCAATTCCTTTGTTTCGGGTCTCAGTGGTGCTGTAGCTGATGTTCATATCTAATGTTGTGAAACTAGTCATGCTCTTTATTGGGGAGAATTTCCATTTTCATCTTCTTCTCTAACCCTTGTCTGCTGTCTGCCCTCTTCTGCTCTGCAGGATTTTTAGTACCGCCTTTGCTGTTGCCTTGCAAACATGTCAGTACAGAGACAATAACTCTGGAAAAACAGACACTCTGGGGACATCCCCCCAAAAACAGACACTCTGGGGACATCCCCCCAAAAACAGACACTCTGGGGACATCCCCCTGAAAACAGACACTGAGAAATAGATGTATTTGCATTTAAATTGGGAAGGTTTGGAGACCATTAATTCCTTCAGGCTGAGATTTGATGGGAACAAGTCAGAAATGAGAACGTATGTATATGTATGTATATTTATCAGTGTCTGTGTGTGTATGTGTGTGTGCTTGCATGTGTGTGTGTGTCTTTCTGCATGTGTGTGTGTGTGTCCGTGTGTGTGTGTGTGTGTCTGTATGTGTGTGTGTGTGTCTGTCTGTGTGTGTGTGTGTGTGTGTGTCTGTATGTCTGTGTCTGTGTGTGTGTGTGTGTGTGTGTGTGTGTGTGTGTGTGTGTGTGTGCCCACGCCCCTACAGGTTTGGGATTACAGATGATAATCATCCTGTTAAAATGCTGCAGCTGTTTTCTCCGCGCTGTAAGAAACGCCTCCTCTCTGTCATCATGGTTCTGGCACGAGAGGATGCAGGTCTTGTCTGGGCACGCAGCACACAGATGGGGGTGTCAGGAAGCATCGACAGCTGGCCTCCACTTTGCAGGCTATCAATTAAAGAAAAATATTATTTACAGGAAAAAAGAGCGACGAAAAGAGTAATTGAGCACACTCCTCCTGCCACTTTAAAATGTTCATTTCATGCAGCATGTTGGGCTGGCAGAGACGCAGCTGAACGCATGCTGGACACATGCTGGACACACTGGGTTTCTTGGGTTTAGAAGCATTTCTGCATTTTTCTTACCATTTCGGTTGACTTTGACATACCTGCCTTAAAGTGTGACTCCCTGGAACTGATTGTGGTTTCAGGAGCAGGAGGAAAACAAGGGCGCCACCAGCTGGCCAGAGTATTACATCGACCAGCTGAACTCCATGGCCGTGGTGAGTGTTCAGGCCGGCAGCCCCTGGCAGCTCTGTGTCGTGTTTCTCGTTTAACAGCCTTTGCCATGAATTCCTCCATCTGGGCAAATTAATTTCATTTCGCAGATACATAGAAGCAATGAAATGAGTGCCATCCGGACACATGGCTGCGTTTCACAGTCAAACTCATGCGGCACCGGACAGCATTTGCATAGTGCATGCTAACAACACACGTGACACGTGGGCTCCGTTGCACAGTGCATGCTAACAACACACGTGACACATGGGCATGTGGGCATGATAGTAAGATCTCAGAAGCAGGCTTCATTTACAGAATATCTGTTGTCAGATAATTTATATGTAACATGAGAAATATGTGAATTGGCAGAATAATGCTGGTTTAAAGAAATGAGCATTTGTGCTATAATACCAAAATGAATATAATACTTCATGGCGGATGTTTATCAGGTTATCAATCTGCCATATCCATTTCCCATGAAAACTTATGCAGCACCGGTTCTTGAGGAGCATGTGGGGGGGGGGCGGGGGGGGGGCATTCCACTCCACCTCAAGCATCCATTCACATTCATTCACATTTAGAGACTTGGGTTCACAGAACTGTGTGTTTTTGTACTCTAAGTGGAAGCCAGATACTTGGGAAAAACCCATGTGGAGAAGCTGCCTGTTTGCACACAAGCCCAGGCTGGGACCTGAACCCGGGGCCCTGGAATTTAGCGGCCGCAGCGCTAGCCAGTTAGCCAGTTCCTGAAGAGAGTTATCATCTGTTCACTATAGTCACTGAAACTACTTATGATACATGAGCACTGCAAAGACAGGTAGCAATAGCAGTGCTTCACCCATTATTCTTTTGTCCTCGCCACTGTTAGAAGGTTAGTCACTCTTAGTACCGTAAACATTGTCCTCAAACTTTCTGTTCTAAATTTAAACGTGTCACCTGAAACGTGCCTGTGTGGTTTATGATGCCTCGGGCGAGATACAGGTGATAAAATTACATGGGTGATGAATCAGAGTGTAAATGGTCAAAAGAGTAACCATGAAGCAGGAGTTCAGCGGGCAGGTATGCCCCCATGCCTTCACTTCCTGTAATATGGCCACGTTCCGAAGCTCACCAGTCAGCTCAGTAGGAGCCTTGCTGAATCCAGAACCAAAGGAGTCACCTGTGGCTGCTGAACTTCCAGGCTCTGACCTGAAGGTCCATGGCAGATAGAGGGCGCACGTCCAAAAGAAGCCGGTGGGGATTAATAAAAGAGAGAGATACCAGGCATGAGGGGATGGAGTGAATAATCAGCCCACGAGGAATCAGGCCATCCTGTCTGTGTGATCTGGGTGACCTGACTGCTGCCACCCTTTGGGGCTCTTCCAAAATGTGCAGGGGGGTGCAGAGACTGTACCCAGAGCAGCAGCTTGTCTGGGAAGGCAGGACGGGGACTGAGGCTCAGGCTGCATGGAAACTGGGCCTGTATGGATACCAGCCAGAGTGACATGTCAGGTTCTTCTTCAAACTGCTTTGAATCAGAGGTTAAATTAATAACCGTTTTGCGAATTTGAAGTGGGAAGGAGGTGTGGGAACCACGGGGGGTCCAATGTGTCCCCAGCCCACTCATCCCTAGTGCAGTGGCCTCAGCACCCATCCAGGTGGGTTTGCTGTTGGTGTCGGGCTGCTCGGATGGTCCATTTGCTGCTACACATTTCCGCACTCCCCCCTTTCCCTGGGTCTTTAAGTTTAGATTGAAAATCTCAAAAATGGTTTTTGATTCTTTATATCAAGCAGAATAAATTAGATCTAAAGTGTAAGACAGCTGCTTACAGGACGCGCCATGCCGAAAAGCGCGACGGCTTACAGGACGCGCCATGCCGAAAAACGCGACGGCTTACAGGACGCGCCATGCCGAAAAGCACGACGGCTTACAGGACGCGCCAAGCCGAAAAACGCGACGGCTTACAGGGGCAATTAAGAGCAGAAACAACACTAATGGACTTCTGGCAGTAATGAAGGAGTCATAGGAGAGAAGTGAAGGTGAAAGGTGTTGCTAATGTGTTATTAGCCTGCTAGATCTAGATCTAACCGGTATGACTCGCCTGAAATTTCATTGGGTTGAATGTGCCTGTCGACATGGTGGTGCAGTGGTTAACACTGTTGCCTCACACCTCTGGGACCTGGGTTCGAGTCTCCGCCTAGGTCACATGTTTGTGGAGTTTGCATGTTCTTCCCGTGTCGTCGTGGGGTTTTCTCTGGGTACTCTAGTTTCCCCCCACAGTCCAAAGACATGCTGATTAGAGTTCCTAAATTGCCCATAAGTATGAATGGTGTGTGAGTGTGCCCTGCGATGGGCTGGCCCCCTGTTTAATGAAATTAATTTACACACCTGGTTTAAAGTGGAATGGCATCCTCTATGTAAGCAAAACAGCATCTATTACCATGAGCAGAAAATATATGATTTTATGCAGTTAGCAAAGTCAGTAAGACAACGATGCTTTTTATTTGTTATTCTTGAGGATTGCTTAAAATTATTTTGCTTTTTTGGTATTAGAGGAAGACTCTTCTGGTCTTAGATAAAGAGGATGAAGAGGAACGGAACAAGACCATTGAGAGCTTGAAGACGGCTTTGCGGACGCAGCCAATGAGGTGAACAGTGTTGATGCGCATGTGCAATAGGCAGAAGCTCCCAGGTCTGCAGTCTTGTCCTTTTGTGCACCAGACATACTTGTAATGTTCTTCACCTTATTCTGGCATCAAGAAAGATTTCAGAGAACATGCAGGCTTGTTCTGAAATTTTGATTTGTTAATGTTCCTGCCGTCACAGCTTGTGAATGTTCCTATACATCATAACAGATTAACATGTCATATTGCTCCCTCGCTGGGCATTAACCTGGCCCAGACCAAGGCTCACATCCACACTGTTATTAACTGTTATGTGACCTTCTACGTTCTGAGCTGCTCAGGTTCTCAAGCTACCCTCCTTTCTGTTCCCCACCAAGGTTCGTGACTAGGTTCATCGACCTGGATGGCCTGTCGTGCATCCTGAACTTCCTGAAGAGCATGGACTATGAGACCACAGAGTCGCAGATCCATACCTCACTGATCGGATGCATCAAAGCCCTGATGAACAACTCGCAGGGCCGGGCCCATGTTCTGGCACACTCCGAGAGCATCAACATCATCGCCCAAAGCCTGAGCACAGAGAACATCAAGACCAAGGTAGCCGTGCTGGAGATTATGGGTGCTGTCTGCCTGGTCCCTGGAGGCCACAGGAAGGTCCTGCAGGCCATGCTGCACTACCAGAAGTTTGCCTGCGAGAGGACACGTTTCCAGGTTTGTTTTCCTGCCACAAAGTTAAGAGATGCAGCTATAAGCTTAATAATATTATAAATCGTGTTTATCCTCGGGGCGAGAAGACACCTGTTTTTAGTTTTCGGTACTTGTTGTGCTGGAAGCTCGAAGGTGAAGACAGTCAGTGGCGCCGATGGTGCATAGCGCCATAATAAGTGAGATCATGATGGTGTTCTCTACAGACCTTGATAAATGACCTGGACAGGAGCACAGGGCGGTACCGAGATGAGGTGAATCTGAAGACGGCCATCATGTCCTTCATCAACGCGGTGCTCAGCCAAGGGGCTGGGGAGGTGAGGGCTGCAGCCACACGCTTGTGGTTCCTTTTTGGTCCCAATGACACTGACACTTCAACCTCTGACCTCAGGCAAACTTGGAGTTCCGTGTCCACCTACGGTACGAGTTCCTCATGCTGGGCATCCAACCGGTCATAGATAAATTACGCTCCCATGAAAATTCCACGTTAGACAGGTAAGTCCCATTGTTGCCCTTTGTATCCTTTGTATCCAGACCTTGGCAGGGTACGGAATCTTGGGGTTGCTGAGCTGATCAGATCTAATTTTTTCCAGGCATTTGGACTTCTTTGAAATGTTGAGAAACGATGATGAGCTGACCTTATCTAAGCGTTTTGAATCTGTAAGTTCCTCCTGATTGCAGAACATTGAAAGATCAAACCTGTTCTCAGTCCCCTTGATGGCAGTGTCATAACCTGGCTGCTCTTGTCGGATGGTTTCAGGTACATATAGACACTAAGAGCGCGACCCAAGTGTTTGACCTCATCCGTAAGAAGCTGAGCCACACGGACGCATACCCACACTTCCTCTCTGTGCTCCACCACTGTCTCCTCATGCCTCGTAAGCCAGCGCTGTTACATCTTTGTTTTATTGCCATTGGCTCTAGCAGGAATAGTGTCTAAGTCTGACCTTGCTTTTGTGTCTCACAGTCCCCAAAATCCTCATTAATCCTCTTTGTTTCCCTGTGAGGGGGTCGCTCATTAAACGAGTGACGTGTCAGCTGGGTCGAGGCCTAACAGTTTTGTGATAAGCAAGCTCACGCAGAGACCTGCTCTCTCCCTAGATAAGAGGAGCGGGAACACGGTGCAATACTGGCTGCTCCTGGATCGCATCGTACAGCAGATGGTACTGCAGAGTGACAAAGGTCACGACCCCGACACCACGCCGCTGGAGAACTTCAATGTCAAAAATGTGGTTCGCATGTAAGCAGTGAAATTCTATTCTCTGCCCTTCTTTTCTCTGCCTTTTCCCAGATTCTGTCCCGGTTGCCCGTCCATTTGTGGGCTTCTCCCAAGAGAAATAAACTGTTTTTATTTTAGATGTGTTACTAAACTGGGAGGGATACTTAAATGCTATTTGTTTTCCTTCTTGTCTGGTCCTTTCCCTCTGCTTGCCACATGATTTACCTTCAGTTTCTCCGCACCTTTTTTTTTTAGCTTGTCAATGGCTTCTACCTCAGTTATGCTGGTTATAGGCTGGCCAGTTCCAGCCTTGATCATTGAAGGATCCATGAAATGTAGCATATTGCAAAAACTTTAGTCTGTGCTTCAGGACATTTGGAAAACAAGTGATCAGTAATGGGAATGATCAGTAAAGGGTCATTGTAGGACGGGACCATTTTCCAAATGCCATATTTTAGTTAAGAGAAATACTTATTTTACCATGTTTCTCATACAGGCTGGTCAATGAAAATGAAGTGAAGCAGTGGAAAGAACAAGCTGAGAAAATGCGGAAGGGTAAGGGCAGCGATGCCTGCGTGCTTGTCTGTCCATGGGTTATACCATGTATTTTAAACACATCAGTTGAAAATTTGAAACACAGAATCATAGAACTGCTTTAAGAATTTACACATTGTGACATTTCACCTTGTTTTGTCTTTAAACTGTCAAGCTAGCAGCATGGTAGTGTTCTGAATCTTCTTGTTATGCATTCCTGTTATATTTCTGTCTTATGCAGCTAATAGCCAGAGCAGCTTTGTGCATTCATCAGCCAAGGTGGCCGGTTACAGGGCTTTACGTCGCAGTAACCCTGCTGAAATGCCGGCGTGTGTCTCCTGTGACCTCCGATCTCACAGAGCACCAGGAGCTGCAGCTGAAGCTGGAGAAGAAGGAGCGCGAGTGCGATGCCAAGACCCAGGAGAAGGAGGACATGATGCAGACGCTCAACAAGATGAAGGAGAAGCTGGAGAAGGAGACTGCTGAGCACCGAGCCGTCAAGCAGCAGGTGTCGGAGCTCTCCTGCCAGCTGCAGGAGCTCAGCTTGGTATGTCACCCACACAACCGCAAACGGAGGGGGGTGATTTCTCCTTCCTGCGGGTGCTAATGACCTCTCTGTTGTCTCGATAGTCTGATTAAACAGTGTCTTAAATGTCATTTCAGTGACTTAAATGAGTTCAGAGGTCACTTCCTACAGCCGTGCGTGAGGGTGTGAGTCACTGCGGGTCCCACAGGGGGCGCTGTCTCACCTGTCTGTCTCTTACTGGCAGCGACAGCAAGCTGCTATCCCCGGAGGCCCCCCCGTCATTCGAGGTCCACCTGGGGCCCCTTTGCCGCCACCCCCACCTACACCAGCATGCATGCCCCCTCCACCTCCGCCTCCACCCTGCGGTGGCCCACCTCCACCACCACCACCACCTCCTCCAGGCGGTCCCCCACCTCCTCCTGGATGCCCTCCCCTCTTTGGTGCCCCTCCTCCACCAGGAGCTCCTATGAGACCTGCCCTTAAGAAGAAGAACATCCCCCAGCCGTCCAACCCGCTCAAGTCCTTCAACTGGGCCAAACTTTCTGAGGTAGGTGGGGCTCGATCTCAGGTTCAGACATAAACAGAATGAATGCTGCCATTAACAGAGGAAACAAAGCTCTCACCTGCTCTCACCCCCCCAGGATAAACTCGAGGGAACAGTCTGGGCTGAGGTTGATGATGTCAAGGTTTTTAAGGTCCTAGACCTGGATGACATTGAGAAGACCTTCTCAGCCTACCAGAGGCAGCAGGTGATGTTTGGCACCTTGTCTGTAGTTCTCTGTCATACGTGTCATTTGATGCTACCATTGATTGCATGAGCCGTGAGGCTTTTGTCACCATGGAAACATGCATGTGAATAGCATGGTGTTCATGAACCTGCAGAAGCACAGCTAATAACTGCAGAATCCTATTCCCAGAAAAGGTGAGCTGGCTTAACAGTCACCAGCCCAGCTTGAATAACCCCTGAAATGTTTCTCAAAGGTGTGTCAGTGACAAAACAATCTATTACCACCAATAATCCGTCAACAATCTGTTTAAATTATAGCAGGATGAAATTTGGTACAAAATTGTTCTCCATCAAAAATGTCCTGCCTTTTAAAAGACTTATCCTTGTGTGTCGCTTTGTGTGTTTGAGGAAAATGTGAACCTGATTAACCAGTGTGTTGAAAAACATCATGGTTATGTATGTTATAGAGTTTGCATTTATTTGTGTGTGTTTCTACTTCATTTGTTTTTATACATAAGTGAGGTACAGAGAATGTTCAGTTGACTTCATTGTGCTACTAATATGAGCGATTGCTCAGAAAACCTGTGACAGCTATTCCAGGCTGCTTCCATTTTCTCCCACAATGCATTGCTGACTCATGGCTTACTGCTCTGATGTGGCGGATTTCACCCATGCTAACTTCTGTAGCCTCTTCCCTGCTTTCTGCCTGCCTTTCAGGACTTCTTTGTGGTCAGTAACAGCAGGCAGGTGAGTCCCTCAGTCTCAGCAATCACAGCATTGTCCATTAGCATTGTCCATTATGCATTTTGTACATTTTATGATAGAAACACAGTGTCACTGCCTGCCTTTGTATGTCAGGCTGATTCGGAACATCATGGCATGTTCTGCACTGTTGACTTGCTTCTCTGTAATAACACAGATTGGTGTTGCATCTCTTCGTGTGACTGTCAGTCTTTAATAACTTGTCTGGAATGATGACGCCCCAGACATTTCCCATTTGGGAGCAAACAGAAAGTCCACGCTGTTTAGTTATGTTGCGCATTTTAAGCCTGATACATTCACCATTCTTGTCATTCCACATGTAGTTTTTAGCATTTTTATTGTAAAAAGTGTCTTAGGTCTACATAATTCACTTACTTAGGTCTGCAAAATACTACATAAAAGTGTAATTCTTTCCAATCTTAAACACGTCTTTGCTCTCATGCCAACATTCCACTGTGGATCGATTTTGATCCCTTTGGATCCAGTTTAATATCCTATTGCAATTGGGAATGTTGCTAAGACAGAATGTATATTTCACCCTCTTCCAGAAAGAGAACGAGGAAGATTCTGTAAGCTCTAAAAAGGTTAAGGAGCTATCTGTCATCGATGGCCGGCGAGCCCAGAACTGCAACATCCTCCTGTCTCGGTGAGGCGCCCGCGTTCCCCAGCATTCCCCCGCGTTCCCCAGCGTTCCCCCGCGTTCCCCAGCATTCCCCCGCGTTCCCCAGCGTTCCCCCTTCCCTGTGATCTTTCATTTATTGTCTTCTTGGGATCTTATTCTAGTGGACAAATGTCTGTCTTTTCCATTAGACATTTTACCCTTTTTATCAAATCATTTTTATTCTGACTTCATTCGCTTTCTTTGGTTACAGTGGGAACAAAAGAATCGCTGCACTTGGTGATGGTTACTTTTGAGCCTCATGTTACATTGTGATATGAACCGTTGATCAACAATTCTTAGTCAATTACTAGATACGTTTTCCATACCATACCAACTTTATTTATAAAACACTTTACAATGAAACGATTAGAATTAGGTAAATAAGAGTTCATAAAATAAGCACATACACAAAATAAGATGATATACCATCAAATAAAATAAACTAAAACATTCCATATTGTAAAAGTGTGGGTATGCAGAACGTTGTTAAAATGTTACCAGAAGAAACCAGAGTGATCCCTCCTGGTCTGTGTTGGGTTCTTGCCCCTGAAAAAAACCACAAGAGAGACAGGAGTTCTTTTTGTTTAGTGTCAGTAATTAGTAGTCAGTCACCATGCAAGGAAGAACCCACATTATCACAGAGCGGATTCTTGCCTTTGGGATGACTTTCTGAAGTCGTGTAATGTTTCGAAACTACATGACTAATGGGATCCTAGGTCTGCAGTCACCCGCGCCTCCGGAGCATCCTCTGGGACGCGCTTGCTGAGATGACGCCCAGCTTGGCATCACATAGCCATGCATATTTCTGCAAAGAAGGACTTATTCTTTCAAGCTGCTTCTTATTCAGGCAGCACCAAGACAACCCGAATGTAGGCTGTGTGCGTAAAGTGATATTTGTCATTGAAAAGTGAAACGTGTAAGTGCAGCACCGTGGCTCACCTGAGGGTCGTGTCGCTGACAGCTTTGAAGTGTGGGGGTGTGCTCGAGCAGAGACGGGGGGGCCGTGGTGCCGCTGCTTACCGCCTGGAAGCCGGGTGCCAAAATTCAGGCATTCAGGGCACAGTCCTGCCCATAGTGCTTACAGTTACGGGCTGGGGGGGTTTTTCCCTCCCAAATGTGTGGCATCTTCTGCGTTGCTCTGGGTCACCTGGCGTTTCTGTCCACACTGTGGCAGACGTACAGAGAGTGAAGGCCACCTGCTCCCTTTGTTTCTTCTTGGGGGGGCTGACCCAAACATGTATAAATATGCCACTGCATTCCTCAAACGCCACGGGGAAAATCCCATTTACTCTTATTGCATCTCTTCAGGGGAAACTTCTTTCATCCTGCAACTTTCTCTATGCTTAATGCAAGTTATGCAAGTTTAATAAAATTTACATGCATTGTACATTTCATCAATGCCAAACTGACATTATAACATTGCTTATTATTGAAACATTTGCATGTATTAAATTTAAAGCTGGTTTACAATTTTACAGCCATTGTGAATCAAACCATTCACCCTGTCAGCAAAGAACCTGCTCTGGCAGTGAGAATCAGCCAAGCAGAAAGTGTGCCTGGTGTTCCTCCCAGCATGGGAATCAGAGCTACATTCGACTGTGTGATACATAAAATCACAGGACAATATTCCTGTGTTTCCCTTCCAGGCTGAAGCTGTCCAATGGCGAGATAAAGAAGGCCATCCTGACTATGGATGAGCAGGAGGACCTGCCCAAAGATATGCTGGAACAGGTGGGTTGTTTGAGCTTATTTTACTTGCTGGCTGCAAAGTCCAGGGTTGTCCAGACTGGAACAGTTCCAGCTTTCTCATGCCTGTGTGGGAGCAGCTCTGTCCCCTGTCTCTGTCCCTGTCCCCTGTACCCTGTCCCCTGTCCCTGTCCCCTGTCCCCTGTCCTTGTCCCCTGTCCCCTGTCCCTGTCCCCTGTCTGTGAGCCTGGGCAGGGGGGGCAGAGGGCTCGCAGGGCCCCCAAGCAGCAACCTGAGGGCATCCTTCTGCTGACCGTGTGGGTGAGCCTAGGAGATCAAGCAGGTGGCATCTGAGGAATCTCTGCCGCTAACTTCCTGTACTGCAGTCAGTCATTGTCGGGCAGCGTCTGCGTCTGGCAGCTGACACTGCACATGTAAAGAGCACGAACTGCGCTGTCTGCGTCTGACAGCTGACACTGCAC
>JAODJW010000039.1:651597-661889 GCA_026777045.1 Hyperopisus bebe | reverse complement strand
GGGTGTGGGCGGTAGCCCCCCCATTTAAGGGGTGGAGTAAATTTAGAATGCCATATAATGACAGAGTACAAAATATGGGATTGTTTAGCTATATGGGATTTGTGGTCAATTTATAATCAGCTGTATTTTATTGCAAATCAATTGTACAAACAGAAAAATACAAATGCGATCGATTTGCTTATCATGGGTTTGCTCGAGGTTCTGTAACCACTCCTTGCACAGATATGTCAGGTGGAGTGCGTGAAACACAGTGTTCATCCCACATGTGGTCTTCCGGTCAGCAGCTGATAAGAGGAGCAACGGCACCAGTTTCAGTACTAATGCTTCAGGCCCTTCATGAGAATGTCCACCTTCTGCTGCCCTGCACCACCACTTGGCTGAAAAAGTTCCACTTCCAGTTGTCAAAGGAAGCTGCTTTAAAATCACAATTCACTTTTTTCCCCGTTAAAGTAAGGAATTGATTTGGCAGCTCTTTGCAAATGATCTCTCTGTCAGGGCCAAAGCTTCGCAACACACATTGACAAAGAGCGGACATCACAGAGAAGGAGGTAGAGTAAAACAGCTTTAATGGTGTCACGCGGAAAAAGCTCCCATTGGTGAACCTTGAAACTAGGTGTTCCTAAAGGATGCTACTTAAGTTACACGGAATAGCTGATGTTAAGCAAAACCTTAATTGTTTCTTATATTGTTCAGTCTGCCTTAGACTTCCTGAGCTTCTGAGTGAATGTGTAACAGTGAGCATTAGAGCTTCATTACGGAGATATAAGCATTTGATACAAAGGTCTCTCCTATACCAACATTTCATTAAGAAAAATACATCTGGATAATCTTTTGTACAACCAAAAAGAAAAAAAAACCTGCATATTCAAGAGTTTTAATATTATTAATATGTATATATATTTCTTTCTGAATTAGAAACTATTTCTTTAAATGGTGATGAATTTCCACTGGGGTAATGACCATTCCCCTCCAATCACTGAAATACAATATTTTCACATACAATACAGAGTCAAATTAATTTGACAAATTTAAAATAAATGTTCCATAGATACAAAGGTTTGAACTATCATTTCACCTCAGACCTGTCTGGGAAATCACCCCAGGAAATCGTAAAGCCATTCTATTAAGTGCAAACAATCTCATACATACACACACATTCACACACTATATTATAATTAGTGTGTGCAGAGTCGCATCCAGCTTTTAGATTCACAGGTTGAAGCCAGTTGGAAATGACGTAATGTCAATGGCCCAAGAACATCTAAATTTTGTTCCTCTGTTATATAAAAGAAAAACAGCAAACCAAGAGGTATCAGTGCAAAAATACTCAACTCTGAGGTCCTAAATTCATTGAGAAATGGTTCAAACCATTAAGGTTTACATATGGAAGCAAACAGTTCTTCAGTCTCCCTTTACTAAGCAGGTTCAATAAGACTATACCTCGTTCAGAAAATGTAAAAAGGAAAAAAAAAAAAAAACAGACTGGGGAGAGATGTCAGCAGGGAGCAGAGAAGCATGAATGGACAGGGGTCTTCCTCCCCACCCCCCGCCGCCCAGTCCATTACAGCCACTGCATACTATTGCACTTCACCATTCCAGTATTTTGTTTATAGATACTATCTGTTAGAAACACCCAACAAAACAAAGGAGGGAAAAATGGGGAAAATAACAGGAAGCTGTGCAGTGCTGAAGGTGAAGACCAAGCTCTGGTGAGGTTGGAAAATTAGGTTTCTTAGCAGCAAAAGAAAAGAAAGGAAAAAGGAAAAAACTATGATGGCTATACTACCGTCCCACTGGGAGAGCTGGCCTGGTTTTGGGATGACAATAAGCCCTGGAGGGGGAAAAAAGGAAAAGAAAAAAAAGGATATATGGGTTTCAGTCCTTCTAAACGAGCACAATCATTCAGCTGGCCACCCCTCTCTCTAAGCGCGCAACCGTGAGCACCCTGGCGGGCCGTACCAGCAGGAGGCCCTCTGCCAACATGTACTGTATGTCACAGAAACGCGCAAGTTTGAGAAGTGCGCCCCCTAGTGGTGCAGAAGCTTCACCGAGCAGGGGGACATCCAGGCCCGAAAACGCTTTCTAGAAAATCCAGACAACATACATCTCGAGCAAGCCACGATGCCGACTGAGAACTATCGGGCGTGACTGTAGATATTCTGCATAGAATGTTACAAAATGGGTCCGACGGGATGGCTTATATTAAACTAAAAGAGGACCAAACTATAAAGACTAAAACCAGTTTAAGCTTCAAATGGGAAAACTTACCCCTTTACCCGGCCGTGCCCAGGTGCAAATAAAGCCCTCCTGGCAGGCTGTGACTAGACAGTCCTCCAGAAATATCAAGACCGTGAGTCTTTCGTGTGCGATCTTTTTACAGATAAGAGGCTCTAAGAGGGGCACGTCCTCCATGCAGGGACACAGTGTGGTGCCCAGGGTCTTGGCGGGGTCCGCTTTGGTTTTGGGCAGCAGGTTGAGCTTGTCGCTGCTCTTGCTGCTGATGTGCCCCATGCTGTGGTTGCGCTTGTGCTCCTTGTCGTGGTGCCGCTCCTTGCGCTCGTGCAGCGACAGCGTGGCGAACTTGCCGACCCCTGAGGCCGCGGCTCCGTCCGCCAGCGTGCTGCCCTTGCTGCCCGCCGCGTTTGCTGCCGAGTGCGGCAGGCTGTTGGAGCGCGGTAACGGTGCCGGGAGCGAGTTGCCTGGGAGGGTCACCCCGTTGTTGCCATTGGTGCCCGGGTTGGTGCTAATGAGGGCATTTGGCGCACCTACGCGCGGGCTGCTGCCTCCCATGACGTTGGTGTGCGTCCTGGTCCGCGACAGTGGAAGGTGAGGGAACAGGATGTCCTCCGTCAGGTCCCACAAGCATAGCTGAGTGTCCTGGCCTACTGAGCCGAACCGGTATGTCACACTGACGGGCCGGCTGTCTGTAGAGTTCCGCTTGGAGAGCCGCGACTGCGTGCTGTTGGCCCGATCTCGGCCAAAGTGGATCTGGTCCTGGATGTCTTCGTCGCTGCCGCTGAACTCCATAGGCTCGCTCTCCTCTATGCTGGTGGTGTAGTGGTCAAACGACACCACGCTGACCCAGGACTTGTGGCCGTGGCCCCTGGCGATGACTCGGCAGTCGGCGAACGACCAGACGGTGACCAGGTCGTCCTCCCCCCCCGCCACGATGTACTTGCCGTCGGGACTCCAGCACACGCACAGCAGGCCCCCGAAGTAGCTCTTCATGGTGCCGTGCAGCTCGACGGCATCGAAGTTGAAGACGCGCAGGAAGCCATCTTGGCTCACGCAGGCCAGGAACTTGCCATCGGGCGAGAAGGCGAACTCGTTGAGCGCGCCCTCACCCACCGTCCAACGCAGCAACGGGTTGCGCGTCGACTTGCTCTTGCAGGTGTGCACGGCGTAGCCGTCGCCCTGCTTCAGCAGCTGGTAGTGTGGCGCCGCCGTGCCGCAGGCGTGCTCCACGTTGTAGAGGTACATGCTGCCGCTGCAGTGCGCCACCAGGAAGAGATTCTCCGAGGCCGGCAGCCACCTCACGCACGTCACCCGGGACTTATCGATCAGCCTCTGTCAAGCAGGAGCAGGCAGAAAGGCCGCGGAGATCATACCACGAGCCGACATCAGGACACACCGCTTCGCTTCACCACCACATTATAAATCAAAGAAACGGAGTGGGAGAATAGAGGCTCTTATCAAAAGCATGCTGCTATTTTTATTTATCCAGTTTTTCGCTGTAAATTTAGCTAGCGGTTCCCCATTCTTTGAGGACTGCTTCCATGATCGTTTACACTAGAAGGCAGTTGATGTTTGGTCATCCGCTACACATCCAGGGCCAACCGATCACATCATCCCACAATAAACCACAGAGCACCATGCAGGAGAGCTAGGTAGAGATAAGAGGGGCAATGCTGCATGTCTAGTTGGGATAAGCCAAAATGCTAATTTATTTGACTGCTCATGAACTCTAGGTAACAAGCAGCAAACAATACAGTTCAAACTTAAACCACAGAGCTAAGCTTCCTTCAGGAAAATATGGCTGCCAGTTCTGTGACCGGTGCAATTTAGCTCGTCTTGTCTCTTTACCTCTAGCTACCTCTGTCTTTTCACTACTGTGCACTCTCACTGTAATCTACATTTCAGCTAATATTAACCAGTAACTCTGGGCATTGAGCTGTAGTAACTGACATGAATCCAGTATAGTTGAAGGTTTTTTTTTCAGAAGCTTCTGTACAATCTGTTTCTCATAAATTAAATTCTAAGTGCTATAAATGTTAAACCCCACGATGACATGGGGAGAAACTCCACGCACGTAAATCCATGGTGGAGCCTCGAACCCTAGACCCAGAGGTGTGAGAGAACAGTGCTAACGACTGTGCTGCCCCCAATAAATTAACATTTTTTAAATAATATTAATCAGTGCTGATGGACTGACAAAGACCGAGCTTCAGAGCAGGTTCACTGATCTACACTCACCTCCTCGTTGAACAGCTTGCTGGTCTCCTTCTTGATGGGGTCGAGGAGCTGAACCTGGCCGGCCGTGAAGCCCACCAGCAGACAGACGCTCTCGGCCGTCGCCGTCAGGTGGTTGAAGTCATGACACGTCGGCTGTGTTCCCTTGTATATCCTCTTGTCTATCGGTTTGCTCAGATCAGCCGCCTGCACACAGCCAAGTGAAGAAATGAAGGAAGCTGCGAAGACGGGCGAGAGAAACAGAACCGAACAGGAACAGGGAGCAGAAACAGGTGCAGAGAACCTGCAAGTGGTGGGGAGGGACCATCAAAGAGAGAGAAAGAGGAGAAGCACTGCAGAGCAGGAGAATGACACAGCACTGCAATAACAAGAAGATATCAGTACTCTGTCAATCATGACATCTGCACAGGATCTCATCAATTTTCTCTTTAAAGATTCTAACCAAACTTACCGAAGGAACTACCAATGCTGTTTATTCATCATAAAGTGTGTATACTCTGGGTAAGCATCAGTAGATTGCAAAAATTATTTTAGAATTCTTAATGGCAATGAAAAAGAAGAAGAAGAAGAAGAAGAAGAAGAAGAAGAAGGAGAAGAAGAAGAAACAAAAAAGAAACACAGGACCCCCACGTAACACTAGATGTCAACGCACATCTCTTGAAGGTCTATCAGCGCACTCAGATTCAGGCACCCAAGCCTTCAACGTCCTGTAGGGGGCTCGAATTTTCTCTGGACGCTTCCTTGGGTCACAGTTCCCCTATTATTTAATTATTTAGCTAGTTAGTTAGTTAGGCAGTTAGTTATAGATTTGTGCGAATACCCCAGGTGAGGTAGCAAATTTGTTGTTTATCTTGGTGGAATTCAACACTGCAGGGGCATCTTCATTCCGCTGCAGGCGATCACTAAAACAGTATACAGTATACAGACATAAACACTCTCAGGTGTACCTACTCTATTCTCCAAAGGTTAACAGAGAAGTACTTTCTAAGCTTTCTAAACAAGAAGATAAAGTATTGTGTAAAGACATCAATGTCTATACACACCATATCTTACAATGGACACTTTCTCAATTATAACTAAGCATGGATAATTAAAGTCAGTTCCTAGTCTTGCTAAAGGTCCCATTGGTGAAATCACACTGCTGAACCTGGGATTTTAGCCAGTGAACTTCTGATCACAAACAGCAGCATTCTAACCCTCAGAAACACACAAGACCCTAAACTCCCCTGGACAAAACATTCTAAAATAAAGCCACAGCTCTTCATTAAATAGACAAAAATGACTGACCATAGTATTTCTGTTGAGTAACTGAAAAGTATTAAAATAAACAGCACAAACTATTCTATACATGCATGCATGTATACTTGTAAATATGAAAAGAAAATGTGTTTTATGGCTAATTATTTGGAAATTTTATTTACAGTGTATTGTAACTAACTAAAGTCACACACGAGGTGTCTTGAGTTAAACTGAAATGTGGGAAAAGAAGACAGACTGCTGTTAGTCTATGTATCGGGCCATTTACAGCAAGAGGCTAAACAAGAGGTGGAAGGCATATATAGGCTTATACACCATGTACACACGCCTGCCAGATCTTAATGCTGCAAGCTATGTCCTGTGCAATGAATCAAGAGCACATAAAAACAGGGTCGTGTTTCTTGTATAACCTGACAAGTCATACAAGGTGCTTGTGCAAAACACCACAGCTGGAAAATCTATCCCCTCTTCAGCAGAATGACATCAGTTCTGTTTCCTGTAAAAGCTTGAGTTAAATCAATGCTTACTGAAAAGCAGAATCAGAGCAGGGGAATTCCTGCTTATAAAGTACAACCTACTATTTTATTAAACAGAATTCATTAATCATTTAGATTAGTGACTCTGAACCATTTCTATGGGGACCCCAGCCGTTCTATACAAGTGCTCTTTAACACCATCGACACAACCAGATCACTACACATGAAGCATTCACTGAGTTATATCAAGTCTGTTGGTGACAACAGCCTCAATCCTTCACAACCCGCATGGGAAACAGCACCTTTGATTATTTAAATGTCTAATACCAGAATTACTAAAAACATCCAGAGCAGAAGCCAACAAACACAAACACAACAAATACAGCTGTGACTGGCAGATCCCACATATTGTTAATCAGCCTCCCTTTTATCTCTATCATTACTACCACAACTAATATTTTCCTCTGGCACATATCAGAAGCCCACTTTGAACTTCTAAACAATTTCCTCCTCTCTTTGTCTGCCCAACACAAAACCCACAAACCCCAAATTTTGATGAAATTTTCAAATTTACTATAGGATGACTAATATCTTAAAATGATGAATTTATACCAAAGACAGCAAAGATATGTTAAAACTAGGTTTTATTCTGACTACTGACAAGAGCTCTAAAATATGAAGTGAGACCACGAGGACATTGTCACTATACAGCCGGAACCTGAGACCACGAGGACATAGTCACTATACAGCCGGAACCTGAGACCACGAGGACATAGTCACTATACAGCCGGAACCAAAGACCACGAGGACATAGTCGCTATACAGCCGGAACCAGAGACCACGAGGACATGGTCGCTATACAGCCGGAACCAGAGACCACGAGGACATGGTCGCTATACAGCCGGAACCAGAGACCATGAGGACATAGTCACTATACAGCCAGAACCAGAGACCACGAGGACATTGTCACTATACAGCCGGAACCAGAGACCACAAGGACATGGTCACTATACAGGCGGAACCAGAGACCACGAGAACATTGTCACTATACAGCCGGAACCAGAGACCACGCGGACATTGTCGCTATACAGGCGGAACCAGAGACCACGAGGACATGGTCACTATACAGCCGGAACCAGAGACAACAAGGACATGGTCACTATACAGCCGGAACCAAAGACCATGAGGACATTGTCACTATACAGCCGGAACCAGAGGCCACGAGGACAAAGTCACTATACAGCCGGAACCAGAGACCACGAGGACAAAGTCACTATACAGCCGGAACCAGAGACCACGAGGACATGGTCACTATACAGGCGGAACCAGAGACCATGAGGACATAGTCGCTATACAGCCGGAACCAGAGACCACGAGGACATAGTCGCTATACAGCCGGAACTAGAGACCACGAGGACATGGTCACTATACAGCCGGAACCAGAGACCACGAGGACACTGTCACTATACAGCCGGAACCAGAGACCACGAGGACATTGTCACTATACAACCGGAACCAGCGTTTGGCACACAAAACACACAGTGTCATGCAATCTCAAATAAATGAAAGATACTACAGAAACCCAAGAATGCTGTAGATAAAGAGGTTTGGGGTGATCAGCCTCCAGCCCTGCACAGAGAGGCTAGCTGATTTTGCTAACAAACGCTGATCTTTGACTCACACCCAAGACATCTTTTTCATTTTATCCACAGCAACTTAACATTTTACGTCTTATCAGCTAAATATTTTACTGGAGCAATTCAGGTTAAGTACCTCGATGAAGAACATCGGCAGCAAGGAACCTTCTGGGACTTAATTAAACGCTTGGTGATGCAAACCCATGTCCTTAATCGCCACTCTCTGCACCTATTGTGGCTCACTAACCCAGGAAAATGTACAGTAGTTAACAAAGGCTGTGCAAAACACCCTGGTTCTATGAGAAAACTGAAGAGGCTTTAGAGCTTTTCCAGTGCTGAAAGCCTGCATGTCTGGTTATTGTCACCAGGCAGAACTGCAGTTGGCTATTTGCGGAACAGTAGCTTCACTGTCACTAACCTGCGAGATGCAGGCAGATCCTTTAATTAAACGGAAAATAACATAGAGTAAAAGAGTTTGGAATTAAATTGTGACATATGGCATTCAGCCTGAACAATTACTTTTAATTTTCTTTGTTGTAAGACTCTTTTGAACTAGATTTGATGTGGCTACACGGTATTAGTGAAATACATTTAAACTTATGTGTCCTACAGATATCTCTGTAATATCTCAACAGCGCTGCTGACTGGCCTGGGGGGTGTTCCACGAAGCAGGATTTCTTGGTTAGCTAGGTTTAACGTTTAACGTTTAACTTAGCCAGAAGTCATGATTGTCCAATACAAATGCCCCTTATCTAAACTCTAATTGGACAATCATGAGTTCTAGCTGACTTAAACCCAGAAATCCTGCTTCATGGAACACCCCCTGCTCTCCAGCTGCTGACATAGATAATAAACAAACTACAAACACCTTGCCACTTGCACAAGACTGACTCCTGTTGATTTCACGAACTAACACATCATGACTGTGACATTGTGTTCGGTCATCGCACTAAACGTCATTCACGCCAATCCGATATATCCGTCTGCATGTAGTCAGCCAAGCATAACACGTATTTAATAACGTCGTATCAATAAAAAAACTGCTGTTTCCTGCGCTTGAAAACACACGTAGAAAAGAAGACCAAGAAGCAGCAGTACACAGGTGAGCGTGTGCGAGGGGGTCAGACACTTGCCGGCTACAGGGCAGCGCGACCACCACTCACGCCTGCAGCGATGAGGATGCTCATCGCACACACCCCCCTCCCATTCGCACTTAGGGATAGCGCGAGCGACTACCGCGCGTGCGGGGCTTCCCAGCGCGGCCCGAGTCCGGCTGTCCCCATACACACCGCGACAATTGGGTCCCGGGGACGCGCAGATTACACCGACATAGTGAACCTGCGACTTTGTCACTGAGTGGCGTCATTCAGTCGCCGATAAGCCCTGCAGGGTACAGGTGCTCTCCGGTTCCAAGGTCTACGGTTATTCTCAGGACACCTTACACCTCGACGAGACATCACTCCGTTTACCTTTCTGACGCCTTTGTAGATATAAAAGTACAGCTCCCGGCCCACATTGAAACAGATTCTGTCGCCGTTGCCTGACTGGTCGTTGACGTTGACGAATGAGACCTTGACCGGGTTAGAGCCCTGGGAATTAAAAGGCACCCTATTGGGACGGCTATATTCGGAGTGAGTGAGGAGTTTATAGACGCCTTCCCGAGTGGTGAACTGAGTTTTGATTTCGTTCATCTCCTTCCCTCCTCCCTCCGCCGCCATCTTGGAAATTAGCATTCATCCTTCCCTGAGCCCGGATCTCGCTCACAGCGCATGCGTATTCCCAGAAGCTCGCCACTATCCAGTCAGCTGATTGTGGGAGTTCACGTGTAAGCGCAACTTTCCCCAAGTATATGTACCAGTAGTGAGCAGCATTCTAAAACTATGTATTATTATTACTAGGGGTCCAAGCACGTAATGCTGGAACCCTATTGTTTTTGTATTATAATAATAATAATTATTATTATTTTTATTATTATTATTAATAATAATAATAATTACTGAATGGTGAAAGGGTAGGTAGATCCCACTGTTCTTGCCAAGTTTCACATTCACAGCTGAAGATTTTTTAGGATTACTCCTAATTTTAGAACTTTTGAAAATGACTTTAGACTATTTATTAGAGCGTTAGAGAAAATGAGAGATGTGCAAAATTGAAATATTTTTTTCCCGAATGGATAGACCCCCTCTGTCTTTGGTTGTTTATTTATATATTTGTATATTTGTATATGATATGAGTATATATGTGTATGCATATACACGAGTATTTTCTGTTCTTTTTCCATTTGTATTTTGTGTTGCGGTTGCTGCTTGGTTGTTGCAGTAGAACATTGTATGTGTAATGTTAAATTGCTGTGTTTGTTCGATAAGCATCAATTAAAACTAGTAACTGCAGGCAGTAACTGAAGGGTCCAAAGGGTAGGACAATCTGACAGGCAGGACAGGTAGGTCAGGTA
>JAODJW010000039.1:635770-651497 GCA_026777045.1 Hyperopisus bebe | reverse complement strand
AATAATAATAATAATAATAATAATCCTAAGAAAAACAATAATGGTCCATAAGGACTTCGTCCTTTGGACCCTTAATAATCCTAAGAAAAACAATAATGGTCCATAAGGACTTCGTCCTTTGGACCCTTAAAAATATCCCACTTTTCTACGGCCAAGTAAAAATGACCCACGTCAACCACCGGAGGGCGCTATAATATATAAATATAAACGCGTTTTGCACAATACATTGGCAACCATGAGTCGTACATTCAAAACTTTATATAAGCTTGTTATGATTTCTCCCGCTATTTTACGAAATATGCAGAACCTACTTTTTTCACTCAGAGACTAGTGATAGGTATCAATGGAATCTTTGGCCCAAGTACTTCACGATTTCTTTTGCACATTTCTTTATTTGCTAGCTATTATAAATTGTTGTTCTTTCTTCCGTGTGAATTTACTGTACACGTGTTTCACATTTGTGGCTCTGACGCCTACACCGTTCAAATTTTAATCAAATTTGATGGATGGTACAGGCTGAGGGCTTCTTGTGACTTGGAAAAAATGGCGCGTTTCAACTAAAAGAGGGCGCTATAACAAAGCAAGATTTATGATTCATTAGATATTATATATATATATATATATATATATATATATTCAAATTCTAATTTGATCATTTTTTATGCTGAAAGCTGGCTTCGTTTCTTCATCCTTTTATCGGTGCTATTTATGAGACATGCTCAAACTTAACAAAAGATTTTCCAAATCAACCATAAATTGAATGTGCCAAATTTAGTTAAAGTCGGACAATGTATATATATTTCTGAAAGTTTCACTTAAGATACTATTAAACTGTCGCCTGGTGGGCTTGAATGCCCCCTGGTGGTTGTTAAATATTGGTACAAGTTAAACTCTTGTAAGACAGCTGTTATCGTTGTCATTCTACAAACAAACATCGATAATATGTGCCGCAGCTCTCAATTACAAGACCAGGAGTGTCAGTAAGAACACGCTGCACGGCAGGGATATTTATAAAAAAGATATTGTGAGTAGTAATTTATGAGTAAAATGTTTAATTAATATGACAGAAAAAATAATAATTACAGCAATGACTGAAATAGCATGCAGGCAGAAAATTCAATAGGAGGCAGCAATAAACACGATAACCGTAGCAGCAATGGATAGGATAATTTGATTTTATTTTGATCTGTCTGTGCTGTTCCGTAGCTACTCAATAAACAATAGCTGCAATGGAAAGCTCTGAGGACAGAATTGTTATAATTATGGCTCTGGACTGGAGTTTAGATTTCTTAATACTGCTCACCGGATATTAAGGGACAACAAGACAATTCTGTGCGGCAAGTCTCATGTAGAATGCATTCTCATATTTCTTTATCACTTCAGTTCAGGGGCGTCAGAAGCATCTTGAATGTCGGGGGAGGGGGGACCCTCCCCCAGAATTTTTTTAATGAATTAGATGCACATTCTGGTGTATTTTTAACAGGTTGTTCAGATTTAATGACGGCGACGCCCATGATTCTGTTGGTGTACTTTAGGGCTGCCACCAACGACTATTTTCTATGGATTAATCTATCAACTATTTTACTGATTGGTCAATTAATCTAACCAATTGATTTTCTCCAGAAAATCATCTTGACGTTTAATTTAAATTTATTATTATTATTATTATTATTATTATTATTATTATTATTATTATTATTATTATTATTATTGTTATTGTTGTTGTTGTTCTTCTTCTTCTTCTTCTTCTTCTTCCTCTTCTTTATTTTATTATTAATTTTATATTATTTTTTAAAATCTTGAATCGATTAGATTATTTTAGATTAATGTTTTTTTTTCTAATTCCAAAAGGGTGTTACATCATCCCCGTTTTTTTTTTCTTTTTTACCGTTTTTCCTCCCAGTATAGACCAATCCTATTATTTCATAAAATTGTCACTCAGGAACCCTTGGAATCGTCGTAATTATATACCATTTATTCATTTGTTTATTTATTTATTTTTTATCGGTTAGTGCTTAGGCCAAAGGTGCTTTGAAATGCTCATTCCCTCTTTTCATGCAAATATGGGTTCGGCGAATGACGGATACATCATTCAGCGAATTATTATTATTATTATTATTATTATTATTATTATTAATATTATTATTGTTGTTATTATTTTGCACAAATTAAGCGGTAGGTGCCAAGATGTTCTAATGCAACTTGTCATACATTCGCTTCAACGAACATTCGCGGTGTTCATGTTTTTTATACTATACATAACACGATTGAAGAGTCGAAGAGATTGAATTACAATTTCATATATATGTTGTGGCAGAAAACATTTACATTTATTTTCCTTTTTAAAAAGCGACGTACACATGCACAAAAGCACGTTACCAAAATACGTACTGTCAAAGAGTCGACTTATAGGCACAAAGCAACGAGGCTGAGCTGCCCAGGGAGGGGGGACCTGGGACGGATGTAACACTTTTTACATTTTTGCCTGTACCTCGGAGCTCGTTTATGGAATCGCAATCAAAATTTGATACAAACTACGTACGCGTGTCTCCATTAAACGGCACAGATTATTTATGTATGACAAACAGGCAATGAATGGTTTAGCCTCAAACACATGAAATGAAATGTCACAGTTCACCCCATAGTCAGGGATAGTAACATAGCCCTGAGTTAAATGTAACATTATAAATGATGTCAAACAATTTCAAGCAATACAAAGGTTTTAATTTTTTTTTTCAACAAAATTTGTGGGTATGTGTGCATATGTGGACAATGGATATTAATTACGACTAAAATACTTAAACCAAATATAAAACCAATAAAATGTGCAAATGTACATCAGTTTTAATAACTGAATAACATGCATCAAGTTAGAATAATGTAAGTACGGAAGCTTGCAGTGCCATCACAAAAATTAACGAAGTCAAAAATTAATTTTCCCTTACATATCGGAATGTTTTTAGAGAGTGCTCTTTCTTCACGTGAAATGAAGACTAAACTGAGCATGTGCAGAGTGAGTTATGTGATTTGTACCCCGTACCTGATTTGAGAAAAAGACTTTGTTACAACTAACCCATGTTACAATCATCCGCGGTCTCCCCTACACAACGTCTTCCAGGCAAAGCAAAAACACAAGGCGGATATTCATATCCGCAACATGTGCAACATTAAGAACATTCAGAAAAAATAGATTGACATCAGGCTGGTAAAGGAATTCAAGGAGAGACGGGTCTTCAGACATTTCTTGAAAGCGGAGATAGGATGTGATGACCGGACGTGATTCGGCAGCTCCTTCCAACATCAGGGGTGAGAAACGGCTGGGGTGAGACCCACATGGTGGAGGGACCTCCAAAATACTATAATAGTATCCAGAGCTATCCAACTCGATTATTTGTTCTTGTTGTGCTACTTGGTTTCAGCATAAACGTTTTGCTATATTCAAGTTTTAAGTGAACGAAATGAGTTTGGTCACGGCGCTGTGATCTGTTCATTACCTAGTGATCATGCCGTTCATGACCGAGACACAGAATGGCCAACATAATCAAATCAATAGAATAATACACAACAACCTAAATAAATACGTATGTAACACTTTTAAATTCCTAATCGTTGTAGCATCATTTAACAAATAATTTTAAAAAGAATGTAACACTTTCTTAAATGTTTAATAATTAGGAGCGAAAAAATATTCACTAAACAAATCAGTTGATTGAACGGACTCCTAAGGATTGATTCACTGAGAAGAATCCGATGCTTCGTATAAGTCCCGCCTCTTCGAGTGACAAAGGGGGAAGCCAATAGAATTTCATCTTAGTGAGGCAGGGAAGAAGTGTGGATTGTGCTGAGTTCTGTGTTTACAATCGTAAAATAATCATGATAATGATCCCGAATTTCCACAGTATCCTCAGTCCTGCATCCTGGATTTAGGTGTGCAACGGTAATTTAAATATTATAATTATGGTTTATATATTTTTTTTGTTTGGCTATAGCCATTATAATAACTGAATCGCATCGGTCGATAGGGGTAATTTCTCCAAAACAAACAACTAGCCCAGATATAGCTTATTATCTTAAAATCAGGAAGGTTGTATAAACAAGAACCCCTGCAATTCTTATCATGATGATACATTGAAACAGATATCCCGCGTGCTTCGAGAACATTCTCGACGAATTTTCCTGTAAACTGAAGCGAAAGAACTAGAACGCCCTAGTTCCTATTGCCCGTATTTTCCTATTTGAAATGCTCCAGCATTAAGAAAGTAAACAATGAGCACTGGCATTTCCAATATTTAAAAATTAACTCGTATATGAAGGAACACATTCTAGACCCTTAATAGACCCTTAATAATAAAATGGCAAGGATTTTCAGGTTTTAATTATTATTGGTTAGAATATTTTTTTCTGCTTAATTGACATTTACGCTGTTTTGCAAACTGCCTCTAAAGTATGCCAAATTTGTTTCTTAATAAAGGTTCACTCCACACCAGGTTGTAAACTATCATTTTTATCAATGGAAAACACTTGAGGCACAAAGGCTATTTTTGAGCAACACAGACCATCTTGTATAACTGAGAACTGACTTTTGATTATTATGTCGTCTGTATGAGGGCTTCATTTTATGGTGTTCTGTGGGGTCCTAAGACCAGGTGGCACTAGTCATCAACCGTCACTATGACGCTGCCAGGCGGGTAACATGTGACACCAGGAATGGGGGCTGCTGGGATTGACAGGGTCTCCTGGTGCTCTGCAGCCCTATAAGGACGGACCGTGGCAGCTGTGCATGCACTCCCAGCTTCAGTTACTTTCTTTAGGCCACACATTTGCGGGGTGCATTCCTTCTGGAACATACTGGACTGGACCACTGATAAAGCAGCCGTGGGTATAAAGCCCCGCAGCAGGCCACACGCGCTGCATTCGAGCAAATGAGCAAAGGAGGTCTAATCTCAATAAGAAGGGACCCTGCAGAAGACAGAGTTTTCAGGACACAATTCATCTACAGCTTTTATTAAGGTGAGCAGTTTCAGTTATGTGTACTTTAACATTTGGGAACAAATGAGGTTAGGGATGCTTTTATAAAGGAATACATTTTACACAAACTATTTGTACTGAGTATCACTTTTGGATGAATTAATCTTATTAGATTCCACAAAAAAAGTCACAGTAACATTGACTGAAGATAGTCGAGCTTTGTAATTGTTTGAATGAGGTGATTGTGTTGAATTCTAAGTGTTTTGTGAATGATCCACCCCCTCTGTGGAAAGAAGACTGTGACAGAGCACATGGTGCTGAAACAGACATGTGCTACTAAGCAGTATTTTACTAAGACCAATATGATTTCACTAATAGAGACCGGGTTTTTAATGGTAGTACATTAAGTAGACATTGCAATAAGGATCTCAAACATAGGTATTTCAGTTATAAGCAATTTCCTAAATGTTTTAGTGAAACCATGAAATTAGAAACTGACAGTGCTCTGTGCTGTATAAAGCATTGTAGCATTGTATAATGTAACATTACCATTATCAGGGACTTTCTCTTTTTCATAATGAGATGAAATAACAAATAAATACATTTATTCAATTGAAAAGACCAGAGGTGAGTAATTCATGTCCGGAGAGTAAAAGTCCAGACCAAGATTTTCTTTCAACCAACCAGCTGAGTTTAAAGAGTTGCAGTCACAGGGAATTCAACTCGTTCCTTGAAACAAAATCCTGGTCTGGACTTTTACTCTCTGGACCTGAACTGCCCGCCTCTGGAAAAGGCAAGCATGTAAAAGGCCATCAGAAAAGTTGCTGGACTTTGAGAGGGTGTGAGAAGTCACCCCCCCCCCCCCCCAGCAAAAGTGAAGCCTGTGATTGACAGGTCAGCACATGCATTGATGAACCAGTGAGGAGCTTCTCCCTTGTGCTTCATTGTCACAGTCTGCTCTGTGTGACCATGCTGTCTTAATGACTTACTCTTTGTGACATATTGCAACATTCAGCACTAAAGGATTCAAGGGTAAATAAAGGATTCAGAAAAGTTTTTATCATTAAGCTATTTATTATTTTAGTAATATAACGAAGTGGGATAGTATGAAGGCATACCAAATGCATACCATACCTTGATTAATTGATGATGATGATTGTTGTACTTTAGTAAATATTTCAATAACCGGACAATCTACTTTGTGGTATAGATGTTTTTTTTTTTCTTTTACATTTTTCTTTTATTTTATTCCCAGCGAGCCCCTTATTTTAAGAGTTGTAATTTTGACATCAGATATGTCATATATTTCAACAACTTTATTTGTTTGAATTCTGATGCTGGTTCTGTAAGATTGTACAAGAACTCTAATTGTGAGGAAATGATTGAGATTAAAACAAACCCTGTAGCAGGCAGGTTGTAAAGTGTGTGAGACTAACATGCGTAATCTGCTTCTACAGATGCCAGAAAAAGTCAGCCAGCCCATGGAGGAGGAGGTGGAGACCTTTGCCTTTCAGGCAGAGATCGCCCAGCTGATGTCTCTGATCATCAACACCTTCTATTCCAATAAGGAGATCTTTCTTAGAGAGCTTATCTCTAACTCATCAGATGTACGTATATTTTGTAGAAGGTGTTGTTTTTACTCATCAAAGACATTTTTGTACAATATACTATTAATGTATGAGACGTAAATAATCTATTTTACTTTTTAATAAGATAATGTTTTATTGCTTTCACTCAGTAGCTTTATGAATGTGTATTTTCCACAGTGGTTAATATAGATTGATGTCCTATTATTATTTACCTTTTTCTCAGGCTTTGGACAAAATCAGATATGAGAGTTTGACGGACCCCAGCAGGCTGGAATCCTGCAAGGACCTGAAGATTGATATCATTCCTGACCAGGTCGCTCGCACCCTGACCATAATTGACACAGGTATTGGGATGACAAAGGCCGACCTCATCAACAACTTGGGCACTATTGCCAAGTCCGGGACCAAAGCCTTCATGGAAGCCCTGCAAGCTGGTGCTGATATTTCTATGATTGGACAGTTTGGTGTGGGCTTCTACTCGGCCTACCTGGTGGCTGAGAAGGTGACTGTCATCACCAAGCACAATGATGATGAACAGTATGTATGGGAATCTGCGGCTGGAGGCTCTTTTACAGTGAAAGGTGATCATGGTAAGTAATCTGTATCTAGAGGTGGGGACTGAGATTTTATTTCATCCAACCAGTTGAGTTCTCTGTGACTGTGCCTCCTCATACTCAACTGGTTGGTCTGGACCTGTATTTTCCACCTCTGTCTATATCCCATTTTAAAAATTATATGTTAACATTGAATATTCCACGTATAAAGTGTGATATTGGGAAATGCTGCACCTGTTTACAGCAATTAAGACATATGCATTGGTCTTGAATAATTTGTTTCAGTTATGATCAGTGCCCTGTCTTCCCTCCAGGTGAACCCATTAAACGGGGCACCAAGGTCATCCTTCATCTAAAGGAGGACCAGTCAGAGTATGTGGAAGAGAAGCGGATCAAGGAAGTTGTGAAGAAACATTCCCAGTTCATTGGTTACCCAATTACACTCTTTGTAAGTTACACTGTAAGACGTTAGCTCTAAATTGGGAAAAATCCAAACACTAGAACAGTTTGTATATTAACGTGCACCTCATATCTTTCTACAGGTGGAAAAGCAAAGGGAGAAGGAGGTTGACTTGGAGGAGGGTGAAACTGTGGAAGAAGTTGAAAAGGATGCATCTTCTGAAGAGGACAAGGATAAGCCCAAAATTGAGGACGTGGGCTCTGATGAGGATGAAGACACCAAAAAAGGAGAGAACAAGAGAAAGAAGAAGATTAAGGAGAAATACATCGATGCCCAAGAGCTGAACAAGACCAAGCCCATCTGGACGCGTAACCCAGATGACATCACCAATGAGGAATATGGCGAGTTCTACAAAAGCTTATCCAATGACTGGGAGGACCACCTGGCTGTGAAGGTTAAAATACATTTTAAGAACACATTTTTTTCTTTTTCAAGAAAGAAGTGTTGTGCACCACAGTAGCAGTTACTGTCTGCATATTGAATGTACTTGTACTGTAATACATCCTGATTGCATTAATTTATAATTATGTCTGCTGTTGCAGCATTTTTCAGTGGAAGGGCAGCTTGAGTTCCGTGCCCTGCTCTTCGTTCCCAGAAGGGCTTCCTTTGACCTTTTTGAAAACAAGAAGAGGAGGAATAACATTAAGTTATATGTGCGCAGGGTCTTCATTATGGACAACTGTGAAGAACTCATGCCCGAATACCTCAGTGAGTGACTCCAAATTCCATTTGGTTTTGTAGTTGTAATAATGAAAAGAGTTATTAATTGTTTTTACAATCATTTCTCAGATTTCATCAAAGGTGTCGTGGACTCTGAGGACCTCCCTCTGAACATCTCCAGAGAGATGCTGCAGCAGAGTAAGATCCTGAAGGTGATCCGCAAGAACCTGGTGAAGAAGTGTCTGGAACTCTTCACTGAGCTGTCTGAGGACAAGGACAACTACAAGAAGTATTATGAGCAATTCTCCAAGAACGTTAAGGTAACATCTGAAAATCTGTACTACGGTTGTCTGTACTTTTTTCTACAAACCTCTGCTCAGGGCTCATTAAATCTCGATAACTGTTTGCTTCAGCTGGGCATTCATGAAGATTCCCAAAATCGCAAGAAGCTGTCTGAGTTGCTACGTTACTACACCTCCAGTTCCGCAGATGAAATGGTATCTCTTAAGGATTATGTATCCCGTATGAAGGACAACCAGAAGCACATCTATTACATTACAGGTACTGGCACATTTGGAATCAGTCATTGCTTTTTTATATCTTTATATAAGATAAATACTGTATTTTAACTTACAATCTTAAATTTCTACTCAAGGGGAAACAAAGGAGCAGGTGGCCAACTCCGCTTTTGTGGAGCGTCTGCGCAAGGCGGGTCTTGAGGTGATCTACATGATCGAGCCCATTGACGAATACTGTGTCCAGCAGCTGAAGGAGTATGATGGAAAGAACCTGGTATCAGTCACAAAAGAGGGATTGGAACTTCCTGAGGATGAGGAGGAGAAGAAGAAACAGGAAGAACTCAAGAGCAAATTTGAGAACCTCTGCAAGATCATGAAGGATATTTTGGAAAAAAAGATTGAGAAGGTGCAAAATTTGTTTACGTTGGTCGTGTGATTTCTGTGTAACAGTTGAGAACAAACATGTAGACATGAAGATTCATGTGAACACTTGTGCATTACTTAATCTTTTGCTTTTTCTTGCTACTTCTAGGTTGTCGTCTCCAACCGCCTTGTTTCCTCCCCCTGTTGCATTGTCACCAGCACCTACGGCTGGACTGCCAACATGGAGAGGATCATGAAGTCTCAAGCTCTCAGAGACAACTCCACTATGGGCTACATGACAGCTAAGAAACATCTCGAAATCAACCCCCTGCACCCAATCGTCGAGACCCTGAGGGAGAAGGCGGAGGTCGATAAGAATGACAAGGCGGTGAAAGACCTGGTGATCCTGCTGTTTGAGACGGCTCTGTTGTCCTCAGGCTTCACGCTGGATGATCCTCAGACACATGCTAACCGCATCTACAGGATGATTAAACTTGGCCTGGGTAAGTATTCAATTCCTGCATGAAATATTTAGTTCATATTGTCAGAAAAATAGATTTCCCATGTCTTAGTTTAATATCTTAGGCCCGTTTAGCAGTGGACCAGTTAAATGTCCTGTTTCCTATAGCACGTTATTTTAGTACAGAAGAGTATTTTTATGTTTATCTTCTGGCACTTTCCATGTTAGGAATCGACGATGATGACACAATTGTGGAGGATCTTTCTCAGCCCAGTGAGGAGGACATGCCTGTTTTAGAGGGAGAAGATGACACTTCACGGATGGAGGAAGTTGATTGAAAGTAAAATTGAAAAGAAAAAAAAAAGTTTTTTTTTTTTTTAAACTAGTCAATTGTGCCCATTTCTAATTAATTACCAAATAATTTAATGTACAACTGAGCCTATATACCTTTAATATGCATTCATGATTTGATGGCATGTTTCCCTTGTTAAAAGGATGTTTAATTTTCTTTAGGGTAAATTTTAGATACATACTGCATGGAAAAAAATGACGTGATTTCATATCCAGGGAGCATTTTATATCTAACATATTAAGATTTTTAAATAAAGTTGTTTATATACATTCGTCTGTGCATATATACCATTTTTGAACCCTTTGGAGTTATTTTGAATTCTGCAGGGATACTTTCTCAAGTGGGATATGATTTTTATTAAGTCACGATAATAAAAAATAGTAATATACAGCCGTATTTTACACACACACACACACACGCACACGCACACGCTGTACCTTTTTGGACAAATGCTGTACATTATACGACCCGGATCACCGACGGGAAAATTATGTGAAATATTTAGGAACGATCGGAGCTTCCTTCTCGGCAATAACCTCAACTATTTCATAGCTGCTTAATGTAGCCGTAGGTGCTGAATTATAATTCTAATATAAATTGTAATATAACAAACCTTTATTGCTTTGAGTGGAAATTATCGTTTCATTTGGTGTAATTCTAATAGGTCGCGAATGGGTTCATGCTTGCTACCCACACCTATTAATATAGTCGATATTTTATGTTATGCTTTATCCTTTGAAATGGATCCACAGATTCCAACGCAACCCACCACCTCGGAACACTTCCCGTCAGAAATGAGCGCATAAAACGCTCTTATTTCCACCCAACACGACTTTTAAGCGAAGAAGGCGTAGCCGCTAACTCGCAGAAAGAGGCCGTCCGTGATTGGCGGCCTCGGCTCCCACTCCCTGCTGCGCTGGCGGAGAGGAAGCTTCTAGACGCTTCTGGAAGCCGCCGCGCTTTCTCGAAGGCTCTGGCGAAGGTGGCATCGGCTATTTAAGCGGAAGCGGCCGAGCCAGCATCGTTCTCGCTTCGACGTCCGGTCGAGAGGAGTGGTTGGTTTTCCTTGAATTACTAATTAAATGACCGAAATCACACTTAACTAGAGCCCTTTACCAACCTGCAAGGTAAGAAATGAGCGTAACATTATTCACGAATTGTGGCCATTTGTACCATTTTATTGTTCACGTGTTTGGCCGTGTTATGCTATCACACTGCGATGGTTATTTTTGCACATAGTCGAGCTCCTAAAATGTAATTCCTTTAGATGGTCACATATTACCCGCTGCCAGTGTATAGACTAAATTAGCCGTAAAGAATAATACGGACGGTGTCACTCCCCGACCACGTTCTTTGTCAGCCGTTTCTATTCAATTGTTTATACTATTTGCCTGTGGTTGTTTTAATTTTATATTGCAATTACAAAAGACTGCTATCTTTAGAACGAGCTGCCTACCGAATTGGATTTCAGTGCCGTATGATGTGGAAGACCACACTGGCTACCTTGCGCAAAAAAGAACAAAAAATATCTTGGTTATTAGTCCATGTTATCAGTAGTTTATGCAACGACATTAACTTGGATTTGGGACCTAATGTACCTTCCGTATGTTAATTGGCTGAACCGGTAAAATATTTAGCTAGGCATCCAGTAATGAAAGGGTCATTTGTTTGCTAGCCAAATATCAGGTTTCGTCCCTCTTGACCCTACGCTAAATAACTATCCATATTTTAGATCGTCCAATACCTAGATCGAGCTTTTTTGTAATAATTAAGAATGGTTCCTTCTTATCAATAGGCAGATTACTATCCAGTAGGTTCTAGAAGGTAGTTGTTCTCAACCTTCTTCGAAGGGTGGCGCAAGGCTTACGCAGTCTCAAATGTTTGAGGTTTGGCGTACACGGGATTCCAGAATAATCCATGCAACCACGTTGTGATTAATATAGCAACTGATATGAAATCACTGCCGTTTTGTGGCGGTATTATCTTGTTGGTACCTAATTGCTGTCGCTAATTCAGATTGACTTAATCACAAATACCTACCAAGGCTTACTTATTGGCATTCAGAAGGCGGCTAATGTTGCTTTACAATAACGATTAACGGTAATGTCCCTTGACACCATATCCCATATTCAGCAGTCATGCTAATGCATAAATAACAGCATTCGATAAGTCCTGTCAAAATATAGTGTGATCAATGAAAATAAATGTTTCTAGTGTTTTTAGTACTGTTTTAACTTTTAAAAAAAGAATGGGCATTTGGGGATCTTGTGTAGAGACAAAGATGTGACCTTTTTACAAGGTTATGCAGACTCGTTCAAAGAAAAAGAATCACTGTACTTCTAACAATATACGTTGAATGCTACAATTAAGAAATGTTAATGACAAGCCAGGATAAATGCACATTTGTGATGTATGGATCTAGTGGGTTTGCTTCTGTAGAAGATGTGATTGTAATGATCCACCTTGAGTCACTGAGTTAGTGGGATAAGTGTGTGCGCACTGTGGTTTTTAAAATATCTCCAGTTCAAGCATATCTCAAACTTTCCTTTGTCTGCAGTATCTCACTTGGAAGGTGATTGCTTTTGCAGAGCTTAATGTAAGGGTACTGTATTTTACTGGTGAATTCAGACTGCAAAGGCAAAAATAATTGCACTGGTTTGGGTGCATAGCCTAGTGTCCAGATGGTTAGCTGGTGTCTCTCTGCGTTCTGCATGTACAGATGCCTGAAGCACATGATCAGCCCATGGAGGAGGAGGTGGAGACCTTTGCCTTTCAGGCAGAGATCGCCCAGCTGATGTCTCTGATCATCAACACCTTCTATTCCAATAAGGAGATCTTTCTTAGAGAGCTTATCTCTAACTCATCAGATGTGAGTATTTCTGTTCTATGTGCAAAGTGTGTGCTGCACAAAAGCCAAAAAAGTATAAGGGTGCGGAAAGAATAACATTGGATTCTGCTGTATCCATGATCCTCACTCCTCAACTAAAGAGAAAGGGGACAGTAGGCCTCGTGTAATGGGGGAGGGGGGACTATCATAGTGTGTTTGGGACATTTAAAATATTTTAGTTTTTCAGTGATGTATTTGCTTAGTTGCTCATATTAGTTGTTGCACTTCTGCAGTATTATATATTTTCTCTGACTGAACAAGAATTACTCTGGGCTAAACCTTAAACATTTTTTTGAATGGTAGGCTCTGGACAAAATCCGATATGAGAGCCTCACAGATCCTTCTAAGTTGGATTCTGGAAAAGATTTGAAAATTAACGTCATTCCAAACAAAGAAGAACGGTCCCTGACCATAATTGACACTGGCATTGGGATGACAAAGGCCGACCTCATCAACAACTTGGGCACTATTGCCAAGTCCGGGACCAAAGCCTTCATGGAAGCCCTGCAAGCTGGTGCTGATATCTCTATGATTGGACAGTTTGGTGTGGGCTTCTACTCGGCCTACCTGGTGGCCGAGAAGGTGACTGTCATCACCAAGCACAATGATGATGAGCAGTACGCCTGGGAGTCCTCTGCTGGAGGGTCTTTCACTGTCAAAGTGGATACATGTAAGGATATTTCACATCTAACTGTGATTAGGTATGCAAGATGTGTGGTGGACACAACCTCACTGTTCCTTCTCCTATTAGCTGAACCTCTGGGCCGTGGAACAAAGGTGGTCCTACATTTGAAGGAGGACCAGACAGAATATCTTGAAGAACGAAGGGTGAAAGAGATTGTGAAGAAACATTCTCAGTTCATTGGCTACCCCATCACACTTTTTGTAAGTGGTTGCATAATTACTTGTGGAAACTGACATTGAGAAGCATAATGAAGAGCGAATAACTATGTCCATGAAAAGTGAATTCTGCCTTGTACCTGTCTGACCTAATTCCATTTCCATATATGCAGGTGGAGAAAGAGCGTGACAAAGAGGTCAGTGATGATGAAGAAGAGAAAGAGGAGGAGAAAGGGGAGGAAGACAAGAAAAGTGATGAGGACAAGCCTGAAATTGAAGATGTGGGCTCTGATGAGGATGAGGAGCAGGAGAAGAGCTCTGATAAGAAGAAGAAAAAGAAGAAAATCAAGGAGAAGTACATTGACCAAGAGGAGCTCAACAAAACTAAGCCCCTCTGGACTCGTAACCCAGATGACATCACTAATGAGGAGTATGGGGAGTTTTACAAGAGCCTGACTAATGACTGGGAGGACCACCTGGCTGTAAAGGTTGGTGTGCAGGTTTATTTGTGTAGAAATAATTTTAAATTGTATAAATGGATGAAGGGCTACAGGAAACCACTAAACTTTGGAGGATATGTTTTAAAGCAATACAGATGCTTCTCAGGTTATGAAAGACACCACTTGAGGACATTGCATGTGCTGGGGCTGGTCAGGAATTGAACAATGGTGGCGTCACTTGAAAATATGTCAAAATAGTAATGTTTGTCAAGCTCCTTAGGAAAGTGTCTTCTGATACTTAGAACGGTGTTCTATTTTTACTATAGCACTTCTCTGTAGAGGGCCAGCTTGAGTTCAGGGCTCTGCTCTTCGTTCCAAGAAGAGCCCCTTTTGACCTTTTTGAAAACAAGAAGAAGAAAAATAACATCAAGCTGTATGTGCGCAGAGTCTTCATCATGGACAACTGTGAAGAGCTCATCCCAGAGTATCTCAGTGAGTTGAATGTTCATCTGCAGTCGTACAGAAAAGGCTCATCTCTGTGAGGTGCTGCTAGACTAAAACTTATTTTGTTTTTCCTGTACAGATTTCATCAAAGGTGTCGTGGACTCTGAGGACCTCCCTCTGAACATCTCCAGAGAGATGCTGCAGCAGAGTAAGATCCTGAAGGTGATCCGCAAGAACCTGGTGAAGAAGTGCCTGGAGCTCTTCACTGAGCTGTCTGAGGACAAGGACAACTACAAGAAATATTATGAGCAGTTCTCCAAGAACATCAAGGTTAGGCCCTTGACCTGCAAACCAGATCCAGATGGTGGTTTTTTTTTTTTTTTTTTTTTTTGTCTTTCTCTAAATCAGCCTAAATCATTTGCTCACAGTACTTGATGAAATGAATAGTTCATATTGGTTTTGACAGTTCAGTTACAGTTGGAGCCAGTTCAATCTTGAATTCTGCAGTTTTGTCATACACTTATGCTCAGTACAATGTGCAGTGAGATGCTCTATTTCCGAGATCCAGACTGTGAGCAGGGCGCATACATATAAGGGACATAAGTGTATAGAAGACGCACATACAGAGAAATAAGTGGGCAAGTAAGCTCATTAATACCTCCAGGGGACTAACCTGCATCTGCAATATGTGTTAGTGAGGTGGTTACCATTCAATGTAAAATTTGTGCAATTAATTAATTATGCAATTACAGTTTGAAAAAGGGTGAGGTTTGTTTCTCAACTGACTGGTTGGCAAAACCTGCTTGTGAGAGTGCAGAACTTCTGCAGCCTTGAGCCTGCATACCTTCACACACACCACTGGGGTGTAGCTTTAATGATCTTGCTATTGCAGCAGCTATCATGTAGCCAGGTCTCATTACTGCATCACTGGTTTTTCTGAGTTTAATTTTAACCCGCTGTTTGGTTCCACTGGAAGTTAAATTGATAATGCAGAAAAGGGTGGCATTGAATAAGAGGTGTGTGTGTGTGTGTGTGTGTGTGTGTGTATAATTTTAGTTGTAGGCTAAAGGAATGTCTGGTAACCTGCCGTTTTATGGATTTTTAATTTTTTTTTATTATTATTTTTTAGCTTGGAATACATGAAGACTCTCAAAATCGCAAGAAACTCTCTGAGCTCTTAAGGTACTATACC
>JAODJW010000039.1:618507-635670 GCA_026777045.1 Hyperopisus bebe | reverse complement strand
TTATTATTTTTTAGCTTGGAATACATGAAGACTCTCAAAATCGCAAGAAACTCTCTGAGCTCTTAAGGTACTATACCTCAGCATCAGGGGATGAGATGGTCTCCCTCAAGGACTACGTCACTCGGATGAAGGACAACCAGAAGCACATTTACTACATCACTGGTGAGCCCCTGCTTGGAATGTGCACTTCAAAGAGCTTCGATTTCCAACAACACAAAACCCTATATGGTTTCATGAGGGGGTGTGACTGAGTGGGTTTGCATGTTGTGCCTGTGAAGAAGGTTGCTGGCTTGAATCCCGACTTGGAAGAGTGATTTCACACTTAGTTGCTGAAGCACCTGGGGGTTACGGGCCTCGCTCCGGGGCCGGTCTGACGTCTGCTAATAAATGTAAACTTTAATGTCTGATTTTTGAAAATCTAAGCCAAACCATAATCAAAATCTTTCCTTAGGAGAAACAAAGGATCAGGTGGCCAACTCCGCTTTTGTGGAACGCCTACGCAAGGCGGGTCTTGAGGTGATCTACATGATCGAGCCCATTGACGAATACTGTGTCCAGCAGCTGAAGGAGTTTGAGGGCAAGAACCTGGTATCAGTCACAAAAGAGGGTTTGGAACTTCCTGAGGATGAGGAGGAGAAGAAGAAACAGGAAGAACTCAAGAGCAAATTTGAGAACCTCTGCAAGATCATGAAGGACATTTTGGAGAAGAAAGTGGAAAAGGTGAGTGAAGACGTCTTGTGCTTGAATATCTAAACGTGAAATGTATTGAAACGGAAAGCCTTGTGAACACCTTCGACTTTAAATATGTTAATTTACATATTCTTGAACAGGTTACAGTGTCCAATAGGCTGGTCTCCTCTCCTTGCTGCATTGTAACCAGCACATATGGCTGGACTGCCAACATGGAGAGGATCATGAAGGCACAGGCACTAAGGGACAACTCCACTATGGGCTACATGGCTGCTAAGAAGCACCTGGAAATAAATCCAGATCATCCTATTATTGAGACCCTCCGACAGAAGGCGGAGGCCGACAAGAATGACAAATCTGTGAAGGACCTGGTCATTCTGCTGTTCGAGACTGCATTGCTGTCTTCTGGTTTCACATTGGATGACCCTCAGACTCACTCCAACCGCATCTATAGGATGATCAAGCTGGGGTTGGGTGAGTGCAGGAAAATTCCCATAGATATGTAGCTGTACTGCACCATGTGATGAAAGGCCTAAATGAGCAATTTTGTATAGTCGCTTAATTGCCTCATTTTGTTAGTAGTATCTGGCAGTGTTCTATTCATGTTCTATTAATGAAATGACAATGTGCCTAGAATGCTTGTTTCTCCATCACTTACTCACACACACATGTTAAATGCAGCTGTATTGATTTGACTCAAGATAGACCATGTTCCCTTTGCAGGAATTGATGAGGATGATCTGACCACTGAGGAAAGCAGTTCTGCTCCTATTGAAGACATGCCCCCACTGGAAGGAGAAGACGATACCTCCAGGATGGAGGAAGTGGATTAGAGCTACAGTAAAATAGCAAGTTCGCAGTAGAACTGTAAATAATTAGAATGGCTGTTGCAATGCACATTCTCTGAGAATGCTTCCTTTTGTGCCCAGTACATCTTGGATCTCTGGCAGTGCCACGAGTGGGAGGATGTCTCACCTGACTGCTCTTGTTTCTGTCTAGTTCTTGACACTTTCTATTTATTGACATTCCAGTAAGGTCTCCTGTGTGCTATGAATACATTGTATAATGGCAATTTAGAGATTTGAAATGGTTGTACCAGAACAAATAAAATTTCAGAATCCGAAAGTCTGCCATTTATTTGAGCGAGTTGGACAAACGTTTAGAGAATACAGTACTGAATCCCCCCTGTGGTATGCATTAAACTTTCACTACTGGATATTTAAAGGAATGTATGGAGTTTTTCTTTCTTTAAAAATATTGAACTAAAATGAATGGTACATTCTAACTGCACACATTGGCTCTGCACCTGTCAAGCTGCTTTGCTTTTAAGTTATTTCACAACGTGGAAGATCCATCAAAGTACGTTAGCTTAGTGAGTCTGGCCCATTACAATACATACAAAACAAGGGAGACTTCGTACAGTCTTCTGTACAAACACACACACACACACACTTAATCTATTCAAGGTCGCAGGATTCCTGAGCATATCCCTGAAACCTGCGAACGCAAAAGCGACAGAGACTTAAATTTGTGTAAGTTGGGGTTTCGGGTCGTTGTTAGAAATGTAGCACCGATATTCCACCAGGTGGGAGTGCTGCGTAGCAAATGGCAAAAACTAAGCCAGTTCTTTTTTTTTTACCACCGTCCACGGCGCAACATTGGTCTGCTTCAACTAACAGGATAAAATATTTGCATCGATGCAACACTGGCTATAAAATATAACCGGTACACTTGTTTACTCTCGCTAATAGCAATATGTATCTGTACTTTGTGCGTAAAGCCATTAACCTGCAGTTCGCTCACGTTTTCACCCATAGATGTAAATGGTAAATGTTTAAACGCTCCATGGCACATTTTACCTTATGGTTAACAAGCATGTTATACGCACTGAGTGAAAATCCATGCATTACTGCGTTCATAGTTGACTTTACGAGACTATCGTTTGTTTATAACTTCGTAGTGTTATACCATAAAGTTCGTTTTTTTCAACTAATCGTAATAATTTCACAATGGAAGTTATCCTTCAGCAGGACACGCATGCACGGAAAGTCGCAAGTTAGCGAAATCAGGTTGGCTACCAAGTACCCACAGCGGCTGGTGGAACCAGGTCATGTCTCTCTCCTGTCAGCGTGCCCACTACAGGTTCGGTCACCTGACCGACAGCAGCCAATCAACTGGGCCGGAGAAAAAGACGAACCGCTGCAGTCAGTGACTAGTACCGCGGACTCGAGAGAGGATTGACAGGGGCGAGAGGGACGGTTTTAAAATCCGCAATGCCGAATAAAATGAAAAAGGAGAAGGTTGGTTGGATGTTTATGTGATTTTATTTTTTTATGTTAAACATTTCTTTCAAATATGGAATGGAATGCTTACATGGTAAAGGGAGCAAATGGATGAATGAGGCCTAACGTTAGACGACTCTGCGGGGATGTCTGTAGTAGCAAGTAACCGGTAATCCCAGAGTAATAATGTGCTTCTTTTTTTAATGATAATGTTTAGCTCTGAGTTTATAGGGGGTGTGAATGTATAGTGTGTTATCACTCTGCAAGTTTGGAAATATTCACGCTCATAAGGGTTTACGGTAAACTTGATTACGGTAACTAGTTAGCCAACTACTGGCTAGTTCGTTTTGTGCTAGATCATCTGTAGCTAGCAGAATGGGCAAAGATTACAGGGTAAGTTAGTCTGCATTACATAGGTATTTATATTGTTAAGTCAGACATCTGATCCTTTTCGCGGATGTGATTTTTTTGTGTGCGTTAACTTTTTGGTGCAATAATGGGACTTTCCAGAATGTGCAGTTTTCCACATAGCCATCTAGCTAACGAACAGGCTTATGTTCGTTTTTTGTACTGTACCCTCCAAGTTTGAGATGAGGAAAAAATGTGTTAATGATCATTTAAAGCAGGAATGGATCAGGTTTGGTGGATTATGTAACTAATGGCTTTTAATACAGATGGACAGTGGATGAGATGTTACTTGAATTAGATTTTTTTTTTGCGGGGGGGGGGTTAAAATGAGGGTGATACATTACTTTCGACGTGAATGTATGCTAATACAAAATCATTAAAGTGAGAAAAGCTACAATGTGAGACACTCCGCACTGCTACGGGCAAGTCCACGCGAACTCTGCTGGTTGATTTAATGTTCGTATCTTCCTTCTGACTTCGAGATCTTACAGAAACCCTTTGTTTCAGGAAACTACAAAATCGGGAAAAGTGGCCAAAACTGGAAACAAAGATGCACAAGAAACAGAGAACGAGGTAAATGAAGAGTTTGGCTAATTTGTAAATGCAGCAGAGGATGTTTTTTTCGTGTTTGGAGAGCTGTATGATGTTGTAGGAAAGTGGGCGTGCGATTACTGCTTTGGGTGTCCACGTGATACACTTAAGTGAAAAGCCTAAACAAGCCACGTTTAATTGCCTTGTTTGAATTGTTGTGTTAACGCAGGGCCCCTTAAGACCACGAAGGCAGACACTGTTTCTAAGCTAAAGCATGGTATCTTTTCACCCTATAACCACCCCTGCTTAATGCTCCCTACTTTTGCCTGTTTAATGTATGAATGCCTTTCTGCTAGAGCACTCTGTTTTCTATCCATCTTTGTTACATTTCCGTTATTTTCCCTACATGTGTGTCAGCTTTGATGTGCCTCCACACTTCTTTGCTCCCTTGTTTTTGCCACGTGGCTGCATTTCATCAAAGTAGTTTTCACATTGTCCTCAGTCACACAGATGGCTATTTAATGAAGCAGCTTGTGTTTGTCTTTGTGCTATGACACAACTAATCACTGGGGTTACAAAGTCCTTAATTAATTCTGAACCACTTGGTCTAGATATTAATGGGGCACTACTGTCAAATTAGAATTACTGTATGATGTTTGTAGTGGGCTGGTTTCTGTGGGATCACTCAGCCTTTCCATGGGCAGGAAATCATGGAGAATTAATGGTCCTTCATTAAACTATTTCTGTATCCTGGCTCCGTAAGTGCTGCTGTTCTCTGCAGATTGTCTGAACAGTATTAATGCCAATATTAGTTCAACTCTGCTTCTTGTTCAAAATCGTATGTTAGCCATACTTGCGAATGGCTAGTTTCATAGTTTGCCAATGTGCAAGAATGTCCCGCTGCGATCTGCGGGAAGACCGAGGTGGATACCCAACGCGGGCTGCCGTTTGTCACCTCACGAGCCTGTCAGTCATACCGTTCGTTCAAGGAGCATTTTGCAGTGCCCAAAATGCCAAAATTTTTGTATATTGTTTGCTTAGGGTTGGGCAGTCTTACCTGCAAAGGTCGAGTGTGTGTGCAGGTTTTTGGGATAACCTGTAGGTCAGCTGTTCAAACCCAGGTGTGAGGACTCTTCAGCCAATCATTACTCTAACTAGTAATCTAATTATAAGTTGCAATGAAAACCCGCATACACACCGGCCCTTTGCGGATAAGATCGCCCACCTCTGGGTTAGGGTTAGGGTTAGGGTTAGTCGAGCTCGCTGTGATCTGAACCATGGAGTGTACTTGCACACAGTATGTAACACGGCATATTGTTTTACAATGAGCTTTTTTCTTTTTATTACACGAAAAGAGTACACTCTAAAATGATGATTAAAAAGTACAGCATACTGAATAGATAAACCAGTAACATAGGTTCCCGTTTGTGGATGCTGTTCTGTGCGCTTGTGTCGCATACACACTCATGGTTTTTATGTACATGGGTTTGCAGACTTGAACACCGGTGAGTCGCTTCGGCTCACGCTTCTGCTTCCGACTGAAGACGTGTCGGACGTAGGCCTGGCTTTTCACGTTACGAAAGGGCTGGGGTGGATGTCCAACCCTGCCGTCCCGCAGCTCGTAGCCAGAGGCTTCTCCCAGTGTGGGCAGCCTCAGTTATGAATGTGTATATGCGTTGTTATGTTCTCCCCCTGCTTGAGATTTTTGTACTAAGGTGAGCCTCCAGTTGTGTTGAGTGTAAATCATTTAGTGTGGACAACTGTCTCAGATTTTTTGGGATAAAGTTTGTTTTGGCGATTTAATATAATGTGGTTGTGTATGGGGATATATTATTGTGGTACCCACATAGAGACTCTTGGATCATTTGGTTCAAAAATGTCCATTGTGGTGGAAAGACAGAAATTCTGAAAACATGACTGTTCATTGTGACCTGAGCCAAGACCCATGTTGTTTGGTATTCCCTGAAGACCATGAACGTTTGTCCTCAAATCACAGGATTTTCATTTTTTTTAGAAGGATTATTTATTATGGGTCATTTGACAGTTATTTTAAAGTGCAGCTGAAGTAAATAATAGAATTAGTAGTGTAGCAGGAAGTGTTGCGAAATGTTTAAATGCACTGCAATGATTTAATTTGTTACCTTGGCCTTTATCTAAGACGGTGTATATTCAATGAAAGCCGTTTGTAGTTGCATCATTAACAAGTTTTGTCAGACTTAGCAGTTTAACATGAAATGCTTCCCACAGTGGATTTAGTGAACAATATTTGGAGTTGGACAAATTAGGTACTGTGGTTTATAGACACGTTAACTTCAGGAAGAACATTTACAATCATGGTCTCTTAAGTGAAAAGTCTGTCATGATTCTATTTTTACAGCAGTCATTATTTTTATTTGCAACAGTATAAACGATATTGAGCCTTGTGTTAAATCAGCTCCTGTTCTAAAAAGCCCCTTTGTGATTTTTTTTTTTTTGTTCCCCTTTTGCCTAATTCATGAGAGTTCAGCTTGTGATGAGAGCCTGTTCATTCATCTTCCAACCACTTATCCAGTTCTGGAGGTGTGGCTCCACTCTTTGCCAGGCAACATAGAGCGAAAGGCTGGAGCGCATTCTGTCAGAGGGCACACACGCGGTCACAATGGTGCAGCCTGCACACTACCTGGCTATAAGTATGTAGAAACATGGCGCCATCATAGGATGGCAACACTGCAATAAATCAGTTTGTCAAACTCCTGTCAAGGTTTACTGTTGGTTCTGTTGTTATAAAATGTAATTGCCTAGGAGCACCCCCACAGCGCTGCCATGAAGAGGCAGGCCACACTAGGTGACCACAGACCACGAAGTGCTGAAGCGTATGACGTGTGAAACATCGCTTTTCCTCAGTGGAGACACTTGCTGCAGTTCCAGACTGACTTGGGAAGCAGCGTCAGTGCGAGAACTGTCTGTCGGCAGCTCTATGGTCTGCATTTGTCTGTCGGCAGCTCTATGGTCTGCATTTGTCTGTCGGCAGCTCTATGGTCTGCATTTGTCTGTCGGCAGCTCTATGGTCTGATTCCTTGGCCATGTTGCTGTGCACAACGTCAAGCATCAGCTCAACTGGTGTAAACATGTCACACTGGACTGTGGAGCAGTGGAATGATGAATCACGCTTCACTGGAAGTCTGACAGATGAATTTGGGTTTGGCAGATGCAGGCAGAACCTGCCTGAGTGTGTCAGTGCTTTGGGGCTGGTTTTCATAGTTTGATCTAGGCCCCTTGGTTCCAGTGAAGGGTAATTTTAATTCATCGGCATACAAAGTCATTTTAGACAGTTATGTGCTTCTAACTTTGTGCCAGCAGATTGGAGAAGGCCCTTTCCTTTTCCAGTATGACTGTACCACTGTGCCCAGTCCATAAATCAATGGTTTTACAAGGCTGGTGTGGAAAAATTTGGCTGACCTACACTGAGCCCTAACCTCATTCCCAATGAACATCGTTGGGATGAAATGGAATGCTTACTGCAGCTGACATCAGTGCTCAACCTCACTAATGCTTTCGTGGCTGAATTCCTAAAGCCATACTCCAAACTGTAGTGGAAAGCCTTTCCGGAAGAGTGGAGGCTGTTATAGCAGCAAAGAGGGACCCTCTCCATAGTAGTATACATGGTTTTGGGATGGGAACATAGGCGTGCTGCTAAGGTGTCCACATACTTCTGGTCAGGTAGTGTAGCACTGCCCCCTAACCCTACTAGGTCGGGAGTTCCGCTGTGTGACTTTGCTCATTCTTATCCTGTTGTGTGGGTTTCCTCAGGGTACTCAGATTTCCTCCCACTGTAGAAAAATAAGGTGAATTGACCTTTTATAAGCTGCCCACTGTGTGTGTGCGTGTGAGAGAAACTGTGTGCTTTATTGGTTAATTTGAGAATTTGTGGTATTGATCGATTAAATGAATTTTCTTAAAATTGGTACTTGTAAAGGCTCTGTGTGTATATGATGATGCAGGTTATTGGGCAGGGAGAATCTGTACTCTACACATTCAGAAATTAGGCCGTCCTTGTTCCCGCTGGGAGCTGGTGCATTTAAATCTCCGAACACAACTGCTGACCGAGGTCCTCTGTTGAACTGCGCACTGTCTGCGTTTGGCCCATGACCTTCCATTTAGAGGTAGCCTCACATTAATCCGTGTCTGTTATTGCCTCTAGAGCTGGAGGCAGAAGAACAGCAGTCACCTCCCACCCACGACGCAGTTGATAAAGGGCAAGCAGTCCAGCTCGCATTCTTCTGTCAGGAAGGACAAGAGGCCTGGCTCATCCAGATTCACCCTGAGCAACAACCGAGAGCTCCAGAAGCTGCCTCTCTTCAAAGGTATTCAGTAAGCCGATGGTGCCAGCTGATGCCGGTCCTTTCTTGCACATTTATTCCCAATATATATGTAGAGGGAGGGAGGGAGATCTTATATATGTGTATATATAATATAATCCCTCGTGACCCAGAAGGATAAGCGGTTTGGAAAATGGATGGATGGATATAATATAAATTAAAATCAATAAATAAATAAAAACAAATGTCCCTACAATGTGATGGAAACCTGTTATTTCAGCCTACTGGGGACCATTTTTTCAGTCCCCACAAGTGGGAAACTCAATTCCATAAAAATGTGTGGCTGCAATCACAAAACTAAAAATGCTAAAAGTCTCGTATTTTGTTTGGTTACTTATGGTTATGGTTTTGCCTGGATAGGGGTTAAGGTCGTCAGTGTTCTTTTTTAATGGGAAAACCACTAATCCCAACCGAGGATCCTCACAAAGGTATAAATACAAGTGTGTGTGTTTGTGCGCGTGCGTGCATGTTTAGTTTAAATTATAAGTCCCAGTCCTGTTCCTGGAGAGCCGTTATCTGTGTAGTTTTGTATCCTATTTCCGTTTGCGTTTTTCTGGAGGGTCAGAGGTGACTTGTGGTGCTTTTCCACTGCCACCAAGAACCAACCTGTACCGGTTTTCCAATATAACTTATGCACGCCGCACCTATGCTGACGTGGCCCTGCATACTAGCAGGGTGGGAAGCGTGACCAATCGGAGGTGCTTGGGCCCGCACCACCTGATTGGTCAAAATGCACATAGGTACTGGTCTTCTGCACCGTTGTGCATGGATTATCTGAAGGAAAAAGGCCATATTCTGAGCCGTACTGTGCTGTACTTTGCAGTACGGCTTGGTTCTTGGTGACAGTACAAAGCCACCTTTGATGCTGGTGGTTCAACAAAAACCTCTGAAGTTGAAATGCAACTAGTCCTGCTACTTAAGTGATTGATGTTAATTAGTAGAAAAATGTTCAATTCTTTTGTTATGCATAATGCTGGATACAATCATTCAGACAATCAATCAGTACTTTGGGAACATTTTGGTTTTCCAGTGAATTATGCCAGCACTGGAGAGAGCATAGTTGATAAGACAGTCTGCCGGCTAGGGGTGGGGAAGAAAATTCTCATTTTGACGATTCATGCACAAAATCCCAAGATCTTATTTTATGCCTTTTCCCTGTGACTTTGAAAATATGTTATACTTAACCTGGCCCTTCTTGTTATGTTCTGGCCCACAGGTCAGTAATAACACTTGGACTGATCGGAGTCTTTGTATTATCTGAAATAACAAGTCAGCTTTCCTAAACTCTCTAAATGACTTGTCAGTGAGAATCTAGCGATCACGGTAAATTTAGCTTTATATTTGATATCCAGCTTTCTGGCCAGTCAGGAGATTCTTAATCACTGACCTTTGATGTCCGCAGGCACCGACCATTTTTGCATTCCAAGCCCTTTCACTATGTACTAAATCTTGTTGATATCTAAAAGAGGCAATTTCTGCTGTAACGAGATGTTTTCAGCTTTTTGAGTTCATAGCAACTCTTGCACACCTCTGGTTTTCCAGACTACTGTACTTTTATCTGTGAATTTTAATTCATATTTGAATGTTTGCATGTGCACTTCCTGTTCAGTAGTTGGTGCTCATTTACAGGCCCTGGAGGTGAATGGAAACAGCGCAATTATTAATAAAGATGTATAGAAATACATAATCTGAAGGTGAAGTTGTGTGCATTAGTGTTGCATGGTATACCAATACTGAAAAAGTACTCTGATACCTCGTTATTAAACACCATGTTATTTTCCGTTTTATTAGTACTTTGAGTATTCCCTATGATTGGTGTCACTATTCAACAGTGGGTCAGTCGTCGACTTTCTCTCCTACTCCCTGCAGGCATAGTGAGCGTGTGAACCATTTTTTTTTCTCTCATCCTGCAGGAGAGTAGTGATGGTCGAAATGGCCTTTTTTTTGGGACACACTTCATTTGATTCAGCTGTAAAAGATACGTTCTGATCTGTTCACCAACTCGTTCAGTGCCACTTCTTGTTTGCATGAAATGGATCTGAAACATTGCAACACAAGTATGTCCAAAAAAATCACCTATAAGTAGTGCTAAGGAGTAAAGCTAAATGGCATGACTGACGTGACGAGTAAAACATTTGTTACTGCACTCAAGTCTACAGTAGGTTTCTCAACATTGTACCTTAACTACTCATGTTTGTTAAAAACACTCCTAACATCTCATCACATACTGAGTCCACATGCTGACAATCCTTGGTTAGAATAATGATAAATTGTGAAAATGTTGCATCTCTAAAATCCAAATACAGCATATTGGAAGTCACTGCACAAGTAGGCTGTATACTGCACCAGTAGATGGTGTATTTCAGCTGTATTTCAGAGGTACGGCTCTCTCTCGTTCGGTACCCTGCGTGTCCCGTTTCTCGACTCATTCACCAACTCCTTCACTTCTTTTGGTCTCTCGTTCTCCAACTTGGTCATTCGTTCGCTGTAGGCGTATACACTCAGTCCCAGGTTTAGTATCCAAACATTGATATGCTTCCTTGCATCAGCCCTTACATGCCGCACTGGCGGGTGCGGGTGGTTTTAGGGCAGACATTTTTAAAATATCGTGGGTGCGGGTGGGCAGGTCAAAAAGTTACAAAACGCGTTTCATTATCGATCAAAACTTGTTATGAACGGGGTTCAAATTACCAGGAGGATGTCCTAGTTCCACTCGCAATCACAATCTGGGAATTAAAAGGAAATAAAGGTATCCGTAGCTTTAGTTTACATCACCAAAACCTCTCCTAGACCTCCAATGAAGACATGGCTAACTTAATCAGAGAAGAGTTAAGAAAGGGCTTGTTCTTTTTGACAGAACATTTACTGAAAAGGCACAGAATGTTCCTGGAATGGGAAGACAGACCTGACCTTACAGAGCCAGATGACGTACAGTGCTCTGTGCAATCACACTTCAGTCTTGAGGAAGGCAGTGAAGACGTCCTTGGCTTTTGGAGGGCTCACAGTCACGATTTCCCTCTCCTCTCGATGTTGTGGTTTTGTTTTAGTATCAGTATTGTAATATTTTAGGCAGGTATCGTATCGAAGTCATGATTTTGGTTTCGCGCCAACACTAGTATGCATTGCTCCATTGCTGAAACCACACTTTACTAGACATGCTCATCTCATTTAGTTTAATGGTTACAGTATTGGTGCATTTATTGTACCCTTTGCACTTTGAATAGTGTATTTTTTTATCAACATGGATGTGTCTCTTCTAATATGTCAGCACCTTTTTCATCTTCCCTGGGTATATATCTGTGCCCGTATCTGTGCCCTGGATAAAGGTAAATTGAATGGGTTTTAAAAGGTAAGAGGTTCATGTAATGCTGAATGATACAAAGGAATGAATATGAATAAAAAGACTACTTATGAAAACTACAAAGTACATGTTTTACGGTTATTGCCATTATCTTAATGACAATCAGACTGTAATAACGTTTATTCTGTCAGCATTTTATTCTTTCCTAATTTTTGTGGCGCCACGGTGTTGCTCTTCATTTTTATTGTACTTTAGAATTCTTTATATTTTAACATAATAATTCTGTTCTGCTGCAGTGAAATACATAATCCTGTTGTGGTCCTTGCTTATTTGATTGGCCGATTGTTGCATGCAACAATATGTGGCATTTCATGTGCATGCAGTTGTAACATGACTGTGATAGTCTGCTGTGTCCAAATCATTAAGTGGCGCTAAAACATATTTACTCAGTCATAGGAAACAAAACTTAGCAAGCTTTGCAATTTTAATAATTCTCAACATTATCTAGTAAATATTAAAGAGAAAATCTAAAGTTTACCGCCGCCGCTTTTGCATGAGCTCTGCATGTAGAATGAATCATAATCATTCTCACTCTGGCTGTTGGAAAAATCAGTGAGGAGGAGAAAAGCAAACACGGTCACTAAAAGAGAACAGTCTGGTCACTAAAAGAGATTTATCTTCTGCTGTATGGAACTATTTTGTAGAGATGATATTGAGCAAAAGCAAGTGATTTGTCGGCACTGCTTTGTGTCTGCTGCACACCAGCAACACCACCAATCTGACAGACAAACATCGCGATATGAACTTTTACTGGTGTTGTTTGGCCCTGTTCAAAACACACAGTACGCTTGCAGAAATGAATGTTATGGTTACGTGTTGTATTTCGTAAGATGCAGAAGCTAAACGATGAGGCTAACCTTTGTTTTAACAGATTATTTTGACATACAGGAATTGTAGAATATAAAACAAGTAGAATGCTTTAAGTTAAAATGATAGTCTGGCTAGGCTACATGGCACGTACCTTTAGTCACTGCGCAGTTGTACGTCTGCATGCTGCACGTTGCTCTCCATAGCCCTCTTGTGAGATGGCTGTGGATGCTTTGTGACATCATTTTTGTTGTGAGAAAAAGGGGGGGGGGGAACAACAGTATTCACACAGTCAGACATGAGCCTAGCTGCTTAAATTGAAGGTAGCCTCTGTGACACAGCCTTGTCTTTGTTTTGGTTGGTTAGCTGGTGTTTTTATTTGAAGTTCTGTTCATTTAAGCAGATATTTTATTGGCCCAGTTTGGGTTAATCGTCTTGCTCAGCGGTGCTACAAGGGGGGCCCTCCTGGGAATGAAGCCGGATTGTTTTTGGTCATCAGCCTCTGTCCTTAACTGCTATGCTAGTCTCTCTTGCTCTGCTTCTGCTTTCACACCCGTTCAGCAGGAAACCTTGGTGTGTTGCAAGAACTGCTAGTATCACTTTACTTGATGGGGGCACAAATTATATAGTATTATACTATTACTTGTGTATTAATTAACCACAAACTAAGTCTTGGTCACATACTGCTTTCATGTTAATGCATCATTAATGAATTATGCCTCACGTTTTAACTCAAGCATTTATTAATACAGTACAGCTTTGGAACTCCTCTTTACTTAACCAACTCAGACCTTGAATAGATCTGTCAAATTTCTTTTGACTTGTACCTCGACTGAAATCTTGGAGCTCTAGCGCTCCTGCTAAACCGTGTATGGGTCGAGGCGGGTTCAACTCTACCAATTCGGACCTCGAACGCGATGATCAGGAAAAATCTATCCACCGGTCGACCGAAAATTCCGAACAAAACAAATCAAACCTGCTAAAACTTGTACAGACGCGTCTCCCCTTCCAAGCAATAACCCCCCCATCCCTCCTCATCTCCCCCTGCCACTTTCAGTATGCCATCAGCTCGCCTCAGTACATGTACAGTGCTCATAAAATCCCCAACTGTTTAAATCTTTGGATTTAGACTGAATATGGTTCTGTCAAAATTCGCAATACAGCAAGTTTTGATTTTGAGCTGAATATGTAGATGACCTGACTGGACATGTGGAACAAAGATTGGGTGCAGCTAAGATTCAGGGTAGAGTTTTAAGTATCAAACCCCCCCCCCCGCAGGAATGAATCTGATATAGGCTCTGTGCTGTGATGCATCAGCTATCTTTATTGGCAGTTTCTCTCTGTTTAATAGGGATGTAGAATAAGGTAAGCAATGAGAGTGAAATGCAGCCAGTGTGACCTTGGAGATATGAATCAAAGGAGCTGTTGCTCTCGGGAGGAGGAAATACTGGCATAATGAGTCATGTCCACATATTAGGGGCTAAACCAGCCTCTGGAGATTTGAGTCTCTCTAATCCATTACATGAGACATTGTTCAATTGTACATACATTGTTTATGTAACATATATTGCCTATTACCTCTTCGCATTATCTTCATCTTCCTCATCGTTGTTGCATGCTAATTTCGGGAATTTTGCTGCCTTTACATACAGTTACATTAGGAATGTGCTGAAAGCTATATTGAAGGAGTATCAGCCTTAAGCTGCAAATTTGTAGAAACAAAACTGAAATCTCTGATGCATGTGACTCTGAAGCTCTTATTGATGGCTCTGTGTACAGCTTTGAAACCCTAGATGATAATATGCCACTTCTGATGTCTCTCCATTTAGGACAAGGCACAATGTTGATAAAATATCATATTGTGATTGTGAACATCCATGTTGCCATCAGTTTCAATATCATGAGTACTATGATAGAGCCTAAACACCTGTTTTCTTACATATGTTATTATGCACAATTTTTACAATCAAGGTGCTGTAATCGTCATACCTGTCATGTGCTTCATGTCTATTAGTAAAACAATTTGGTCATCATAATCAGAACCTCAAAACCACCTGTCATATTTCACTGTTCTCTACGTATGAATTTTAGAACAGAGCTGTGTGATATGACCAAAATGTCATATCCCGATAACTATCACGGCTGCACCTCATTTATGATTTTTTACTATAGTGGACAATGCACACTGTGTAACTTCCACACATGCGTTTTTAAACTTATTAATAATTGCACTGTGTCCGTTCACTGGCGGTGATTGTAAACAAGACAGCTGGGCCATTGAACATGAAACAACACAAACATAGAAATATTCATTAAAATTAATCCGTAGAGAAAACCAAAGAGGTGTTGCTTGCTTTCTGTTGAAAGATTTTACATCTGGAACACCAAATATAAAGCTAACTTTACTGCGGTGTCATAGTTGGGGTTTAAACCCTAACCCATTTTCTGGTATACCTCCCTGGTATTCTTGGTTGATGGTGTATGTGGGGATATGCGGCTGTATACTGGAATACTCCATACAGCGGGTTTGAGTTTACCACGGTGTTGGAGTTAATTTGCATTATTTGTAGTTTTCTGGCTGTAGTATCTTTCAGTGTTTGTGTGAGTGCACTTCACATTAAACAGCCAAAATGTCTTGTAAAAACGGCAAGACTTTAAGCATGAGCTCTGCACGTGTTCATAATCATAATCATTCACATCCTTGCTGTTGGACTCACTCCTAGAGTATGGTGCGTTTGTGAAATTTAACAAAAGTCAGTGAGGAAGAGAAACGTAAACAAGAATTGGTCACTGAAAGACATTTTGTTTTCTGCTGTATGAAAATATTTCAGATTCTGTAGAGACGATATTTCATTTGTCAGCACTGGCTCTATTCACAGCAACTTTTTTGACAGACTCCCCATAGTTTGACGATTCTGTTTGGCTATAGGTTATTTTGGGTAATTTTGAGCTTCTTTTTATGTTTTATAAATATAAATATTTATCGAATTTTTAATAATGCAATGTTATTTATTTTTCCCCCAATATCATACAGTCCTAGCTGGCGTGCCGGCATTTTCATGCCTTTGTCTGTAGTTGTGTGCCAGTGGTCTGATTTCCATGTTGCACAAGCTATGGACCCTTAACTGTTTGAAGAACGCTGGCTGGGCTTCAAATTTATCAGCTATATTTGGTGGAGATCCTCAGACACTTAATGCTGTAGGGCTCCTTGGTAAGGTGATCAGAAAAATGGTTCTGAAATATGACATTCTAAAAAGGCTTTAGCACTGTTTGTGGGGGGAAAACCCTTCTATAAAAGGATTTACCGTAGCGATTGCATCACCATGCTGCTTGCTGTTTGAATGACAGTGTACCAGTGTATGAGTAAGCCTGGAATAGCTTTTCAGTTCTTTTTAGTCATGATGGAGGTTCTGCTATAGAATACCTAATCACATCCAAAAGGTCAACAGTCCATTAACCTCTGCTCCATCTTTGAGGTCCTTCAGCTTGTATTCAGTGCAGCAGATGGGTTGCGGGCTGTGCAGGATTTAGGCCCACAGCCTTGATAATTGAAGCTCCAGAAGGGTTTTGAGGAACCTAAATTGTTTCACAACATTTTGCTGCTTTTATTAATGGAACCGTATGAGGCTCTTCAACTATAGAATCCCTGCCTGTTCTTGCAGGACATTCTTCAGAAGAGCTTTTATTTACTGGGCCCCTCCTCCCCCGCCACCACATCAGCATGGTGGGCGACCCCACACACCCCTCCCACACCCTCTTCTCCCTCGTCCTGTCTGGCTAAAGGTTCCGTAGCATATGGGCCTTCACTGCCAGGATGGGAAGTGGTTTCTTCCCTCAGGCTGTCAGATTTCTGAATCAGAACTGAATCACGAACTGTATTTCAAATGCCATTTATTACATATTCTGCTCGCTATCTCTCCTGCTGCTACTATTGTTTGCCCATTTATTATTTATTGCTCTCTTGCTGCTAGAATACAGTATATGCTGTAATACTGTATCTGTGATGATAATTATTCAAACATCCATTCAAACTAGCACTGTAATTGGACTTGTGGTGTTCTGTCCTTTCGTTTTTCGTGCCCCTTGGTTCTGTAGGAACAATGTTTCCTTTCACTGTATACTGTGCATATGGCTGAAATGACAAATAAATCTACTTGACCTGACCTACTAATAGCCAAAGACTTATATGCGGCTGGACATTTCTTACCTAATGCTGCCATCTGGCGGTTAATGTCTGTCATGCTGCTTTAAATTTACACGTCCTTATTTTATGGAATGTCTTTATTGCTATTGTACAGTCACCAAGTACAACGAAATTCATTCTCCTCACGTCCCATCCTGTTCTCCTGAGACACACAAACTGACACATTAAGGTGAAAGCAAAGCTTAGTGTCGGAGTGCAGTGTCGGAGTGCAGTGTCGGAGTGCAGTGTCGGAGTGCAGTGTCGGAGTGCAGTGTCGGAGTGCAGGGACCTTTTTATTGCAGTTCCGGGTCTTTCTCAAGCCCCTCGCCGGTCCTACCTGCAGAGCCAAATGCTGCCATTAAATTCTATATACTCTGCTTCTGGGACAGAGCAGATGAATGACTGGGAAGTGTGGTGCAGCCCAGCTGTTGAAATGCTTCTGTGGTTAAATCAGTGGCAGGATGTAGCTCTGGCTGTGCGTCCAGGGAGCCGCCATGATCACGCGTGTGTAGCCCTTCCTGGGGCTTCTCCCTCCCAGTCAGG
>JAODJW010000039.1:551691-564161 GCA_026777045.1 Hyperopisus bebe | reverse complement strand
GATAATTGCATTAATGAGAAATTGAACAGGTGTTCCTAATAATCCTTTAGGTGAGTGTATATATATATATATATATATATATATCTCGCTATTCTGTTTCAAACGGTATACGTGCTTAGTAGATGGTGAAGTATAATAATTTCGATGTTAACACCTCGTGATGCAGCAATATTATAAAATACATTCAGGATTTAGGAAGCGTATGATTAGAATGTTATGTGCTGTGTTATGCAAGAGATATTAGATACATTACGTGAAACCTTTGAATTGCATGCATCTAAATTACGGGAAGTATTATGGAGTCTTAAAATCAAAACCTTTTTTAATGTTAAGTAAAATTACTGTAAAATTTATTTTGCAAATATTACAAATCGAATGATATATGCCATGGGCGCCGTCTGTATTTCTTAAATATGCTCTTTACAATTTCCTAAGTAACGAACTATAGAATTTCCCATTTGAAGATACTGATTTTGTAAAGAGCTCTTAATGAAGACACTGTTTTGTTTAAGAGCAAAACTCAAAATACAATAAGTAGCTTGACATTAATCGGAATTTGCTGTTCTTCTGCACCGTAATAAGCATCACGGCTTCCTCACTTTTTGTGTATTTATTAATACAGGGCTATGTAATCAATGTATCCTTGTTAAAGTGTTTTGAAAAGTGACTTTTGGCACAAGTGATCTGTCTGGTGCTGTTCCACTAGGCACCGGCACTGTTGCTCCATGATCTTGGCACCGCCGCCAGTTACCATGGAGATTCCACACCAGAGAGCTGAAGAGGCACCATTTTAAAAGAGATAATTAATAACAAAAGATTACAGGAATAAAGCAGCCCGCTGTTCGGTGAAGGGGACTGGCTACACACACAAATTAATGAGGGCACACAGGAACACTGAGACTCAAGGATCAGATAATATTCTTTATTCAGCGCGTATCAATTAGATGCTGACTCTGCTTCCTCAGTTTATGTGTGTTTCTTGCAGGTGGGGGTTAGCAATTTAAATGAATGGTGATTTGATTGGGCTGTAAAAGGCAACTAGCTCTTGCATACTTATTAATTCAGATGGCAGATGCTGCACATGCAAACGTATGTTAACATAACAAATGTCCTACATGCACATGGTTCTTCTTGTGTCTCTAACTGGTATAAACAACATAAATGACATGTATTCAGGTCAGAACAAGCTGCAGTTTTCTGAAAACTCTTCCTTCAAACATGATAGTCCAGGCTGGTGTATATCTGCAACTGTGCTGGAATAAACAGTCTTTGAAAAATCTTGCAAGGTGGCAATTTTATTATAGTGAAGTTAAATGTATTGAAGGACAGCATTAATTTATCCTTTGTCATTCACCCATAACTCGTTCTGTCTGGTCCAGCAAAGGTTTCCAGTAAGTGTGGAGCTGCCCCCTGGAGGCACTGGGTAGGGGGGGGGGGGGTAGAGAGAACAGCAACTTACTGCAGGGGACACATGTACAATCACAATCTCACGCTACTGGCAAATTAGAGACGCCAACTCACCTGAACTGTATATTTTTGGACTGTAAGAATAAACTGATACAGACACAGGGAGACTGCACTCGTACACTGCACACGCACACTGCACTCGTACACTGCACATGCACTCTGGACATGTGCAGGGCTGAGGGTGTTAATGGAAACTCTGTTGACTGCAGGACTCACAGATGAGTACCGACAGCATCCCTAAATGTACCAACGACAACAAAAATGACAAAAAAAGTTACTTCCCAGTGAGCCTCCCCAAAGGCACCTCTCTGCCTCGTGCCCCCATAATATTTCCCCCTCACCTCAACCATAATCAGAACAAGCAATTAGAGAGTCCGTACTTGCCTGTGTAATCTTTTCATTTATCCATCCATCCATCCATCCATCCATCCATCCATCCATCCGTCTATCTTCTAATTGCAAGGTTCCTGGAGCCTATCCTAACTATTATAGGGCACAAGGCAGGGCTACAGGATGCTGGTCAATCACAGAGCAACTTATTTAATTTATTCATTCACCTATTTGAAATTTATTTATTTGTTTGTTTATTTATGCTTGTTGTCCAAATTGCAGTTTTAAAATCATGTTAGTTCAAATTGAGTGTGTGCATTCCCAGAGCATGCATATTTTGATTTCAAAGATCTTGGCTTTTTTTGTTTGTTTGCGTGTGTATGTGTGTGTGTGTGTGTGTGCATGTGCTTGTCTTGAAATGATCAATATTAAATATTTTGTAATTATGCATCAATATATAGCTGACACTCAGGATGAGCTCCAAAACATTGATCGTAATTTACAAGTACTGTACCAGGATATGGATAGTAATAGATTTTTCAGAAAGAGAATTTTGATCCCTTTGTCTGTTTTATTCTGATGAGGATCCTCCATGACTTTGTTATCATTATATTAAAACACAGCCATTGTCACAAGGATATTGGTAATGAAATCTGAAGCTGGAAATACAGAATGGAAGAAAGCCAAGACAGGCCACCAGCTTCGAACACAACCACAATGGTACCGGGAATAACTCAACTTGCTGTCACAAAAATCCCCAAAAGTGATACGCATTTTAACTCTTTCAGTATAAAAGATTGTGCTGGACATAAACTGCTTGAAGGGGAGATTTTAACATAATATGAGGTAATTTAATTCAGGTTTGTTATGTAAGATGAACAAAAATTGTCTTCGGAATATATCGGTCTGTATTGAAAAGCTGCCTGCAGGGCCATAATCAGGTATAATCAGGTGATATACACTTAGTGGACAGTATATTAGGCGCCGTAACAAGCAGGCTGCCCCTCAAACAGGAAATTGTGCTCTTGGAACTGAACATATACGGCACACAGACAGGGTCAAAAAGCCCAGCTACTGTTTTCTTAAGCATCAGAATGGCTAATATGCACGACTGAAGGGATTTTCAGTGTAGCGTGATCGTTGGTTCCAGATGTGATGGATCCAATGTCTCAAAAACAGACGCCTTCCAGGGATTTTCACAGATTCACTACAGAGTCTATAATTAAAAAAAATCCAGTCAGCAGTTCTGTGGGCAAAATCATTTGGTTAATAAGAGACATCAGAGGAGAATGGCTAGAGTCATTAAAGCAAACGGGAATGAGGCGCGTTTAAACGCAACAGCTCAGTACAGCAGTGGTGAGCAGAAAGGCTCCGCTAAATTTACCTATGCTTAAAGTCGGTCCTGTCCAGTGCTGGTAAGTTGTAGCATGCTCACTGTTGGTAAGTGCAGCTGCATTTTTATGAAGTGTCTGAAGGTCAAAACATAAACAGGTTTGTCTCTTCCTGGGACTGGTTGGGCAGAACATGGAGCAACTTTTTGAATCCCAGTTGTTTCGCCCCAAGAAAAACAAGAATGTTCCTCTTTTGTTGCTCAACTCACAAAAATGCATTTCTGACCACAAACAATATGAGAGGCTGCAAACCATCGAAGATGATAAATTCAGCATGGGACTGATAATTTTGCAAAGGCAACGTTAATGTACAAGACAGCTGTTTGTTTCCTGGAGATGCTTCACAGCATCGTTGATACATCTAAATGTAACACTTACAGCCGTTAGACTGAATCAAAGCGTGATGGAGTATTAGCAAATAGCTCCAACATTGGATATATCTTAATAAATATAGAAAGATGGCAGTTTTCCTCACTGTCACCTATGTCACTCCCTCCCATAGTGTTGGTATTGTCCAAAGCCAAGGGATCCAGGTCTTCGTCCACTGGATACTATGAGTCAATGCTGTCAAAAAAAAACATAAAATGAGATTTCATCCCCACACATTGCCAAAGACGTGCATCTACAAAAGCACACTCACCATGAAGTGGAATGAATGTGGAGCAAAAGTGAAGAGGCCGTTACAAATGTGGTGTATCACAGGCTTTCAATGGTGTTTTCATTGATACAAGGAGGGGGATCACAGAAACATCATACTGTTCATCCTTTAATGTGGTTTCAATCATGTGAGAATCTTTGACAAGCTACATAACTTATGTATATATTTTCCAATATAATGGAACAGTTAAAGGAAAATAAAGATGTTAGATGTGGAAAGATAAACCCCCCCCCCCTTACAAAAAGAAAAAGTTAAATAGACACTGTGTGGCTCTGTGGGTTAGAACTGACTGGAAGGTTGATGGTTCGAATCCTATGCCTGGCAGAGTCATGTCACTCCTAAAATCCTTAGTCCTTCAAGCTCCAGGGACTGGCTGACCATCAAAATAAAAAGTAAATGTACAACTTTATTAATTAGAAATTTCTCTTTTAATACAGCAGATTGATGGCCCTTGAGATTCATCTGGAAGACTTGGGAACTTTGTGTCTTCTTCATACTGTTTTCACAGAGTTTTCTCAGCTAGCAGCTTGCTTTCTGTACGTGTCGGTGGTCTGGACTGTGCTCCAGACTCTCCCAGCGGGGGTATGCACCTCTAGCCCGTAGTTCAGACTCTTCTGGAAGATCTGTGCAGCAATGTGTGAACATGCAGTCTGTGGATGACAGACTGTTATAGGAACCAGCAAATCCTCACAGTCAACACTTCTTACAGCAGTGGCAGTTCTGTCATTATTATCTTAGGCACATTTAAGTAAAATTCAATTTTGACATAATGAAAACATAGATGTTTTTTAACATTGGCTGTTCTAACGTTATTTTAAGGGTGGCCTGATGTTGCAGTGCTGCAGTGGTATCTCACCCTTTCAGCCTATTGCCCCAGTCTGACAGTTTGCATGTCGCCCCAGCATTTACCAGGTCTTCCTTTCACAGTCCTGAAACACGCCATTAAGTGACCTTGTAAACCTGCAAATCAGCCACAGCGTGTAAGTGTCTGCCATGCCCTGTGCCCTGTGCATGCTGGGATGGATCCAGAGATCCCAGCAATCTCGCACTGGATCCCAGCAACCTCGCACTAGATAAACAATTGGCTCTAGCAGCAAGGCAACAGCAAGGGAAAAATACAAGAATCAAAATGCATTACTTAGAACTGGGTCGGTTTATGGGAATGTTATTTCTTACTCTGACCTATGATGGTTAAAAGGTTTCTTTATATTATTAGAAAATAGAAGCTTACCCACCTGTCTGTGCATCACACATAAAATATCCCTGTGTCTCATAAGGTTACAAGCTGGCAAAATCCCGATTGTATCATTCCATTCAAGCCCTTCGACTGCCCTGTTAGAGATGTCGGGATGTGTGTTATTCTCATCTGTTTGGAAAGCCAAGTGGTCATCATTTGGCTCAATTGTCTGAAATGTCCCATGGTTGCTCTTTCATGGTTTCCTATCAAGGAGAGTCACGTTTCCAGAAATTGTGACATTGAGACTTGCCTTTAATTTGACCATGATTTTTTTTTTTTAAGCAAAATTGTATGTAAAATTCTCCAGAAATGTGTCTCATTCAGCAGCAGGAGCAAATATAAATTAAATCATTAAGGACCATTTCTTTTTGAATCTACTCGGTTGCAGTCAAAAAAAGGTTCTCCCCCAAAAATAGGCTCTCTTGGCATGATTCACCTTTTCTCGGGCCTCATTCTGGAGGAGATTCTGAAGCTGGAAGCCCAGTATGTCCGTGCTGCTTCAAGTGTGAACGAGTCATTTATCACTGACTTGTCAGAAGCCTCCATTTAACGTGGCAGCCAGTGAACACGGCCACACACACACACACACGCACACACACACACAGGTTTGTAATTAAATCTTTGTGGGGACTCTCCATTCATTTCTATGGGGGAAAACGGTAATCCCTACATGACGACCTTAACCCTGACCTGGCACTAACCTTAACCATAAATAGCCAAACAAAATGCAAGTCTTTTGACAATTTTAGTTTTTTGATTGCATGACAGATTTTTATAAAATTGAGTTTACCCTTGTGGTAACAGGAAAAAAATGGTCTCTACAACATAAAAATGACAGGGTTTTATCAAAAGCTGCATATGGTCAGACAGGAACAGGATGTGCACGCTCATGCACAGCCACATCACCCAGGATGTGCACGCTCATGCATAGCCACATCACCAGCTTTTCTTTAGTTTTAATGTCTTACAGTAAAACTCTGAAAATGATGTGAAGAGGACCCTTCTTCTGGTTGCCTGAAACTCAGCCTGTAGGAGCAAATTACATTTCTGATGAAAGGTGGCCTGATTTATTAGGGAAAATGACCCCTTAGTTCTGTGCCACTAAGGTCACTGGGTCTCCAGAGGTCGTCAGCGGCCAGTGGGTGGTAAGCGCATCTACTCTTTAACTGGGCTGCTTGTAAACATTTCACGCCTCTATCTGCTTTGGAATGTTCTGCCCAGTGTGACCAAGCAGTTTGGTAACAGGCCTCCTGCAGTATGATAGTACATAGTGCAGGTTTCAAATGCAACAGATCTCTTGGCTTTGGCATTTCTGCTTGTGCACTGAAGGACCATGTGACGTCTCAGGCTACTTGGCATGATTTAAGAGGTGTTCATGAATAAGCCAAGAAATCAGCTTCGGTTAATTCAATGTTAAGAGCAGCTCCTTCCAGCAGAATAGTGGAACATATATTCACATGCCTGGGAGTAGGGGCGACTCTGCGGTCAGGGGAGGGGAGTAGGGGCGACTCTGCGGTCAGGGGAGGGGAGAGCTGCCCCTCTGCAGGAGCTGATTTCGTAGCAAACGGAGGTTGTGTGCTGGAGGATTTTCCAATTCAAATGCAGCTGCACCATTTATCCACATTTCTGCACGTAAGAGACTGTCGCAGACCTGAGCTGTCAATATGAATGGGACTAATGTTTTTTTAGTACTGTTAAGTACTGTTAAAATTATATGCTTCAAGAAAAATGTGAAGGTCTGGAAACCTCACTAATGAAATAGTTGGTTAGAGGACGTCTGCATTTCTGGCCAAGTATCATGACGTTGGCTGGAGACAGGCTGCTCACCCTGTACCTCTCTAAATTATAAAATTAACCTATGTGGTGTTTTGTATACAACTGGCTTTTGCAGGCAATGATCAAGAATTTTTTTCCCATCCATTGATGGTTTCTGAGACTTGGGCAGGTAAATTAGCATCTAGCATCTCAAATCTGTGACAAGAATTTTACAGAGACATTAGCTATTGGGCACTGAGGCAGCAAATGATTATGGGAAGTGGAATGCAGCACTGGAGTGGTGAGAAGGTCCCAATGAAGCTTGAATGATGTGACTGAGAGGAAGCACAGAAACTCTGTGCTCTCTGGAAAACCGTCCTTCACAGCACCGTCCACATTCTGGCAGTGCCAGTAAAAGCCCCTCAGTAAGTAAAGAATGAATCACTTTATTTATTTAAAGATGCCTTGTGTCAATCAAAGTGCTGTACAGAATACCAATAAAGTACAGAAATAAAAAATAATTTTTATATATATTTGTGTCTGTGTGTGTGTGTATGCGCGCGCGCGTGTGTGTGTGTGTGTGTGTGAATCACGTTTATATTATATTGTGGGGACCACCACAGTGTAATAAAAACCTATTTTTTGACTTTGTGAGGACCATTTTTCAGGTCCCCACAAAGATCTGTGAATGCAGTCAAAAAACAAAAATGTCTTGTATTTTGTTTGGTTACTTATGGTTAAGGTTAGGGCTGGGTAGGGTTAAGGTCGTCATGTTGGGATTAGTGTTTTCCCCATAGAAATGAATGGAGAGTCCCCATAAAGATATGATTACAAATCTGTGCTTGGGTGTGTGAGTGTGTAATTTTAAGCATCAGGTACTTCAAATGCTAATGAGTAGCAAAATATGTTTTAAATCTTGTTTTAAAAGTAGTAAAGGATGCTGCCAATTTAATATACATTGGTAGTGTATTCCACAGGATTTGAGTGCATTTTGCAGAAGCAGGAGTCCCCTGGTCTTTAACCAGGTTTGACTAAAAGAAGCTGAATGGAAGAGCACAGCAATCTAGTGCTGGTTTGGAAGTGAAGTAACTCTGCGATGCACAATGGGGCCACAACCCATTAAGAGCTTTAAACACAAATAGTAACATTTTAAATCTAATCCTGAGCACCACAAAGGTGACTGGCTGACAGCCACATAGAGAGAATTACAATGATCAAAACAAGACTAAATAAAAGCATGAATAACCTTCTCCAGATCACAATGTGAAAGAAATGCTTTGGCCTTTGCTACCTGTCTCAATTGAAAGAAACACTTTTTAACAACCGATTTTATCTGTCTGTCAAATTTTGTAAATCAGACTCAAAAATGACACCCAGTCTCGTGGCAGATGTTTTGTATATGAAGACAACAAACCTCAATTCTGTGTGCAGGTATTAATACCTGTTCGCTGACCAAATAAAATAACTTCGGATTTATTGTCATTAAGAAAAAGGGAATTATGATCCATTCACTTTTTCATCTGGACATGCATGAAGGATTTCTACTGAACAAGAGTCAGATGGATTAAGAGGAAGATAAAGTCGTGTATCATGTGCATAACAGTGTAAGGAAATATTAAATGACAAAAGTGTAACAGTTGCATTCTATGAACTTTTAAGTAAGCATTCTGTGCAATAGATCAGTCCTGGATGTCGTCTGAGCCCTGAGAAAGACAAGAGAACCAGGTATTCAGGAAGCTTCTGGAACATCATACCTGGAGACCGACATCTGACACCACAGAGACAGAACGTGGCCTGAATTCTATTCGGGAAATAAATAAGTAAAGAGGGAAATGGTACCAGAAGGGGGGAAGGGGACAAAAAGCAAAGTCCCTGAGTATCGGCTGCCTCATGCTGTCCTGGACAGAAGCGATTATGTGAAAGCATTTGCAGATCCATCCCTAGAGCCCATGCCTCCCAGTACACCCCCCGAGCAGCAACCCGAGTGTGAAACGGCAAGGTTACACACCGACACCGCCAGAACTGGGCTCAGCTCTCAGAGATCTGTACCCCGTCTTCAGCTGGGTAACCTCCATTTGTTAGTGGTCTGGGTCCTGCCAGCGTTGCGAGCCCCTGGTGGTCTGGGTCCTGCCAGCGTGATGAGCCCCTGGTGGTCTGGGTCCTGCCAGCGTGATGAGCCCCTGGTGGTCTGGATCCTGCCAGCGTGATGAGCCCCTGGTGGTCTGGATCCTGCCATCGTCACGGCCCCCCCTGGTGGTCTGGGTCCTGCCAGCGTGATGAGCCCCTGGTGGTCTGGGTCCTGCCAGTGTCACGGGCCCCCCTAGTGGCCTGGGTCCTGCCAGAGTGATGAGCCCCTGGTGGTCTGGGTCCTGCCAGCGTGATGAGCCCCTGGTGGTCTGGGTCCTGCCATCGTGATGAGCCCCTGGTGGTCGGGGTCCTGCCAGTGTTGCGAGCCCCTGGTGTCACTGGGGAGAGGCAGTTACTTTGGGAAGTTAACCTGACGACACCCCCAGCAGGTGGCGACACTGCGCTGGCTGTTTTTTTCTTAGCTATTGTTGGTCTTGATTGTTCTCTTCACGCTTTGCTCCATCCTCTTTTTGGGTACCAAACTTTCAGGGTTTTTTAGTCTAGTGGTGCTGTTTTTCTGGACCAGTCACAGAACGCCCAATAAGGACCCATAGGTGTATATTACCAGCCAGTGTTATGGGTGCCAGTTCATCTAGCTTGATTTTTGAAGTGTGAGAGGAAACAATAGTGCAGAAGTAGGGAGAATGTGCAAGCTGTGCTGGTAACCGAACCCCCAGCCCTGCAGTTATGATGCTGCACTGCTATCCAGTGCAGCTTGAGTATGTCACTGCTTACATAAACACGACATGGCAGCCAAAGCCATGGATACTGTAGCACAGTGAACTGTAGCACAGCCTTGCTGTTCTGTGGCGAGGAGAGGCAGAGTAGCTATATTAAGAGGCCCATTTTAGACTGTGGGCCTGACTGTCTGCGCCTTATTTCCTGCCCAACAGTCAGATGATAGCAGCACACCTTCTGTGAAAATGAACAGATGTACAAACAGGAGAGTCGCACAGGGAGAAGAGGCACCCAGTGACTGTAATTAACACGGGAGAGTCGGGCATCGCTGAGCGGCGTGTGATGCTGTGTGGGAGGTGTGTGGGCAGGGAGTGGGCGGCAGGAATGGTGTGTGTGTGCGTGTGTGTGTGTGTGTGTGTGTGTGTGTGTGTGTGTGTGAACACAGACACACCCTAGATCTAGGAAAGTGGATTTATGGCCTCATTTATAGGTTGCTATTTATGGAGCGTGGTAGTTGAACATGGCAGAGCTGTTTCTGCTCTCGTGCTGGCCCCCCCACACCCAGCTCTGCCACATGCACTCCACAGCAAATTAACCGGCTCCGCTTTCCCCGTTTCATTTTTTTCCCCCTCTCTCCTCCGTCTGAAACTTCTCCTCTGCTGACCCCTGTAATGGCGCCCTGCTTGCCCGCCCACCCCACTGTGTTACTGTTGCTCTGTGTCACGCCACGCAGAGCTTTATGGCCGGGCCTGCTCCTGTTAAACACCTTGGGGCCGTTTTACGCCTCTCTGTAATCAAGTTGGACTGCAGACGCACCTACCACCAATCCAGGGCGTCCAGCATGCCCCAAGCATAACAATCCAGATGAAGGAATTATTATGAGCTTGAAAAAGTGTTGCCCAAAACAATTAATTTGTCCTTTGTTTAATCTGTATGTCCGATTTGCATACTCTAAACCCAAGGTTAGCTAATGCCCCCTGTGTCTTTGGAATCCATGCTTGTCTGGGGCTTGTATCGCAAAGCAGGATTCCTTGCTTAGCTCAGATTTAAGTTGAGTTTTGTAGGTTGAACGTAATTGAATAAAGATGAAGTTCATTTAAACTGGGATAACTTAAATCCAACCAGTTATCTGGATAAGCAAGAAATCTGGCTTTGTGATACAGGCCCTGGGTAACTGGAATGTTGTTTTAAATAATAAGTAAATAAACAAAATCAAATAAGTTATTATATGTTATAGACTATGAGCAATCAGCAAACATGGCTCTCAAAATGCATTTTGTGTGTCATGGATGGGGGAAGAGCAAGGAGGGGAAAGTCACTAGGGGGGAGAGACTATACAAAGAATATATGAAGAAATATTCTTTATATTAAACTACTATCATTTTCATGGGCGTTATTTTCATTTGATTGTACAATCCTGATTATTTTCCATTTATGAATACATGGGTTCTTATAATTCACTGTCCCATTTTCAGATGGACCTACGATTCTGCAGACTTTACTCTGTTCTGTGTGTAGTTTAATTGAAGCAATTAGTAGCTACATATGTTTTGTTGTGATAGCAGGCTAAATACAGGTGCGTGTAAAACTCGATACAGGATAGCAGTGCTGTGATTGGTCCCAGTCACCCACCGTGTGCGTGTGCAGATCCGAGCAGCGCTGTGATTGGCCCCAGTCACCCACCGTGTGCGTGTGCAGATCCGAGCAGCGGTGTGAGCACAGACGTGTGCTGGCCTGCCTGCCCTCAGCTTCCTCAGCGGCCTGCTTAATGGGAAGCCACTTGGAGCGAATTGCCCCAGTAAAGACGCTAATGAGGGCCGGGCTGCCCTAACGAGCCAGTCTCCACCTGGGTCCTTCGGGGTCAGAGCTGCCAGAAAGCCAGCGTCCCTCGCGATGGCCTCTTTGGCTGCGTGAGAGCTCACGTTTGCTTGACTCTGCATGTGTGAGCTGTTTGCCTGGTTTTTATGGGTGTCCGTCCCACGTGTATCTAAGCATGGGGGCCTACGTGTATGTTCACCTTGAGGTGATGGTGGTTCTGGAGGCGATGGGCAGTTAATGTAAAGCACTATCCTCCTGACGATTAGCAGCACTGACAGCGTAACGAGCACATTCCCTCCCTTTAATAAGCTCTCCCGGTTCCTGCGTGGTGGCTGCAGGCATCGCTGTATATTGTTAGTTGATTGGAAGCGGGCAGCCATGAAATGGAAGCCGCGTTAATATTGATCCAGGTGCTTAATGCACTATTTTACCTCCCCGCGTCCTTGCTATCTCATTGCAGGTGAGCGGCCCGCGATGCCACCAGCCCCAAATCGTTACTTTCCATTTTAAATAGTCTGCAGTGCTGCGGAGATGCAAATGCATCCCCACTGAACCAGAAGTAGATGCATTTACATGAGAATTATTGTGCTGTCAAGAAAATGGCAGACAACTTACTTTAAAACCACACACGCCTTTTACATGAAGATTTCTGCCAGATTTCTGTTTAATAAGGCGCTTATGTAGTATGTAACGCTCACTCAATGAGGGAGAAATGTTCTGTCTGGTAATAACTGTCGGAAGAGCATCCGAGAAGATCATGCCTGTATGCAAAGCCAATGTGAATGTCAAGCAAGATATGGGACATACCCTGCTGCAGTGGGAGTGAGGACCTGCAGGGTGAGAGGACTCGTGCATCTCCCCTGTTCCTCTTAGTAGTGATGCTGTATTCAAAGCCCCACCCTCAGCACCATGCAAGCCCCACCCCCAGAACCATGCAAGCCCCAACGCTTTCTGTTTAAGGTGGCAGGAAGGGCCAGCCCGCATGTCTGGCAGACGGGCACCAACCCAG
>JAODJW010000039.1:509485-522224 GCA_026777045.1 Hyperopisus bebe | reverse complement strand
CATTTAAACTGTGGTACCTTAAATTCAACAAGTTACCCCGATAAGCTAGTAACCCCGCTTCGTAGTACAGGCCACTGATGTCTTGCCTTCTAAGTAGCTCAATGTCTATGCAGTAAACATCATTTTATACATTTCAAATTCAAATGCACTTATCTTCATTTAATAAGAATTAAAAATAATGTTCTAATTAGCGAGCTAATTATGCCATGTCAGCTGCAGTAGCATCTGCTGTGCCTGACAGAAAGGCAAGCGGATGGTTTGCAGGGGGCTTGGATGTTCCACTGGCCTCTGTGTGATTCTCCTTAACATTTGGACTCTGCATCAGTAGTGAGACACAGCACAGCTGCTCCGTCGTGCGGCACGCTCTCACTCTCACTCTCACTCTTCTCTCACACCTTCCATGCAGTTGATATCACTGTCAGAGGAAAGCCTGACATTTAGCTTTTTTTATTGTTTTATTTTGCATGGCTTTCTCATTAGGCCGTTTATTTTTCGGCAATGTTTGTAATGTATTTCTAGACGAACTCCCACGTTTACCAAAATTGCCTTCTGAGGAAATGCCTGCCCACAACACAGAGCGCAGCAGTAAACAGCTCTGGCCTGGTTAGCGCTGAGTTGGTTGTAGTGTTGCCACTCAGCCTGTAAGTGGCAGCTTATCCCAGCCCCGCCCCTCGCTCAGCCCACGGGATTGTTAGCATGCCAGAAGCTGTTAGCTGCGGGATAAACACTTAAAGGTATGACTCACATTCTAGCATTCGCTTGTAAGCACGACTCCCCAACACGATGACGGGAGATTTTTAAGCACTTCAGTGTATCTGGTATTGTGCAGGCTGTTTTGCTATGTACTAAATATACTTGGACACTGCAGCAAAGTTCGTTATACACCATCTGCAAACAGTTAATACAGAGTCTCCCACAACTTCAAATCCACAATAAAATAAATTACCTAATTTATGCCTGATATGAGTTTATATGCACTTGTGTAAATGACAAATCAAGGATCATTTCCTCACTGCAAATAGAAGATACAACCAATAATTAATTTAAGAAAAAGACAGAAAATACATTACAGAATAGTGAAAATATAATTGCATGGCATCAAAAAGACTGTGATAAATGTATTCCTAATTCAGTGTAAGTGGACCAGAGGGTCCCCCTTGACTGAAACTTTGCTTTGATCTGTTCCCCTGGTTTGTCTGGGATTATGAAGACTGTCCATCTTTCTTATTAGTTTGGCCCACAGATGGTTGTAATTCAGCAGGTCTTTGTATAATTTATACATCATATATAAAGAGTTGTGAAACTGTAGAAAGACCCACTGGAAGCACAGGAGACATTAAAACTGAAACTCTTCTCCCATTTGATTCAAGCACACTAAGCAGACAGAATCTTCACAGAGGCATTCACTCTTCATAGAGGCCCTCTTCATAGAGGCATTCACTCTTCACAGAGGCGTCCACTCTTCATAGAGGCACTCACTCTTCATAAAGACACTCTTCATAGAGACACTCACTCTTCATAGAGGCACTCACACTTCACAGAGGCACTCACTCTTCATAGAGACACTCACTCTTCATAGAGGCAATCACTCTTCATAGAGACATTCTTCATAGAGGCACTCACACTTCATAGAGACACTCTTCATAGAGGCATTCACTCTTCATAGAGGCACTCACTCTTCATAGAGGCATTCACTTTTCCTCAGCACATAGTAATGAACTCCATTATAAAAACCCGCATACAGTCTGTTCCATATACCTTCATTGATTTTAGTGTCTTAACTTTCTTCACATAAACACTGCTATTATCGGTTTGGTGCAGTGCAGTTCATTGATATATCTGAATGCTTCTTTGTTTCAGACAGGGCTTGAATGTGTGTTTCTGGTATATTATATTGTGGATGATGTATAATACTGTAGGGCCCAAATTTCCTATTTCCAGTGCAATGTATATGTTCTGGGTGCACACAATTACCTTAAATTATATAACAATTCTATTTTACATTTCAATGTAAAAAATATATTTTATAATACACAAAGCCCCGGCTGGCCATGTGGAAGTGGCGGCGCTCGAGCTGCCAGCCTGCACTCACACCGACGGTAAACTCTCCTCCTCTCAGGACCTGTGCAGGAAGGACTGCAACCTGGCTGCACAGCTGCTGCAATGCAACAAGTCTCACTACCGAGCCCACGAGCTTTCGGAGGTACCTGCGCTAATGCTAATGCTAATGCTAATGCTGTGACATGTTTTTATGACAGTAGTAAATATCAAATGTAATGAAGTGGTATCAATGAAATGCTCAGTGTCCTCACCCCTCCAGCACATGGCTTTCTATCCTGCCAATTACCCCTTCACAGTAAATGCAGTCAAAGAACTGAAAATGCCAAAAGTGTTGTATTTAGTTACTTTGGTTACTTATGGTTAAGGTTAGGGCTGGGTGGGGGTTAAGGCTGTCATTGATGGGATTAGGGTTTTGCTTATGGCTGTCACCCATCACTTATAATGCAAGATCGTCCGACACTGGAAAATAAACTGCTGCATCCAATATAGGAGACGATCCTGTATTATAGGAGATAATCCCATATTATAGGAGACGGGTAGCAACCCTAGTTACGCCCCTGGTCTCCTTAAATTTGAATGTGTTTCCTCTACTTTTCTTCAACATTCCAAAAGTAAATGCTTAGACAAATGTGCAGCATTGTTTGTCTGCATGTATGTGACCTGCGATGGACTTGCATCCACTCCCTCAAGGGTTTCCCAGGGTCTGAAGGGTCACCCTGACCCCAGACTAAATAAATGCAATGGAATTTGGGTGGTTGTAACAGTAAGGCATGCCAGCCTCTTGCTGCCCTGTCCCTCTGCCCAGCTCCCTGCAGAGTTCCAAGAGCGTGTCAACTTGCAGATGGCGGCGTCTCCCCTCCGCCACTCACCCTACTCCGACTCGGTGCCCACCTCCGTCATCGCTAAAGTGCTGGAGAAGCCAGAACCCGGCGTGGTCTCCAGGGCTGCCAGCCCCATGCCCCCCATGCCGCCCATGCCCCCCGAGCCGCCCCGCCTGCCCGGCAGCCCAGTGAGCAGTGAGCGCCTCACCCTGCGCATGGTCTACAGGTCGGACGTGTACAGCAGCGACACAGCGCTCTACTGCTCCGATGAGCACGAGCACCAGGAGCTCTGCCAGAGCATGGAGCTGCACGAGCACCAGGAGCTCTGCCAGAGCATGGAGCTGCACGAGCGGGAGTCCAGCCCCTTCCAGGCCCACAACTCCACCGACAGCAACCCTGAGGAGGAGGCTCTCCTCCACTCCAGCTTTTCCCAGGAGCCGTTTCTGGAGTTTGCCGGCTCGCTGCCGCCATCCAGCTCCTACTCCAGTTTCAGTGGTGGTTCGGACGAGAAGCCCCACCCCCCCAGCAGCAACCTGTCCTCCCCCCAGCAGGCCGCGTACATGGAATGGCGGGATGGCGACTATGAGCACAAGAGCAACTCGTCCTACGAGAAGGACAGCCCCGGCTTTACTGAGTCGCACAGCTTCCAGCAGGTGGCTCATGCTTACCAGAACTGCAGCTCACCGGCGACGGTGCCAGACTCCCCGCTGCGCATGCGTGCCGCCTCCGCCTGCTTCGGCGAGCCCTTTCCTCCTCGCCGCATCCCATCCTCCTACAGCGTTGGCTCTTACAGGCGGTATCGGGATCCCCGTGGCACTACTCATGACCCCAGTGATGAGCTGGGCGTCCGCTGGCGGCAGCTGAGTGTGGAGGACCTGAACGCCTACTCTTATGCCAGCACCGGGCGCGTTTCGCCTTACAGCTTCTCAGAGCAGCACTACGTGGTGCGACCCGGGAAGGTAAAGCTGGGCCCCCTCTACAGCAGTCTGCAAGAGAGCGGCAACGTCTACAGCAACGTGCCGGAACCCGAGCCAGCCGTCTCCAGCCCGAGTCCGGAGCACGACCCCGGCCTGTCTGAGCAGGAGCACCTGTACCTCGTCAAGGAAGATGACCTTTTCGACTCAGGAAGCCCCAAGGACGAGGAGAACATGGCAGGCAGCATGAAGGAGTATGTACACATCAGCCCCAACAGCTCCAACGAATCCCTAAACCAGAGGGCGCTGGAGGTTTGCGAGCTGCAGCCCTACCCGGTGGAGAGGCAGAGCCCAGCCCTGCTGAGCCAGTCTCTGCCACAGTATCAGCAGTTCGGAAGCCTGGGACTCTCCAGGAAAGACAGCCTGACCAAGGCCCAGCTGTATGGGACACTGCTGAACTGAAAGCCTGCTTCCCTGGGCTCTGCTGTCACGCGTCTCTTCTGCTCTGAGCTTTGGGTCCAGTAGTAGGTGAGCTGACTGAGCATCCCAGCTGTTTACTGCAGGGATTCTGTAAGTGACAGGAAATGGTTTAGTTTAAATGCCATTAAAAGCAGAGTTATAGAACAATATTTATCAATACAGAGAAGAACTATACCTTTTTAAACATTTTACTGAATTGCAGAAATGCAACTTTATAGAGAGCTTAGTGAGACACTATCAGTATCGGAATTCATTTTCTAGATTTCACTCATTCATTCTTCTAATTTTAATTATGTTATATTGACCCAGGTCATTTCAATATATTAGTTATTGTAAATCTATACTTACCTATTCATTTCAAAAGCAATATACATCGGTGCACCTCTATAACTATGGTAATGGTAAATGAGCTACATTACACTACATCTACACTACAGTACAATACATCTGGCATGACTTTACAAATCATTCAAACTCTTCAGCTTGGTTTTTACTATCGTAAATTTCTTGATTTACTTAGTTTGAAGCTGATTGTTAGAAAATTAAATATTATTTTCTATGTTTGGTTATTGTTATTCTTTATCATTTTTACATATGACCGAAAGATGGATTTATTTGATGTTAAAATGCACATCAGTGGCCTTGGATCTATGTAAGACCTGAAGGGACCAGTTTTGCCAAAATGGCAAAGGACCCTCTAAGGGGATATTTGCAGCGTGGTTTGTCTGGGATGACAGAACATTCAGACTGTTCCTGATTCTTCTCTGTAGAATGATCTTATATGGGCTACTCTAATCTCAAATTATTGAAAATAGAGAATTCCCCCTATTCACTTCCTAACAATAAATGACCACCTTGAGAGATTTGTTTTTTAATGGCTTTGAGGCTTTGAGGTATCTATTTGTTAGCCATCTAATAAATAGTGACATTTCTGAGTGCTTTTTTTCTCACGGTTTGTGCTTAGCCAGGCACTCAGGGGCAGGTACAGCCCACACTGGGTGGCCTGAGAGCAGAGAAGCATATTCTGTTGTTGTATAATGAAATAACTGTTCTAGTTTTGTACACTAGCAGAGTGTGTGTGCGGCTGTTTTGATGCTCTTTTGTCTGACCCAAGCCCCCCCCCCCGTCACCCCACTCTGCCTCAGGTTTCACCCCGTACCCCTTTGGAACATCCAGCACTGTTTTCGTTGACTTTTCTCAGCATGTTTATACATTTTTACAGTGTTTCTTTACTAATAAAGAGTGATGGCACACCGTACATTTACAGACCCTCTGAAATTACTAATGCGTTTGCTAAACGTCATTTGGAAAGAATACTTGAACATGCTTCATTTTGGAAAACAAGATCACTCAATGTGCACTTGATCAAAGATGCTTTTTGAGGGATACAGTCAGTACTGAAGAAGAAACATGAAGCATGTGCGTCACCTTCCTGCAGTCCTTCAGACATACATAAACTTCCATTGGATTTTGTATTATGACCAAGATCAATGCAAAAAGTGACCTTGACATTGAACACAGTGTAATTGTAAATAATCAAAGTGCACTGAAATGCCACTAGATTAAAAAAGCTCATGTTGTGTCTAAAGAATTTTATGGTAACACTACTTGACGGGGCACAAATAATGCAGTTATACTTTTACTTACATATTAATTAACCACAAACTAAGTATTAGTTACATATTAATCTCATGTTAATTCATCATTAATTGTGATGCATATTTTATCTCAGTTTCTGTATTTGTAAGTATATCTGTTAATTATGCAAACCATTGTGAACTACTGAAGGAACAAGTCATGAATAACACAAGTGGAAATACTGATCTCATGTTTGTTCATCATTAATGAATGGTGATGCTTCTCTTATCTCAAGTAGCAACTATATTAATACTTCAGTAATAATTTGTACTTCAGTAGTAACTGAGTTATTACTAAGTATCTATGCCCTGACAAGTATAGTGTCACCAATTTTATTATTATGCTGGTATTGGTTTTGTAAAGTCACAGGGAAAAAATGTGTAAATAAAGACTGACCTGCAACCTAACCTACAAATAGCCAGAAATATTCTGTTGTGTATATAAACCAATATATTTCTATGGTTATACATACATATAACCTGTCTAAAAACTCCATGGTCTGTATGTTCTTTAACCAGAGGCAGTGCAGACACATACAGTATATGTTTTCTTCTTTCTCCCTCTGCAGGGTTGCAGATATTTGATTGGCTTGTGAGGCATTTATCTTGGATCTTTGCTGGCTGAACCTGGAGACAGACAGCACACAGCCTGCCATAGCTCAACATAAAATAGCATCCAATGGTGAATGTCTGCCTATACAGAAGCCAGGCTCTGACTAATCATGTCTGCTTTCGCAGAAGTCAGAGAGTGATGCAATTCACTGCAACAGCACTGAGCTACCACTGCTTCTACGTGTGTTTTACGTTGCAAAATAAGAAATAAGGCAAAATAATTCAAACATATAATAATCAGTGGTTTTAGCTGAGAAATAAAAGCATGATCAAAGTGTCAACAAAGCTTAGGCGGTTCAGAAATTCCAGATTAAATTATCAGCATCATAAAAAGTCAATTCATTCATAATTCTAGTACATTCCCAACTTTACTATGCATTTTACCCCAGAGTTATAATGAAAAAAGCACATTCATTAATTCTTCTTTACTAGGCAAAAAATAAGCGTCTAGCCACAAACTGGCAGCACTTTTTTTACAGTGATTCATTATAGCTTCTGTATCTAAGAGATAAAAATCATTAGAGTGCCTAAGGGACTAGATACATTCTAAGTGTCACTGGTCTAGGTGAGAAGAACTACTTTGTCTCAATCCTCAGAGGCCGAGATTTTTTTTGGTACAATGTTAACGCAAAATCACTCAGGCTGGAAAAAAATCTCTAGTCAGACCCTAATATTTAAACTGCTTGCTGACTAAACAGAAGAAAATATTTATGTTGCTCAAAGTATAACAATGACGATGATGTGTAGTTATTCCAAGATTAAATTTACATTAATGAAAGTTTTTTCACAGAAAGTCCAGGTAATTACAAGAACACAGGCTCCGAAGCGATGATTAAACCACATTACGAGGAGGAAGCAAACTCCAAAAATGAAAGAATAAAGGAGTTCAGCAACCACTCTGGCTTTTTTTTGCATTTAGTGATGCTCCCACAAAGAGAATCGAGGCTGCCTCTGAAGTCAGAGACACTGAGAGAACTGAGAATCCTGAAGGCCGTTGCTATGGAGACAGATGAAGGACCATGCGGCAGCTGTCTAGCAAAAAGTTTCAAAGGTGCCTTAAGAAAAGAGATTCAGAATCATCCTCCCCCCGGGTGTGACAGATACCCCTGTTAACATGGCTGGTGGGTACCACACACCAACAAGCAAGTACACCCACTAAGGGAGCCCTACACATTCGCACACTCAAACCCAGGTCAAAATATGAAAAGATTTTCTCAAGATCTACTCACAATCTACGTGACTGTTACATGTGGTCTTCAGGATGTTACACCCCAATGATCACTATGTATCATACAGGGTAAAACAATAGCACAGAGCATAAAGATAATTAGATGTGCATTCAAAAAGTAACCACGACCCCAATGAATGCAGTGATTGTAGTAACCCTCGAAAAGAGCCCATCTCCAGAGAGCAAGGCTGTGGTCTGATTTAATCTGCCAGAGCTGAGTCACCAGCAGTGGAGTCATGCGAAGATGATTCACAGTCACCAGACATGGAGGTCAGCCGGGGGTGGGGGGTGCCTTACCGTCCCCCCCCCACCCCCCCATATTGCTACCTTGCCCATCTGCTGGTCACTGATATTTACACCTTGGTTATAAAACAGGAAATTATTAGTATTTAGAGAAAAGAGATCTGTGAATAAGACAAAATTCAACTCTACTTTAATGTAAGTACATTTTATATTTTTGGAGGCAGTACAAAGTTAAAATGATTCACATTCCATTATGGATAGTTCCATTATTTTGGAATAAAATTTAAGAAGCTTATCTGGCTGATAAAAGCACTGTGTTTACAGTACTGTGGTCTGAGGATGCCTGTGATAAGTTAATTAATTGAAGTACATAATTAAGTGATTAAGTAGATGTCTGGGGAACTGAAGCGATGTTCTTCTAGCCGTCCAACAAGATACCGGTGATTTTTTGGAGAACAACACAAATTCCTCTTACTTTTTATTGCTCATTTGAATATATTTTGCTACATTCTCTGAGCAGTAATATTCACTTATTACTCAGATAAATAGCTTTAAACTTTTCTTTCTGCACAGAATTATATTACCAAAAGTCAGAAGTGGAAGACACACTTCAAAGAAAATGTAGTCAGCATTATTACAAGAAAGACAAATATGAACTATAATCCAACTGATAATAAAGCAAACCCTTACATAAAAGTGTTTCGATATCTATTTCAGCTGTAGGTTTAGAATTTTTTGCTTTAGGATTTTTTTTTGTAATTATAAGGACACACTGCCCTCTATTGACGAATAAATATAAGTGCATGTTTTGCTATATATACACTTACGATAGTTTTCTCGAGGAAGGACATGTCTGTTTTTGGAGCAGATTTCGTGCATTTCTACGTAGCAGAGTTTCTGTAAAACACTGCATGGCGTTGATTGTTTTCCCTCGCATGTCAAAGTTGTGTTTGCATTTCAAGGTGGCACAAAATCCGCTCCATGTGAGCTGACTTTTGACCTGCAGGCGGTCAATATGCCAATTATAGGAACTATTTCAGATTACTAATTTAGTCGTAAAAACATTGTTTTAAAAGTTACAAATGTGTTTCCAGCTCAACCCCAAATACACATCCATCCATCCTTTCTGTAACCACTTGTCCTATTCAGGGTCATGGAGGGTCCAGAACCTATCCTGGAAACAATGGGTGCAAGGCTGGGAACAACCCAGGATGGGGCGCCAACCCATCGCAGGGCACACTCACACACCATTCACTCACACACCAGTCACTCACACACACACCTATGGGCAATTTAGCAACTCCAATTGGCTTCAGCATGTTTTTGGACTGAAGGGGACACTGGGTCACCCAGTGGAAACCCCACAATGACACAGGGAGAACATGCAAACTCCACACACATGGAAGGTGGAGACTCGAACCCTGGTCCCACCGCCAGCAAGCTGCCCTTTTCCAGACATTATTAGTATATTACTAGTGTGATGGATAAATAAGGGCCATTTTATGTATATACATTATACAGACATATATAAACATATACAGATATACATTGTTATAGTCTCAAGGCTAAACAACCCTGTGCTGGATAATCATTAGGGAGGATGAATAGTTGTATTTGCAATATGATATATTAACAATTTAGTTTTAAAAGCTCTAAAATTATATAACTGTGATGAAATACTGGGCAGATATTTTTGTTTTCAAATTGTAATATATTTAACTGTATGTGTGCTTCAAATTATGCCATTGATGTGTTAGCAAGTCAATGTATACATTTGTGCGATAAGCACAATAAAGCATGAAAATAATCATTTGCGGTAAGCATTCATTCTATAATCACAGGAGGAACCATGACAATGGTAAGAGTCACCTTATTTATTTATACCATTATTTAGAGATTTGAAGGATGACTGATTTTTACATCTGGTGTGGACACTGCTAATATCTATGAACCTGTATGGATAAGCACCCCCCGAATAACTGACTACACTTCCCTGAGCCCCAAAGGCTTCTCCAATTTTGTCATGCTCCCCTATTCAGAGCCGCTTTAGCTCAGTGATATTTTCAAGCATGAACGCTTCATTTCAGTTGCTGTCACATTTCCCCAGCCATTGTGCTGTTATCTTCCTTGTATATATGGAATCACTGTCTTGTTACATTCCCTTGTGGACAGATGGGCTGATGCAGAATTAATGATTCCCTCAGTAAGGTGCCTTGTCAAGGTCCCAAGGCAGCAAAACACCACCAGACCATCACACCCCCACATTACTCACCACCGGTACACTATTCTTACTGCAGCACCCTATACAGTACTGGCATTCAGCACTGACCCAAGTACTTTTAAGCAAAGTGAGGACTAGTTTTCATGGTATATATATTAGCAGCAGTTTCTGCCTCCTGTATTTCCAGTTTGACATCTTTATTACAGAAACCATAATCACAGCAAAGCCACAAGCCAATTTAAGAGAGGTTTATTATCCATTATGTGTTGTGGATTTGGATTCTCATGCAAAACAAGAATTAGAAATTCCAATTTTCAATTAGAAAATAGGACAAACCTTCCACTATAAATGACCAACTTCCACAAATTGTAGTTTATACCGGAAGTTTCTAGCCACTGCACAGATCTGGGGCCAAGTCATGTGTGCCAGGGGCTTGACTTTCTCTGGAAAGATTAGATACGGCCCCTAGGTCACAGAACTAAAATGTTTATCATTTAAGAATTACACAATAAACCCAGCTTACCACAGATTTGTAGTTGTACACATGAAGACACGCGCTCGCACACACACTTCTACACGAAAACCGTTAAGCGAAATAGAAGTTACGCTGTTCACGTTAAGTTTCTCTTACAACGAGGCCAGCAAGTAACCAATCGAGACTAAAACTGTACAAGGTAAATTTGCTTTTTTAGGAATATTGAAGTGGCTCTTAAAAGAGCCTTTGGTTTCTCTCCGCACACACTAGGGAGGGCGGGACCGTCAATGAAAACCAATTTATGCACGTTCACCACGGATACGGCGAGCCAGCTGAATATCTTTAGGCATGATGGTGACTCGCTTGGCATGAATGGCGCACAGGTTGGTGTCCTCAAACAGACCAACCAGATAGGCCTCGCTCGCCTCCTGCAGCGCCATAACAGCCGAACTCTGGAAGCGCAGGTCGGTCTTGAAATCCTGAGCGATTTCCCTCACCAGACGCTGGAAGGGCAGCTTGCGGATCAGCAGCTCGGTGGACTTCTGGTAACGCCGGATCTCTCGCAGAGCCACGGTTCCGGGCCTGTAGCGATGAGGCTTCTTGACGCCGCCTGTGGCCGGAGCACTTTTACGTGCCGCTTTGGTAGCCAGCTGCTTTCTGGGCGCTTTGCCGCCAGTAGATTTACGCGCGGTCTGCTTAGTTCTTGCCATTGTAACGTTACTCTGCTTTGGTTTCCAAATGGCTCCCAGCTTTATAAAGTGTACACAGACAAGCTGATTGGATGAAATTATTCGGAGCTTCCATTTGTTCGACTGAGACCTATAGTTCCGCCAAATATTCAAAATACAATTGGTACCCCATCCGCTTCTGCTCTGAAATGATATCAATACTTAATAAAGCATTTTTGGCGAGCGTTTAAAAGCGGAACACGTTTCTGTAGCGTGCATAAAAGTCCACATCTAAAACACTAAGAAGCTAGATGAACTAATCTTAGAGATTAACATGTACACTTAACATACAGTTCTAACCAGTAAATACGTTGCACTAATAGTTCCAACGAAATTTCGTTGAGGTTTTGATCTAACGTCGCTTAATTATGGCTTAGTCGGGGAATCTTTTAGGCCATGGGTTTCCGCAGTTCTCGACCTACAACCCCCAAAATAATACATATTAAGTGCCAGAGACTCGCAATCCCCACTAGGTGGCTGAAGCATGCAAGCGTTGCCGCGCGCACAAACAATGGGCCTATTCATACATGGACACAACAGTAAATTCAACAACTACAAATAAAGTTTTATAGAAGCCTATCGATTAAATAGCAATCATAATTGTTTATTGAAGGTCGGCGCCGAGAAAATCTCAGCATAAATAGGTAGATCCAAAATGCATTTAAAGCACTCTGAATGAAATGTACGATTAACCATTAACCAATGAGTTAACAGATGAGTTACCAGTAGAGTTGACCAATATTCAGTTCACTTAAGAATTCTATTTGCATGTTTTAATTCAGTTTGAGCTAAAACATTCAAATGAGTATGAAAACTTTTTGTTGTTCGTGGAACTTCAGTTTTATTGTCAAACACCAGGAGTAATTCTTAAAAAAAAAAACGGAAGCATGATGCAGACATTGTTGAGCATATTGCAGCACTGAAGCAACAATGCAGTCAAAATTATGAAGGTATGCAAAATGAGATTAGCTACATGTCAGCGTCGTATACTTCGAAATCGGTTACTTGTTTGCATTTCGGATAGCGGACCCTTGTATAAAGGGTGAGAGTCCAGGAAAATGCATATCTTGTTAGCCAAAAAGACGAAACACGCGTATTAGTTGCGAAACGATATTTAGCATTTTTATACGTTATAGTGAGAGAAAATGGTTAACCATGTACTAGAGTTTGCCACTTTTAAAACATGGGTGGATGGTTCTTAAAAGAACCTTTGAGTTATGCTGTCAAACAGATCCGATTGTCTACTTGGTCTTAGCCGGCTTCTCAGTCTTCTTGGGCAGCAGCACAGCCTGGATGTTGGGCAGCACGCCGCCCTGAGC
>JAODJW010000039.1:481982-509385 GCA_026777045.1 Hyperopisus bebe | reverse complement strand
CCGGCCCTTGCGGCCCAAACATCAGACCGGCCCACCGGGAATTGTCCCGGTCCTCCCGATTAGCCACTCCGGGCCTGGACACGACCAACAGGGAACTGCAAGCCAGCCCTGGAAGAACGAGTCTTGGCTTTAGCCCGAGCTTTGCCACCGGTTTTACCTCTTCCACTCATCTTAGACTTTCTGTTTTGTTCATAAACGAATGAACTCCGTGAATACCGTACTTATAGAGAAATAGCGTGTTGTGATTGGTCACAACTCTAAATGAATTTCGTCCAATCACCTGAATGAACTGGGGCAGCCAATAATAAACGTTGCTAAAATAATGTGGCGTTATATGGACGTATTGCTGGTAGAATATATGATGGTTATAATGTATCTACGTACAATCACTTTAAATATTTACCACCCCCCTGAAATAATCTTCTAATAATGAATAATTATTGTTTTATAATAATAAAATAATAATACTAACACATACAATCATGAAAAGGTTTTGAATGTTTAGTTTATGTGTAAGTATTTCATTGAATATTCTACTGCTTCGCATTGCAGAAGTCTTAAAACAATTCAGCTAAGCCATCGGCTTTGCTTAAGTATTCGAATTCAGATTACTTGTGTTGCCTTTATTGATTCATGACAAGATGAAAATCTTTTGCTTTTTCTTGAAGATGGTAGATGGTTAATATAAAAGATCCCTTATCGCAACGCTGAGATCGATTTACGTTGTCTTTTTGGGGTCCGTGTATTTTTCGCTTTGCTAGGCCTGGGTTTAGCCACTTGGCTGCTTTTGCGTTCTTTGGGATCCTGCTGACCTCATTCGCTGCCACAGCCTCTCCACCATATTCAAGCTGTTACTATGTTTGTGAAGGCCCGTTTCTTCGGTTCCTCTTGGGATACTTCTAAGTGTGCATGTTCATATATTTGAGTGGATTCATCCTCCTTGCTGCCAGTGTTATGTTAGAACCAAAACGTTTTTTTCCTCCCCAAATGGAGGATTATATAAGCATTATTCAGGAGCATAACGTTCCTTTTTATTCAATGTTCCATTTCTGATTACATCTTATTGATTATCTCTCCCTATCAAAATTGATTAAAGTGAATTACCCGTCTCTATATTCTACAAAGAAGCTGGTTGCTATCTCCAAATTGTCCATAGTATATTATTGTGTGTGTTTGTGCCTTGTAGGACGCCATCATCCGGTTCAGGATATATCCATTCATTTTGGTTCTAACAGTGATAGTCTCCAGCTTGGCTACTTTAAGAGTTCCTATTCCGTTATGATATTTACAGTTTCCAGCATTGTGTGCTCGCATATCTGAGACCTTTCGATTTGAGATCCCTTTATTCAGCCTCGGACCGGCGCCGCTCTTCTGCCACCTACTGTTCCCGCCGGTTTCTGCCCCATGCCCTTCACCGCAGTGGCTCCGCCCAGCGCCAGTAAAACTGTCCAAACCACAGTGAGGTAAAAGGTTGCGGAGTTTACATCCAAGATGGCCGCCGAACCAAGCAGGGAGTGGAGTGAGGAGCAGCTTCAAAGTGATGATCTTCCAAAAAAAGATATAATCAAATTCTTGCAAGATAACGCGGCCCAGTCGGTATGACTAGTGTTTGAGTAATGCAGTGGTTTGCGCGCTGGCTTACTGTTTAACTAGACCGATTCACTAACCGAAGTGCGCACATGTCGCATCAGGTTACTGCATGGAGGCTATAGCCAGTTAGCAAGTAAACTAAGTTACCATTCCAACCTCTGTGTAAAACAAAAACCTGATAAATATTAATGTCAATGAATGTCAGAGTCGGACGGCAGAATATATTACCCATACGTACAATACTTATTTAGGTGCACAATGTATATATTTGCGTCAATTAGGTTGTAGTATCTTATTTTTTTATGTCCGATTGTTGTTATGGTAAAATTTCAATATTTGTCATCCTGCAGTTTCTCGCTGAACATAAGCTACTGGGAAACATAAAAAATGTTGCTAAAACAGCGAAAAAGGACCGTTTGATTGTAGCCTACAATAAGCTGTTTGAGAGCAAGGTAAGTGTATTGCGTGTTATACAGAGCACTAAGGCTGAGTAGCAGTTATTATTAGTATTAGTGTTACGACCCGAATTGTAATAGTATTGTAGATCTCCGCTGCCCTTTCGGTGGGTGTGTCTGTGTTCGCCATCCCTCCCACTATTACAGCCCTTACTTTTCCATTCTGATAGGCTGATTCATTGTAAGTGAACGAATATGAAGTCCATTTAAACTGTGGTACCTTAAATCTGACAAGTTACCTCGATAAGCCAGTAACCCCGCTTCGTAGTACAGGCCCCAGGTCCTTTTACTTGAAATGGTAGTTTACAAACCCTGTCCGAGCTCAGTGCCCCCCTGACAGGGATTATCTGGTCATCTTGTGCACCTGACTTGAGTGAAAATGATACGGTGCCGTGGGAATTCCCCACTGTGCTCAGGGCATGCAAGGCGAGGTGAGCTAAAGCTGAAAAAGTGGAAAATGCATTAGACCTTTCTGAGTCCCTTATGTGAGAAGATAGCCCTGTGTTTGAACAATCTGCCCTTCCGAATGATGTTAAAGATAATTCTTGTGAAGGAAAGGATGGTGGCATGTTCTTTTTTGGAAGGGCATAGCTGGCTCACCCCAGACAGCTGTGGCCTGTACTACGAAGCGGGGTTACTGGCTTATCGGGGTAACTTGTCAGATTTAAGGTACCACAGTTTAAATGGACTTCATATTCGTTCACTTACATTTTGCCCAGAGTACCTTAAATTCGACAAGTTACCCCGATAAGCCAGTAACCCCGCTTCGTAGTGCAGGCCACTGGTGTTTTGCTGCCACAGCATCCTGTAATGTATTTCTTTGGTGATGATGTACTCATGTCCAAACAAACACCAACCAACTCTGAGCATGAATGGAGTTCAGTGTTTCAATTTGCTGTTCCCAAGTATGGATGTTCATTTCAGATTTTTTTATCACTGATTGTCGACACTCATTAATGGACTTTTAACTGTTAACTCATAAGAAAAAAATGTACTATTCAGAGTTGATGCCTGTCTGTCACCAAATAGCAAAATACTAAACAAAATAACAAAAAATGCTTTCAAATTAGAAGTGCTTTATTTTTTTCAAGTGTGAACACTTTGTGACATGTAAATAATCAACAAGTTGCCAGACTTTGCAATGAACAAAACAGATTTACAAAATGAAACAAACATTTAATTCTCCAGCGCCAAATGCACTTAGCTGGTAGGTTCGACACAGCCTATATCTCCAGTGTAGCAAAACATCGTAGAACTCTAATGACCTGCAGGGGCCTGCACACTTTCTAACATATAGCATGGAGAATGCTGTAACAAAAACCAGCTCCGCTGTCAGGTATATTTAATCTAGCCTAATTAATGACCAACTGCACATAAACATGGTTTTTATTAACCATTTTACTGATAGTATTAATTGGTTAAAGTTCTTCATATTGGTTACTGGTTATAGTGAATTATGCGCACCTTATTCCCAAGCCCCCCCCCCCCAGCAGCACATAGCTCATGACCCTGAACTGTCTGCTCATCTTGGTGTAAGAAAAAAAACATACAGTAGTTTGTTACAACACTTTATTTGGCCCTCCATGAAAATCGCTGTGGATTAATACTGCCAGGGTATTCCTCCGTTCCTCAGAAGCCAATACAGCAGCAGTAGAAAAAGTACTCAAATCAAAGTACAAGATGCCACACTAAAATGTTGCTCAAGAAAAAGCAAAAACAACAGTAAAAGCAAAAAATACTAAGTTTTAAAAGTACTTAAGTAGTAAGTACATTACATTCAAATCTATTAGTCTTACAAAAAGCAACCTATCCTTTTAACTTTGGTCAAGACAGGTTTGAATATAGCATTGTAAGTTACGGCAGAATAAGCAAAACTGAGTTGCATATTTTCTTTAGATTTAGAAAAAGAAGTGAAGCTTGCTGGCGCACATTACCGCAGGGGTGTCCAGTCTTATCCGCAAAGGGCCGGTGTGTATGCAGGTTTTTGGCATAACATTTAGGTCAGCTGTTCAAACCCAGGTGGGAGGACTCATCAGCCAATCAGTCCTCTAATTAGTAATCTAGGGAGTTGCAGTGAAAACCCGCATACATAGCCCTACATTACCAGGATGACTTTTTTTATTCTGTAGAAAACAACATTGATCAGTGAGCCAGATTTAATAACGCATTATAAACATTTTGTGGGCCAGTGCGTTGAGATCTCTAAATTAAAACCCTCATCCTCCACTATAACATTATCTTCATTATTTCAGTAGTAGATGAGGCTAGAGGTGCTAACGTTGACTTTTGATGAGGTTGAAACATAGGGCTGCAGTTTTGGCATGTTAACCAACATATAGTGCATAACGGAACCAACTAAAACCCTCATCTTCACTATGAAAATGGGTAATCTTCCAATGCAATTAGCTCCATTATTTCTTTAGTAACTCTAGTGCTGCTAACTTTGAATGTCGATAAAGTTTAAATATTGGACTGCAATTTCAGTATGTTTGTTCCATCTTCATTAAGACAATATGCAATGGAAAATAAGAAGAAGTAAAATGTATTGTTCAAGAATTGTGAGAATTGTAATAATACATTTTATTTATATACTGCTTTACAAGATCTCGAAGACACACAGAATAAAGTAAACAAACAGAACAAAAACAACAAAACGTATTATGGATATGGAAGGTTATACGCTTGAGCAAACCAAAAGGTTTTTAGCCTAATTTTGAAATCTGAGACCGAGATCAATTGATGAATTGCAGTAGGGAGGGAGATCTCAAGGTGGGGGAGCTAAACGGGGAAATGCAGAGTCACCATAGCCATGGAGTTTGGATGGGGGGATGAGGAGAGCCAGAAGAGGAGGATCTAAGACTAGGAAGGAAGAGCCAGAAGAGGAGGATCTATGACTGCAGAGAGGCTGGTAGGGGAGAATCAGTTCAGAAAGATATGATGGGGCTTGGTTATTAAGAGAAGTATTTTAAAGTGGATGTGTTCTTTTATAGAGAGCCAGTCCAGGCTCTGAAGTATGGGTGTGAAGTGTCGGTAGGAGCGGGTGTGAGTGAAGAGGCAGGCGGCAAAGTATTGGACTATCTGGAGTTCATGGAGAGATTTAGCAGTGATACCAGCGAGTAGTGAGTTACAGTAGTAGAGATAAAGGCCTGAATGAGGAACTCAGCAGTAGAGTTGGAAAGGAAGGACTTAAGCCAGGCGATGTTGCAAAGATGCAGGAAAGCTGTTTTACCGTGGAACGTATGTGTGGTTTAAATGAGGATTGGGGCAAAGGTTAACACCAAGGTTGCAAACTAGAGGAGAGGGGGAGATGGTGGTATAGTCCAAATGGAGGCTAATCGGCATCATTTTGCTGAGTGTGGAATTTGACTCAATGTTGAATCACTTAAGTTTTAGAACATTGTGGCTTGAGCCCTTGACTTTGAGACCCTCAAATTCTGTACAACATTTTGTTTTCCAGTTAGGGCTGCAGTGCTGTACTACTTTCACGGTGCCCCACAATATGAAATTTGATGGTTATCATACCATGTAAATTTGCTTATTGCTGGTATTGCAAAACATAGAAACATTGAACAGAGAATCTCCCCTGAACGTGTGCGTTTCCTTCTAGAATCTCTTACACCGTGTTTCTGCCTGATCAGTACCACCAGTTTCGTACATGCATGCACCACATTGCATTTTCTGGCACTGTCCAATCTGTTCATCCTGCCATTTTATGATAAACCCATATTGTCTCCAGTAAAAACAAACTACAGTGGTCACTTTATTGCAGGGGTGGGGAACCTGTTCAATGGAGATCCAGTGTGGATGCAGGTTTTTGGGATGGCCTCTCAATCAGCCAATAGTAAGAGTAATAATAAGACTCTAGTCCTGGAGACCCACTGTTATTGGCTGATTGAGAGGCCAGTCCTGGGGACCCACTGTTATTGGCTGATTGAGATGCCAGTCCTGGGGACCCACTGTTATTGGCTGATTAAGAGGCCATCCCAAAAACCTGCTTGCACCCCGGCCCCCCATAGAACAAGTTCCCCGCCCCTGCTTTATTGTTTAGTGAGAACTGGAGTTAATGATTTTGCTGACTGAAAAAAATGCTTTCTTTGTTTGCAATATTAATCATTCCCTCTATAACTGATTTCAGAATTTACTCCGGTCTTCGGTTTCCAGTTTTTGCATCAACAGTGCATAAATATCCTGTATATAAAAGAAATATCAGTTTATAATTTTTGATCCAGCAATGTGATACTTAAACTCTGTCCTGAAATATGAAGCTTGGCGTATTTTGCATTTTTTGCGTTTCACTCCAGATCAGTGGGATCAGGGAAGAAGGTTCTGTGAGTTTACATCAATATAATGTTCAAAATGTGTGTTTTTGTTCATTATTGTTAAAATCAGTTTCATTCAGCTTGATAGTATAAGCAATATATTTTATTGGATCATTGATGTATATTTAGTTAATTTGCGACCTGCCATATTGATTATAAGTGATCCTGCTGATTATTGATGTATATTTAGTTCATTTCCTCAAGGGGATCAATAAAGTATTGATTATTATTATTTGCAATATGCCTTATCGATTATCATGCCTTATTGATTATAAGACATCCTGCTCCACATTTCCTCCTAATTTCTTTTGTTCAGATGGGAGACGCACAGCTTTCTTATATCATTTATTTTTAAAAGGGACACTTTTACACATACTTCCTTTTAAAATTTTTTTTCAGGTTTCAGCTATAATAAAGTGTTTATTGAACCAAAATATTGAGGGAATCCCACTTCATTGCTTTGCCATTCGTGACACATTTCAGGAATCATTTTGATTTAGTCCAGCAGAGTTGGTGTTTGGACATGCTGTCCGTGGTCCTTTAAATGTACTGCAAGAAAACAGCTTCTGTTCTTCATTTCGTTACAGGCCTCTTCAAAGAGGTACTAAGTGTGTCATTTCTTTATGTCGGCACTTGCCTGCTGTGCATGAGCGATCTAAACACTCCCTAGCTGCCTCTCAGTCCTGTATGAAGTCAGTGCATCTCTCAGGATGCACTTTATGAGAAAGCAACCAGAGTATCTGATTCAGCATGGTCTTGCTGCCCCTAGTTCTAGACCTTGGAGTTCCCTTTGTTTACTGGTACCCAAGCCAGGTGGTACATTTAATTTCTGTACCAGCTACAGAACAGTGAATGCTTTGACCGAGACCAACTGCTTTTACCTACGCAGGATGGGCGACTGTGGATCGCACAGGTCAAGCTAAGTTTGTTAGAAAGTTAGAGTTTGCTGGAAGGCTAATAAATCAACTCCTAGCTAATACTGATAATCGTGTAGCTTGCTTGGATGATGTGGTTTATTTGGACACTTGGGGAACGTCACCTCTGTGCCTATAATACTGTGTATTCATGTTTCCAGTGAAGTTGTGGAATGAGTTTGGTCGTGCTCCGGTGACATACTTGGGTAAAGCAGCACTAAGGCTGATGTGCTGGTGTTTTGCGGTGCCAGATTTCACATTTCTTACACCTGACCATAGACCGGGATGTAAAAGTAGTATTAATAATAATAACCAAAAACTGTTAGTCTGTGTCAAATTAAAAATGTTGTACTGATGTATGCATCATTTTCCTTACATAACTAGCGGTTTAAAGGAACAGACCCAGTGGAAGAAGTGACAGAAGAGATGAAAGAAGTTAAAATTGAAAATAAGCCCAAAGAAACCAAAGCGGATCCAGCTGATGAGGTAAAGGAGCCTCGTCTGTGTGGTTAATCACAGAACAGAAGCATTGATATGATGGATTATGTGGAAGCGCATCACAGCCAGGGGTCACACATATCCAGCACACAGCTGCGTCTGTTTCACCCTCAGCTCTTCTCTTAATGTTCCGAAATTAAGTAAAAGATTGAAGATGAGTAGTTTAATAAAAGGTCAGTTTTGCACTAAAAACCATGTTTTTTCCATCAGCTTTGATCTTAATTTTCATTAGTAGCCCGATGACACTTGAACTGATTTAACCCCTGATCACAATTACACTCGATAAGCTGCAGTTAGACACACATTCCTCAAAAAGGTTCAAATGTTACTGAGTGCTGAGCAGTTTTTGTCCCTCCTGAACTTTTCGCTCTATCACTCAGGGCCCACCGAAGTACACCAAGTCAGTGTTAAAGAAGGGAGACAAGATCAACTTCCCCAAGAAGGGTGACACCGTGGGCTGCTGGTACACTGGCACCTTGGAGGATGGCACAGTCTTTGACACCAACATCCCCGCAAGTAAGGTCTGCCAAAGACCAAAGGATTTTGGTACTGCGGACTATCCGATGCCTAGTAGAATGGATGAAGTCAGATGTACTACACACTTCTCAAATAGTAACCCCATGTTCATACATCAGATTTGTTTGACCGTATTTTGTAATTCAAGAATGAATGTTCCATGAACTCCAGCCTTAGAATCTTCAACAGGCTGTAAAATCTGAGGGATTCTGTCTGCCGTCTCCGCTGTAGCTGCCAAGAAGAAGAAGCAGAGCAAGCCGCTGAGCTTCAAAGTTGGATTGGGCCGTGTCATCAAAGGGGTATGGATGGAGCCCTGTTTTCCTGAGTGGCTGCTTACCAGTGATCTAACCGTACGTTTCTTGATTCTCTGCTTATGTATGCCTATGATGTATTTATCTTTCGTACAGTGGGATGAAGCACTCTTGACGATGAGCAAAGGGGAGACGGCAAAGATTGAGATAGAACCGGAGTGGGCTTATGGGAAGAAGGGCCAGCCGGACTCAAAGTATCCTCTAGCAGTCTTACAAATCGCCCCGTAATCTTCAAAAGCACAAAACGTGTCGTCTCTTCAATTGGCCTGTTGCCTTTGAGCTTGGCAGTTTCACACAACCAGGAATTGTGAATGTAGGGCCTTGTAATGTCCCAGCTGTTGTGAAGTAGACTTCCAGAAGCTCTGTAAGTTGTACAGTCTTTGCAAAGGTTTAACTTTTTGTATTATCACTGTAGATAAGATTGGTCAGATAGCACTTCCTTGATTTGCACTTTTATATTGGGTTGTGGGAGTAGTGTGGGCTTCTACTATCAGGACTAGCAACATACACTGTGTGTAGGTCTGCTCAAGCTTGTGTGTATGGTACAGATTTAAAACACACCAGTAATATGAAACTGTCAGCAGTGTCTTTACCTTAACCTGCATTTTTTTAAAATCAGAATTCCACCAAATGCAAAGCTGATCTTCGAGGTGGAGCTTGTATCCATTGAGTAAAGAGCAGAACCCAGGGAAAGAAGTGACCATGCAGAGAACAAGAACTCAGCGCTGCACATCTGGGCCCATCTTTGTTTGGGCCACAGTGTTAAGTGCAAAAAAAGCTTTATACCGTTTTCACAGCATCATACAAGCTTGCATGTTTGTTCTAATGCCTGTCCAATCCAGACGGAGCGCTATTACATTTTTTCCTCTATGATCCCTGGACTTTTCCCAAAATCAGATAAGTGCAAATAAAGTTTGGTAAATTAAGTACCAAGTAGAATGTGATGCAGTTAAGGTATTACAGTGGTGTGTCAGTATGCGAGGAGTCCATACCTGCCTCTGGTAGGTCATGGGTTCAGATCCTATGGTCAGAAGTGTGTCATCAGCATTGGGCACTTGGACAAGGCCCATAATGCCGACTGCAAGGAATGCAGGCGGATTCTCACTTGCGTTTATATGAAACACGGAGGATTAAGTGATGAAACCATGTATTGATTTTAGTATAACCTAATGATGAAATGTTTAAAACATTGTTTTAAATGAAAAAACATTTCTGCAATATTACTGTGCAACACTAACCCGTTTAACAGGGGGAACCAGTAATTTAAAAATTAAGGCAATATTTTCACCTCCTGAAACTGGAGTCGAGCCTTTTACCCCTTATCACAAGGACTTGATTCATGTCTTTGGCATTTTGATATTTCCACTTTATTTGAATGTTTATCAGAAGCACATGAGCAGAAATGATTCCATGTAAGTTTCCCCATTCAGCACGCCTGTGTCGTTACAGTAAGCGGGAAGAACAGAATGGCTTTTCCTCTCCATAGTGGAGCTGATCACTCCTTCCAGACAACGTATCCAGTCCCGCTCACATGCCCCCTGACTCCACGCTGAAAGGGCGGCTCTTTACGAGTTGGCATTCGGACCTTTCTTCTTCCCGAACGTGGGAACCACGTTGACAAAGCGGCGGTTGTACTGGATGCGCCGCTTGGCTCGGCCCGTTTTCTTTTTCTTCTTTTCCTGTTTGTCAACCTGGAGTAGAAAAAAAAAAGTTAGCAGCTCAGAGCTGAGGCTCCACGCAACACCTCACATGCATAGCCCTGGTTTAAAGGCACACAAAAGCAGATCAAGTCCCAATGTCCATTTACCTTGGGAGTCTGTCCACGGACCTTACCGGCACGAGCCAGGGAGCCGTGAACCTTTCCTGTGAGGTCAAGGCGACAGGTTGGTTACATCATTGGGGGGGGGATGAAATTGCTCATGTTGACAAGAACATTAACAGTACATCAACATGTGACATTGCTCCCTTCTGGAGACTGGTTAAATTCTACTGTGATGTAGAGAAAACCCAGAAATTCAGACCATGCTTAAAAAAAAAAGAAAAAAAAGTTTGATATAATCAGAATCAGTGTTCATTAAAAGAAGCATTCTAATCAATTTGTAATAATCAGTGTTCCAGAGCCAACCAAAATGTCTAAAATTACATCTATTGTGAATCTAACTGGGATTCACAATTGGGTATTACGCTAGAAAGTACAGCACCATGTGCCATCTAGAATAATCTAACCCAATGGGTCGCCTGATAACACACCGAGACCAAGCAAGGCCACTGTGGGACACTAACCTCCGAGCATCCTGGCCAGCACCTCCAGGGTGCAGTGCTCTGACACGCCGCACTGGCCCAGGCTGACTGCATCATCCAAGGGGGAACCAGCCAACAGCAGCACCTGCTCCTCAACAGGTACACCTTCTAGGAGCTGCACCTGGAGCTGAAGGGCAGCACCACAAGACACCACTGAACTGGCAGGCTGCAGCAGAACACGCACAGCGTCATCCAGCCCCCACCGGCATCACCATTTATATGAGGCTGCTCACATTTCTGATTGGGTTAATTCAACCCAATTTCCCAGTTGACCGATTGCTGCAAACAAAATGTCTTATTTGTTAAGAACTGGCCAAAATGCTACCATTTTACGAGGTAAGCAACGAGCACAAGTGAGCAAAATAGTGGTTTCCAAGGACTGAGTGAAGATTTGGACATAAAATGTGGGTTTAATCTAAAATTAAACTGCAAACTTTCTGTTCATTATACAATTGCATGCAAAAAAAGCAAACAAACATTCAGAGTTCAGGAGAGCCTACAGAAGATGTAACAGTTGAAGCTATGGGAACATCACAAGAGCTTAACGAGCCTCACCTTAATGTCTCTGACAGTCTCAGTGCCCGTCACCTCCAAGGTGTGGGTGTTCTGCCCCCGCAAAAACAGCTGCATGGTCACCTGCATGAACCATTTACGTTTAACAGAGGCTTCTGTCCAAATTGACATACAACAGAGGATCAGAGAGCAGGGTCAGCCAACGTCCATGGAAGATGACGGTTGTGCGATTTGCTCACGGACCCAACGGCGCAATGGTTACTCCGGTCACACAGAATATGAAAGACCTTCCAGACATGGGCAAAGATCAATATCCCGCTTAGCTACACAGTAGATTAGATTCTGGTAAAAGGAGTACAACTAGACTCATCCCATATACTCGCAGATAAGAGCTTCAACCGAGAATATGTAAAAGCTATGCGTTCGTAAGATAATATATTTTAGTGATCTAGGCGGGGGGGTTTCTAGTGCTCCCGGATGCAGTTCCCATTTAATTCAACTAGACTCATTTGGAATTTTCAATTATTTACCAAACGATATCACATTTCACTGTAGAATTTATTCTTAAGTGGCTACAAGCGTTTGATAAACGCTTCTGACAGTATTGGTACCGTGAGATGTCAGCGAATACATGTAAAAAATGTAAAATGGGTGACACTAGTTGTAATATATATATTTATATGCATACAACAAGGCAGCTTTCTGCCCTTCACGATCACATGAAAAAAACAGCAATCATTTAATTAGCATTAGGAAACTACGGATTAGGCGAGCTGCGGAACTCGCCAGGGCAGAAACACGCATTTAGGCCTCTTCGATATTTTTTTTTTTAAAGAACACTAAATAAACACTTCGTCTTTTCGGAAAACATTTCAGGTCAACGAAGCATTAGCCTCAAACGAGCCGGAGTCTGTCTTACCTTCTAAACAAGTCAGTACATACAGGAACTAAAGAGAATCTCTTCACTTTTTATATCTCCCCCTGCGTACCTCGCCACACTACGCGACGAAAAGGACCAGCAGCTCAAAGCGTGCGCACAAGTGCCCCTCAAGGCATGATGGGAAAAGTGACGTCAGCTTGTAGGCCTCAGTCGCCTGGCTTCTCACGGTTGCGTGGTACCTGCGGTAAACGATCAAAACCAGGGGTGCGTTTCCCAAAAGCTCCCTGTAATTAACATCTAACATAATTGGGCCCATTCAGTTGCACAACTCCAACATTGTTAATAGGCAACGTATTGAGCAGCTATGCTTTTCGGAAACGCACCTGGATGTTTACATTTAAGCGTCCTCACCTGTTGTCAATCTACTTCCAGATCAAATTCCTTGAATTTGTATAATTCTTTTGCATTATCTTTCAGAAGCCTGCTTTGAAGTTTGAATGATAAATGTACCACTATATGTGGATGGTTGTGAGAGACGCCTCAGTGTTTTACACTGTAGCCTCCAACCTCCAGGACTGTAAATTAGCATATATCCATATTTACACCCCTACCCACATCTTAAAAAAAAAAAAAAACTGAAATGGGCTTTCTACACAGGCAACATGCACATGCCTTGTAATTATCTGGCATGACATTGAGGGACCCCAGCCTGATGACCTTAACTTGCTGGGTTCAAACCCAGCCTTTCCACAGTGCTATATTGCTTACCTACTGCAGAAGCTGGCACTACATATTACCAAACAGTGCAGCAGCTCATTTCTAGATGTCAAATTTAACGCTATTTTTCCCCTTTAGCATTTATTTTGCCCAGTTTTTCCACTAGTTATTGTTCAATTGGGTGACACTGTATAACAGGGGGGGCTGCCACCCCCTTCTGCCATGGGGCCAGCAGTGTGCCCCCACTAGTAATTTCAGATTCAATGGACAACAGTTATTGCGATAGTCACATGACCTTTCACCACATGCAGATTGATTTCCTCCACTCCAGCTTAGCTTTTGTCAGAGTATATTTTCACTTACAAACACAACCTTAAATATTTGAGTATCCCACCGTATTATGCAGAGTATATTTAAAAACACAGGACTCCTAAGACGTATGGTTTATTATACGTTGGTTTTCACAGCCATGTTACATTCATTTTGCTTCATTGCAGAGTCATGTGTACAAGGAATATACTAAAAGAAAAGCACTTCAGGTCATGTCCACCCCCACTCACCCCAAAACCCAAATAATTTTGAATACAGATCTTATTCTGATGCCACATCACATTGGTGGACGGGTGTAGTACTGACTGTAAGCCCACGAGTTCTGGTAGCTGTAATTCTAAGAGAAGAGAAAGGTGTCATGTACAAGGAAAAAGACCATTAAACTTTTAAATCAAAATAGCAGACATGAGAGAATAGAGACTGAGCGTCCAGGGCGGCTGTGGGACTCGCCTGATACCAGTTGTAACTGTATGAAGCTTGGCTCGCCTGCATATCGGCACTCGTATGGCTGAAGTTCACACTCACGTCTTCTGTGCACCGTCTCTTTACCTCAGGCTCCTGGGACCTGCATAACGAATCCAGTACAGTCCAGACTTAAGGGAAGGTCAAATGAGCCTTCAAGACTAGGACGGACCACTTCAAATGGTTACGTTTGTATGACATCGCTCTTCCTTACTCATTTTCAGTCTCTCTCTTAGAGGACTCGTGTATTTTCAAAAGCTTCTCATGTTCCTCATATGAAGACATAAGCCTAAGAAATAGTGAAAGAACAGATCGGGAAAATCAGACAGAAAACAAATGCATACGGGTTCTCCACTGAGGGAGAGACACATACATGTTGACATCACTTCCAAAGTCCTCTAGAAACTCCATCTTGCGCTGGGAAAAGGTGAGACGAGAATCTAGGGGCAGAGGGCTTCTCAGGGCCCTATCAAAGCAGGCCACAATCTGGTCTTCATTCTCCTGCACATCCCCACTGTACTCCAGCTCCAGAAGGTTTAGGTACAATTTTGGACTCATCTGGGACACATACAAAGAACAAATCTCAAATGTACTTTTGCAATAAAGATTGCAAATACTAATTTGATACTTTCCTGGAACTACCCCTTTTTACACATTACTTGACCAAAATTGCAGCATGACAAATATGTAAATGCAGCTTGGAAATGCATTTATTTCAGCTCACTTCATCCACTTTAATGGCATCCAGCAGCACATTTCTGGCCTTCAGCAGATTGCGCTGCGTTTTGAAGAAAAGTCTTGCCAACTTAAGGGAGTAAAATGCGGCCTCACTGGGCGTTTTCCCATTTTTAATAGCATCCTGCAGTAGAGACTCTGCCTTCTCCATGTTGCCCTGGCGACGCTCCAGGTTGACACGCCTCAGTCTCACCACAGCCAGGTGTGGCAGCACATCTTCCAGGGCTCTCAGGATCCTCCTGGCTTCTTCCACATTACCTTGGAATCGTCAACCACTTTAAGAAGATTGTTTACATTGAACTGCAACTGCAGCTTGATGAGATCTTCCAATATTCTAGTGTCAGACTAGTTTTTGTACAACTACCAAAAGCAAGCAACAGTTTAACTTACCCTGCTGTTCCTCAAACATTGCCCACAGCAAATGAATAGAGGGCTTTTTGGGCAGATGTGTCAAACAAGCCTTCGTATAAACATCACGGGCCCCATCAATGCTGTAGTTCATCATAAACCTAGCATACTTCAAAGGGAGAGAGTGACAGAAGGGAGGGGGGTAAATTGCCACCATGAGGCACATTCTGGTTGTCCCACAATGATACGGACATGAACACAGAATTCTCAGACCCGTCAGCACCTTCATGGAACCATTAAGATTAGTTTCTGTAAGGTAGGATGGAGAGATGCAACGTAGCTTTCAAATTCAGCAGTCAAATCTGGTGGCAAGGAGGCCATCCCCTAACACAACAGAGCCATATATCATCATAAGGTATTTGGCAGGAAGGAATCTGAATTTTTCAAAGGAAGGCAAAGCCAGAAGACTGATACCTTGATCCAGAACTCTTCATAGAGAGCGCAAGCCACCAGGCACCTCTCAAAGAGCATCACCACGCGCTCAAGGGACCCATTCTCCATCTCAAAGTCCAAGTACTCTCTCCATATAACCAGCTGAGCTCGTTCGAGGGGTTTCACGTGGAAGTAAGGCCGCTTGATCTGGCCAGAAGAGATTTTAGAATTTAGGCAAACTGAAGTGAAAAGTAACACTGAAGCAAACCCCTCAGAATATAAGTGGCATCTAAATGGCTCCACAAACTTACCCCGTCCTCAAATGTCCAGCGTTTGCTAACCTCATTCTCATTGTGATTAAAGATTTCTTGCCGCAACTCAAGTACTCTATGGCGCATATTCTCGATCTCAGTCACACGCTGCGCAGAAACATATTTGAATTGAGAGATTAATTTAATCTAGGAACAGAAACAGTACACCTCCATCCAACATTGTTCAGGTACAGTTCTCACCTTGGCAGGGTCGGCCAAGTCCTCTGTTCCCAAAGGGAGATCTTCACTGGGGGAAACCTCCTCTCCACTCAATTTGTCCACAGAAGCCAGTTCCTTCCGGAGCTTTGAAAATTCCTCCAGTGACAGAAAATGTTTTGGCAGGTTGTTCTGCACATGCTCCTTAAACCTAGAGCAGCAAGAACCCACTTAGGGAACCATGTTTATTCCATCTTGTAGTATGTACAAATTTTAATTATGTAGACTACAGAAAGTAAACCCTATTGAGGGGGCTTTCTATATTTAAAACAGCCAACATCCTAAGAATCTTTCACATTGAAAAATGGAGATATATCCACAATGTCACAGTAAAACCTCCCTGCCCTTGATAAAGATAGACATTGATAATACATTAAACCATGAGCACATGTCTCTGCTTCACCTCTGATGGTGTTGGCTGTACAGTTGGGTGGGAATGGCCAGGACACGGTCATAAAGAGCTGTAACAGCAGCCAGGTTGCCCACCTCCGTCTCCCAGGCAATGTAGGCTTCCCAGAGACGGTCAGAGCGGAAATCCAGGCCCGCAGAGAACACTGCATGCTCAAACACACTGCAAAGTCATCAGTAAAGGCATACTACAGGCAAGATCTACACACTCACCGACTGACAGAATTTAATGTACATGCAAGTTAAAGACACAAAAGTGTATTACGTGTGAAAAGGCTCACAAGAGGAACAGAGGGCCGGGCTAAGCGTACACTCACAGTCGCACACGGCTCTCAGCCTCCGCACCATCAGCAACCTCCCTCACAAAGTCAACATAGTGCAACCACAGGTCCACACTGATCGGGATGGCTTGTAAACCACGGCGATACACCTACGGGGAGAAAGGGCAGCGTGCATGTCACCAGGGGCAGTGGGGAACAAGTACAGAAACTAAGGATGACATTTTAATGGGACTACTGTAAAGCTCACAGCATACAGAAAATCTGGTCACAAAAGACGACGTACGGGGATTAGTCGAACCTTTTGATTACAGGAAAGCTGCAATAAGATGAGCCAAAATATGTGCATGGGAAGGCTTCATGAGCAATCATATTCCTTGCAGATGTAGAGTGGCACACCATGCAGGGGGAAGCCAGCTCCACACAGGGAGTCACTTCTTCGCCGTACATTATTTGTGAAGCCGCAGTCATATTTAACACCACATGGGCCAGTTTCCACACAAACTAGACAACTTTTTAGAAGTTTCTGAATGTGAAACAAGAGATCAGTCACTCCCCAGGTCCTGCAGGTACCTCATCCGCCATCTGTACCCCACTCAGCCTCTTCTCCATGTCAGCATACTTCTTCCAGTAACCATAGCAGAAAGGGTACTGGGAGAAAAAGGAGTCAAACGCCTTGCGGGCAGCACCTATGTGATTCTGAGACAGCAGCAGGAATAGTGAGTTTGAGCTACATGGACATAGCATGTTACAGCCCCAGATACAAAAACCACACCTCCTCCTCCACATGCTGAAGTAAGTAGGTCCAGCCATTGAAATCTTCAGGGTTCTCCTCTACTGCTCTGAAGAACCTTTCAGACTCCTCAGGGAAAGGAACCTCCTCACTCATTCCAACCTTGGATGAGTCTTCCAGCTCCACGTTGGTCGGGCTTCCTGGTACTGATCCCACAGTTAAATGTGCACCACATCCTGAAGATTCTGCTGGCATGATGGTTTCCTGCCCCGGTGGTGCACACTCTTCCATGGGGTCACATTCTGAAGCCTCCGGCTGCTCCTCTGTGTGGGACGGCTGCACAGACCCCGGCTGCTCGTCCTCCCGGGACGGCTGCACAGACCCCGGCTGCTCTGACAGTTGTAAGGGCTCCTCTTCAATCGGTTCCGAAGTTACCAAATGTTCCACCTGATCAAATCCCAAAATCTCCAAGCCTTCTACATGACCCAAGTCCAAGCGTTCCAGCTGCCCCACCTGATCCAGTCTGGGGGACCGTGGCATTTTGATTGCATCAGTGCACAGGAGTTCAGCCTGTAACAAACTGGGCTCCTCATCTGGTATAGTGCTGACAGTTACAACAAATGGATCAGAAGCTATCTGCAGACTTTCAATCCACAAGGGATCTTGAGCGGGGGGATCAGTGGGAAAACCATCAGCCAAGTCCAGAGAGCCACAGCTCCTGCTTGGGTCAAAGCTCAGCATGCTGGTCAAGGTTTCCTCCAGGGGGGGCTTGTCTGGAAAGGGAAAATGCCACAGGCCCTGTATTACCAACATTATAGTATCTTCATGCATTAAAGCCTGCTCTAAATACAGGTCATTAAGGAGAGAAAGGTGGTGTTGATGGACATGTATTAAAGTAGCCCTTTTTAAAACAATTTAAATAATAGATAATTTAAAAGCTCCTAAAACTGGCTTACCATCAAAGACGTGTTAATTAATATTGGAACTGCAGTTTTTATGGAATTGTTAGATTATGTAACCGTGACGTGCTTACACTTACGCGCTGGTAGTTTCAGACGCAGCTTAAGAAATTATTACTTCCAAAAACGCATAATAAACCGCCTCACCAATATCATACATACAACTAAATTACCCGATGCGGCTACTCAGAAATCACGTTTAAGTTACAGCACGATGTATCATTTTACATTAAACTTACCAAAACCATCCATCTAAATGTATTTTGACTACAATAAGCACGGTAGTCGAAATCTAATTAAGTGCAGTCTAACACACGAAACACCGACGTTCATTTGATTCCCAACAACTCGCCAAAGGGTGTAAGTTTGTACGCTTGCGCTATATTACCTATGAAGCGGAGGGCGGCTCTGAGAGCACGGATGGTTTGCAATGAGTGACGTTGCTATAGTTAAAAAGCACTCATTTTAATTACCATAAAAGACTGGAATTAAGACTGGTTACAAAATATAAAATTTGGCTTGCATTATTCGATTCTAATTAAACTTATTTCCACCGTTCTACATCTTTTTCAGCTCAAACGGACGATTAAACGTTATATACTATGTTTTGAAAGACATTAAAATAGAGCTCAGAAGGGATACAAACAAGATGGAAAAGTCCGTCAGCTACGAGCGGTAATTCTAATCTGTTTTTTTTTTTTTTTTTTTTTTTGAAAAGCTCATCTGCCAGATTTTGTTCCAAGGGATCAGCAATCAGCTACAACAGGTGCAGAAGTTCCTTTATGTCGCTACACGTCAGTTGTATTTTTTTTAATTATGTATTTGTTTGATAATTTGGAGCAGATTATTTTCAGTTCATTTGTTAAAAATTGGGCTTTTCTGAAATCAGTCAGAATATAGGTATCATCGTCTGCTGTGCTTATAACAGACCGCAATGCATTAGCGTATTCCGCCTGCTTAAAATCAGAAAGCCGTTATTCCAATCTAATGTCGCTATTTTACAAATGTATTTCCAGAAATTATTGGTGTCATAACATTTTAAGAGGTAGTATTCTACAGATCCGTGATTTTCAAGCATTAAATGTGCAACTGATGGCATCATCAATCTTTAAAACCAGAACATTATCTGATTGTCATTGCACTTGACAGGTTGGGAGGAGTCGCTATGTTGTCTGATGGCAGCAGGCAGGAAGGACGCCCAGTAGGGCTTCTTATCACACCATGGTGGAATGAGCCGGTGGCTATTTGTGCTCCAGGATAGTGCCCCCTGAAGCAGAGGGGTAAAATTGTTCATAATATTGTCAGATTTTGCTAACATCCTCTGCTCTGCTACTGCCTCCAGTGAGTTCAGGGTCAGTGCTGTGATGGAGCTGGCCTTCCTGTTGAGTTTCGTCAGGGTCGGTGCCGTGATGGAGCTGGCCTTCCTGATGAGTTTGTTCAGGGTCAGTGACGTGATGGAGCTGGCCTTCCTGATGAGTTTGTTCAGGGTCAGTGACGTGATGGAGCTGGCCTTCCTGATGAGTTTGGTCAGGGTCGGTGCTGTGATGGAGCTGGCCTTCCTGAAGAGTTTGTTCAGGGTCAGTACTGTGATGGAGCTGGCCTTCTGGATGAATTTTAGGCATTTGGCATTAAACAATCGTGTACAGACCTGATAAAACGGACATTATATTCCCCTCTCTTTGTGTGGGCTTTAGGGGGAGTGATATGTTTTCATATATACTATTAAACAGTAAATTGACATTTAATTTTACATCACCTATATATATTTTAACTGTGCTATGGGCCTTTATGCAGTGGGCAGGGATAACATTAGATTCACAATTATTTTAGTGGAAATTAGACAATCCAAGAAAATCAGTTTTTGGAAAAAATGAGTAGGCCTAAATTTTTAAAGTCCTAGATCCTTGGTTACTTCTTTGCCCATTTACACTTATGAATAAAATATTTTCCATGTAAAATAAAAATGCTCAATATGCATTTCCTATTACTTTCAATTTCAGTCTTTCCACAAAAGAAAATATCCTTTTCCAATTTCATTTTTACTGTAAAACTCATTAAATAAATGTTCAACTTCCAACCAAAGAATATGGTTAATGTGCAGTCAACAACAAAAAGTTTCTGGGGGGCAAAGGTACTTCCTGTTCCAAACCGCATATCTATAGCTTTATGTGCCATAATTGCGCTGTAACTGCGCGGTAACCGCACCCCTACGGCGACCCGTGGTTTTGTCTGGCTCGGCTCTACTGCGCGCAAAGTGGGCGGAGTTTGACTTCCCGTTGCAGCCCAATGATCAGTGAGCATGCGCACATGCTGATGCCATAGAGAGGCGCCTGTGTGCGCGCATGCTGACTGGATGACTACTGCGTGAACTGCGAGAGGAAGTGGCGGCCGATAGAGGTCCGCACCTTTTCCGGTACATAGAAGAGCCGCTGTGCGACCGAGAGCAGCGAGAGAGGCGGGGAGGATCCACCGGGGCGGCGCGGGGGTTGCTGCAGTTGCAGGTATCGGGGAAAAAAATCTGTATTGGAGATCGTGAAAATAAGTAATGCGCGCTGAAAATTGTGATTATGAGTATATTATGTTGACGGGAGGACAAAACAGATCTTTTTAAAGTTGTTCTTTACCTCCCCCTCCCTTTTCTGAACCGCTCTAATGTTACAGGGAGAAGAGAAGAGGTATCTCTCGGATGAATCAATGACATTTGGAGTTACTGCGGTCCAGGTGGTTCTGTTCCCAGCGGCGGTGCTGTTATTTCATCTTTGAAGCTTTATCGGGGAGCATCTGGAAATTGCAGGGCTTGGCAGCTATTTGCAGATCGGAATAAAACCGAAAGGAGGACCTCGCCAGACCAGGAGGAAGTCGGAACTGCTGTAGGCTTCGAGGGCCTAATCCAGACATCTCATCTTTTGAATCTTATCAGCTATTTCTTTTTGTGATATCGATTTTAACGTTCACTACGTCATCGGAGAAATTCCCGAAGTTCAGTTACTGTATTGAATGTTGGAGACAACTGGCATTATTCGAAAAGTCAAATATAAAGCAATGCATGTGTTCGGGCGCTCGCTATAGGTGTGGGTCTGAAAAGTTCCCGCACGCAGCGCTGTCCGGGCTTTCTGTTCGCGGAATCCGTCGCATGTCAGGCTGCTGCTGCCATCATGACTTTACGCTGAAGTCAAAACAAAGGAAATCTGACGCAGATCGGTACCGCCAGTGCACAGTGTCTGTCGGTTTTTGATCGTTTTAAGCCTCTTCGAAGAACTTTAAGTGAAGATACCAGTCCGTAATTTTCTGAATACCTCTGTTAATGCTTAAATACCGCGCCATCACCAGAAAGTGTTCTAGAAGTGCCGTATAATAGTTAAGCCTTCCTGGTTTACAGAATTCTTGCTGGTCGTTAAGACGAAAACGTTTAATACTTTAATTATATTTAAAAAAAATCGCCAGAGGCGCCTAGCGACCAGAAGTAATTTTTCTGAGTTCCTGGATATTTATGCAAAGTTTACAAAATGGGGAAAATGCTTTCCAAGATATTTGGCAATAAGGAGATGAGGATATTAATGCTGGGACTGGATGCAGCAGGAAAGACTACTATCCTTTACAAACTGAAGCTGGGCCAGTCCGTTACAACCATTCCCACTGTCGGCTTCAATGTGGAGACCGTCACCTACAAGAACGTGAAGTTCAACGTGTGGGATGTCGGCGGCCAGGACAAAATCCGGCCCCTGTGGCGGCACTACTACACGGGGACGCAGGGGCTGATCTTCGTGGTGGATTGCGCCGATAGAGATCGGATAGACGAGGCCAGACAGGAGCTGCACCGCATCATTAATGACCGGGAGATGAGGGACGCCATCATCTTGATTTTTGCCAATAAGCAAGACCTGCCCGATGCCATGAAGCCGCACGAGATACAAGAGAAACTGGGTTTAACCCGCATCAGAGATAGAAATTGGTACGTGCAGCCCTCCTGTGCGACGACGGGTGACGGACTGTACGAGGGGCTGACTTGGCTAACATCAAATTATAAATCTTAATCGCTGTGACTGTTGCAAAAATGAGAAGTTAACGCAGTCAGTTAATAAATAACATGACTTCTCAGAAGAATAAAGTTGATTCTCTTATTTTTCTTTATAATGAACATCAGCATTTATTTTATTATTTTTCTTAAAAATGCCAGGCTTTTACATTTTCTTTGTACGTTTGTCACATTTGACTTAATTGTTGTACTTTAATTGATAAATGCCCCCTCCCCCACCAAAAGGCAACTTTGGCTTTGTCTAATGCGTGTGTCTTGGAGGAAAGCGGATCATCTGGTTATTCTACACTTTTTTCCCAATCCCCACATTATCGTCATGCTCAGAATTAAGGTTCAGAATGCTTACAGTCTTAGGTGGGGTTGGTGAAATGGGATTGTGTTTGTTGTAAGAAGGGTAGTATGCAGGTTGCCACTGAACTAAGGTACACTGTCAGTTATACGGAGTACAGATACGACTTGCTTGAGATTGGGTTCTATTGTAAATTCCTCAGTCGTTTTAAACTGATCAAAAAAAAATGAAGGATTATGTGCAGAGTGTCACCTGATGTCTCATTATCTGGTACCTTTTTTTTTTTTTCTTTTTTTGCTCTGATCAGGGTAGTGTTCCTTTAGCATCAGTCGGAAAATATAACATTGTAGCATAATTTTGTATGACATTAATACAAAAATAAAGTATTTTATATAACAATACCTCACCTCTGGAAAGCGTTGGCAACATTGTAGCACTGGAGTAATCCATGATCAGCATAAGTAACTTGTCAGTGTAGCCTCCATTGTTTGGAGTCTGGTACACCAGAGCAAATTTCAGGTATGTGTGATGGTATTTCTTTGGTTATTTCATGCAATATGCATAGTTTAAATATGGCCAAAAATTTACTGAATGATTTCTGGTGACTTTTTCAATTTATTTTTGTGAATTTGTTTTTTTTTAAAAAAAATATAGATAAAAACACAGGAAGCTTGCAAACAGTAAGGCATCTTATCAAGCAAATGCTTTTTTCTCACAGATTTCGTCTTAGTGGTAAGGATTTGTGGATCGGGATTGAAAGACAGTTCTTTTTGCAAGAGGGAAAAGCCTGATTATGGCAGTTTGTGCTCACTGATTAAAGCTTCCACAAAACTCATGTGAAAGGAGTAATTGAGAGCTTATCCATTAAGATACCGGCCTTGTCAAATAAACTGCAGTCAGGAAGTGATTCATACGCTTCACTTACCAGAGGTGGAGCTAAGAGGTGACTGCTTGCTTTGTTTAAAGAAAAAAAATCCACCAACGACAAGGGTGTGACCATCAATGTCAACGCCCAAAATGCAGCTGTGGTCCACACCTTCTTATGGAAACCACCCAGTGATAGCTGAAGAATCGGATGACTCACCTGAAACCTATATCAAACTGCATCTCCTGCTGGTGAGACCAGCAATATCGTAACAGTATCTCCGCAGTCCCCACCAATAAGAAAAGTGTTAGTTGGTTGTGTTGTTTCAAAAGTTTTTCCATCCCCTGGAAATGTAAAATGCTTCAAAATCCTTACACCCTTGTTTATGTCCCTGCTTTCAGCAAGAAGGATTAGACCATCTCTAGCTGACTGCTGTGGTTTAAATGCAGGAAGTTGCCTTTAGAGTTTTCCTGTGCATCTGAAATACGGTCAAGGCTGCAGGCGTAGCGGTCACCGGCTGATATTTGGACTACAGCTTGCTAGTAAACAATGCAGTGCGGAGCCCAATTCTCCTCAAACTGCTTGAAGTTTTTTCCAAATCTTTCTCTTGGAGCTGGCTGGTTCCTCTTCAGTGGAGGCGTCGGCTGTCTGCTTCGGGCTCGGTGAGTCATGAGAACGTGACCGTTATCTCTGTGGTCGGCCTGGTTTGAGCGTCACCTGCCGACAGTAGGTGGGGCATCAGTCACTGCAGACGCTCACTGCAGCCTTGTCTGATGGCACTGAGGGAGATGGGCTGCGTCTCGGGGAAGCATGAATGCACTTGTCACGTTTACAGCTGCTTCAGTGACTAACCAACTAAGATTTTGCTGTTTCTTATTCAGCCCTTAAACACAGGTAATTAAGGTTATAAGTATGACTGAAACAGACCATGGTTTCTGCCTCACATTTTTAAGTACTAAACTTCTATGCATGTGCATTTAACATAGAGGGAAGAGGTTCCATATCTTCACCTGCACTTTGCCTGGCTACAGTACCAAAAAGGTGTTTTTTGCATATATACAGGGTTATCCAAGCACTACATGACATCCATGCTATTTAATATGAAATGTTTTTCAAGGTTCTCCCAGCAAGCTGAAGACATGGAAGAGGTACAGGTGCAGGCATGTCCCGCAGGTGGAGGTGAGCCGTGTGTGTGGTCCAGGGGCGGAGAAACTGGCACCACTTTTCATCTGATTCAGCCGAACGCACTTCAGGTGCTGTCTTGCTCATACTGTTTGCATGGAGGATGTCTGAAGTTCCTGCTTAATGTTAATCTGCAACCGCTTCAGAGTGAATCACAGATGGGATTACACTTGGGCTCACTAATAAGGTTTCCATGAAAATGTAGCCTTGGTTACCAATGTGTCATTCAAACACTGGAGTAGTGGAAAAGGTTTTCTAGGACTTGGAAGCGAGGCAGGGCACACTGTAGCCAGCTTGCATTTCTGTATTTGCAGTCATGGAATCAATATTCTGTGATATACCGGCCTCCTGTCACCCTAACTGATTTCCGGCTGCAAAGTGCACAGATGGAGTCATTTGTGTTCTGAATCGAAGCAGATGAACAACGGTTCAGACAATTTCTAGCTGTATTGGTGAACATTGTTCTATATAAATGACAATTTAATTTGCACATTGAAATCAGTGACGTTTGTTACTGTAACCCTGCGAAAGGTAATGGTCAGAAATGTATAGTTGAGGTCCAGAAAGTAAAAGTCCAGACCAAGATTTTGTTTTAACCAATCAGTTGAGTACTCTGTGACTGTTTATTGGGTGAATTTCCCAAAGTCTTAATGCTATTTCATTCGTAGTTCTATCGTACAAACTTTACAAATGACGTAGCGTTAAGAAGGTACAGGAAACTCACCCTGTTCTCAACTGATTGGTCAAAACAAAAGCTTGGTCCGGATTTTTTGTTCTTGGACCTGAACTATTCTCCTCTGGTGATGGTGATTCATGGCAGTTACTGACCTCACTTTTTTGACTGGTATCAGTGCACCTCCCAGCCACCTCTGCTGTGTTTACTTTAATTTGATTGTCTCCCACCCACCAGCTGATACTAGAGTCCAACAAAGTACAGATCATTAATTGGTTTTAGTTAATACGCTTGTGTTAACATACATCCATATAGTCAAAATCATGGAAACATCTAATATTATATGAATGTCAAGAATCTGTTAATGAGTCTGGCCACTCTGTCTTCATAGCAGCTTCAGTCCTTCTTAGAGTGTTGTCACACACATCCTGAACAGTGTGCAGTAGGATATTTTATTGTTCGTCTGGAAGAAAAGCCTCTGGTTCTTTGGGGATCTGTGGAGGTTGAAATCTACTTCGCACTCTTCTCTTTAGAATGTTCCATGAAGGTACGATGATGTATGTATCTGGTGACTGTGGAGGCCATTGAATGTACTTTACCTGATCCTGGAATCCATGAACCCTCTCAATTTTGTGTAACAGAGGGGCATCATGTGGAAGCCGTGTTTGCGTAATATGGTGCACCTGGCCTTGTCAAATGGCTGCATATTCAAACATGCAGAGGAATCATCTAACCTAATGCCTTACAGCAGATGGCTAAAAATGATGGGCTGAAGCCAACTTTGATTCTCTGCAATGTAAACCTGTCCAGATGTAGGGTGAGTGAAAAGGTGACTCATCAAACCACGCTGCCTTCCCCCATTACTCAGGGCTTTGGCTTTTGCATTACGTATCTCTGTGTTGCCTTTGGATGGTAACGACATAAAAATACCGGTATTGAGCCATTTCTGCTCCTTCACTTTCACTCTTGCTACAGTTGCACTGGGCTTCGCCTCCTGCACATGGCCTTGACATGACAGCTTGGGTTCCGCTGTATCCATTGAACTTTGGAGATGTGTAAAGCAGAGCTTTTTGAAGATGCCATAAATTCCCCGTTTTGACGGGATGTAAAGCACAGCCGTCACTTAGCACTTCCCCACTTATTGCTCACAATTTCAGATACACACAAATGTTATTTTTAATGCAACGCTTTATGCAGCAAATGTTTTGTTTTATATCTAATATTTCTCAACTCCAGTTAAATATCCGCTGTTTTCCATCACCCTGCGTCTAGCAGAGGGCCTCAGTGAGTCTGGAGGTTGAAAAGTGCCCTGGATGGGATGCCAGTGCCGCCCTCACATGCAGTCGCATATCGACAGGTTAGGGAGACTCCCAGAGCACTTTGAACCATCGGCATTGAACACAGGGCTACATGCAGGAGTCACACGGGATGGTCCCGGGGAGGGATGGACACCCACAGCCAAGGTGGCATGCAGACACAGTACTGCCCTCCAGCCACTGCACCTGCCTGACACAGAGGCTCTTAAAGCGATACTGAGTACTGTGCGATACTGAGTACTGTGGACAGTCACTGTGCCTGCCTGTCATACAGGCTCTTGAAGCCAGAGTGAGTACTGCGTACATCTGTTTGAGGTTCACGTGTTTCATTTTCAGCAGTCCAAAAGCATGCGATTGGCCAATTAGCATCTCTAAATTTCCCACGGTGTGTGTAACATAGACGGTTAATAATAGCAGCAATGAATGTATGTGTCCATGATTTCCACCTTCAGCCACTGGGGGAGGGTGTGTATTTACTTACGGTGTGCCTGAGGTACTGGGGGGGGGGGACCGCTGTAGTCCAGGCGCACTTCTCTTGGTTCTTGACAAGTAGTGGTGGGCGGATCGATCCAAGTATCGATAATATCGATAATAATGTTGGTATTGATATCGATCGATATCAGTTTAATGAGATCGATACTTCAGTTTCAATCTCTCTCCCGAATGCACTGCGACTGTCTGTGTTCGCGCTGCTGCTCTCAAATGCCGTTCCCGGCTGTCACGTAACATTAGGGTTAGATGCATTGCGACCTCTCACCCGGCTGCATAAACTGGAACCGCCTCCGTGACGATACACCTTTGCCCTTATTGGCTGAA
>JAODJW010000039.1:463683-481942 GCA_026777045.1 Hyperopisus bebe | reverse complement strand
GCCGGTACCTCCGCACTACAGTATTTATTTGCTTATAAACTTTGCCCAAATTCTGTCCTGGGTTTTACCTAATTAATCAAAAAAAAAAATCACAAAAACACTTAAAGGTAATGAAAATTAATTCAGTTTCAGCAATTTGATGATGCATCCACCTTAATTATTAAGAAGTATCGGTATCGTATCGGCGATACTTTCCCTGTATTTATTTGGTTTCGCATCGACCTTAAATCTTGTAGTATCGCACACCACTATTGACAAGCATGCTGGGGGGGCAGCTCTGGCTCTGGGCTTCACACAGCAAGTTGTTCCTTCTCTCTTCCTTACCTCAGAGTGAGCGTGTTCTGTACAGGCCCACGGGGATCCATGGCCGCCGCCTGTCAGCTGGGCATTGTTGGGACGCTGTCACTGTTTCCTCTATGCCCTGATGAATCCTGTGAGGCCCCACCGTACCGGACTGCACTCTGACCTCAAGCTGCATTTTGTCCCCCCCCCCCCCCCTTTGCACATGCATCACGCCAGTCAACCTCGACCCCCCCTGAGAGGTGCAGGCCTGCAGGCCGAGCACAAGGTCTGACGGCAGTGTGCAGTAGGAGTTTGCTGCTTTAATGACTTCAAATTCCAGTGGAGCCTAAATGCTGGCTTGAGGTCATAGCCCGGGCAGTGGGGGGCGGGGGGGACGACTCATCAGCTGTTCCTCTTTACAGCCTCCCTGCTGTACCCCCCCAGCCTACACCCACCTACTTATGGGCTGCTGGCCCACATGGGGGCCTCTGCCCCCCTCCACACCACGTGGGAGTGAAGCACCTCCAGGAAATCCTCCATCTCCAGTGTAAAAGGGGGCTGTACCTCGTCCGGCCAAGAAGCTGTCCAAGCCTCCTTTGATAAATATCATGCAAACCGATGAGTCAGTCGCTTTCTCTGGGCTTCGCCTGGTAAAGAACAAGAATGATTTATTATTCAGATGAGCTGTCTTGCTCTCAACTCGCACTGCATAATGCTGACTTAGCAATCCCCTTGGCTGTGGGCATGTAGCCCTGTGGGACGTAGCAAGACACACACACACATACACACACAGCAAGACACACAGAGCAATCACATACACCAAGACATGCACACCAAGCACACACCGGTGCATCAGTCCAAGTGATCGTAGTGCGCTTAAAATAAATCTGCTATTCTGGGGGCAGAGAGCAGCATCTGGAGGTGAGTGTGCAGTTACACCTGGAGAATCACGCTGGTTCCTTGGAGGCTGCACATTAAACAGGGAAACCAAAGTCACTCGCTTTCCGCTCTCCCCTGTCCACCCCGGTGTGTTTCCTGCAGAATTAAACTGCATCAGCATTTCACTGGAGACATTAACAGAGTGGCCGGCAGATCCTTGGCTTGTGCTACTGATGGATATATGCTATATAAAATAATAAAAAAAAAATCAAACATAATTTCATTCATGCTGATGACTGGTGGTTTGAGGCCATTGCCTGATGTCTGTCACAGCTGTGAGAGAGCTACGGCTCATCAGAGACAATCAGCTGCGTTTCTTCATTAATATGTGATGTGTGTGTTTTTGAGGGGTTGAGGGGGGTCAGCTGGGTGGGGCTACCCCCCCTTTGGAGCTGGACAAGCACTGAGCCTCGAGACACGCAGATCTGACGTAGGAGAAGCTTCTGCTGGTTCGGCTTTGCTGGCAGGACTGAGAGGGCCGGATTCGCCCAGGGTTACCAGGGACGTCACGTGGGATACGGGCTCCCAGGGGAGGAGCCAAGCAGGAACCCCCTGACATATTTGTGTAAGAAACACTGGGCAGTCATCCTCAGAGTCACATGCAGAGGGATAGTCTGCACACACAAACAGTGCCAAAAATGTGCAGGTGTGTGGACGTTTCCGCGCGATCTGACCCCTCGATGTTCTCACACACAGATGACATTACATCTTACTCTTTACTGAGTTATGACCAAATATGAGGCGGGATTTCAAAGTCCATGGAAGCAGTGACCAGTCCATCTGCACCTGGTTTATGGTGTAAGAAACGCAGCTGGGACATTTAGCTCAACAGCATAATTTCTCTGCTCTTTCTGGGAGCTCATGCCAGCCACTGGCTGCCCCCACCACCCTGACAATGGCTTTAGTTTGATTACCTCTTCCCAGCATGCAAGCAGCAAGCAGGACGATAAAGCATATAAAGCATATAAAGCCGCAATGTTCAAAGCCCATAATAAGTTACACTGTTCCATGTGCATTCTAGTGTTTGTCAGTGTGCAGCAAATCATGCTGAGGAGAGTAGCTGAACTAATTAGCACAGCTGCATAATTAAACAGGGAAATTACTCCAAATGCCTTACGGCTTCCCTGGTACCCTGAGCTGTGAAAGGTCAGCATGTCTTGCTGTGAAACATGTTCTGCCTTGCAAGAAGATACCCACAGCCTCATCTGTGTGTCATCTGTCTGAAGGTTTGGCACAGAAGAGGAAAGGATCACTGAAATGCAATGTTCTGCAATTCTGAAGATTTAAACAGTACATTTTATTTTCAGAAATGGACAATAAAAGCATTCACCTCCAAAGCTGTGCTCTCTGATGATTGTTTCTTAACCACAGGTAACCGAGACTACAGAACAAGAAGATCATTTAAAATATTTAAATATATTTAACTTTAGCATCTATGGTAAAGCTTGCAGAGTTTTGTTGCACTTGTACGATAAGAATAAAGACGTCCGTCGCATCAGCCTGTACATGTTTCAGATAACTAACAAACACATTAAAATAGCTTTGAAGTACTTTAATTTCTAAATCACAAAAGTACAACCATTTAATGCTGAATTTATGGTGTGTGTTCAGTATTACATGTCAGATTTAAATTAGCCTACTGTTTCCTCACGTCTGGTGTTTGTCTTCCTGGAAATGCACAGCCGGTGCTGCTCAGAGGAACCTGCACTCCTCCCACGCGGAGAACTGCTTCTCATGCACTTTTGTGGAATTTTGGGACAGGTTCCAAGTCGTCCCTGGGAGGAATGAAAGTATATTTTCAGCGTAGAGTGTCACAGCTGAAGCTCCGGTTAGATAGCTCAGAGTTGTTAAAATCTTATCTAGCTCTGATTTAAAGGACCCCAGGGTTTAATCTTGCGCTACACTAGTAGGGAGACTATTCCATACTCTAACTACATGCTGTGTAAAGAAGTACTTTCTTAAATTCAGTTTAAAATCTTCACCCGCTAATTTGCACCCATGGTCATGCGTTCTAGTATTCAAACTAATATTAAAGTAGCCATTTGCCTGAACAGCATCCAGACCTGTTGGAATCTTATATACCATAAGTATATGCTGTTTGAATATGGGTGTCATATTAGCATGCTTCCAATCAGAAGGTACCACACCAGTAGATAAGGATTTCTGAAATATTAAAGTTAAAGGTTGGGTGATAATATCCCTCATCTCTTTTAAAACTATAGGTAAGATGCCATCAGGGCCCTGCGATTTATTTATTTTGAGCTTAGCTAGGCTTAGTACCACATCAGCCTCAGTTATACATATATTGGTCATAGACGACGCTGTATTCATACTAATTGGTGGTAAGTTACTTGTGTTCTCTACTGTGAACACCCATGAAAAATAATTAAACTCATTTACTATATCAATTTCATTTTCATTATAAGACCCTTACTATCCTGCAAATTAGTGATTTCAGCTTTTAGAGCTGATTGGAGTTAAAATATTGGAAGAAGCTTTTAATGTCATCCTTAGCCTCCAATTCAATCTTCCTTTCTACATATCTCTTAGCGAGTCTAATGTTATTTTTTAACTTAGATACTCCTGCTTTATTTTGAAATAAAATAAAATTAGTTATTTTCCATTTCTGTAAGAGAGCCTCCTGACTTTATTCTTAATTTCCTTAGTAAACCACCTTGGCTGCAGTTTCCTAGATTTAGTTTTGCTGGATCAGATATGAAGTCCTCTTGTGCTTGTAACAATGTGCTTTTAAAAAATTCCCATGCCTCTTCAACTGTTTTGCTATTTAACTCCATTCAGTTTACAGTTTCTAGTTTCAGTCTCATACCAGTAAAGTTAACCTTCCTAACATTGTACTTTTTGTTTTGGACTTTGCTCTTGTTTGAGTGGGCAATTGCTATGTGTACATAACACAGCATACAGTGTCAACCAGTATCAGTTACGCACATTCTGACATGATCAGAAGGATAATCTTTAGAAAGGTCCTGGGTTAAATGAAGCGTCCTGTCAGGTGGGGGGGTCCATTACAGCCGCGGGTACAGAGTCTGTGCTGTTAACAGAAAAAAAAACATTAACGAAAGTGACAACTATTCACTCTGTGCCCAGAAGGTCGCAGTACTGACTAGCTTGTGGTTATAGAAAAACATGTGATGAAACAGATGAAATGGTATTTCAGAATCTTCCATTGTGTGTATGTGTGTGCCCCGTGGTGGACTGGCATCCCGTCCAAGGTGCCCCTGCCCAGTGCCCTCCAATGGATTGGCATCCCATCCAGGGTATCCCCTCCCCTGTGCTCTATGGGACAGGCTCCAGGCATCCTGTAATTGACTTGAGGTTGGAAGATGGATGAATGATTTGTGCAAACCTTTGATTGCCCTTAATGACTGAATACCTGTGATGGATAAACCGGCTATAAGTGATACCTACAGACTCATGTATTGTTTAGTTATCTGCAGCCAAGCAGTGGCTCCCCCTATTTGAAAACTGAAAATCCCACACCACAAGCGATTTTAGCATTTTTAAAGGTGGGGAGCACAATTAATACAGAGGGGCCGGCCTTATCATTACCCAGTGATATTGTGGCTCAGCAGTCAGTTTGAACCTCTGGCTGAAAGTGCAGTAGGTGAGCGATTCCACCTGTTTTCCTTTTCAGTCTCTGCACTCAGGCCACCTACTTGGGATTATCTGCTCCCCATCCTGTCCCTAAACAGGTTCAAGGCCCCTCAGTGCAGGAAGCTCTCTCACTCAGCTGAAGCTGCAGGATGGACTCCATCAGCAGTGGAACTTTACAGGAGTTTCCCAGTTGGCCGACCCCAGACCATATCTGCACCTGTCAGCCTAGCTCCTTCTGCAGTGATGCTTAAACACACCCTGAACAATGGATGAAGGAAAGGTGAGTGAGACCTTCCTAACTGACGCAGTGAGCAGGAGAGGGGCGACGGCATGCGAGCACTATTACCTGGAAAAATTAGAACCGGCTGAACAAAGGGAAAACGTGAGAGGAATATATTTGATAAAAGGCGGAGTGCAACATAGACGAGGAGAATCTGACGTAACACTGAAACAAGATATACATGGAATGGCATATGAAAGGTATATATTTTAGTATTATACTTTACTGACTATCAGCAGATATTTAAGCCTTGGTAATATGCATATTCAGATGGATGGTACCCGTGTACCCAATGGATGATACCCGTGTACCTGATAGATGGTGCCCGTGTAAACAATGTGCAATTAACAAAAGCTACAGCACATCTCCATTCTCTACCTGAATATGTACAATAGTTAATATAACTTTTTTTTACACAGCATATAATTGTTTCCCTTAATCACACCTCGTGCATAAAAAACACTTCAGAAAAATGATTCGCAATAGTAAAATATTTCTGACATTCATTCACAGTCGCTAAGTTCCGTAATGGAAACATGACGTAATTGACATTTCCTTTCAAACTGGGTCTTTCATACATTTTCTCAGTCAACACGCAAAGTAAAGCGTGTTTTGGACTGGGCACATACATGCTGTTATGTACTTTGTAGCATTTAGTATCATGTGTTTGTCTCCATCTAGTGGGGAAATCGACGGAGTCGAATGAATAGACCATCCAACCACCTTCTAATACCCTGATTAGGGCATAAGACCTGGAATGGGACTCCAGTCCAAAGCAGGGGGCGTATATCCACAAGGGGTAACTAAGAGACGCTAATCAGTCTGACTGAGTTATTCAACTGAGAGAAAACCGGTGTACCACAACTTTACTTTCGCAGAACAGAGGAGGAGGGACTCTATAATTGGAAATTCTACTACTACTACTACTACTAATAATAATAATAATAATAATAATTAATAATGTAATAGCCAAATGTAGTTTCCAAATTTACCACTTAAAATTTTTACATAGATGCTCTAATATAACTACAATGTACTATGATATACCTACAATTAAATGTAGATATGTAGATAAACTAGATATGAAATACACCGTTTTCTACCTGCCAGACGTGGTGCTTCCATACTACAAATGAATAAAGCATTTTCCTCGGGCGTTAGGTTTCCGTCTACTGCCTTACGTTAACTGTCGTAAAACGCCGCCTGGTAACTGCACTGACATTCATTGCAGCACTCCTTTCCGGCAGTGAGAGCAGGAAGCGAAGAGGGCAGGCGAAACCCGACAAGAGCAGAACCGAGATACCAGAGGAAAATACTTGTTTATTTTTGTCTTTATACGTACCGCTAAGGCTTTAGTCGCAGACTGCTTACTGTAAAGTTTTATACGCGCTGATTTTCATTCGTCTATATTTTATCTGAATGAAGTGGAATGGCTGAAGTGCCGTCTGGGCCTAGTAGCGCATTGCCTGCATCCCCGGCTGAAATGCTACCCTTTGCTGGGAGTGGATTTGTAGGGTGCGTGGAATCGGAGGATCGGGGGTGCGGGCGAGCAGATACTTCAGCTGCAGTGACAAGACAATCACAGACGTGTGATGGGAAAGGAGCGAATAAAACGAACCGGAATCATCTGTTTTCTCTCTCGGCAGCCGTGCACTTCCACACACATACGCAGCCGCAGCAGCTGAACGGCTTAATCGGCAGCACAGAGGACGACTCCCTCGTCATCCACCAGAACGACGTCCACAGTAATCCTAATACTCATCATCCGGCTCACAGAACGCCCGACTGCGCAGGAGAGCCCTCGACGCTCGGCGAGGGCAGGGAAAGCAATGTAGAGAACAACAATTTTTGCGACAGAAATAGTACCAGTCAAGAGTACAACTCGTGTTCAAAAAGCACTTCCTCCCATTCAAACAACAACATAAAGAATATGCCGACTATTTCTAGGACTGATGGCCGCCCAAGCAAGCTCGTTGTTGGAGACGGGGTGGTTAGGACTGATAACCTTACATCTATAGACAGAAAGATAACGGAGGATGGGGAGAAAGCCGAAGTACGACGGGCCGACGTGGAGTCGGATACGGGGAACACGCCTGTGTTGGACATGGAGAGACTAAGCCTAAATTCTCTGCCCGATCGAGGAGGGCAGGGCGACGACGACATCCGATACGTACGATACGAGTCGGAGTTACAGATGCCAGATATAATGAGGCTAATCACCAAGGACTTGTCCGAGCCCTATTCCATTTACACATACAGGTACTTCATACACAACTGGCCGCAACTCTGCTTTCTGGTACGTATGTCCTCCGCTCGGTCCTTCGCGCTCGGGAAGGCATAGGGAGAAGTCATCCCCTTTGAGCAGTGTAACATTAGTGAAAACAAACAGCTTGTTTGAATTTTTAAAGGACGTTTTATGTGTCCATTTAACAGATTTCTATATTATAATTGTTCATACTTACAACAGATATCTGACGTCTTTAACCAGGATTGGTAATCGCTCGCTTACAAAATAATAATGATGACGCAGGCTAACATTGATATAAGTACAAAGATTTCACTGTCATGCCTTGAGGATTTCTGCCGTGGCCTAATACGTAGTCAGAGATTAAATTTCACTATAGTAGCTTTTGAGGCTATGCTTTAGCGCATTGCACATGCACGGCCTGATAGCGCTAACATTATACCTTCCCGATCTCGTGCATTCGCAGTGGTGATTGTTCTTGTGTGTTCTGTGCTTATTGGCGCAGGACAGAGTTGTGTCTAAAGCCTCGCCGTGGAGTTTCTGCCCTGGCATTAGCTGTGGTTCACACGTGCTCCTTACTGGAAAAAGTGTGTGTGACTGGTCATACACTCAGGGTATCTCCCAGTAATTCTGTGGTTTTCAGCCTTTGCTTTGATGTTTCCTTTGGTAATTTTTGTATTTTCTTTCAGCATTATTCTCACTTTTGTTTTAAGTTAATTCTCAGTTAATTCACTTTAGCTGTCATTGCAATCTTGTTAAATGGGGCATGGCATATTTGTTGAACTGTTATTGATAAGATAAGCTGATAGGAAAAAAGACTGAACTTATTAATGCTTTAGGATTGAAAGTATCATTTATACATAAATATCAGGCTTGTATTGTATTAATGGTGCTTTTTATGAACTGAAAAAGACTGGCTTAGAAAGCTGGTGGGAACAAAATTAAGCATCTCCACACTGGAAGGTGTGCAGGACTAGAAGCAAACCCCAGCGGCCAAAGTCCGTATACCCCGATTACCCTGTGTACCCCGATTACCTTGTGTACCCTGCTTACCCCGATTACCCTGTGTACCCTGCTTACCCCGCTTACCCTGTGTACCCCGCTTACCCCGATTACCCTGTGTACCTCCCAGGCATGTTTGTGTTTGCTGTGCACCTGCAGACAACTTCTTTCCAAACAGATGAACAGTCAACCGGTGGAGGGATTGATAGCTTTTTAAATTAACCAGCACATTCTAAAACACTTCAATGACAATTTGTGGTCTTCTGTCCAAAAACTCATTCATTTCAACTACTGAAATGTCTTATTTTTTCTGTTGGCTTTTTGAAATTGTAATAGTCTAAAACCACTTTGTGCTATTTGCAAAAGTAATTATTGTATTTTAGAGGGACCACAAATATGAAGACTGGCAGTTCTTTACTCCATATTTAAGCTGGTGCATATATTAAAACGAAAGCAGAGGTAGATATTCCCTGTGTTGGACAGCCAAAATGGCTGCCAAATACCAAATGCCTACATCCCAAACTAAAGACTTGCTTAGGTACAGTGCACATCCTGTGAGTTTCAGTTAAAAAATGCATAAATGTAGGTGAATAATTAGTCTTTCACATTAACTTGTGGATGAAACGAAGGAAGCCATTTGAAATGTTTATCAAATTCATATGCATTTGCTTAATACATTTTACTGCATTCTGATGGTGAATTACTTTGTGTAGGTAACTGGTCCAGCCTGATGGTGATTTATCTGGCAATGGGTTTCAAGCAAACTCCAGTAATGTTGGGGATAAACGTTTGTTTCACTCTGAATGCCCAACCTTGCTGGTTTCGGCAGTATTATGCCACAGGTGATCTGTTTGGTTCCCTTGTTTAATGACAGCTTAATGAGCATCCCACTGCCTGTTATTAGTGTAGCTGCTGGCTGTTGTGGCGGAGTTTGCGTATGATTGCTGCCAGTGGGCGATACTGGCTGTGCCCCGTCATCGGCTGGCTTGTTTGTGCTCCTCAGGCTATGGTGCATAGCGAATGTGTGGGCGCCATTGTGTGCAAACTGGACATGCACAAGAAGATGTTCCGTCGGGGCTACATCGCAATGCTCGCTGTGGACTCCAAGTATCGCAGGAAAAGCATTGGTGAGACCTGACACCCTTTGTGCAGATCCAACCCGTGACCAGGAGGGGTGCTGTCTGGCGCACCTGCCCTGCCTCTTTTGACATGGTATATGCGGCTCTGTTTCAGGTACTAATTTGGTCAAGAACGCGATCTATGCCATGGTCGACGGCGACTGCGATGAGGTACGGCTCCCCGTCGCTCCGAGGGCTTGTTCCCATGTTACCATGTCTCTGTGTTGCTGTCACATAGGAATAACAATAGTACTTTACTATAATAATAATAATTAATAATTGGTACTTTATTAACTTGTGGATGAAACGAAGGAAGCCATTTGAAATGTTTATCAAATTCAACTATAAGTTGGATTTTTGTGTTTCTGTAAGATCGGGTCTTATTTCTTAGGCTAATTGCTGTGTGTCATTTATAAACATCTTTGCTTTTCTTTTTTGTGCTGCAGGTAGTGCTGGAAACGGAGATCACCAACAAGTCAGCGCTGAAACTCTACGAGAATCTGGGCTTTGTGAGGGACAAGCGCCTCTTCCGCTATTATTTAAATGGGGTGGATGCACTACGACTGAAACTGTGGTTGCGCTAAACCCCCAGTCACCCCTGCAGTTTTTTTTTTCTCGTCCTCCTCACCCCACCCAGCCCCCACCACCACTCTCACACCAGCCTGGACTCAGGTTCACGGAACAGAATCCTTAACCAACGACAAATGGAAAATGGAAGCTAGGAATTTAATAAATAGAAAAAGACTCAACGCAGACTCGCTAGGTGAGACGTTCAGAGTCGCACTGGAGGTCGGGGTCCGTGAAGTTGCCCATACAGAGTTCAACATAAAAGACGCAAAAGGTCATACAATCAGACTGATGTGGGCAGCAGCGGAGCAGATGGGCCCCTTTTACTCCTGATTTTACAAACTCCAGTAGTGAGAAGAGGGAACTACATAGAATACAAAGCAAGCGATAAGAACAAGAAAAAGTTAGTATCATGGAATTTATTTTTATTGCATTTTTTCATTTTTATCCCTTGAGCTGAAGTGTGTGCGTGAGGGAGGTGAGTATGCGAGTGTGTGTTTACAGAGATGTGGGCCAGGTATTAGTTCCATTGCAGTGTGTGTTTGTTTCTACGTGTTTGAGATCCCTTTGGAATGGTGCTCTGTTCTCGACGTCCTTCTGTCTGCTCTGGTTGATGCAGTTAGCAGGTACACCTGAATTCTTGTGGTCCTAAGATTCAGAGGGAGGTTCTACAAATACTCTGTAAATGTTCTACTTTTTTTGATGGACATGACCAAGTAGAATGAGAACTGCAAACACATTATTCTGTATACCGTGGCCAGCTAATGGAATGTTTAACAAAACAAAATCTAATAGAATATTGTTTTGAGATCACTCTTTGGTGTGCTCCATAAATTGTCCTTTTGAATGGATTTTACTTAATCAGTGGTGTGGGTTTTTTCCCCTCTTTTTAATGGCTGGTTGAAAATGCATTTAGGATCAAGGAAGGTTACATGTCATACTGAATCTGGAAATAAGCAGGAATTGTATGCGTCTGCAGCGGTCGCTATCTCTGGGAGGTGGTTGTGGGGTTCCAGCATCTTTGTTGTTTTATGGTTGCGTTTTGATTCTCTACTACCTCTTGATCTGATCTTTTCTCCATGAGAGCAAACAAACAAATCTCAAAGCAGAGGTGCCCCTCCCTCTTTAAATTGCCCTGCTCTGTACTGTGTTATCCTCGCGTTCCCAGTCAGTTTATGGTGACCTGCTGTGGAAGCAGGATACACCACCTTGAAAAGTTCGAGTATTAAAACTAAGAAGAAAATATGTGCACATGAATGCATCCTAATCCTGGCAAATAAAAAAAAAAGATTATGCATTGAAGTTCTCCTTTGAATTGTTTTTTCGTTGCGTTAACTAAGGTTTGCATTTCAGAATTAAAGCATTTCTTTAATTCTTTGTATGTTTGTGTGTGTGTGTGTGTGCGTGCATGGCAAGAAGTTTTGTGAGACAGATCAAATATTTTTGTGTGACAGATCAAATACTGGAGGAATGCGTGATGATCTGTCAAGCATGGTGGAGGCAATGTGATGGTCTGGGGCTGCTTTGGTGATGGTAAAGTGGGAGATTTGTACAGGGTGAAAGGGATCTTGAAGAAGGAAGGCTGTCACTCCATTCTGCAATGCCATGCCACACCCTGTGGACGGCGCTGAATTGGAGCTGATTTCATCCTGCAGGAGGACAGTGACCCAAACGCAGCTCCAAAGTATGCAGGATCTACTTAGGGTGGAAGCAGTCAGCTGGTATTCTGTGTATAATAGAGCGGCCAGCACAGTCACTGGATCTCAGCTCCATTGACCCAGTGGTACGTAAGAAGTGCCCATCAAGCCAATCCAACTTGTGGGAGATGCTTCCAGAAGCAAGGGGTGTGAAATCTCATCAACAAACTGACATCTGGAATGGGCAAGATCTACAAGGCTGTCAGTGCTGCAAATGGAGGACTCTGGTGAAAGCAACTTTAAAGAACTCTATTTTAATTTCAAAAATGATTATTTCTAACGTTGTCAATGATTATTTCCTATTTATTTAGCTATATTTCCTATTCAATCCCATTTTATGTATTTTTTCATGGAAAACAAGGAAATTTCTCAGTGACCCCAAATTTTTGAACGGTATAGTAGATTGGTACTTTGGAACATGAACTTAATTCATTCCAAAGTTGTGATTTGATCAAGGTCCAAGTCGAATTTCCCCATAACGAATAATGGTTCCTTATGCTAGATTTTTCTTGGCTGACTGGTTCGAGGTCCAAATTGGGAGAATTGAACATGTCTCACCCCAAGTAGGTTTTAGCAGGAACAGTTGAGTTCCAAGATTTTAGTCAAAGTACTAATCAAAAAAATTCGCCAAACCTGTTCGATGTCCAAGCTAGTCGAGTTAAGAGGCGTTCGAGTTCCAAGGTTCCACTGTACATGTTTAGAAGAACAATGTTTTGTGATATCCTGACATTTCATGTTTTACAGTCGTAGTACTTTTGTTTTTTCATAATATTTTTTCTATATGCCACCACTTGATAAAATGACTAGTGCAAATGTAATAATGTGGAATTCGAAAGATCCACATTTTCCTCAATTCACCTTTTTCTGTGCATATATTCATAGAAAATGTTTAGTTGTTTAATCTCCTGCAGAATCGGCTGTATGGTAGCATGTTGACCTTTGTAGTTACTCTACTGTTCTTACACAACCTGAGGTGGCACCATTACAGAACCAACCCCCCAAAACTAACTGGAAGCACAGGTATCATGTGGTCATACAATCCTATAGATCCCAAAGTCATATGGTAACATTGCATTTGAATATATACCATATGATCCATGTGACACATCACAAGGGTCTCCTCCTAAATTTGATTTTCAAATGAAACACAGTAATTCATGTTTTACACATTCCAGTTCAGTTAATACTATTTTAGCATCAGTCAGGATATCCATCCATTTTTCTGTAAGCGCTTGTCCTTTTCAGGGTCACGGGGGGTCTGGAGCCTATGGGACAAGGCAGGGAACAGCCCAGGATGGGGCACCAAGCCATCACAGGGCACAAGGCAGGGAACAGCCCAGGATGGGGCACTCAGCCCTCTGCAGGGCGCAGTCACACAGGCAGTCTGGTAACTCCAATTAACATCAGCATGTTTCTGGACTGTGGGGGGAACATGCACACTCCACACACATGAAGCCACGGCAGAGACTCGGACCCTGGTCCCAGAGGTATAAGGCAACAGTGCCAAACACTGCACCACTGTGCCACCCCTACCAATCAAAATATACAAGGAATAAAATATAGAAACAAAGAAGTGCAGTTAGGCCTCCATGGCATCTCTGACGTGCTCATAGTGTCTAAATGCGGTTTGTGTCGGCATGTCTGTGGCTGACTGGTATCCCACCTCAAACACGCCATGTGCTCCCTAATGCTGCTCAGAATAAGTGACTGGAAGCTGCATTGAATGATTTTCATCTAACATTATCATTTTATTCTGTTCTATTTTATTTTTCAAAAAGATTCCTAAAACAAATAACCCTGCTTTCTCCCAGGGTTTGTAGCCTTCTTACCCCCCAAGCAGAAGGATATCAAATGGCTCTGCTGTGCGTGGAGTATGTCTGGAGCAGGGCTCTCCAACTCCGGTCCTGGAGAGCTACCGTCCAATAGGTTTTCTATCCTACCCGGCTTCTGATGAGCCACACCTGTTCTCAGGTAAATACGAGGAACAGGTGTGGCTCATCAGAAGCCAAGTGGGACAGAAAACCTACTGGATAGTACCTCTCCAGGACCGGAGTTGGAGACCCCTGGTTTGGAGTATGTCTGGCCACCGTGTGCCTCGGCAAAATCGGATACCGAAAGGCACCTGCTGAAGAAATAAAAGTGTAAATGTGATGTGTATCAGGTGCTCACTCTGGCCATCTGTGGGTAACATTCCGCTCCCACCCAGGATATGCTGATGAAGCCCCTCAAAAGCAGGGCACAGTTTGGAATGTAGGGTGGTACACATGAGCCACTTCAACCACCACCTGTGCAGCACCCTGCTGAATAATGCGACGGCAGCCATTCTGCACCAGTACGTTCACCACAGAGTAGCTCAGGGGCAGGAGAGAATTCACCAGTTAGATACAGGGGATGATTAGGAGGCCAGATCTGATAGGGTCACAGTGGGCAATTTTAGCCTGGACATCGGGGTACCAGCCTTACAGTTCGAAAGATGCCCAGTAATATTTTATGATCTCAGAGTCAGGACCTCAGTTTTTACGTCTCATCCGAAGGATGGCACCATTTTTACAGCAATGTCCCTGTCACTGCACTGGGACACTGGGATCCACACTGACCACAAGATGAGTTTCCCCTGTTAGCCACAGTGACCCCATCACTGCACTGGGATCCACACTGACCACAAGATGAGCTTCCCTGTTGGCCACACCAACACCTTTAAGTGCTCAGCAGATATTCATGTCATAAGAACGTGCACATATATATTTTCAACTGTAACACAAGGTTATGTGGTGTTTGGGTTAGCATGTTTGTTTTGATGTCTGGTACACCAATCAGTTTGTGGTGCCCCTAAGGATCACTGAAGAAAGTCATGATGTCCATAGTAACGGAAAAAAAGCCACTGAGCAGAGGAACCAGCCGTGGGACTTTGGCAGTAGCTCAGTGGGCTAAGCTGCTGTGCTTATGATCAGAAAACTAGTGATATGAGCACTGGCCTTAGCGGAACAGTCACATGTCTGTGGGCCCTTGAATGAGGCCCTTAACCCCCAGCTCCAGGGCTGCTGCACGTCAGCTGACCCTGCACTGTATACCGTACATGTAGATCTCCTTTGGAAGACCTCATGGGCTTATTACACCTTTGCAACAATCCTCATCACAACCTTCTTGTAACTCTTTTTTAGGGAACATGTTTTGCTAACCAAGGTACAGCTCTGTATTACTAAGCAAGAAAAAAAACATTGATAATGCTGAAAATCTGCAGCAAGACATGTTATATTTCATAAGCACTAACCAACTGAAACCATGGAGGAACTTATGTTAACTGGTCAGTTCCAGGGCCAATATTATTTTATTTCCTAGATCTATGTACTTGGACTTGTCTTTAATGAGCTTCATCTTTCTTTATCCAAATTCAACTTCATATTTAGTCTTCACACCTTTCCTTTAGTTTATCATCTTTACTTCTACAAAATGGTAAAAATTTTAAGTGGTGCCACACAAATTGTTCACGTGATGATGGTAATGACTGTATTTATTAGGTGGTTATAACAACAGCATTTTCCAAAGAATACAATTTTATATATATTTTTTTTTGTTTACAAATGATGCAGTACATAAGACATGTGCATCAAAGCTATACTACTTAATGGAAATAATCCAGCACTTGGGTTTTAAACACTAAAATATGAATACATGGATATCAGAATGATATACATATGATTAAATCAAGTAATTAAATTGAAGTAGTAGTTGCACAAGTCAGTCATGTCTTTAGAGCTCTCTTGATATGTCTGAAAATAAATCTATATGCATCCATCCTGAGCACGTGAGTGGAGTGGAAGGACTTTGGTCGGAGCAGGAGAAAAATCCACTCACATCTTGAAATAAATCATTTCTGCTTGAATGTGGAATTGGCTGCTCACTCATTTTGATGCCAGGATATGGTTTAAGCGAAGATTAAAATACAATACAGATTGTTTTCTTTTTTGGAGCGAGCAGTGAGCGATTTCATTGGAGCTGGGTGAAAATTGGAGTGGGGAACGATAAATATTTGTAAGCTCTATCTTTTAACACAGAACTTACGAACAACGTAGCATTAAGGTTTCGAGAAACCGGCCCTGCTCATTATCATTCCCTGCTCCAGTCAATTTTCACCCAGCTCCAAAGATTATCTCCCAGATCGGTTTCCAGTGGCTGTGAGTGGGGGGAGCGCACAGCTCCGTGAATGTTGAGCGGAAACTCTCATGGATCCGCTCTGGAGCCATCTATCATAAGCACTTTTCCAGTACAGGGTAAGGATGGGCCTCAACCCACCTGTACACACAAACACACACCATCAAATACTACGCAAAGTATAAGGCTACAATGCTACCCAGAGCTACCTTCAGACTGGTTAATGTGACATTTTCACTAAACAATGTCCTTAAGCCATCGGGTGCCACCAATCACAAGGCAAAGACAATGACACACCATAAATGTATTTAGAAACAAAGGTTTACCTAAACTTAATGTTTTTGAGTTGCGAATAGAACCCAGAAAAAGCCAAAGCAAATGTGGAGAGAATGAACATGCCTCACAGAAAGAGCATGGGAATCAATCCCCTAAAAATAAATGACTTAAAAAAAATAATAATATTCATTTGGAATCCACTGTCATGAAGCCACCTATCAAAAAATTCCACTGCTGGTGATTATGACTTGGAAATGTACAAACTTCTCTCACTTGCAATCGTTACTTTCCATTATTGTTATCATTATTAACCATCATTGACCATTTGCTTTCTTTACCGCTCTTTTTTCAAGAAAGGAATTTCAAAGTATATTTAGATTAGTACCAGTTAAAGCCCATTTGGAACCTAACTTCAGAAACCCATTTTACTTTTTCAGACGGTGTGGCCTCTTGTTGCCTACTGGGTTGACCGACAGCAATTTAATATTTGTTCTTCCTCTGTTGTACCCGTAAAAAAAACTACTCGGATCAACCACTCGTCGTTCTGATTTATAGTATTTTGCATATTGTGAAAATCCTACAATAGACTACTGAAAATAAATATTTGGATATTAACAACCAGCAATTCGTGACATTTTCTTACACTCTTAATACAATTGCATTTAAAACTCTTGTTGCTATTTGAAAATGAGTTGCGAAACACGAAAAGGGGAAATTCAAGCGCTTTTTGAGGGGAAAAAATATGAAGCACCATATGATAGGTGGAAACAGGAGATATTAAACTGAAGAGAGAGAGGTAAGGAGCATACACTAATTACAGTGTTGCTGCACCCACCACACCTCAGGGATGAGTGCAGCCGTGTGGCAGGTGACACCTCAGCACCACACTAGTCCGAATGGACCAGTTTTTTTCCAGGAGCTGGAGTGCCAAACCTACCACCAACGCTAAGTTTTTTTCCCGTAAGTTAGAGGGCCTCCTTATAGGGCTGGATGTAGATTAATGTCAAACCCAGGATGAAGCATCCGCAAGTTAAGGGCCTTGCTCAAGGGCCCAATTAAGTAAAATCACTCCGGGAATTCACGGAACCTGAACCAGAAACCTTCCGATTCCTGGTTCAGGTCCCGTGCCTCAGAGCCAGATGCGTGAGAGCTTGCAACCTTGCATTCCGTGTGCGTCTGCCTATCTTTCGGTGGCTAGCGATTCAGCATAACGCGAAATTAGGAGCCACTTGCATCGCCACGAAACACTACGAAAGCAGCCCAAAAACCCGCGACCTCCTAATATTTACCCGATACTGTATTTTCAAGACAGCTGAACTGATCAGGAAAACCCCGGACCTGGCAACTCGGAACAAAGTAGTGCGCTTTTTTACCTTAAACAAACTCGTAACGCATTCAACCAATATTGATTGGTTGAAAAAATCCTGCTCTCCATTGGTAGAGACCTCGTCATTTCTCTCCTTATTGGAGGATTTGCATTGGCGCCGAAAATCAAAATATACGCCGCCAGTAAATTAGGCGCCACTGACTTTAACAGTTAATAGTATAAAATTGTACTAGATTCATGACGAATAACACCAAGTGAAGCGTAAGACTTCTAGTAAACCCTTTAACTACGTATCCGTCAATACTGTTACTTCTGGAACAAAACACCTAAATATACAATTTATATGTAAAACGTGATCATCCGCAGATGCTTCCCGGTGTAGCCAATACATCATGTACATATCCAAAACAACTCGCACGAACATCTGTAAAATATACCATAGGCAACTCAACCGTTTATTACAAGCCTGATAGTATGGACGCACATATTAGTTACTTGAAATGTCAGATCGAGAAATTACTGCAATAACTCTTTGCAACGTTAGATTTGGCCCTTTTGGAACAAAAGTAGGTGGCTCTTAAAAGAGCCTTTTGGTTGTTAATGCAAGTCTACGGCGCCAGTTTACTTGGTCTTAGCCGGCTTCTCAGTCTTTTTGGGCAGCAGCACAGCCTGGATGTTGGGCAGTACGCCGCCCTGAGCGATAGTCACACCGCCCAGCAGTTTGTTCAGCTCTTCGTCGTTACGAACTGCAAGCTGCAGGTG
>JAODJW010000039.1:434908-454423 GCA_026777045.1 Hyperopisus bebe | reverse complement strand
TGAACCTGCTTCAGGACCTTGTACACGTAAATGGCGTAGCTCTCCTTCCTGGACCTCTTGCGCTTCTTTCCCCCCTTGCCGGCAGTCTTCGTCACTGCCTTCTTCGAGCCCTTCTTGGGCGCAGACTTCGCTGGCTCAGGCATATTTTCTTCTTGCGGTCGAACAAGAACAATGAGATACCGCTCCCTCGGCCTCCTTATATGTCGCCTGTATGCAAATTAGGCAGGAATCACTGGACACATTTTCATTGGGTGTTAAAAGCCCGCCCGATTGCTTTCAGATTACATTGGCTCAGTTCTGCGTATACACTTTCTTCCGAATAAACCGTTTTCCAGTAAAAAAAAAACACAAATGTTTTACACAGGTATTCAGAAAACATTATGGTAGCTGTCAGTGATAACATCTTGTTTTACGGCTTTTTTGCAAATTTAACCGACTTTCGAGAATGATTTGATTTCGAGGTCACCCGGAACTGCCCCCCTCCTCGCAGACTCACATTTTACGCTAACCCTGCCATCCACCAGCACTTTGTCCAGCATATCACTTTATCGCCATTTGCACTGTTATTGTATTGCATTGTTACCGATACATACTTATCTTTGATATTTATTCCTACATACCACTCGTGTTCTCTACCGCCGCTTCCATCAGGCCCATTCTACACTATACTGCAGACTTTGCGCATTCTGTCTACTTCAACTTGAGGAATTTGTCTCATATCCGTGTCATATTCATTTATTTGTCTCCTGTACTATGTTTATAAGTTTACATTGCACTTTTATATTGTGTCTTTTGTGTAATCTGTGTAAACTGTGCCCAAACAAAACAAGCAAAATAACATTCTCATTATATGGCGTAACTTACCGTTTTACTGCATATATGGCAATAAGCTTTTTAATCTACCGGACATTCCGCCATTGCTTAAGTTAACTGCCGTTTTCCAATTATACCTGTCCTGTCCTTCAGTTTACTTAAACATGTAACACTACGGTCTGCGGGACGTTATTTTTGAAGGGGTCTGGTTGTGACAAAGGCTCACATGACCTGATTAACCATAGAAATGTTACCGGAGTTGAATAGCAACTCCCACCATAGAAAAAAATATATTAAGTTCCCGTATTTTCGATGCGAAGTGAATCAAATCGCAACCGAGAGCAGTTCTCAGTTGAAATTTAGTTATATCAAAGGCATAGCAAAGTCTGAATCAGATCTAAATCTTTCTCTATCGTCCTGGTCACAAAAAGAAAATGGGCCGGCTATTTGAAAACAATGGGGCCATAAAACCCGGTTCTACTCAGCCATCATTCCCTATCAGCAATCTTTCAATATCTATTTGTAGATGCATCAGTCGGATATATGCACACTATATTGATACCGCGTACATGACCATTTGCTTTTTTAGGAAGAATTGGGTGGCTCTGAAAAGAGCCTTTGGGTCTTTCTATTTCCTCGCTGTAGCTTTCACGCTTAGCCGCCGAAGCCGTACAGAGTGCGGCCCTGGCGCTTCAGAGCGTACACAACATCCATGGCAGTGACGGTCTTCCTCTTGGCGTGCTCGGTGTAGGTAACGGCGTCGCGAATGACGTTCTCCAGGAACACCTTCAGCACACCACGGGTTTCTTCATAGATCAGACCGGAGATACGCTTGACACCACCTCGGCGGGCAAGACGACGAATAGCCGGCTTGGTAATACCCTGGATGTTGTCGCGAAGGACTTTACGATGGCGCTTAGCGCCACCCTTTCCAAGACCTTTACCTCCCTTTCCTCTGCCAGACATAATGCTTTCTCCTAAAGAAAATTAACAAATACGCTTTCGCTAATCATCTGTTATATGCTTGAGAACTACCTGATTGAAGCCATAGATCAGATTATGCTGATTGGTCAGCTACAACCCCTGCCCCTTTGTGTAGTGTTTCTATATTATTTTACTTCCTACATCTATATAGTTGGACATTTCTGTATTTTTTAAATAACTTTTCCATCTTTCTTTATCTAAATTTAACTTTATATTTACATGAATCTTTCTGTATAAGTTCATATTGAAATTAGCGGCGGAAATTTGATCCCTCCCCATTTTCATTGGCCACGAGTAATGTCGATCTCAAACACACGTATATACAGCAACCACATTTTATGTGGTTTATGTGGTTATGGTAGTTGGCAGACGCCGTTAGCCAGGACAGATTCTAATAGCAGAATAAGACTTTTAAAAAACATTGAGGCTTTCCAGCCAAGAGGTTTATTACTGTACACTAGTGACATCTACTGGTAAATACACTTAGCACCTACACTTAGGAATTTTTCTTTGTTGTGATGATTCTTCTTGGGAATAAATATTATACCGTTGGAAAGCATATTTATTTCCCTTTTAAATGGTGCCACATTTGTAAGGATAATGTATCTGTGGGCTGAGCAGCAGAGTTGAGTATGTGGGTTGTGTCCCTGACAAACTTGCCAGATCTTCTCTGCCAATGCTAAACAGCTGATTCTGCTATTGACTTTTGTTTGCTGTTTTTTAGTGGATTGGATGATTGAAATCTGGAGAAACAAGACATATTGGTAATTCATTAATTTAATTTAAACAGGAACCTCTGGAGCATGTTGAAGAACCATACACACCATAATCTCCTCATGCTGGTCACTAGCTTGGTCAGACATTACTGTAAGATGGCATCCCATTCTTCAATCAGCATTTGTTGCAAGTCAGCCAATGCGGTTGTGTTGGTCACACTGGCATGAACAGCCCGCCCAAGCTGATCCCACCAGTGTTCAATGGGGTTGAGGTCAGGACTGCAGGCAGGCCATTCCATCCTCTCCACTCCTGAATTCTGGAGGTAGTCTCTGATAAACTTCGCTCTGTGGGGGTGAATGTTGTCGTCTTGGGGGATAGAGTTTGGTCCCAGACTGTGGAGATATGAGTTTGCCACTGGTTACAGAATCTCATCTTGATGTTTTTCTGCATTGAGATCGCCTCCAATGATGACAAGCCTTGTTTGGTGGCATGGATTCAACAAAGTGCTTGAAACATTCCACAGAGACATTGGTCCATGTTGACATGACACCACCACACATTTGCTGCAGATTTGACAAATGCACCTTTATGATGCAAATCTCCCGTTCCATCAAATCCTTAGGTGCAATATAGGGTAGAGATCTGGTGACAGATGCACCTGTTCAATTGCTAGTGTGTGTATACACAAATGAAACAAAACCATGACCAACCCTACATGACAAGAATAACCTTGACTGTCTTTTAAAAACAATACATGTCAAGGTCTGGTATATAATTCATGTTAAGCTATCAAACGGTGACATGGTGAATGCAGAAGAAATTAGGAAGGGGTAAAGCTCTGAGTGACTCTGAAAAGGGCCAAATCGTTATGGCCAGAGTATTGCCAAAACAACAAGGTTTGTGGGGCACTCACAGTGAGCCATAGTGAGTACTTACTGGGAGTGATACAAGGAGGGTGTTGGGCAGCCAGGACTCGTCAATGTGGGATGTGAACTAAGGCTATCTCCTCTGGTACAGACAGACAGAAGAGCTATGGCACAAATGGCAGATAATTTTAACCATGACTGCTGGAATAACATGTCACGGCACACAGGACATGAAGCTCCGCTGTGTTTGGGCCATCCATCCATGTCAGATAAACATATTTGGTGATAGATAGGCAATAAAAAGAATATGATCACGTTCCATGTCACATTATCGGCAGCAAGGTTTCCACAATATTTTGCTTCAAGTGTAATGCTTGGGTGAGGGAGGGTCAAGCCCTGTGACATCACCCCAAGGGTTGTGGGTTTGATTTTCACCTGTGGGGTTTGCATGATCCCTCTCAAGTATAACTGTGCACTCTGCAGTGACACGATGGGTCCTGGAAAAAATGTACCTACTATGCTTGTCCATTTATGTGTAAATGCATGTTCTGACCAGCCATGCTTTCTGCCTTCCCACATGTCTGCGTGGTGCCCAAAGTGGGGCTGAGCTGAAGTCCTAATTCAGTCCCATGGAAAAGTGACATTTTGGATGTGACTTACAAACTGCAACATCATGTGTAGCCTTCAGTCTGCCACATTACACAGTCATAGAGAATCGACTCTGATGAAGTTGGCTTTGCCCTTGACCACACTCTACATCTTGTTTTTAGCAAGCAAGCCCAATCTTTGTTTTTCAATAATGTTAGCATTAAAACCTGGGCACCCTGTTGACCTCGGTTCTCCAAAAACTTGGGAGTTCTTGGTTCCTCTCCTCTGTTGGCCTTTGGCTTTCTTTCTCTCTTTCTTTAATCAATTCATTCATTTCTTTGTCTCCCCTTTTCCTTGTTTCGGTGTCATTCTGTCTGTGTGATGATGTCATGTATCACAGCACACCCATGTAAAGCGTCTTCGGCCGACTGATGTGAAAGGCACTATACAGAAATAAACTGAATTGAATATCCAACACTCAAGCTTCCACTTTGAAAACAAAAACATATATCATGTGCTGAAATACATACAAGTAATTTCACCCAACAAGAATGTCTTAAAAACAATTTTTTTACACTTCCTCATACAGAGTAACAGTACAGAGGCAAAGTCTACAGTGTTGATAAACATTGGTAGCTTCGATCAGCAATCAACACAATTATAAAGCAAATAAACTTATGTGCATTTTTCAATAAATGCATGTTTCTGAAATTTAATTTAAGAGAGGATATTAACGGTCAGACAGGTTGTTTCTTAAGCAGCTGTGTCTATGTGCTTGGATTGACCTGAAAATGACTTTCAAAGGTTCACTGCTGCCAGGAGCAGGATAAGCCATTTTGGACTAGATTTACTAACAGTTCTCATTAGTGCAAACACTCTTTTAGCATTAAAATAGTACTGTCAGGATTCACTAAAGACACACCGTGGAAAGGCGTTGATGGTGAATTTTGCGACTGGCCATATTGCACATGAGTTTTTTGGAGTTCCTTTTCAAAGCACAAAATTTGGGAGAGGACAGTAAATGAGTCTCGCAATGTGATTTACAGGAAGCAATTTACTGAAATAAAACAAAATGGCTCGTTTTGCCCTTGGTAGATTAGGTTGGTCATTATTTAAATGAGCCGACTGCAGGTGATCTATGAAAAATGCACAAATTTATGGACACGAATGCAAGGGTTGGTCACTCCCATTTATGCTTTTTTGTGATTATGCCTGCACGCTAATTTGGCTCTCTTAGTAAATCTGGTCCTTTATGTAGGCCTAATAGTTTTCATTAGGGATGCACCGATCCCAATTTTTCTGTCCCGATACCAATACCGATACCTGCGCTTTGGGTATCAGCCGATACCGAGTACCTATCCGATACCAGTGTTTAATAAGCTGCTGCCTATTGCCTCACTGCGTGGAAGAGACTGATCATTCTTTTACATGTAAGGCAACATCAGACTTAACGGAAACCTTGTATACATGTCTTACGCCCAGCTCGTCCAATCCTCGTGTGTGCCACGCCCCCCTCGTGTTACTTCTCAATTGGAATCACCTGTTGCCTGTTATTTTCTGCTTGTCCTGTGATTCTAGTCTGTGTCTGAGTTAGTTTCCCCAGATCTGTCATTGACGTTGTGTTCAGTGTTGTTCGTTTCCCTCATTTCCCTCTTAATAAACCCCGTTTGCCTGTATTCACAGCTCAACTCGTCTGCTTGTGCGCTCGCCGACACCGGGACGTAACAACATGCATGTGATACATTTATCATGTGTGACTGTAAAGGCAGGTTTATAATTCTAAGCAGAATCGCCGCTGCAAGTACGACGTAGCCGTGGACCCTGTCGTGGTCTGTTATGCACCTCTCCTAAAATGTATCTTTATTTTGCACGACCACCAAAGGTGTGACTGGTCTGCTTGGTAACGTTTGTTTTTTTTATAAGAATGAAGACAATACACCCACCTGTACTTATATTTGCGATTGAACCTGAACTAAACTTATTTAACGTTTGATATAAATAATGCATCAGTTGCATTTTCTCTCGCTTTTCCATAATTTGCGCTAAAGTTTGTTTTTGCAGTCTTTCTCTGCTAGCATTAGCAAATTCCGTGTACTTTGTACTATGGTGCATCGTTTGATCAAATTGCTTGTGTTAATTCAGTGGTGTGCTGTCCCTTCCTCCTCTTCACACTTTAGTGTAACAGACCTTACAGTCTGAAAAAATACTGCAGCTTTGAGTTTTAGCGTAATGTTGCAATTAAGTGGTATCAGTCCTTGGTATCAGGCAATTTTTATGAGTACGAGTGTCAGTGTATGAGTGCAGTATCGGCCCGATGCCGGTATCGGTGCATCCCTAGTTTTCATGCTTCGACAATCTGTACCATATTTTTAATTCATATGCCAAAAAAAAAAAAAAAAAAAAAAAAAACCACAAGAGAAGCATCAAGGCACTGACTTAAGACCGTTAAAAACCCAAGTTGCCATGGAGGAATAACATAATATTGTATATTAATAAATAAAACAAGCAGGTGGCTGGGAAAAGCCAATACACCGAAAGGAAAATATTCTGAAAACAATCGTTAAAGGTGCAGCAATTGTAATTTGAACTTGAGAGGTTCATTGACATGTTTAGTTTCTGATGCAAAAATATTTATACATTTTCTGTCATAAGGCCTAAGGGCTACTGACCTAGAGGACTAAGAGTGTCCAACCTGTCTGACCTTTCGTTAGACTTTAGAGGAACACCGTCAGGGGATTCGGACTTTATGGAGGTACTCCAGCATGGCTCCCAAGGCCCAGCTGCTCTCAAAGCCTTTCACTTTTTTTGTCAGCTGCAAAATAAGAAGAACATGTGAGGGAGCACTGCTGAAGGCCTCCCACGGAGAACAACACGCTTTACCTGCAGGCCCATGCTGTCCTGAAAGCCAAAGCCCTCTGTCAGCAAGGCCGTGATGTACGTCAGGTCCATACAGTCAAAAGGCTTGGCATAGTGATCGTTGGACTTGTCACTGCACACTGCAACACAGCACAAAGGCAAGCTCCTCACAACCAAGTGTAGCTGAAAGCCTTTTACTGTATGAGAGATTCACTTCAAAACATGCAGTTACACAAACAAGGTCTTCTCTCTTTCCCGGTGAGACCCCCGCCTGAACCCCCCAGCTTTCAGTAGGACACATCCTCACCTTCTTTTGCTTTCTTCTTAAACCTTTTCACTTCCACATGCTCACCTTGACTGCCTTCTGAAATAAATTTAAAAATTCACTTTTGTGTACAATTTGAGTACATTTTTCTCATTTATATTCATTTATATGAAAATTGTCCAAAAAGTCATATGTAACATTTTCATGTGAGCCCAGGACCATACCTGAGCACAGACCCAGACCGGCCTGTAAGACCCAGATAGGGGCACCAGACAGAAACCTATTCCAGAGGTTCTCAAATGTTTTTATCAAAGGTCTGCATCAGATTTTTGTTCAAAGTCAGAGGTTCAGTATAATAACAAAAGTGTTAATTCATTAAAGTTCATGAAATGCTAACATTCATTATAGAAATCAATATATAACGAAGATAATGGAATCATATGTAAATCGTTAAAATCGTTAATGTAAATATGGATTCAATGGGGGGGGATTATGACAAGCTGTGTGCAAAGTTTGGTGGTTCGACATTGTACTTTTGCATTTCAAACCACATGTACAGTAAAAGCCTTTTCACGTTAACCGTGTCGACTCATAAGGTGCGTTATCGGCTGGGTCCGGATTAACCTGCAGTGAGTTTGGCATCCAGACCACAGTCCGGACTTTGAGAACCCCCACCCTAAATGGTCAAGGCAGTATTGCTGCAACCAGGCTCACTCCAGTCTGCAGATGTGGCGTAAGGGAAGAGTGGCAGATATAACCACCCAGAGCTGCTCTGCAGGCTATGGATTCTGCTCACCAATGAGGCCTGAGTCCTTAGCCATGTCATAGTAGTAGGCGACAGCATAAAACATGTTCTCGTGAACATTGTACGGCTTGCGCACAGAGCCCTGGATGGCCTTCAAAACCTCTTTGTAGCAGGTCTCGTAGCCATTGTAGCCTGCAGGCAGATCACATGATGTGCAAGTTATTAAAGAAAAATAAAAACATCTGAATGAATACTCCCATTTCAGGATGGACCACAGGATAACTCGCTGCATAATCAAATCCAGTTCCTATCATGTGAATATGGAACATTCACCACAGGCATCAATATCAACCACTATTTGAAGTTTTTCCGAGCAGGTTTAACTGCAGGCTTTTAGATTAAAAAGGGGGGGGGGGATCAGACTCTGATCAAGAATCCCCGACTTAGCTTACTGAGTCGATAACCACAGTCGTGCTGACAATCAGGCTTAGTTAACCATACTATTGCATTACATCTGGGTAAGTAAAATTTGCTTCATAGTACACCACAGAAATCTCCTTTGTCATGAATGCAAACAAAAAATGTATTCTGAAGAATGCTGAATACTAACAAAAGAATGTGAAAGTATCAGTTTTTCACTCCTATGAGCAGATTCTTACCATTTAGATTTCCACGGACTTCGTATGTCATCCCACCAAAGGTATAATTATCAGAATAGTTCTTCGGCAAACACAAACTTTTAAAAACTTTCTTTCCTGGATCTGAAAACCAAGAAACGTAAAGGTTGCACCGGCACTAATTGCAATTTTTTTTTTTCACAATTCACCAAACATGAACAGCATACAGTTATAGACTTGGTTGGTACTATATTAAAGTGAGAGTGTTCAGGAAACGGGGTCGATGTGTCGTCCTCATGCCAGCATATGACCCTGAGCTGCGTGAGAGCGCCGTAATTTCAGTACAAGGAGAAGAAGTCCTAAAGGACATGAACCACAATGAAATAAAGCTGCTTATGCATGAACAGTCATATATTTGAAATTGAAGTGCATTTCCCCAGATTCAGAGCCATGGTTACTACAACCAATTTCCTAATCAATCAACCACAAACTGCAAATAAATTCACACATTTGATGTGTCTCAGTCTTTGCCAGTCAAGAGAAGAGAGAGGCCTTCGAAACACAGTAATACAAAAGTTGAGCATCTGAAAATTAGACTGAAAATTGACTATTGCTAAATGCAGATTTTTACAGAAGTAACCTGGGAAGATGTATGGTTCATTTTAACCCAGTGGTGGGCAATCTCATCCACAAAAAGCCGCTGTGTCTGCAGGTTTTTGGGATAACCTTTAGGTCAGCTGTTCAAACCCAGGTGTGAGGACTCTTCAGCCAATCAGTCCTCTAATTAGTAATATAATTAGGGAGTTGCAGTGAAAACCCGCGCACACAGCGGCCCTTTTGCGGATAAGATTGATCGGTTAAACCAGGGGTGGCCAAATTTTGCTTTGATGTATGATTCCTCCTTCCTAACTCCTTCTGCTGTGCTTACAAACCATATTGTGAAAGACCCTTGTACCATTATTTTTCTCTAATACCTTAATACTAATTACCACACAGCACTGGAATCAAAGTGCACAATGACACAAGTCTGCAGTGGATGTATCGTGCTATCCCTAAGCTGTAGTACCACTTTTTTATACCTGATACCAATACTGTAAATTTGGATATCAGCCGATACTAATACAAATCTGATACAGTCTCAGTCTCTTTTCAAGCAACAACAGAAAATTGTACTTTGGAAAAAATGTCTGCATGCATTCTGCATACTTTAACACTCAAATATAAAAAGCATGAAAACTGTGAAACAAACATTATACTGATATTGATAATAAGAAACACATTGCACCCAAAACATGCCTTAGTTCAGATAATACCAGTTCGGTACTATATGGACGTTGACTGACTCAGTACGTGAGACAGCGTGTGCATACCGGTAGTTTTGTCAAGCATTTCCATGATGTTTATTGGATCGGATAACATTTTTTATTCCTCCCTGATATCCGATCCAGTCATTTAAGCCAGGATCAGACCGATACCGATACTGAACATTGGACTGGCACATCCCTACTACAGGCACATAGAATACTGTAAATCAACAAAAGAACAAGTACATCTTTGTGATAGCTTCATTTATGTTATGAAAAGGATTTGGCATTATGGTTTTATATAGCATTACAAAGGAACGGATTAAGGACACTGATAGCAGAAACCCAAACAGAACCATTCAATTAATCAGCCATTCATGTATCACACAGACATGTTCCTAATTAATCTAATGTGTATGTACATAAAAGATTCAGTCATTTGACAGACAAAACTGTGGCCCCAAGGCTGTGCGATTCCCTACACAAAATACACCTTACATACCTGCATCACCCAGGGCCCCTAAAGTGACGAGGCGAGCAACTTTGAGTCCATTCTTGAGGTAGCTGTGAGAAGAAAATTTGCATCAGCAACAAACATATATAAACATGAATGACCAAAAACATTCAACCCAACAAACATGAGAAATCACTGTCCCTGTGTGCCCCAGCACATGACAACAAAACTAACAAAAATCACATTTCATACAGTAAGTGGACTGCATTTATACAGCGCTTTTTTACTCCTACGAGTACTCAAAGCACTTTACAATTCATGCCTCACATTCACCCATCCACGCACACATCCACACACCGGTGGCGAAGGCTTCCATGCAAGGCGTCAACCTGCTCACCGGGAGCAATTTGGGGTTCGGTGTCTTGCTCAAGGACACTTTGATGGGGTCAGGAAGAACCATGGCTCGAACCTGCAACCCCCTGGTTGCCGAACAACAGCACTACCTCCTGTGCCACCATCTTCCACAGTTACCTGGGCCACTTGAGGCCCTTAATTTACAGTATGCTGGTGGCACCTGTTTATCGACAGTTTGCATGGGAAGCATTCAGTAATCACATTATGCTGACTGCATGGTCTCGTATGCCCTTACAGACCTTGTAGCTTTTTGTTGGTATGCTGCATTTGATCAAAATTGGGAATTATGTCACACTCAAGTTAACCCTGTTCCAGTACGAGGATCCAGGTTAGTCATGAGCAAAATCAGTTCTAAGAAGGATCATTGTTAGCCATTGTTAGCAATACCAGAGAATATCAATGCACCACGCAGTATTACGTACATACAAACACTGCAGCGACATGGCCACAGATGGCGGTTGGATAGTCTGTGTGTTCGACTGATTCAATGAGCCACAAATAACCACTAAGCAGTATATAACTACAGCTTCCACTCCAGTTGATGAAGGATGCAGCCATCTTGGACTCTGAGGTCAGAGTTGCGAAAATTCTTCCAAGTAGTGATTCTGACTACAGGGGGGGTGTCCAGTTGAAATTTTCGACTAGGAACACAGAAATTTCGACTTTCCAGTTCAAATGGAATACAAAATTACCACCATTCTCTGAATCCCATCAAACAACTCACTCATAGTTCCAGCAAAGCAGAAATGAAGGCTCACCCCCCAATTGACGTTTCATTCTTCTGTGATATTTGAACCCACAACATGATTTAGACACTGCAGACCTCATGAGGATTAAAGTCACACAGTGCTCTATATTAAGGAGGCTTTGCTTCTCATGTCCTGATACAAGACCCAGTCTGTCTTATTACCTGGGTGTCACATGCGTGCACACACACACACACACACACACTCTTCACTGGTAACAGACAAAAAAAAAAAAAACAACACTGGCCTGGTTACCTGTGAGTGTAGAGCAGGTATGTTGTGTTTAATATCTCCAATTTGGCAACATGATCAGTAGGAGCTTTATTAACTGTTTTCTGTTAAATAAAGGGATGTAAAATATAACTAACTGCATGTAAAAGCAAACAATATTTTAAAAAAGAATCAGTGGAAAAAATAGCACGTAATGAAGAATGGCACGTTTACCTGACACTTAGGTAGAAATGTGATTTGGGTTGAGGCCCCACCCAGGTCTAAAACACCTGCTGATCTCTTCATGTCGACATGCAAATGCCCTAGAAACAGGCACATTACTGAGCACCACGCTCCATATAAAATGTCCTGAAGAAAACAAAACAAATATAGGGAAGAGGCCAAAGGCGGTGAAAGTTCCAGGAATTCTGTCAGTGATAAGTTTACTAAGTGAAGGATAACGTGTTTGGCTGAGCTCATTATTCATGGATTTGGAGACAGATCCTACATTTCGCTGTGTGGGTAAACAATAATAAGGAAAGAAGGAAAGAACATGTTTCTATCCATTTGTAACACGTGTCTAATAAAAATCCAACAACCATTTGTGACTTAAATCAATCAGCTTAACAGCACTTTACCCGTTAAGAAGTTCAGAGACACCCAGGCCAGGATTCCTAACAGAAACAGAACAGAAATCATTTAATATCACACCGCTGAGGATGCAGTAATATACAGTATGGAATGAGCAGTCATGACTATACAAGATAAAACTTGCATTAAAAATAAACTCGGTCCACTTTTTATTTTCAACTCAGTGCAAATTTCTACTTGCTAAACTACCTACTTTACTTAAACTACACTGCCATACATGCATTACTTATTATTATGAATGTATTTTTTTTTTTTTAAATGATATTGTAGAATTGTGCCAGTTAACTGCTGGACAAGAGAGCTTTTACTGCACCACAAGTTTGTCAGTGTGCAATTAAACTAACAAAAATTAAACTTAAATCATGGAGGTGTCGAACTCGTGAGGTAAGAGTATGGCAGCCTGCCTTTTGGTAATTCTGGAAGCCGACTCGATACGCAGAGCAGTGGAGTTGTCTAGCCTGCCTTTGGGTAACTCTGGAGGCAGCCAGCCACACATACCTTCATATGTACCGTCGATGATACTGACGCTTCTGCTTGTCACCAAGAAGGGGGACTGACTGAAGACTTCCTTGATCTTAAGGAAAGAAGAAATTATAGCAAAAGGAATGCCTGAGGCACAGGAAAACTGCAGACACACCTAGTGCTCCATGAAGAGAAACACCAGTTGCCATGACTCGACCACCAGACAGTTTCACCTGGATGACTGAGAATCTTCAGATATCTAATGCTCCTGTTTGACATGGGAAACCTTCTGTACATATCATCCACAGGGGACATTCACAAGAACTTAAACTACATATGCAGTCAGAATAGGAGTAGAAGCTCATGCTAGTGAAAGCAATCCCAGGATATTTAGTCTGTGAGACGTCGGTGTATCTGACTCCTGTGATATTAAAATGCGCGTTCCCTGCTTAACACGCAGGAGGCTCACCTCCTCAATCAACACGTGAGCTTTATCCACAGGGAGCAGCCGAAAGCCTGCAGTGGCCCTCAGCACCAGCGGGGTCTCGTGCCACATGGCGTGAGGCACCACCGACGTTGCAACCTTCAGTAGTTCCCGCACCAGCTTCCCAGCCTGAGGGAGCAGAGAAAGGACAAGCGGGGCTGCCTGATATCTGGCCACACTGCACTCAGTCCACTCCCAACCACAGAGCCTCAGCCGTGGACTGTACTCTCAGGTGAGGCCCCAATACACAGCCATCCAGACAGGACCAGGAGAAAGATGCCAAAAATATCTGGTCACAAAAAGCATGCCAGTGAAACCTAAACCTACCTCCTCAGGCGTGTTCACATATGAAGATAAACCAATCTCTTCCGAATGGAACGTTTCGTTGTGCAAATACGGCAGCCCGTCTTTAACAGAAACACGACAGAAACTTAGGCACGTTCACACATGAAATGGAAATGGAAATCGGAGCCAATGAGAAAGAACAGGGATGTTTTCATTGTGTTTCAAAGTCCAACACACTGAAGCCAAATTTAATGCAGTACAATTTATTCTGATAAATACTACTGTAAAATTATATTTTAATGGATTACTCAAACAATGGCCAATTGAGAGAAATATTTCCAGATAAAACGGCAAACAGCCATGGGCATGACACGTGGCATTGAGTGCTGGGTCTCACCCGGGTCCTCCTGGATGAAAGCGTAAACATGGATGCGGGTGCCCGTGCTGCCCGCGTCCATCATTATCCCGTAAAACACACGGCTGCTGTTGGCCGGCCGGGCGCTGTTTGGCAGGATATTTTCCCGCTGTGCAGAAAAATCAACTCCAAAAAGCTTTCCTTCAACAAAAATGGTTGCGTCTAGAGCCCGGACCACCAGTGCAAAAAGCTGCAGGAAGGTCTTCAAGTCCATGCTGAAATGTTCCGTTTCCCCTCCTCTGGTCTGTGCCTGAGAAGAAACGAGTCGGGTAAGTTGCTAAAGAACAGTCCGCGTCACACTGGACACTGTGCATAAGGTGCAAGGAGATACAGGCGCAAACACAACCACTCGTCACGTACAGTTATAATGAAAATATTCAACATGTACTAGACAGGAAACATCTACGATCACTTCGGAATTTTAGCTCATTAATGAACGGTAACATCAGAATACTACATCCAGTGGCAGAGGAAGAACTGCAAGAAACAGTGACAGGTGCATATATTACTTTTCCGGGGGTAACAAATTCTAATCCACAAAAGAAAGAAAGAAACAAAAGTTAAATAGTTACAAATTCCATGTGCGATACATGAATAGAACTGTATCCCATCTAAGCAAAACACTGAACTGGCAAAATGCCGCAAACCTTCCAATTTACCGCAAGCGAATCCGCGACAATAACCGATTATCTATGCGAGCGTCTTCTTAAAAAAACAAAATGTGAACATTAAAACTTAGCAGGTTAGCCAGCTAACTGCACACAGCAGTTAAGAATCACAGCTAAGACACGTACACAATATGAGTATACTAAATTAAAATTGCTTACCCATGACATTACGCTTGATCTACATATCCAGCGTGTCAGCACACAGACCAAACACATCAACCTGAAAGTCTACGCGTTACCGAACCACGTGATCCTGCCGCTCCCCGGCTGTCAACCAGCCGCTTCGACTTCTTCGCTGTATTTGGTATTTGGCGACGGAATCCTTATGACATTTGTAGGGGCATATCGCCACCTACTGCCCTGGAATGTAAATAAAGGAGACGTGTAATCGATCATTTTACTTAGAAACAATCGTTGTCTTTTTCAATATTCTTCAAGAAAGTTCTACATTTCACTCATATAGAATTCAGGATATCTTAGTCAAGGTCAGGCACTTAAAAACCATGGGTAGTTTTTTTTTGCAAATTAAGTGTGAAATTTACATGTGTATTTACAGCAAGGTATACCAACAGCTTTGATTACATTCATTCTCAAACCATAAAAATATTCACTCCTAATAGCAAACTGACGTCTTATCACACTATTAAACTGCGATTACAGAATCGTTGCAATTTGTTTAGCCTCAAATTAAATTAAAAGACTCATTAGGCAAAATTATCGACAATACGGTTGGTATGTCTGCAAGGTACATTATAAATAAAATCAGGCTGATGAAATAGATGTTTTAGCCGGAATTGGTCACCGAAGAAAGCTTTCTCGACTTTTATGAAGCATTTGATTTCATTGAAAACATTTTCATTTAGAAATTGCTAGAATCGCTTGGTTTTGGTAATTCATTTATAAAAGCATTCAAAATGTTAAATGCTCATGGAAATAGCCGTAATAAATTATCCCTTGTCACTACAAAACGCTTTAAGAACGTCATAAACAGAACAACTGAATCAAATTAACAAAAGGAAAGACATTCCATTTGGAATTTAAAACACTAACCCACCAGTTTTAGATTCTGATATATCTTATATTATCAACCTGCCCTTCATTTTTTTTTCGAAATTCTATATACATTCTTGTATATCTGCTGTTCAAAAGCCAAACTTCATTACGTTTAATGCATATTTACTGATATATTAATACATTATAAAATCTAGTAAAACTCTACAACCAGAAAACTATAACTTCATGGAATAAATTTGTTGTCTGAAAAGTTTAATGTAAATTTTATTTTAATTAATTATATTTTTTTCTCATTCTATTTGCTCGTCTCCACTCGAGCTGTTACTTTGTCAATGCATGAATTTTGTTTTCCAAAATTCCTTATAAAACGTTTTTGTCTATCTGTTCTATTTTTGTAATTAAATAGTTGTGTACCATACGAAAGACACGTAATTGATGGGCTTATCCACCAATCGCGTAACTGCACTACGCTATTTTATTTAATATTGTTTGCCAATCGCAGTTGAGAGGCGGGCTCATTCGAAATCACGTGGAAACGACGTTGCGCAGGTAACGAAATACTATGGTGGCAATGGCGCTGTATTTCATACGTGTATTTATATAGGTATCTTTCAGAATATGCTGTTAAAACTAACTTATTGCGTGATGGGAAACTGTTATTATAAGCTGTGCTGTTTTGCTTATTGGTATAGTTTTCTCTTAAGTTCGATGCTATTATATGTTAGCCACCTAGCTTGCTTGGTAATTTCGCTCTAATGTGGCGATCTTACCTTTAAAGGTGGTACAAACTTTTGTTGTAGTTAGTGGATGTAAGATTGACATTGGTATAGTTAACGACACATCCCAGTCAATCCGATACGAAACGTGACTGAAAACTCTGGTTGAGCCAAGTAAGGTGGGTTTAGTGCTTTAGAAGAGAACACACTGTAGTAAGTGCGGTAAAATGGTAGGTGCGTTTCCGGATTAATACACTTTTCGCTATGCAATGGTGGTGGGAATGAAGACCGTGAACATGCAGAATAGAGGGAATGAGCACAGTCGGCACCTCTGTGACTCAGATTGGCGGAGACACGGCAGTAACTGCAGGGCTTACGAGCGGAGTTACCGTACGGCACCGACAGACGCGCTGCATGGAGTTACACTGTATCGTGTTGATTATCAATATGGTTTCAGTCACACAGCATCAAGTCGCCTTTTGCTCTTTCATTAACTATAAAGTCATGACGATGAACATGCTAAAACACTATCTGTATTCAAATTCACGTTTTGTTTTTTCAGTCTGTGCACAGACTTTTAGAGTGGTTAAGCAGGAGTCTTCTCATTCCCTTGACATTCATTATCTCATATTTTTTATGTCTAAACACACCAGTCAGTTTTACAAAAAGCACAACATCTTGTTGATTATGATTCTTCAGGCTGTTTTGGGATAAACTTCTGAAATGTCAATTACAAAATAGTCTGCCAGTGTTCCATCTGATATTAATATGGAATTTGATAGATTCTCTGGGCCAGATATTTGAAGTACAATATTTGTGTTTCATCTCCCCCAAAGAGATTGTACTGGATGCTTAAGGACTCTCTTAATTTCTTGGTTTTATGCTGGTGCCCTTGACATGCACCCTCAGCTATGCTGGTTATTCCTGTGAAATTTTAATTGGAGTCTTTCTGCAGCCTTGAGGGAGTTTGAGCTTCTGCTGAGGGCCCTTCTCACAGGGCATTGGGTCACGTCACAGACACCAGGAGATCATCCTTCAGCACTCAGATGTCTGCCCCAGGTAATAAACTGCTTTTTTTTTGGGGAGGTTATTTTTTAGTGATATTTGGAAGTCTAGGTTATATGTTTTCTAAATTTGGATTCAAGTTTGTTTATGCAATGCATGGCATTTGTGTTGCATATTTTTTAGTGCTGATACTTGGTAACACATTAATACACTGGCCAGTGTCATTTGTGTATTTTGCAGTCTTTGTCATACTTTTTGTTTTGCATTTTTTTTTACAGAATTGCCAGGGTTCTACTTTGATGCTGAGAAGAACCGCTACTTCCGTCTGTTGCCAGGACATAACAACTGCAACCCGCTGACCAGGGAGGGCCTGCAGCGGGAGGAGCAGGAGCGTCGGCGGCTGCGGCTCCTGGAGGAGGAGGAGGCCAGCGTAGGGACGGTGAGCATGGAGCATGCCGAGCCAGCGGCCCTTTGTGGCCTGGTGTCCGTACCACCAGCTCTGGATTTTATGTCAATTTGTATACGTCCAGTTCATCATCATGACTTTGGAAATGGCCGCTCCTATGGCCACAGTGCAGGTCAAAAACAGCGTACTGGGATTTTTCTTTGCTCCAGAAGTCGCCTCGGGTCGGCCACAACTCTACGTTGCTCCTGCAGAAAAGGCACCTGGGGCTTATTCCAGGAAACTCGTACAGCAGGTAACCTGCCAAATGGCTTCGGCTGCGTGTAGCTGATCCTCAGCAGTTAGGAGATCTTAGCAATACTATGCCTCGTTATGGATGGATTTTTGGATGTATTTTTAATACATGCATTGACAATTCACTGGTATTCTGTGCAAATTAATAGTCCTTCTGATTTCTGAGGCTTATCCATGAGCTGAAGGTGTGCAGCATGAGGCGCCAACGACTGGAGGTGCGCAGTCCTGACTCCAGCAGCCCCGACACCGACAATTTCCGCCTTATTGTGGTGAGTAATGGTGCCTCCTTCTGTCTTGTAGCAAGTAACGGTGCCCCCTTCCGCCATACTGTAGCGATTAACGGCGCCTCTTTCCGCCATGTCGTGGCGTAACCCCTCTCCTGTCCCCAGGCTGATTCGGCTTGCGAGCGCGTTTTCACCGTCAATGACGTGGACCACGGGGGCTGCAAGTATGGCATCATGAACTTCCACGCCGGCAGTAAGGGCTCACTGTCCGTCGAGATGTGCGACAACCTGTACTTCACCAACCGTAAGGTAAGAGGGGAATAGCGTCACCTGGTGTCGTTGCGTTGATCGTCTTGGCTGAAGACAATGAATGTATGGATATGACGCTGCGACTGGGACAGCAAGAGCTGATGCATCCCTCTGTTTCCAGGTGAACTCAATTTGCTGGGCTTCCGTCACCCATCCAGATTCACACGTACTGTATCCTTCACGCATCTCAGGGCCACGTGTTGACGGTCTCTTCGCTGGTCTTTGGTACATAACTTTTTTTTACATGAGGGGACCAAATGGTAACAACAGTACTTGCTTCCTTAATGGGTTTCTGCAGACTGTGTCTGGTCGGAATAGCCCAGACGCCGGGCTGCGTCAGTTTGCTACCAGCGTCTCTGTTTAGCAACTCGAACACTGGTGAGATGAGATTCCTTATTCCTTAGCCTGTTTATGTTATATATGTGTCCTCTGCATTTAACCTATATGTGACGTTGTAACATAGCAGGGGCAGCTAATTCAGCACCCAGGAAGCAGGGCTTAGGGGTGGTACCTTGCTTGTGTGTGTGTGCGTGCGTGCGTGTGCGTGTGCGTGCGTGCGTGTGCGTGCGTGCGTGCGTGCGTGCGTGCGTGTGTGTGTGTGTGTGTGTGTGTGTGCGTGCGTGTGTGTGCATGCACTCACTAGTTACATCCTAGGATATTAACCAGGTAGTGTATAATACGTCAGTTTGCTCAAAAAGGGCTTTCCTTGTAGTTTATGACTTATCGGTTGTCTGGGGGAGGGAGTGACGTGAGAGATGCTCGGTCCCTGTGTTGCAGACCAGCCTGGAATGTTGTGCAGTTTTAAGATCTCGACGGCTTGGTCCTGTGCCTGGTGTCTGAACCCACAGGCTGACAAGAACTTCAGCACAGGTGAGAGAGGAGAGAGTGCAGGGCCCTGGGGCCGCACGACCGGGAGGGGGGCATTTACACAGGGCCCTGGGGCCGCACGACCGGGAGGGGGGCATTTACACAGGGCCCTGGGGCCGCACGACCGGGAGGGGGGCAT
>JAODJW010000039.1:414311-430630 GCA_026777045.1 Hyperopisus bebe | reverse complement strand
GTGATTGGTTGTTTAGATAATTGCATTAATGAGAAATTGAACAGGTGTTCCTAATAATCCTTTAGGTGAGTGTATATTCAGTGCGATCTGTATAAAAAAAATTAAGGCAGTTGTGTATATATGATTATGATTGTCTTGCTTTCCACCATTAGACATTTTAATACTGAGAAGCTGGAATGAATGCTTGATGAATTATTATTGAATTAAATAAGTCGCACATATCAGGGCAAAGCTATCTTAATATTGAAAGAGACCGTTCCCCTAAACACACACGGTACTCCTACAATATACTATCAGTTTGCTCAAGAAAAATAATAAGTCAATGACAATGAAACAGTGGGAACCGATTATCATTCAGATTCCTGGAGCTCAAAAGCGTATTATACCGACATATTGACAATATAAGCATTTTGACTCATGGTTGAAACGACGCTGATTCTACTTTTTATTTTTGTGACACTGACTAATTTATTGGTGAAGTTATTTGCTTTTGAGACATGAGAATTGTTTTGGGTGAGTTACAGGCTTTTGTAGATAAACCGTAGTGTTTGTGTACTGTATGCATGAATTGTTTTGAAAAATGCTCTTTTTCCTTTTGAGTCTTGAGAATGTTAAGCATGTTTCATGAAATGTGGCAAAGCAATCGAGATAAATTGTAATATTGAGCGAAACAGAAATGACTGCATTTCCCAATATGCACCGCTTTCAAGAAACGGAAGTAATTTGGGTTATCTTCTCTCAGGCTCGGTGACTTTATGTTTTGCGTATCTGTCTTTGCATATAAACTAAACCTGGGACTATTTCGTATTGTTCATCATACGGATTTGCTAACTAATAATTCACGGTTCCATCCTATACTCCACGATTTTCCAAAAAGTTCTCCAAGTGCAATTCAGGAAGGAGTTGGATTCACGTTTAATCATGGCAGATGATGAATTTACCGACATAAATGGTAAACCACTTTCGCTGGAATACCGTTTTCATTCCAGTTTCTGTAGAGAGTTCATAGTAAGCGCGCCTAAAGTGTCCTTGCTTAAGGTCATGGTGTACACTTGTACGGTTTGGTTATTTGCCTACGCCGTGTTTTTCGTCACCGAGGTAAGACGGTTCACCAGTCAAGATGCATATGTTACTTTCTGCAGACTTTGGCGGTGAGTCGTGTTAAAGTCGCTTGGTTTGCATTGCAGAACACGGCGGTGCTGTCCGCTGCCATCCTTGTGACGCTCGTTGGGATGATGCTGCACATCCACTTCATCAAGATCGACCACGAGACGCTACTGATCATCGGCTCTCTGGGGATCCAGGTGTCGGCGTCCTATGCATCGGGCAGGGAGAGCACGACCTTCATCGAAATGAGCAGGATCAAGGATATTGTTATTAATGAGGCTATTTATATGGTGAGATCCGAGGATAAATATTCTCCTGAAAGTGTCCCAAAGTGGTTGACGACCAACGTTAAATAAGAAAATACTTGTATTTACATTTGAATTTGAGGCATGGCTGGGATCAACAAATTGACAAGTAAATTAATCCACGTGCTTTGTGTTGTGTTTGGTGTCCTTGGGGTGGTTTGTAATTAATAATATTTTCATAAATCTGTTTCAGCAAAGAGTGATTTACTACCTGTGCATTCTGGTAAAAGAACCGTCAAACCCTGATGCGGTGTCCAGAGTGGTGCCGCTCTTCCTGGTATGGCTTCGATGGAAATGATCATAAAAATACTGTTTTATTTCATGATTTTATTTTTATTAATGTGATCAGTGGTAATTTCCCATAGACTCTGGGGGCACTGAAGTATACAGTGTAAATTAAAAGCAGATTTTGAAGACATAACAACTAGTAGAGATGCCCTGGGCTGTCTGTAACGTGCTGTGTAATTATTAGTGGTATGCACTATAAGGGAATATTTTTCTGTTTTAATTTCCTCAGAGTTCCAAGCCAAGATTAAATTGCTTGATAAAGGTATATAGAAGTTGCCAAGAAATTCTTGGACAGAGATAAGTGCTGTACAAAGTAAGTACATTATATGAACTGCAGAAAGTCTTCCTTCACATATAATCTGTAGATCTGACACTGGAAAAATTTAGTTCGAAATTGGAAGGTTCAAGTCCAGAGAGTACAAATCCAGACCAAGATTTTGTTTCAACCAACCAGTTGAGTATAAAGAGTCATAATCACAGAGTACTGAACTGGTTGGTTGCAACAAAATGTTGATCTGGATTTGTAATCTTTGGACCTGAAATCCCCACCTATGCCTAATGAACCTTCCTAACGGAGGGACTGAAACATGGCAGCTAGTGTATTTTCAGTGGTGCTGAACTTCATTTTTTCATTGCTAACCTATGGCTGGAATACTGCCTGTTAATCAGGCATCTTCATTATATATATATATATATATGAGAATAATCCATAATTCACAATTTTCATAAAATTACTTAATATTTGTATCATATGGTGTGGACATGTGTTTTGGAGCACAGTGGTCTTGTTTCTTTGTAATGTATATGAAACTAAAAAGCTTGCTGTATTCTGTTTGGTTATTGTGCTGTGAGTACTATTTTAAAATGTTCTCATTCGGAATAGAATAGAGGCTATAGAGTCTTCAATTAACACCTTTTTACAGATTTGTTGGTCCTTCAAAGTACTGCACATTTACTTGCTAATTGTTTTTCTTCTGTTTAATTGAAGGGACATGAAGTGAGGAGCACTTTCAGACTCACAGTTGAAAGTGAGGTGTACTACTGACCAAAAAGAGGCAGAATCCCTTGAGACATAAGGCTTCTGTGAGCCGTCATGGAAACGTTACACAGAATGAGCTGCGTCAAAAAAACTACACTATGCTGTAAAAGTAAAATCTAATTTTAGCATTACTGCTGTAATGATTTTAATAGAAAATTTTTTAGTCTTTTTGTTTAAAACATTGGAATTCCACGGTTTGAGTATCACACATTTACTGTGAATGTCACTGATATCAGCTTTTTGGATTATAGTCAGTGTTACTGTATTAATATAGTTAGCTGAAATATTGATTTATAGTGGATTACTTGAGAATAAAGACCTGTATAGCAGGACTGTGTTTAAAGTAAAATAAACCTTATTTTTTAAGAGTTCAGGTTCAGGTTACTTTATTTGTACCCGTAGGTAGAAGTGCAGCTAATTATAATCTTGCCTATTTTTGTACACCATTTATGATGATCAGTATTTGTTTTTTGTAACATCCGTACATTCAAAGACCATTAAATTCAATGTGGATTCTCTGAGATTTATTAAAATGGAATTTTTATTTATGTATTTGATTCTCATTTTATTTTTGCTGGCTGTTGGTTTAATTGAAAACAGTTACACTGCATGATTTAATTTTTTAAGTATAAAACTTTACCATAATGGTGGCCATTTCTGTCTAATTTAAGATAGTGATTGAGTGACAAAGGGATGCCTGTTTTTTACTATGAAATGACAATATTGTCGTTGTTTTCTGTGTGCACATAGCTACACTCCTGGAAAATCAGGAAGGGCATACTTCTGATCTAGCACAATTCAACAGCATTATATTGATTAAATGATTAAATACTGATACATAAATTGGAATTATTTGCAGCAGATTTTGTTCCCCACGTTGGATTTCATATTTAATCCTCATATATGAACTGCTTCATTATATTAAGTCATAAATGCACTTAAATGTAACCTGAAACTGATGTTTCTGAAAGTTATTAACATATTACTGCAGAGAAATTCCACATCATAATAATACCTGATCAGGATACATCTTTGGAAGATAGATGGATAAATAGTACTATGGGAAAAATGAGATTCTTTGGCACTTAATCATTTACAGGTCAAGTTTAAATCATAAAAGCGTTTTTAAAACTGGGAAAGTTTAAGACGAGGCTGGTTTGGTGGCTGAAAACCCCCCGGCAATCTGCTGTGTTTGTGCAGTTTGCACGTCTCCTGTGATGAATCCCAGCCCAGGAGGAGGTTCCCTGTGGTAACTTTCATCAAGCAATGAATTTTGTCCATGAGCCATTCAGGCTTTGAAGGCTCTGAGGGCAGATAAGGAGACAATTGTCAGAGGAATCTGAGAGCAAGTGATGCATAACCTGTGGTCTAGTGACCCACATCCTGTTTACAGAGGAATCCAGGTAATACACACATCCAAATCTGTTCCTCTGAGAGTCGCAGTTAGGGCTGGTGATGGAACAGTCCTTACAGATGACAGTCAGCTATATCTCTCAATTAAACACAATGAATTCAGTAGATTAGATAATACAACTGAGTGTATTGGAGTGTTTAAATACTGGGTGTCATGCAAATTTAAAGTTGAATAAGATAAACTCAAGGTTTTGATCAGTGGGCCTGCAGGGAGTGCTTGATCCCATTGGATCCAAGGTGAATTTGTGTGTTAAGAACGTGAGAATTATTTTAGATTCTCAGTGAAATTTTTCTCTACTTGTAAAGAAATTAGGGCAATCTTGTTTCTTCCAATTAAGGAACATTGCAGAAAAATTACACATGCCCTATCTTTTCAGGACACAGAAATAATTATTCATGCATCTGTGTCATCTCACCTGGACTACTGCAATTCTTTTTTTACGTGCCTTCGTCAGAAAACATTGCTGTGGCTTTAATTGGTTCAAAATGCGGCACCCCGGCTTCTTACGAAGTCTAGACGCCTTGATCATATTAGTCCAGAGCTGGCCTCCCTCCACTGGCTCCCAGTGACGTTCAGTTCAGGATAGAGTTCAAACTATTGCTGCTAACTTATCAAGCCATACATGGTGAGGCTCCTGAATATCTTTGTGAATTGTTGACTGTTTATTCAAGTTCCGAGTCCCTAAAGTCCTCTAGCTAAGGTTTGTTAGTGGTTCTTAGAACCAATATAAAGTGGAAAGGGGACTGTGCTTTTGCTGCTCCTGCTCTGAGATTATGGAATATTCTCCCCCTGCATATTAGGCAGTCTGACTCTTTTGCCACTTTTAAAAGGTGACTAAAGACACACTTTCACTCCTTAGCTTTTACTAGCAGTGAGTCAGTGTGACTTTCTATTAGTGTTACGCACTACGGCCATGTGGCTCGATTACGAGGGTGATCCGGCTTGCAGGATCCTCATAGCTGAGGACCCGAGCGGCTGGACCAGGGCAAGAGGACTCTCACCCAACACCTGGCTGGGGCAGATAGATGGGCACATGGCAGGCGGGCCTGACCCACGTGCCCGCGTGCCATGCATGCTCCCCAACCTGACCTGACCAGAGCATCCCACAGGGAAATGCAATATGGCCAATCCAGCGCCGCTCCTACAGGCCACCTTGTGTGTAGGGTTTGTGTCTTGTGATGGCCTAGCTTTGCCTCCCAGGGTGAACCCCAGCCTTGTGCCCTGTGCTGCTCGAAAGCTACTTATACTGTTCAGGGTCATGGTGGTACTGGAGCCTATGCCAGGCAGTACCGACCGCATAATTGGGCTTCACCCTGAGCTGTATGCCAGTCCATCTCAATGAACATATGGACTTCAGCGTCAACATCATGAAGTCATATCTGCAGCCTTACTGAAACGTAAAAGTATGTGTAACCTGTGTAACAACCACGTCTAAAGCTACTTTTATAGGCAATGCTTGATGACAATGTTTAACATGCATGAGGTGGACATTGATTTAAGTTGGTTTTATCGGTGGAGTTGGTGTCTTGGGTTGGATGCACAGTTTCATTAGATACATTTTAGTCTTATTTCAAACTTTCCGTATCCCGTATTTTGAGGGACGGGTGGCAACCCTAACTTAGGTGGCATACCACTTTCTTGATGATAGCGAACAGAACATTTCGAACCACGAACGGCAGAAAACGCGTAATCATAACTTGTGCTGAAGTCCAAACTCCACGAGCATTGCGCGAAATCTCGCACAGCACGAACTGCGTCTTTGACAATCACGTGACCTTGGCTAACTGCCTTCCTTTAGTACGAGTGTGAAGCAGGTGTCAGCTTATGCATTACACCTTCATGAGCACTCTGGAATATAACAAGACTGATGCTTTCCACACATATTTTATCGGTCACACTAAAAAGACAGAAAAATATAATAAATAATACAGTGCAATACACAACTGTAAAAAAATGTCACAGGAGACAACCAATACACACAGTAAGATAATGCTACTTCCGATTTTTAAAGTAGATAAAACCTCGCGATACATAGGGCAGAAACTTCGTCACGAATCGACGTCATGCAAAAGGTTCGGCAATCATCGGGATTTTCAGACTATTCCAATAGATAACTGATAGCGCAAATGGAATACCCTCAAAAAAGTATTTAAATATTAGATACGTAGCCAAATGTAGTCATTTCTAGTTAATACTGGTGCGTGTTGGCGCATGATGTTATATTGGAAACAAACTTTGAACAAAAACCCGGTATTTAATCGCGAAATAGGTTCTGTATTTGATTTGTATGCCTGTTCCCTACTTTCTCCTCGCTATGGCGCCGTGTCCCTGCTCTCTCAGTTACTGAAAGTGGCCGCCTCTCAGCTGCTGCCGGCTCAGCGCTCACAGACTCGTTCGTTGCCCAGAACCGCCATCTTGGAGACAGAGAGCAGAGAGCTGGCAGCAGCTGAGAGACCGAGAGAAAAGGGGACAAGGGGGCCGAGGTGAGCTAGTGCTTTTGAATAACATGGTAGGGGAGCCATGGGGAAGATGGCCGGGAGGGAGAGAAAGTATTAGAATGCGGGGATCGGATGGTAGAGGCCGCTTTCTCTCTCCGCCTGCTAACGGGGAAAGGAGGAGAAATTTTGGAATGGATTGTGGGCCTCGCCGAAAAGCAAAAACACACCAGGTTCAAAGTCTTAGTGTGGATAGTGAACTAATACTTTCATTTACCATGAATGGTGGTGGCCTTAAAGTGACAGAACCTATTTGAATAATCAAATGCTGAAGAAGTCAAAGTTTTAAAATACTGTGGTGTCCGACCTACTCAAAACAAAGGGCCCCAACTCGCTCCAAAGCCCCGTATTCAAATAAACGAAACAGTAGACGGCCAAGTGCGGCGTTAAATTCGCCGGATTTTATTTCAGTACTAAGTTCTTTGATCGTGGGATTTTGTGATAGCAAACAATCCAAATTTGTATCTGACAAAAGTACCATTATTGGAAAGTTAGCCGTTCTGCGATGCGGTCTTATCTCATACCGATAACACATGACCTCGTACACAAAATATTCATTTTCTATACGCGTTAATGATCCGTCTGCTTGTGCTTCGTATAGGTAACCAGCTAGGTTATCGATACAGGGTAGCTAGTGCTTATACTGCACAAGTGTGTGCGCCACCACGGGCGAATTACACACGTGTAAAACGGTAAAACCCAACCACAGGTCATCGATCCCCTTTATTATTTAACCCCCATTTTTACTGCACACGTCTTAATACTGTCACTCACAAGACATTTAAGATTCACGTTACCACCAACAGTCAGAATTTAGTAAATACGACTGCAATGCACTGAGTTGAGGCTAGTTAGCATTAAAGCTAAACCTTTAGGGCAAATACGGGGTTGGGATTCAGAGCTGGGTCACGATTGGATCGCCCCGCATTACGTATGAAAAGTTATAGTCGAGCGAAAATATCCCACCAGTTTAAAAGCATATAATAACGCGATTTATATACTATCTGTTAAGTTTAGTATTTTCCGTTTGATCACATTAAATTAATGGCAGAGTGTTGGTATGTGTAATACGGAATGCAAACACAGAAAGTGTGTTAACTATGATATATGTAATTTGGTTGTTTTAAAAACACTTGAGAAAAAAGTTTGTCAGCATTGTGTGTTTATAAATCAAACACAAGGTCCGAAAAACTGAGATATGCATTATACATTCAGAACAATTTATTTAAATGTTTAGATTAATAAGTTACGAATTATAATGAGTTAAGGCTGGCGTTGTACCTGTGTGCTAACTTGGTGACCTTGAAAAAGGACAGTCTTTTTCGATTAACAGGCGGTTTTAGGAAAAGTTGGTGCCACAGCTAAAGGACAGACAGATTCCGATTGGCAGAGAGGCCCATAATGCATGTTCCGCTCACACAGGACTATGTGCCTTCTGTTGCACAATAACCGCACTCTTAGAAATCTTGTGTTTTTACAACCAGGATTTGCATAGGGCATCCAGTGTGTATGTATATTTGTTTATTCACAGGATGAAATCATAAATTTGATTACAAAATATGGCTTAATTGTACTGTTTAAATTACTGTGTAAGAAATCATCCATGAATTGTTAGTTTGGGCATTTATATTGAGAAGCGCATTGGTATATTTTACACCTAGTCAAGGCTTTGTCTCATTTTAATGGCCTGTTATCAATATAATTTATTATATGTACAAAAATTTCCTTACAACTGTCCAATAAATTCTAATACACTAATTGTCACCTATATTTCTGACTGCATACCATTTCTCTGTATGTCGTTGTCAGTCGGTCAGCGTGTGGTGTAATGCGTAAGGAACATAAAATGTCCTTTGTTCGTATTATTGGAAGACTATATCTGTGCACAGGTGATTGCTTTACAGATTGGTAATAAATAGCTTTTAAATGTAAGTTCCTCCTGGTAAGAACATTTGGCTGCTGCACATTTTATTTAATAAGAACAAAGTATTTTGATATAGATAAAAGCAAGAGCTCACAAAAATGCCAGTGTCAGTATGAGTCTTTCCTTGAGATCGTTATTGGTGTTGTGTAGTAATTGGATCATTTCATTTATTTCCATACTCGGTGATGTGACTGTCCTTATGCTGCAATGCATTATGTGTAGATCATTTGTAGATCCTTGGTTTCATGTGATTTCAGTTTTAATCTAGAAGGAATTCCTATAAAATCTTCGAGAATAATTTTGCATTTGAAAATTTAAAGCTCCACATTAAGGTGTATAAAAAGATAGATAAATTAATACCATTTATCTTTGTGTCTCATTCTCTCATAGGAAAAAAAAAATATATATATACTTTATTAGAATCGTATTGACAGGTATGTGAAATTATTATTATTATTATTATTATTATTATTATTGTTGCTGTTGTTATGATTATTATTATTATTGTTATTATTATTATACCCCCACAGGTTCTATATTAAATGGAATTAAACTCTCATCCCATGTATCTTTTCCTGTCTTCTTATAAATGATAATAGTACTTTTGCCTTAATGCTGTTTGTTGGGGCGTATAACCTGAGTCTGTCCATGCAGCTTATTTAATGAGGTAAAACTGAAGGAAAATAAATGTTGGATTTTTGTTTTTCTTTAGGCTGCAGCTTTTTCTCAGGATTTCACTTCTGAAATGAAGACCATACTGTGATATTTTAAAAGGTTGTCACCTTTGACTTGTGATGTTTAAATTTATCATGTTTAAAATGATGTTTTGTCAAAATGTATATATTTTCATTACAATGTATATCAGCAGACCACAGTTAAAGCAGAGAAAACTCACTTCTTTGTAGCACTGTCCCCATTTTAAAATGTAGCACTTTAAGATTATTCATGTTACAGATCAACTGAAATGCAGGTGTTATACAGGCATGTAGGTGATTAGTGATTCTGTGCATTCTGCTGCATGTCCTTGGGATGGCGCTGTGTTGGGCTTCTGTAGCTGTGCTGAGGCCTTCTCCCAGATGGCCCTGGAGCAGGATGAAGGCGAGGAGTCTGTATGCTCCAGGCTGGCCCGACCCCTCCATCTGCAGTACCTGGAGAGGTCCTTGAAGCTGGATGCCTTCCTTCGGCAAACAGCCACCATCTTTAACAGAGATGTGTCCAGGTAAGGGAGAACCGCGCTGGCAGGTATGTGCAGCAGCCAGAGGCTCTCTGGAAAGTCGCATGGAGTCCGACGCCCGTGTCTCTGCTCTCTCGCTCAGTGATGACAGTGACGAGGGGACAGAAGATGCTCTTTCAAGTCCCCAGACACCCCTGCAGACGCTGCGGGGGGCAGATGCAGGGGATACTGCTTCGGGCAGACTGGTGGAGAATAGCGCCCTCAACGGAGCACTCCTGCAAGGTGCGTAACACGCCTCTGAAGCCAGATGTTCACATTCCACTCTGAAAGAAAGTGACAGAAGCTGAGCTGAAGCCCCTAATGCCCCTGCAGGAAGCAGAGCTGACAAGGCGAATCTCTACAATTTCTCCAAACTGAAGAAAAGTAGAAAATGGCTGAAGGTATGTACAGATCCAAACAGGATTTGAAAGCATGCCTGCAAAGCTAGGTTTGCTATTTGTTTAGTTTTGGGTGCTTAGCTGGAGGACAAGGCCCCTTTTGACGGGTGACTGCCTTCTCCAGGGGATCCTTCTGAGTGACGATACCACAGACTCGGACTCGGACTCGGACTCAGACTCGGACTTCTCCATGTCGCGGGAGGAACTGCAGGACATGCTGCGGCTGCACAAGTACACGAGGGAGCACCAGTGCCGCCTGCATACGGACCGCGAGGTGCGCCCCCTATCTGGCCCACGGGCACTGCAGGTCAGAGGTCGACAGATAATAATAATAATTTTAGGGAGATACTGTCATGGCAGCATTTTGGAGAAAATGTGCATCATACAAAGAAACCAGCAAACTTCTAGAATCATTAGCCTGCGGTTTGCCTCAGAAGCTGCAGCTTTTCCATTTAGCACGGTAAAGATTGTGGGTTTCCTGGCAAAAACGCAAAGACCTGCTCTGCAGCTTCGCCAGTGACCCCAAAATCGCCTCGGCGTGCCAGCTGCAGGCTCCATGTTGTGAGTTAAACATCGACTATAACCGGCTGTGAGCTGAAAAATGGGGACTGTGTTTATATGATTCCAGTTGCAACAGTACCAATACTACAGTGCCGGGCTCCTGGCTACCCATGATCCCTACTATGAACAGCAGCGCCATCTACTGGGTCAAAAGAAAAAGAAAATCAAAGAAGATAAGAAGCTGAAGGGTGTGTACTCTGACGGACGGCCGGTGGGTCAGCTGGTGACCCAGCAGAATCAGCGTCAGCGATTAATTCCCACTCCTTGTTTCTACCTGCAGCCAAATTAAAGAAGGTGAAGAAGAGGAAGAAGAGAGGCGAAGACTTCTCTAACGAGGGCCGGCCTTATATCACCAAAATATTTGCCAAGTTTTCCCATGATGCTCCTCTTCCTGTGTCAAAGAAGAAACACCTCACGGTCGAGCAGCTGAATGCTCGTCGGCGCAAAGTTTGGCTCACCATTGCCAAAAAGGAGAACCCAAAGGCGAGCCGGACCGACCCGAGACACTGCAGCCGCTCTCTGCTTTTCTGGAGCTCACTACTGGTGCTGATTTATGTAACATTATTCTTTCTCATTGCAGGCATTTAAGCAAAAAGCTTCAGCTCGGAATTTTGTCTTAACCAATGCTAAAAAGGTAATAATGTTGATTTATAACTACTAATCCTGCTAGATGCAGATAAATGGAACAGAAGCCTTTAAGTAGTTTTGGGAGAGAATTTGCTGGAATCGACTATTGTCCATGCGCTGTAACAAAGTGCGTGTGCTCGCCTGACTCAGCTGGCCCAGCAGTGCATGCGGGAGGTCCGCCGGGCTGCCATCCAGGCCCAGAAGAACTGCAAGGAGACGCTGCCCCGAGCACGGCGCCTCACCAAGGAGATGCTGCTCTACTGGAAGAAGTATGACAAAGTGGAGAAGGAGCACCGCAAGCGGGCCGAGAAGGAGGCACTGGAGCAGCGTCGGCTGGACGAGGAGATGCGAGAGGTGGGCTGTAGCTCGCTTCTTCACCGGCGTGGCACCCCCTACTGCTCTGGGATTAGATGTCAGGCTTGTTTCCAGCTGCCGGTGGAAGAGGGTGGTTGGAGATGTTTTACAGACATGTTGTGCAGTGAATGCAGGTGATCCTGGAGTATCCGAGCCTGCGGTTCCCCCTGCTGGCGGGAGGCCTGACACGCTTTGGTCGTCTTTGCCGCTTCAGGCCAAGAGACAGCAGAGGAAGCTGAACTTCCTCATCACCCAGACGGAGCTGTACGCTCACTTCATGGGGGGCAAGCACAGGGCTGGGGCAGATGCAGCCACGGAGGAGATCCTCAAGAAGCTGGAGGACAACTCCGCGCACCGGCAGATTGACATTGGCGGAGGGGTGATAGTCAACGTCAGCCAGGAGGAGTACGGTGGGTTCAGGCCTCTTTGCCCTGGTCACGGCAGAGCTGTGAAGGTGCGGTCACTGTAGTACGAAAAATCATCATCCTCACAGCGCTGAGCAAAAGTGCCCGTGGAACAGGATGCCGCATTTTTGTTTCGAGACAGTGTTAGTGCAGTGAAGTCAGGAGGGAATAACGTTAATAAGGAACAAGTCAAATATAGTTTGCCTTTAAAATGTATGTTTGAAAACTACTAATTTTTATTCTACTATTAATTCTTTTTCTTGTACCTAGCCAGTTAGTATTGGTGGAATGAGTAGCACACGGTGGAATAAATGCATATGGTAATATTAGCCTTCTAGCCTGATAAGCTAGGTATGACACATGCTACGTAGAGATGTAATAAAATGCGCCGTGACATGCTTTTTACCTTCGAGACCTGACTGAATGCTCTGTGCCATCATGCAGCTTTTACGAATTGTTTTCGAATTTTCATTCTGGCAGTTGACAGTTAAAAAGAATTGATTGCTCCACGGCCCACGGCCGGTGAAGGTGAAACCCCACCCACTCCACACCTGATTGGTTGAGCTAGGCGAATTTGTGGGTAAAAATTCAATTAAGATGAACTTGCTGTGAAATCGCTCTGCTACCTGAAGTAAGGAATCAGATTTTTGCGTCATGCACCTATAGTGGAAGTGAATGAGATGCAGATATTTTTTTGCTCTAATGTGACCGCTCCTTAAGTGTCAGAGTACGTTCTTTATTTCTTGTTGTATAAATAGCTGAATGTTCTTTTTTTCCACAGACAGCAACTACTACAAGTCCCAGGCCCTGAGGAATGCAGAGGAGGCTTACCAGATACACCAGGCTAGGGTATGTCCATTAGCACGTAGCCCTCACTCGGCCCTCGAGTAAGCAGGCCCCTTGTATCTGTTTGGACCGCTCCTTTGAATTTGCATTCCCCGAAGATCCGTGTCCCGTTCCCTGCGTGGGTGGTGAGCAGCGGTGGCTGTGTTTTTGTGGTATAGAGTACGGCCGTGCAGTTGCTCTAGCACCCCTAAACAGCCTCACGTGCTCCCGCCTCCCCTAGACGCGGCTGTTCGACGAGGAGGCCAAGGTCAGCCGCTTCGCCTCCCTGCGTGTGGGCCCCGCCTCGGACTCCGGCTTCGGGGAGAGCTACAGCCTGTCCAACCCGTCGATCCGAGCCGGCGAGGACATCCCACAGCCCTCCATCTTCAACGGGAAGCTGAAGGGCTACCAGCTGAAAGGCATGAACTGGCTGGCCAACCTCTACGAGCAGGTGAGCCTCGCGCTTGCGTGCAGCTGGAAACGGCAGTGGATGTGGCGCCGTGAGGAAATGCGGGGGGCAGCTGTGACTGTGGGGTCTGAAAGTGACAGGAAGCCTTTGAAGAGCTTCGGATGGCTGTGAGTATGAACTGCAGAGTCTAAAAGTATGAGAAAGGTGGGTGACGGGCTGCTGTGGCCGTTTGCTCTCTGGCCTCTGTTAGGGTATCAATGGCATCCTGGCAGATGAGATGGGTTTGGGGAAGACAGTGCAGAGCATCGCCCTGCTGGCTCACCTGGCGGAGGTATGTGACTGGGAGCCCGTGGAGGCTGCTGGCAGCCCCCCCACCCCGTTGCTGTCGCCGTGCCAACCTGCTCGCCGCTCGGTGCCCACATCAGCTCACACGCGAGGGATCTTAGCTTAAGGTTTCTCATGTGTGTTTGTTCCGGGTTTATTCATGGTTTGTTCTCTTCTTTGTTCTCTTCTTTGTTCTCTTCTTCACAGAGGGACAACATCTGGGGTCCCTTCCTGATCATATCCCCGGCCTCCACGCTCAACAACTGGCACCAGGAATTCACCAGATTTGTTCCCAAATTCAAGGTAACCGTGTCAGCGCGAGTGTCCCAGCATCAGCGGGGGAATTAATAGATTTGGTTTTCTCAACCATTTCTCCTGATTCATGGATTGAAAAAGTTTGGAGAACAGGGTTTGAGTCTCCATGTGTGTGGAGTTTGCATGTTCTGAGCCGTGTTGTTGTGGAGTTTCCTCTGGGTACTCTGGTTTCCTCCACAGTTGAAGTATGTGCTGAGGCTGATTTGGAGTTTCCAAATTGCTTTTATGTGTGGGTGAGTGAGAGAATGGTGAGTGAGTATGCCTTGTGAAAGGAAGTTTATCCTTGTTAGAAAATGGCCAAGAAAAGCTTGCTGATGTAATTTTGGTAAAATGGAATATATGTAAAAACGGACACACATAATAATAGGGTTGCAGTGTGAATCGGCTTGGCAAGCTTGCACACAAAGTCGGGCTGTCATCCATGCTTCATAGCTGTTTGCTTTCTCTCCTCAGGTGCTGCCATACTGGGGTAACCCTCATGACCGAAAGGTGATCCGAAAGTTCTGGAGCCAGGTACAGTGAAGTCCTGTTTATCACCATGTGCTTTTTGGGGGTGGGGCATAAGACGGCCCCTCCCCCACGCTACCCCTCCCCTGCGCTGACCCCCTGTGCTTCTGCCCACAGAAAACCCTCTACACGCAGGATGCCCCCTTCCATGTGGTCATCACCAGCTACCAGCTAGTGGTGCAGGACGTCAAGTATTTCCAGCGAGTCAAGTGGCAGTACATGGTGCTGGATGAAGCCCAGGCCCTGAAGAGCAGCACCAGGTGCGATGAGCCTGACAGATGAGATGGGTTTGGGGCCACTTACCTTTGGCAGAGGATATAAGGAAAACAGTGAATGGCAGCTTCCTGTGCGCGTGAAGATTTCTGGTGGTGCTAGTCTCTGTCCACAAGCTGTGGAAAATCAGAGAAGAATCTGGCGTTTGCGGGTGGGAAGCAGGATGGTGCTCAGAAAGCTGTCAGGAATTGGCTTAACTTCATTTGCTTCATTTAAAAACATACCGCTTTTTAAATGGGTGAAAATTCTATGTTACTCGTAAGTCATATGAAATAAGTCATGGTCCTTGCTGGTCTGTCCTCACTGCCTCTTTCCACAGTGTGCGCTGGAAGATTTTGCTGCAGTTCCAGTGCAGGAACAGGCTGCTGCTAACGGGGACGCCCATCCAGAACACCATGGCGGAGGTGCCCCCTTCATTCTCACCTTGCTGGAATGGATAGCAGAGCCAGCGATGCCCCCTGCTGGTGTATAACAGCGCTGCTTCGTCTTGCTTTGTTTCTTAGCTCTGGGCTCTTCTTCATTTCATCATGCCCACGCTCTTCGACTCGCACGAGGAGTTCAACGAGTGGTTTTCCAAGGACATCGAGAGCCACGCTGAAAACAAGTCCGCCATAGACGAGAGTGAGTGTTTGGCGCATGACTTCCCTGGGAGGGGCTGCGCTGCACGGCCAAAGCAAACCCACCCGATGGAGGAATGCGAGCTGTTTCCCAGAATTTATGCACTATTCCTATTCTATTTCTGCGTTAAATATTTGACATAATATGACAGCCATTGAAATGAAGTCATTAATATTTCTGGAGATGAGAGGCAGTTGTTGAATTTGTGTCTCTACGATGGTTTTTAAAGCTTCAGAAAATGCCAGTGTGGTGGTTAAAGTCTTGCGGTTTGTGCCCCAGATCAGCTGTCCCGGTTACACATGATCCTGAAGCCCTTCATGCTTCGGAGGATCAAGAAGGACGTGGAGAATGAGCTGTCTGATAAGGTATTTTCGCTACTCTCAGCTTTCTCATGTTACAGTTTTAACAGTCAGCATAGTAGGTTTATATTTTATGTTGTTTTATACTTTTTTATTGGGACATATGAGTAGATATTTTGATCTGATTTACTTCCAGCTTAGTCGGTCACTCTGTTCTTCCAGCTGTTGCAAATTGTCCGTCTGTAGTGAGTCTCTCTTCTCAAACTGCAGCAGTGATGGCAGCTAATACACTGAAGATGGGCTGTGGGGCCCTGAGGTCAGTCTCCTCAGGCCGCTTATCCGTCTGCCTCCCTGTAGATCGAGATCCTGTCCTACTGCCAACTGACTGGCCGGCAGCGGCTGCTCTACCAGGCGCTGAAGAACAAGATTTCCATTGAGGACCTGCTGCAGTCGTCCACTGGCACGGCCCAGCAAGCCCAGAGCACCACCAGCAGCCTCATGAACCTCGTCATGCAATTCCGCAAGGTAGGGGGCACTGTTAGGGTAAGGTCGTCAGAGTAGGGTGCGCTGTTGTTCCTTAGGGTGGGGTCGTCAGAGTAGGGTGCGCTGTTGTTCCTTAG
>JAODJW010000039.1:376152-399581 GCA_026777045.1 Hyperopisus bebe | reverse complement strand
TTCTAATTTCTGTCCTAACATTTTACTTGGACTTAAACTAAAGCTACTTAATTTAAACCCCAAAATAATTTAATTTCTGGGGGGGGGCAGAGGGAGACAGTGACAGAGTGATAGTGGGAGAGTGAGGGAGTGCAGTGAGAGAATAGGAGCGTGACAGTGGGAGAGAGAGTGAGAGTGGCAGTGAGGGAGTGACTGAGAAGGTGAGAGTGACAGTGAGAAACTGAGAGCAGCAGTGTGACAGTGAGAAAGCGACAGTTAGAAATTGAGGGAGTGACAGTGGGAGAGTGAACGAGTGACAGTGAGAGAGTGGCAGTGTGACAGAGAGTGAGGGAGTGACAGTGGAAGAGAGGGAGTGACAGAGTGAGGGAGTGATAGTGGGAGAGTGGCAATGGGAGAGTGAGGGAGTGACAGTAAGAGAGTAAGTGGACATAGGAGGGATGTTGGAGAGTAACAGTCAGGATTACATTGTTTTGTTAAGCTGTGAAGTTGAATATGATCAGAGGAGTAAAACTAATATAAAACACAGTTAAACAAGGCAAAAAATCACGTCACAGCTAAATAAATTGTGTATTTATATGAAACAGCACTGCCCCCCATGGAGAAAGTCACAGTGTTTTCCCAGTGAAGGTGCAGATCTCTGTACAGTGATTTTGCCCCAGCTGCTCTGCTCACCGCCCCCTTCCTCCGGCCCTGACATGGCTGCCCTTCCTTCCTCGCCCTTTACCCCCCAGATCTCCCTGAGCAGCGAGCTGCAGCCCGGCTCCATCCCTCCCGACGAAAGCAGCAGTGACATGCTTGTCATTGTGGATGACCCGGTGTCGTCCGCCCCGCAGTCTCGAGCCACCAACTCGCCGGTGTCTGTGGCCGGTTCCGTGTCGGACAACATGAACGGTGAGCTGTGTTCATGCGGGTCTGACAGGAAGTAGAACCATCCAAAACGAAATCATTCAAAGTAAATGTTAACCACTACTTATAGAAACTGTATGAATATATACAAGTTATTACGGACACGTATTACTGCCACGACATAATAAAAAATATATTCTCATAATTGAAGATTATGAAAATATTACATTATAACGTGAAAACATCACGTTAAAATGAGAAATCGTATCACGTGATAACGTGAAAATATCATGTTATAATGAGAAAGCCTATCCTGATAGGATTAGAAGTTAAATTGATCAGGGGCGGTGTTATGCATCCCCTTTGATTTGGCATTTCTGCAGCTCCCACCATCAGCTACATGAGAGACATGTGCCCTCGCCAACTTCATGTGCACTGAGCCCAGCATCAAGCACATTCTCTTATTTGGAGACAAGTGTCATCTGAGCTACATGGTGCAACACTATTTAATATATATGAGGTACCCTGAGCAAGGTACCGCTGAATTAGCTGCCCCCTGCTATGTCACATATGGGTTAAATGCAGAGGACACATTTCGTTGTTGTGTGCCGTGGTGTGTCAACAATGACAATTAATCACTAAGTTCTAAAAATTCTAAATATATATATGTGTGTGTGTGCATATATATATGTATATATATATGTATATATATATGTGTGTGTGTGTGTGTGTGTGTGTAGACACACACTATTTTAGCCATAGATTAGAACGAGACACAGACGTTTTAAGAAGATTTATTTTTTTCATGACGAGGTGTTACCGTGCATCTGATACTGTTTTGAACTTTTCGATCGATATTAATAGGCGTTTGACAGCCTGTTAAGTAACAAACCGTTTTCAGATCCGCAACTTATATTAGGTTTATGCTCTATATCTATACTTTAACAAAATACAATGTTGTATGATGTGTTGCATACGTTTTATGAGTTTACATACACAGAAACGATCATTTACACGTTACAAAAGAGAGCTTTCCTTTCGCTGTTTTCAGTGGTGTGCGCTCCTGACACAGGCATGCATTCTATGGCAGGCATGTGGCCTAACACCGCCCCTGATTTAACCTCTCCTGATAGCATTAAAAGTTTTCTCGTTATAATGTAATATTTTCATGTTATGATGTGATACAGTTTCATGTTAAAACATGTTTTCACGTTATCGCGTGATACGATTTCTTGTTTTGATGTGATGTTCTCACATTATAATGTCATATTTTCACGTTACAACATGATAGTGAGAATATTTTTCTTATTATGTCGTGGCAGTAATAAGCTTCCGTAAGTGATATGAGTTGGTATCATTAATCCATTTGGGCTGCAATCCTTTATTGAGCATACCTACTGTATATTTTCTGTACTGCCCAAGTATTGGCCTGTCACCTGCATAGGAGAATGTCTGTCTGTCTGTCCATCTGTCTGTCTGTTTTTTCTGCCTCTCTGTCTGTTTTTGTCTGCCTATCTGTCTGTCTATGTCCGCCTGCCCATCTGCCTGTCTGTGGGTCTACCTGTGTCTGTCTATCTGCTTGTCTTTTTATGTCAGTCATCCTGTCCCTGTCTGCCTGTCTGACTGCCAGATTACCTGTGTCTGCCTACTTGTCTTTCTCTGTGTCTGCTTGCCTAGCTGCTAGTCTGTATCTGTCTGTCTGCCTGTCCATCTGGCTGTCAGTGTCTATCTGTTTCTGCCTGTTTGTCTGTCTGCTTCTCAGTCTCTGTCTCCCTGCCTATCTGCCTGTCTTTCTCTATGGCTGTGTACTTGCCTGTCTGCCTGTCTTTAACTGCCTGTCTGTCTCTTATTCTTCCTTTCTGCCTGCCTGTCTGTCTGTCCATCTTCTGGCACTAACCCCATTCTAAATTTATCTTCCTTCCCAGGTGTTTCTGCTCAGGACACCTCCAGTCCAGGTCGTGGGAGGGGGGGCCGGAGTCGGGGCCGACCCAAGGGCTCGGGAGGAGGAGGGAAGTCCGGGGGGAAAGGGCGTGGCCGGAAGTCCACGGCAGGCAGTGCAGCAGCAATGGCAGGGGCCATGGCGGGGGCAGCGGCAGCATCAGCGGCCGCTTATGCAGCGTATGGCTACAGCGTAGCAAAAGGTACGGGAATCATGACCCTGACCCTATAATCTGTGTGATAGGGATTGTGTGCCAACACCCTGTCACTCCCATCTGCCCTCAGGGATGCAGGCATCCGGATCCCTGCCACCCTCGCTGGCCCGTCCCACAGCTGCCACCTTCATGCCCAGCGGGACGTCCGCCGCTCTGAGCGGCACCCAAAACAAGAGCACGGCTTTCGGCAAACGCTGAACTCTCAGGGCGTTTTCGGCCCTATTGTCCCTTATCTTCCTCTATGGACTCAGGGCAGGTGGGGTGGCGGTTGCAGGCAGAATGAACCCCCACTCACCAGCTCGCATTGAGAGATCTTATGTAAAAAAACAAATCATTTGCTGTCAGTCCTTAAATGCCTTCGTATCGTGGAGGGCCAGTTACCCTTTCAGATGCAGAGACGACTTTCAGCATTCTGTCCCTTGTAAGTAAGTTAAGGAGATTGTAATTGGTGATTTTTTAAAGATTTTAGGTTATTGTAATATGAGCTAAAACAAAACAGTCTAGATGGTTTTAAATGCCAGTTTTGCAGTTTACGTAGCTTTGAGTGAAGTTCAGCACATACCCGTCTGGTTCCTTTGTGTCGCATTTCCCGGGGATCCGCCCAGTGAGCCGAGATGTCCCCGTGACACTGCTTGCTTTTGTCTGCAGACTGGCAGCAAGTCAGAGATACGTTTGTCTGATAGCACTTCCTGTTACTAAATATCCATGAGAATCAGGGGGGTGTGCTTTATTATTATTATTGTTGTTGTTATTATTATTATTATTATTATTAAGCTTTGTAATTAAAATCAAATGTAGAAATGTACATTTTTTTTCCACTGTATTTGCACTTTAATACGGTGAGGTCTACTTGTGCCAAACCCTGCCCTGTCCTCATCCCAGACGTTATGCTGCAGGGACCAGCAACATGAATGAAAGGAGGACCTGCGACACTGAGGGGGACACAGGGGGGGGGTGCTGAAGGGGACACTGAGAGGGACGCAGGGGGGTGCTGAAGGGGACACTCAGAAGGACGCAGGGGGGTGCTGAAGGGGACACTGACAGGGACGCAGGGGGACTCTGAGGGGGACACTGACAGGGACGCCAGCAGTACACAGTAACACCTGAGCAGTGCTCATTTGGCATAGTACAGAAACCCATTTAGTACAACAGTTTAAGGGCTAAATCATTTTTTTTTTGATTCCCTGTTGGGGGTCTCAGCCCCCTCTTAGAGGAAGAACAAAAAACGCATTGTGATCATTGTTCTTATATAGTGATCATTTAAAAATGTTGACTTTTTTTTTCTTGCTGAGCCACTTAAACTGTTTACACATCGGACCCTGATTAGTAAATTGCATCACTGTTGATCTATTTCGTATTTTATGTTTTATATTTTTGCTGTAAAAATGTTTTCTGTAAAAAGTTAAGATCTCAACTAATACAATTAAACGTATCCATTTGCAGAGTATTTACTCCACATTGTTCAAAGAGGCGAGTGAAATTGTCACAAGTTAAGCACTGATTTCCTTTGTCCCACACTTCAGGAGACATGCTAATTGAATTACACTGTGTGTAAGATAATGGACAGGGGAACTGCAGTTAGAATGGATCAGTATTAAGCTACTTCAGAGGTTCATCCATATTGAAATTGTTGTGTACTATTAATCAGACTGAAGATGTTAAATATCTGCTTTGGGAATGAAAACGGAGGGTGTCTGAATAATTAGGGCGGGCGGTGGGCTGGACCACAGGGTCAGGTTAGCATCTTGCTTTCAGTTTTCTGAAATAAGCTTGAATGTCAACAAGGTAACTCCATAAATCGTCCTTCCGCTACGCCAGCCCACTCACCTCTGAGGGCACTGAGCTGATCAGACCAGCGATCCTTCACATGAATCAAACAGCGCCTCTTATTAGATATGTCTATCAAAAACTGTGGGTATTACCGTTTGTATTATGATATACGTATTAATTTATATCCATATAGATTCTGAATTGTGAAATCTTTGTAGGATTTCTCCAACTTTCATAATGGAAAAATGTATAAAATACAAGAAAAAGCTATGGATTTTTTTCCTGTTTTATTCTGTCTACTGCTAAATGAATAAATGACTCGGTCAATTGTCTGTGGTGACGAGAAACACTACATCAATTGGGGTTGCCATACTTCCATATATAAATAGATCAAGTGCAAATTATGCCGCGTTTTGATTAATGTCAGCTGGCTGTCATGTGGGGTCATGGCCGGCACTGACCTGCTTGGTGAAAACAATTTGTAGGCATCATAATTAAATAAACACTTGGCACCAATGCTATTCTTAAATTAAATGAATCTCAGCTGGCAAGCAAAACAAACCCAGGTCACTGGTGAACCAAAGTGCAGAACAGTATTTGTAAGATGCAGGCAGAAAACAGAAGCAGATGTACAGTGATCATGTGGAAACACTTTATTGACATTTTCTTCCATTAGATATGTGCACACAGGTACCACAGTAGACACTCAGCATCAGACTCCACAAAACTGCTGAACAGCACTGACATTGAAGCTACAGCACCATATGATGATGACTATTAATGAAGAGCAGCAGTACATCTGAATCTTTGTTCTCTACAGACTGGACACATGTCATAGCTAGACTGCAGAGGCTGGAGGCTAACCCAGGAGGTAGTGCACCAGGTGTAAGGTGCAGGCCTCGATGGAGAAGAGGTGCCGGTCTTCTACCTCGGGGCACTGCTGCCTCATGAACTGAGCCAGACGGAGGAGATATTCGATGTTGTGTCCGGCCTTGCCCTTGCAGACTGCGATCTGGGCGGCGATCTCCCTGTGGCCTGCGCGTCCCAGGTAGTTGGCTGCATCTGCAGTGGCGATGTAGACCAGCGCCCGGTGGTGGGGCTGACTTTCACCCCGAGGCACAAACTCCACCGCCTTGGTGACATATCCACCAAGCACAGCCTCTCTAACATTCAGGTACTTCATGGATTCCTCGATCTGGGAGCCAGTCACTTCATAAGCCACGCCCCACGTGCAGGCCTACAGGACAAAGCCAAGCAGAGGTCAGTCAGGAAAGAGGAATCATGCCATATCAGGTAAACATTCACCTTTATTGTAAATACGCTGACAATTTGTGAACTCTACAAAAGCATGATCTGCGATGAGACAGAAGGAAATAAATTATATAAAGGCTGCCGTCATGCCATTACGACAATGCTGGAAGGAAAAGAAGAACACTTACGTCATCATCTTCAACCAAAGTCACCACCCGACCGGGCTAGAAAGAGAAACGTCAGAAAAAAATATAAGTATAGCGATGTTTCTCATATTCATTTAAAGCTCATATTTTAGTCATATGATGTATTTCAACGTCGACAGTATTAATAATTACATAGTGTAAGATCAATGATTCGCATTGCAACCATTTTTAAAGCAGCTTACCATTTCGTCGTTTCCACGGTGAAAATTGTCCCCGTGCCAAAACCGTCTCTTGTAGCCTTGGATATACCCGACTTTGCTCCTTTTGTATTTAAAATCGGGTTTCCAAACCAAGGAACCGTACCCGAATATCCACAGGCTCTTCTCCGACAGTATGTCTTTTGACTTCATTGTGGTTAGGTTTTACAGATGTGTTGATGGAGTAGAGTACAAACTAGGTGGCAAATTCAAGGTGCTGAATATTTCCTTCGATCGAGCAGTAGTGGTATTGGATGGCTCGCAGAAATACCGCGGACGGTATTTGAGCCTAACTGCTGAGCAGTTTTAGCGGTGCAGCTTTGCCTTGTACGATGCATGCCGATGCAGTAGTGTTACCGCATTTTCAAATTACAGAATCATTTTGATCTCTAATTCGAGCAAAAATGATTAAAAGAGTAATAACTGTTACTATCAAACCGCTTACACTAATTGCCAGTAACTAGATAAATCTTAAACGACTATAATCTCCCTTACTGCTGTCTACTCGGTCTTAACTTAAGACAACGTACCCTAAATGTTACACGCCTTCAATATGAAGGAATTCCACCGGCTACAGTCGCTTCCTGTGGCTCGTTTGAGATGTTCTGTTATATATATACATGGGTTCCGCATAGCGTGTGAGGCCTATTTAAAGAATAACCAATCATATTGCAGAACTTGAGATGAGAAAGTAATTTTAACCAATCAAATCCCTCTACAAACAGAACAACGCGTCCCAAGGATTTTAAGCATTTCTATTGGGCAAACGAAGCATGAACATATAACGGCATTACTGGTAAAATCAAGTGTCAGTCAAAAGAGCTCGTTCTAGATTGGATTGCAATACTGTCATTTATAATTCTTTTTTTTTTTGCAATCGGCTGATGCAACAAGACGCAGTGTTTCAGTCAGTGGAAAGCAGGCAATGACCTCAAATATTGCATCAGTTGATTTTACTGCAGTGTCAAGAAGCATTTCCAGTAATAACAAAGACGACTGAAGTAATATCCATCTGAAGATGATATTACTTTAAAGAACAATACTAGTAATTTAATATAGTATTTGATCGAATACTTTATAATATTACATGTATAATGGAATTTAATAAAACACTGCAGTGTACTAGATTGATGGATAAGCGAATATTAATATTTAATGGTGCAAATGGAAATATAAGTTTATAAATACTTGTATACAAATTGAAAGCAACTTGTAACGTGTGGTAAAATGGTTTTAAACCGAAACATGGGTTTTTTCGCATGGAAATTCTTTCAAACAGCTATATTCTGTGTGTGTTGAAACGACAAACTAATAGGTATAATGCATGGATGGTTTAATAAGACATCGTAATTATAGTGTAGTTTGACATATAAAATTTAATAGCTAAATGAAGTTCGATTTTATCAAGTCCCACTGGTCCTATTTTTTTGTGTACACAGCTAAAACGTAATTAATGTGTAAATGGTTACAAACGACGTAGGTTGTATATGTTCCGAAACAGCGCATGCTCCGTTGTCGGCTGGAAAACACTTTGCTCCGTGTTTTATTTTGTAATATTTCGCGAGCTGCTTCCAAATTCCAAGCAGAGCTATTACCAGTAGCTGCTGCATTATATATTAGTCAAAGAATTATTTTAACAGTGACTGTTCTATTTTGGACTCTTGGAAAAAATGACTGGATGTAAACAGGTAGTTAAGTTGTTGCAGGTGAGTGGGAGGTAGGTAGTGTACGAAATGGGGGCAAAACCGTCACTGTTGGGGTACTTGAGCAAGGCCCTTAACTACAAAAACTGACCAGGGTATACGTCAAACGGCTGACCACTCACTCTCACCTCAGACTTTGCTCTCATCTATCTGTCCCTCTCATGGAGAGCAAGAAGGGATATATTAGTGTCGCCAACTTTGGTCAGCTGGCTGGAGTGAGAATCAGAACAAACTTCATTAATCCCAAAGGGAAATTGCTTCAAGACAGTCTGCACAGGCATTTACACATATGTAACAGTTTCATTACCTTGTAAATAGTATGTAGAGTTTGCAAACTACCCCAACACTTTTGATGTAGCTAATTTTTGGTTTATAATGGAATAATACATATTTGCCATAAGGTTTCTTGCATGAGTGTCAATCAGAAAGTGTGTCACACCCGATGCGTTAGAGCTGGCTATCCTGTAACTGTCAAAATGTGAAATCTTTCCAAAAGGTGTGAAACAAACAATACTGTCCTAACTTACTTGTGACACACCCTTAATTAACAGCAGTTTCACAACATGCATAGAACCTTTAAGTTATATGCATGTCAGATGTATTGATACAAAATAAGTGTGAACGTCAAAAACAGTTTCGTTTGTATAACCGAATTCATATGTTTATCAAAGCATGCTGTTGATATTGTAATACAGGGGCCCTGGGTCTTCTGGTGCTGAGATTCTGCTGAGCGCCCCCACCCACCAGCAGAAAATTTTGTCAATTAAGTTACATTAAAAACATTTCAATAAAACAGGGAATCTGACTGCTAACTAGCTATCTCATGTCCGTTTCACAAGAAAAGTAGTAAAATATCAGTTTTAATGTTAGTTTCAATGACTATAATACAGAGGTATTTCTTGTGATATTATTCAGTCTCTCTTTTGCAGCCCCTAATCAAATGGTGCCCTAAGCAGTCGCCGATGTTGCCTATAAGCAGGCAGGCCCGGTTCAAATTGATACTATAAGAATAGTTCATTAGCGGTGAATCGGTAGGATAATCCGCACTATGACTCAGCAGAGCCGAGTCACCTGCAGCTATTATTTGATATGAAATATGATGTGTTATCTATCTTATATTAAGAAGCAGTGATTCTTCATGCCAGAAACAGGAGCATATGTAACACTTCACTTTCAGTACAACAAAGTGGTGTGTGACTTCCTCATTGTTTCTAACACACTGCTTTTATTCTACATTACTGTACATGGTTTCTTCATTGTTTATAACACACTGCTCACAGTATATATTACTGCATGTGATTTCCTGTGTTACTGTAACTTTCTTGTTAACACCTATTTTCCAATATCCTCTCCACTTTCTACCGATGCACTTTTGAAGGCATCCTAACCAGCTGCATCTCAGTGTGGTACAGTAACTGCACATCAGCTGACCAGAAGGCCCTGCAGCGGCTCGTCAGGTCGACGCAGAACATCATCAGTGCCCAGCTCCCTGCAATAAAAGACATCTACCACAAACAGTATCGGTACCCAGCTCCCTGCAATAAAAGACATCTACCACAAACAGTATCGGTACCCAGCTCCCTGCAATAAAAGACATCTACCACAAACAGTGCCTTTGCAGAGGTCTCAGCATCAGCAGGGACCCCTCCCACCCCAACCACGGTCTCTTCTCCCTCCTGCCCTTTGGGAGGCGCTACCGGAGACTCAGTGCCCGTACTTCCAGGCTCAGTAACAGCTTTTTACCTCAAGCTGTTTAGCCACCTGAACTGACTACTCACTGAACGCTGAACTCTTCTCACTCACTCGTACTTATACCACTCCTCCCCTACACACACACACACACATTCAATGATCTGTACTGTATTCACATCGGCTGCTTTCAGCTTCATATTAGAACCGTGCAGCACCAATATCCTCTCAAAAATACATAGCATAAATATTCATTGTGCAACGTTTAAAAAAATGCATGTGCTGTACTTCTATTCGTATTAACAACTTCCAGCTTTACATTAGTCCACATGCGTACCGCGGCTTCATCTGCCCCTTTCCAAATGTTGCTCGGGTGAAACACACAAACACACAAAGGTTCCACGTTTGCAATCATTCAGCACATTTGCGTACTGAACCGAAAGACCCGTACTGAAATTTTTCGGTACGAATACATGTACCGTTAAACTCTTAGTTGATATGTATATCTGTACAACCTGTATGTGTAATTTATTTATGCATATATAATCTATCTATAATGTACTTAACATATGTCTAATTTCTGTATGTTATATATGTATATTTACATAATTCCCTTCCCTGTCCCCCTATGTCTCCCATGTTTATTATGTTCTGGTGAAGCCACTACTCTTTTCATGTAAACACATGCCTACACATTGTGTTAATGACAATAAAAATGTATTGAATTGAATTTAATTGAATTGTCATTGCTATCTAATTGTCACCAAAGGTTTCAAGGTGATTCAAGCTATGCTGTTTTGAGAGACTATTCTAATGTATGATACTGTGTGTTACTGCATGTGATTTCCTCATTGTTTCTAACACACTCCTCACAGTCCGTGTTACTGTGTCTTGCTTATCATTGCCATCTAATGGCCCCAAAAAATTGCAAAGTTATGTAAACTATGCTAATTTGAGAGATTATTCTAAGGTAGTATGGTAGTATAAATATATAATATTTACTGGATCCCATTTGGCACTCGCGTCAACATCAAATCCTTGGTGCTGGATTACTGATCCATTAATGGACTGGCACCCATCTCCAGCAAAAGGCTGGTCATGACCTATGTCCCATCTTGTATTCTTTGGTAAGCAAACCAGTGCCGCTTGGAGGTCCCTCCATGTGGGCAGTCTCACCCCAGCTGTTTCTCACCTGTGGTCCCCTGATGTCGGAAGGTGCCACCGAACCACGTCTGGTCATCACATCCCCTCTGTGCTTTCAAAAAATGCCTGAAGACCCATCTGTTCTTGGAATTCTTCTGGCAACCTGATGGTTCCTTGAATGCTCTTCTGCTGTGGTCCTGCTCCAGGCCTGTTTACGCCTCTGCGTGGGATTTCATTGGAAGCTCAGCTTAACCATACTTACTGTAAGCCTCGTTGATCCCTGGACAGCATTTGTATTTGTATGTTCTATTTGCTTTACATGTCACTTTGTACAAAACTAAATATGTCTGCTAAATATGTAAATGTAAATAATAAAGTAATAATAATTTTTCTACAACCAATTTTCACATAGGAGGGGCACCCTAGACAGGACACACCAGTCCATCTCAGGGCATGCACTCACAATCACATACTATTTCAAGTGTTATTGGCCTTTTTGAGTTTTGGTGACCAGTGATGGAAAATATGTGTCATTAAATGTGGGATGTTTCCATGTTAAACATAAACACAAATTACAATGTTATGTTATTAATTATATGCACACATTTCAGGAAGAAAATGTGACCCTTTTTGCCGTTTATGAGAGAATTTCCTGAATGAAAGGCTTTTGGAATTACAGCATTGAGAAGCAGTGCGTGAGGAAAAACAGTCAGGCCAGTGTGTTCTGCGTTTTAATCAGAACGGATGAGGAAAGTTATGTCATGCAGTGACAAACAGGATACTGTGATTGTAACACAATGAAAATGCTTGGCTGTATGCTGGAAACCCAAAGGCTGGGGCTGCCTCGGTCAGGAACGCTCTCCGTCTGTTGGTGGGAGCCGGGGCTGCCTCGGTCAGGAACGCTCGCCGTCTGTTGGTGGGAGCCGGGGCTGCCTCGGTCAGGAACGCTCTCCGTCTGTTGGTGGGAGCCGGGGCTGCCTCGGTCGGGAACGCTCTCCGTCTGTTGGTGGGAGCCGGGGCTGCCTCGGTCGGGAACGCTCTCCCTCTGTTGGTGGGAGCCGGGGCTGCCTCGGTCGGGAACGCTCTCCCTCTGTTGGTGGGAGCCGGGGCAGGCCGCAGCCCAGCTTCCTCACAAAATGTGTGGCCGAGTGCACGAGGCCTCCTTTATACACAGAAACTCAGGGATCTTAGAATAAACAGGATGTGTCAACTGAGCTTCTGGATTTATTGCCTCTAAAATTAGTTTTGCTGCCCCTCTTGGCACATTTTCTCTGTTTGCCAAATATCTTGAAAATCAACTAGACAGTAAGATTCAAATGAACTTCTTAATAGTTTATTTTGGTTTGTCACATAGTAGAATTTATTGCATTATACAGTTTTTATGATCGTTTTTTTTTTTTGCCTCCTGAACTTTTTTTTATAGTTCTGTATTTGTTATTGTTCTTCATAGGGGGAGACAATGTTCTTGCATTTAAAGAGCCAAATGCTGAAATTGCTTCAAATTCCAAAAGCATTGTGTCATGCCCTCGTAAGCTCACCAGCTGATCAGCGGAGATCGGATGCACCTGGGGATGACTCCTTATAAGGGCTTGCCCCACTGTGAGGTATTGTTGATTCATGCAACAGTGATTCTGAGTGATTCTTTCTTGTCTTCCATGCAGCCCTGACCCAGCCTCCCTGTCGTGCTCCTATTCCTGTATGAACTCCCCGGATCCCTGCCATGTGTAATTCTCCCTCATGTGCCTTCTTCATCGGACTGACCCGCCTAGCTTCCTCGACCCTACGCTCACTACCCCGACCACGATCTGGCTTGCAGTTTCTGTTTGCCCCTTGCGTAAACCTTTTGCGGTCATAATGCTTTGTGCCTTTTCAAGTGTTCTGTGGTGGGACAGAATATCTCGCTGCACAAATGGATCCAGCAGATGTTCAACACCAGCTGCAAGACACCCTGGGGCAAATTGATCAGCTTACCAACCTGGTCGGTCAGCTTCAGAGACTCCCTGTGCTTTGTCCACACTATCTCCCACTGAAGCGGAGCCAATGCAGCTGGGCCGCACCCCACTCCACCCTGCAGCGCGACAATGCCGCATGCAGCTGGGCCGCGCCCCACTCCACCCTGCAGCGCGACAATGCCGCATGCAGCTGGGCCGCGCCCCACTCTACCTTGCAGAGCGACAATGCCGCATGCAGTTGCACCTGTGTTTTACTGTGGAGAGGCTGGCCACCTGATCCGCATCTGTCCAGTTTGCCTGGGCTCTTCCCTGTCCCTTTAGGCTCAGGTAGGGGTGCTGGGTCTTCTCACTATCTTAGCTAAGCAGATGGCTGTCCCATTGTCCTTTTCCTGGTCAGGCGGTCAGTTTGATTGGCGGGCCCTGGTGGATTCTTGTGCTGTGGGGAACTTCATTGACCGGCAACTTGTGATACTCCGTTCCATCTCCTTGGAGACCCTGTTATTGGTTTACAGAGTTGATGGTGCCTGCCTTGCTGCAGGTCAGGTACTCCACCATACCAGCCCACTCCGGATGCAGGTGAGAGCCACCCACGGGGAGGAGATCCAGTTTTGTTTTCATCCACCATGAGATGGGCTTATCCTAGGCCACCCATGGTTACAACGCCATAACCCACACATAGATTGGAGGAGGGGAGAGATCCTTACCTGGACCCTGTTGTGTTTCACCCACTGTATCATGTTCCCCTGTCTAGTGTCATTCGTAGAAAGCCCCCTTCCAGAAGGACACGCCCAGATTCCACCAGAGAAGAGTGACTTCGCAGATGCCTTCAGTAAATCTCAGGCCTTTGGGCTACCGCTACACTGCAGTTTGGACTATGCCATCAAATTAGATGAGGGTGCCACCTGGCTAAGAGGACGCCTCTACGCACCATCCCAACCCGAGGAGGAGGCCATGAGGATGTATATAAAGGAGGCCCTCGCTCAAGGTATCATCCATTCCTCTACCTCTCCCATCTCCTCAGGCATCTTCTTGGGAAGGAAGTCTGAGAACCTGTATCGACCACCAGGGCCTCATTGACATCACCCGCAAGCATTGGGAGCCCCTGCTTCTAGTTCCCCCAGATCTGGAGCAACTTTGGAAGGTCACCAAACTAGACCTGTGGAGCACTTACAATCTATTGCGCATTTGAGAGGGCGACGAATAGAAAACATCTAGTGGTGGTGATGAAGGACAGTATGAGTGTCTTGTCATGCCATACGGATTGCTAACAACCCGTCCATTTTCCAGAATTTTATGTGCCAGGTGTTGGCTGACATGCCCCATCGCTTTGATATAATGTACATTGACAATATCCTCATCTATTCCCCTTCTTTCAATGTCCATATGGGACACGTCTGACAGGTGCAAGACAACCACCTCTATGTGAAAGGCGAGAAGTGTGAATTCCAACTCTTGGGGTCCCAGATCCAACCCGGAGGTGTGGGGATGGATAAGGGGGAGGAAAAACCATTTGGGAGTAAGCCCAAACCCTGCACGGTGAAAGACCTCCAGCAGTTCTTAGGCTTTGCCAATTTCTACCACTGGTTTATTCATGGTTTCAGTACTGTGGCTGTCTCCAGGGGGGCACACATCCCCTGTGGTCCTGGACTTCACATCCATGACCAAGGCAGCTCTGGAGACACTTGCCTATTTAGGACCGCACCCATCCTCCAGCAACCAGACCTCTCAACATCCTTTTTGGTGGAAGTTGATGCCTCTGCGATATAACTGTAAACCAGAATTTCAGTACTCTCTTTTATGGTTAAGATTGATTTGTTGATTTGTACTTATTACTTCAAAAAGAAAAAAATTGTTATTTGGTCCATTAACAGCTTAATGCAGAACAGTTTCTGTAGATAGTTCACAGGACACCAGCTCATCTGCCTTATGTGTCTGTGGGATTATTGTGCCAGTGCTACTTCACATCATGATTGTCAGTGGCATCATGATGCTTCACTGGCCATGCAGTGAAGGGAAGGTCAATGGCTGCAGTGAAGGGGCTGTGTGCTGCACAGGTGGGGCTGTGTGCTGCACAGGTGGGACTATGTGCTACAGTGAAGGGGCTGTGTGCTGCACAGGTGGGGCTATGTACTACAGTGAAGGGGCTGTGTGCTGCACAGGTGGGGCTATGTGCTACAGTGAAGGGGCTGTGTGCTGCACAGGTGGGGCTATGTGCTACAGTGAAGGGGCTGTGTGCTGCATTGAAGGAACGATGCTGCAGGGGAGGGACTGCGTGCGGCATTGAAGGGGCCACTAAACTCATAGCCCAAGAATTACAACACAACAAAAAAAATTACACTTTTCCAGAGATGAGTTTGAAATAATAGCATTTACATTTGGTAGTTGTTCCTTAAACAGGCACTATGTACAAAATCATCCGTTAAAACACTGCTGAAGTACTGAAATGAAAGTACAGTCTCACATGGAGTGACACCTGACTGAGTCACGTCCAACTTCTGAGGTGCATAGTAAATAATACACACTGATAAAGAGACGCCTGAAAGCGGATCTAGCAGGATGTTAGCAGGTGACAGTGAGTAACAGCGTAGAGTAACAGCATAGAATAACAGCGTAGAGTAACAGGTGCAGGCCAGAGCTGCCAGCCATACAATGACACACTGCCCATGTCTGACCCGTAATACAGTTTGCATGCAGTAATGTATAGACGATGGACAGCTACCATACTGAGATACACCCAAACTGACTTGAGTGCAGTGGGCCGCAGTGGGCCCCCGGTCCCAAATCCAAACACAAGTCAATGCAAGGATGTAGTACATTATTATTAGCTAGTGACTGAAGTGATCCAGGCTGCACTAGAGCTGGGTGATAAATCGATTAATTCGAATTTACAGTTCAGGATGATGTGTTTTCATGAAAATCGATTTTATTACTTTTTTACACACTAGCGCCAAAAGCGGAACTAATGCGACGCACCATTCTTCACAGGTAAATTAGCACGCCGCACCCAAACACTGTAGCAGATTCACTAACAACATGGCAATGACAGGGGAAAAGCTGGCGCTTGTGCTCAAGAAAGGTGTTGCTACGTCTGTAATATGGAATTGGTTCGGTTTTGTGCCGTCGGACACAGACCAAACAAGTCCTCGTTGCAAAGACTTTAAAAACTGTCGCAACCAAAGGAAGCAGCACGACTAATTTATTCCAGCACGTAAAGCAGAGGCACGCAGCGGAGTGGGAGAAGTGCCGCTCCCAGCGAAACGAAAATAGCCGCAGCACCAGCACAACAGTTAAGCAAGCAATATTGGTGTTGACACATTTTCGAACTGTGTGTCATATGACAAGAATGGGGCACGATGGAAGGCGATAGCAAACGCTGTCGCGATGTATAGTGCAAAAGACATGGTGCCCATACATACTGTGGAAAAGCTGGGATTCATTAACATGCTAAAAGTTTTAGACCCGAAGTACGTGCCTCATTTTTCTTAACACTGGCAATTTTTCAAAAGCTTTCTTTTGCACTATGTCAAGCCCAATGGCATAAAGTATTTACTTAATACCAAGCTGACGTGATAAAATTGTGTGTTTTTCTTTCTATTATTATTACAATATTACTTATTACTTTTATAAGTTTGAGGGTGTATTGTGTTGTTGCCAGTTTGAAAATAAGCTATAGAGAAAGCTTTCTAAAAGTGTTTACAATGGCGTGGTCTGCCATCTCACTTACAAGCATCTTTTATGGCTTGTCAGATTGCACTTTAACCCTAAAGTAAAAAAAGCTAAACAAAGTTAAAACTTGTTTTGAACCATTTATTTGTCATCTGTAATTTGATTTTAAGTAGGGGAGGGGAAAATCGATTAAAATCGGAAATCGGATTGTTTTTGTGAAAAAAATCGGAGATTTTATTTTTAGGCAATATCGCCCAGCTCTAGGCTGCACCATGATTTCCTTAAGGTCGCTATCAACTTTCAGGCTGGAGTGTTCAAACTGTCTTGCATATGATCCATGAAAAGCAGGGAAACTGAGCATTATGAGTGTTTGATTTATTCATATGAAGTGTAAAATATGGGTAGCTGTCCAAATTATTTCCTAAGACCTCATACTTGTTTAACCGTATATTTGATGAAACAGTTTAATGTGTTACAGTTTTGCATAGGAGGGGTCCACAATCAGTGACGTCTCTGTTAGCGTTATGATCCTGTCACCCTTCCATGGCTGATTGTTGGGCCAAAATCACCCAAATTAATTTTCTTGTTACTCTCTGGGACATTTTTTTCCATGAATAAATCACGCCGCCTTAACGTGACACGTGTCCATTCTCTTCAGTCCTTAGGAGCAGCGATACATTATTAACTCCAACATCTCCAATATGTACAGTATTTGCACACACACTCACACATGTAAACAGGTCTGAGGGCTGTCGCCTTGGTGCCTCTTCTATTCAGTCCCTCTGAGTTTAAACCTGAAGAAAGGGAGTGGAAGCAATGTGTCACAAAAGGTAAAGGAAGCCCTGTATACATTTGAGTACAAGTGACCCTTTTTATCCACCAAAAAAGAATTGGTGGGGGGTGTCACAGTGAGGCCTATCTGTGGCAGAGGAAGAATGGTGCGCCTGCCCCCCACCTTCCTACAGAGGCCTGCCTGACAACAGTCATGAACACGCAAGTGAAGGACTTCAGAAAAAAAATAGCTCATTTTAAGAATTGCCAAAGAAATCTTGTTACACAGTGATGTTTCAGTAGCTTTTCTCCAATAAAAATAAATCTGGCTCCTACTCAGTTTTTACAAAAAAAAAATATTTAGAGGACAAGGTCATATTCACCTCAGTTACTGTAAAACATCGGTTACTCCTGTCTGCTATTAAAAACAGAGCCTGATATGTTGACTCTCCAGGGGAGCATATTGTTGATATTTTACACTTCGGCGTCTCGCTGCAATCAGAAATCACATAACTGTGGGTCAAAGTGAAAACACGACACAGATTTATATTGCACATTGCAGTTGTGCTTAGCAGCAGAGATAGTAACAAAACTGCAATATTCACATATACATTTAATGTCCATTTCTCCAGTCAATGTTAAATTATCACTTAAAGGTCATGTAGCCTCAAGATATTGGATCTTTTTCTGGAGTCAAAGAAATGACTCTTCTGGGACAGTTTCCTGTAAGAATCCTCTTACCTGTACATTCTACTTAAAGGTATTTTCCCTCCTATCCTTCTCTCATTGCTCTGTCTCTTTTCACCAGCTGCCCAGTCGTCCTTGAAGTCTTTAGCGGAATTGTAGTCCAAGTGGTAGCTGCTGTGTCTTTGGTTGGATTTCCCCTGAGTGCAGCCGTCCTCCACGGTGACCTTCTCGTTGGTCTTCTTCAGCTGAAGGGCGGGTATCAGGTTGTCCCTGTCCACACGAGGCATATTGTTCACAGCATCGCCGTCACGTCTCTCCCCATTTCGCTGCCGGTGGATTTTGTTCAGTGCGACAGCCACCATGCTTAACAGCAGCAGCAGGATGACCAGCCCGACTCCCATGGACATGGCCGCCCACTGGAGGGCGCTCCTGGGCTCTTCTTGGCTAGGAGCGAGAGGCAGGGTCATGACGTGGTACTGGCAGTGGGGGCCGGTGTAATGGGTGGGGCAGACGCAGGATGGTGATTGGCCGGTACTGTTGCCAAGACAGGTGCCGCCGTGGAGGCAGGGCTGGGCGACACACGGCTTGGTTGGTGTGTCACAGCGCCGGCCCGTGTGCCCGGGGGGGCAGGCGCAACTGTAGTCCTTGGCGTGAGGCACACAGGTGCCCCCATTGGCACAGGGGCTTCCATTGCACCAGTTGGTGTTGATCTCACAGCGAGGACCCATGAATCCTGCTGGACAGCTACATACAGGCCAGCCGCTCTGAAGGACGCACCAGCCACCTGGGGGAGCAAGACACCTTGTTACCCTGTGGCCACGTAGTGCATTAATGCTAGTCTCCAGGAAGGGGCGGAAAATGCATATAAATCGTGGTTAATATAAGTTATGGTCTTACACTAATGACTCACTAAGAACTTAAACCACACACTCTGCAGACCCGTGATAGCTCCAGCTGTAGATGGACCCATGTTTGTTTCTGAGAATGGCTTCACCGCCAGCGCATGCGGCGGCACACCTGCAGGAAATGCGGCTGCTGCTGACGCAGTTCTCTTCCAAGAGGAACTTCACCAGTTACATATTAAGTTTCCCCTCATGGGCCCTACACATAATAGCAGCACTAAGCGGTCAGGGTGAGCTGAGCACGGGAGGATTGCTTGGAGAGCACAAGGACACATACGGGGAGAGCAGCCCCTTCTGAGGACTTATAGAGACTCGGCTGGGCTAGTGTCAACCCAAGGAGACCTTGGGGAGGGAAAAACATGAAAGGGTAACAGGATTCAAAACAGGCATTAGCGGTCTGGCTGGATGTACAGAGGGTGACAAAAAGCAGACCACACCAATTCATATGTTTAGCCGTGCACAAGGGACGTGTCACCAGAACCCATCCACCCCCCCCAAACAGATCTGCAGTGGCACCGATTTGCCGCCATGGTAAGTATGCTGTGAGAGGCCCTGGCCTGCTTACCATTGGCACATGGCAGCAGTGAGCACTGGTCCAGCCTCCTCTCACAGTTAAGCCCGGTGAAGCCCCAGGGGCACTCGCAGACATAACCCTGCCCGCCCTGCTTGTCCCTGCACCTCCCACTGTGGAAGCAGGGCACGTCCGCACAAGTGAGCAGCCGGTGCTGGCAGTGGGCCCCGTCCATGCCTCTTGGACAGATGCACCGGTAGCCATCTTCCAGGTCCTGTGTGCAGAACAAAAGCGGCCAGTGTCAGGGCCCTGGATAGTCTGTAAAATGACAGTAAGTATATCCAGCAGGAGGGTGGAGTGCAGAGGTGCCCAGTGGCATACAGAGGTGTCCACATCGCATCAGGTAACTAACCATGTCCCCCAGGGCTCTGTTCTTGGTCCTCTCCATTTCACACTTTACATGACCTCTCAGTCTCATGGCTTCTCCTACCACTGCTATGCCAATGACATCTCGATCTACTTGACCTTCTCTCCTGTTGACATCACAGTCTATGCTCGTTTATCTGCATGCTTAGCTGACAAGGCAGGGTAGATGAGGGACCATCACCTCCAACTTAATCTCTCCAAGATTGAGCTTCTTGTGCTCCCTGCCAACCTTACCGTCCACCATAACATCATTGTTCGGCTTGGATCAACCACACTATTTTTATAAAGGTCTGCTAGAAACTGAGGGGTGATGATAGATGACCAGCTGTCCATTGCTGAGCACATACCAGCGCTCTCCCAATCTTGCAGGTTTACCCTGTATACCATTTCTGCAGCTCAGCTTCTAGTCCAGGCTACTCTCCACTAGCAGGTCACCCAGCTTGTGCTGTCAGACCACTACAGATGATTCAAAAGGCAGTTGCATGTTTCATACTCCATCCATCCATTCATTTCCCAACCCGCTTTATCCTATTGGGTCGCGGGGGGTCCGGAGCCCATCCCGGAAGCAACGGGCACGAGGCAGGGAACAACCCTGGACAGAGGGCCAGCCCATATGTCTCATACTCATTCAGCCTAAACGATCCTGTGTCACATCTCTCCTTGTCAGCCTTCACTGGCTCCCTATTGGCGCTCAGATCAAATTCAACTGCTTGGTGGCACTGCATGCTTCACTGGTCCTGACAGAAAGGGAAATAGTTCTTTTGGTTCCTAAAATGCGAATTGCATTCCGAGAGTTACGAAGGGAAATGGGCTGTGAGTCCGAGCTGACACCCACCACACACTCCCCCCCATTCTGGCAGGGGCTGCTGCTGCACTCCGGTGCCCCCAGCTGGCAGTCGGCACCGGTGAAGCCAGGTGGGCAGGTGCAGGTGTAGCTGCCCTGGCCTGTGTTCATGCAGGTGGCACCATTGCGACAGGGCTTATGGTGGGTGCAGTAGTTCAGATCTGCGGATGTGCATGATAACATGTGATCTTCCTTGCAGCTCTGACAGACGAGGTGATCAGTGACATTTCCTGGTTCGTCTCTCCCTTATTCTGCATTTAAGGCCTTTTCCAAGCACCTGATTGTGTGTGTTAAGCATTTAGCTGCCACAGCACCGCAGAGATCAGACTGCAGTGTGAGGGCTTAAATTCCTGTGCTGCACAGAACCCTTCCCTGCAGGTTTTGTCTGGACTAGTTACACTCATGCTCTGCCACAGACATTTATATATATAACCTTTTGGGCATTGAAAGAAATTACTTACGTTCCAAAGACTGACAGTTCAGATACAGCTCTGGAAAAAAATGAGAGACCACTCTATATTTTTTAACAATCTGCATTGTTAAATCCTGGGTTATTGCTGGCACAAGGCTATGCTGTAAAGCATGTTGTTTCCAGGTTCAAAGGATCTAAGACACTGAAACAATGTGAAGCAGGAGACACTGGCAATAACCAAAAACCAGCCAGGCAGAGGGAGAAGTTAATGCTTGAGATAACCGTCAATTTATTCTACAGTGCCTCATAAATCGGAGGATGACCTCAAATGACCTTCAAAAACAATGGGAAACATTTAGTTGTGTGAAGTGCACAGCTTGGACAGTTCATAATTGGCTCTTAGAAGCAGGGCTGAAGACTCATAAACCCTTCATCAATGAGGAGCAGGGAAGAGCCAGGCCAGAGTTTGCATACATACACACACACACACACACACACACACACACACACACACACACACACACACACATAAAATTCATAGACACACACCAATAAATTGAGAAATGAATGAAACGAAGAATTGTGCTGTGGTGCTGTGGTCTCATTTTTTTCCAGAGCTGTATTAGTAATAATTGTTTAATAATGTTATTCTTATGTGTCAATTAAGCAGTTGATATGAATACTGTCAATGTCCTCTGCTGTGTTTTGCCACAATGTGGTGGAAAAAGTGCCAGATGAAGGACTAAAGTCAGTGATACCATTCCAACTCACCCTGGTCACAGAGGAGCCCCCCCCAGCCCTCCTCACAGTTGCACTGCCAGGGCTGTTGGCAGGTGCCGTATTTACAGGTGGGGTACTTCCTGCACTGGTCACAGAGGGCGCCCTGCCAGCCATCTCTGCACCTGTCGCCACAGAGCACCACATCACACTCAAAATTTCCTTTTTGCTGCCGGGAGGTAAAAGGGCCTGAACATTTTTTTCCTGGGATCTGCAGTCACTGCATGTATAATTTCAGGATTAAGTGAGGAAGGACACAACTGGCAAGGTTTCATCTCCATCTCCTATCTATCTGGAAGGAGCAAAGCTACAGCATCAAGTGGAAAGGTGTGTCAGAACGCACTGGGAGCAAAAACTTACAAACATTCACTGGGTCTAGAGCAGTTTCCATTTTGCTTGCTGCACCCCGCAAGACAGATTGCTGTGGATGGGCGGAGTGTGCATGAGAGAGAGAGAGAGAGAGAAATAAAATTATCAGTAGTGATAGATGTATAGAGATTATTCAGTCTGTAGTCACCAGTTACCTTCAAATGCTTTCAGTTTAGACGGCTCAGTAGCCATCTGTTTTTTTTCAATACAACTTCACCGCCAACCAAGCTGCCATAAAACAAATTAGAAACGTAGCCCATATGAAACAGAAAGCATGTTGTTTATCCCAGCTGAGAGCTGAATTGGACTGTTTCTCATTATTTCCATGTGAAGCACTACAGAAGACTGGACCTGGTCATCAGGGGCGCTGTCCTTTTCTGCGGTATTTGCATCTGGTTTTTATTCAATGAACTGAGCAAATAAGCCAAGCTTTTCTGCAGTAATTAATATAATGAATCATATATAATAGAGCAGTAGAATTGCAGTTAAAGAGATGGATATTTGACTGAGATATTCCACAAGCCATGAGAGGTTCTGCGAGCTTCTGTATGAATCCACTTCGAGATCATTGGGGTGGACTAACCCCCCCGGCATGGGGATGGTGGCTCTAAGGGGGGCATTTGAGCAATTTTGGAGCCAAAAGACAAATGGGATGGAATTATAAACAATCTCTAATCAAAGCTGGGGGTGCCAGCAGTAAAACGTACAGATCAGGCTGAGGGCAGGAGTGATTTTGGTAAAATTCGTCCAATCAGAGTATATTATATTATTATAGATATAATGGTTTGAGGTAGACATTTAGTCTGTGTCTTGCTACTTAAAAAAAGTGCAGTAGGGAGCCCCTAGAGTGCCCCTAGGGTTGTTTGCACCCCCCCCGCCCTGAATTCCATCCCTGAAGCCCAAACTAGCAAGCAACCCCTGGTAAAAAATTAAATATAATAATGATGGCACATCTGGACTGTGAAGCATTAGTGGTAATTAGTGCCAGTTGGAGAGCCTGCCTCTGCAAGGAGGCTGTTGGATGGCCCTGCATTTGTGAAATGTCTGTTACCAGGATACCGCATCTAGCACATCTGCCTGCGTGTACCCCGCGTGTGAGCCGTATGTTACCAGGATACCGCATCTAGCACATCTGCCTGCGTGTACCGCGCGGG
>JAODJW010000039.1:268946-284496 GCA_026777045.1 Hyperopisus bebe | reverse complement strand
AGGTACCGAGAGAGGGGGGAGATGCCCAAATGGGCTATAAGAGGGATAGGGCTGATGCATATGGCCGAGCCCCCCCCCGGTACATGTTGAATGTATGTCGGAGTGTGGCTCCCAGATCGATCTGTGTAAACAATAAACTCGGACCTGCAAATTCTCCCCGTCTCTGCTGTGAATCTCTGCTCATCAACGGACCCGGTGGAGACGGTGAACTCCAACAATCCCTCAGCGTCGCGTAGTATGAAGTCTGTATTAAGCACCGCATACTGTATATTACAACGAGCTTCCGGGATAGGCTCTGGACCCCCCGCGACCCAGTAGGATAAGCGGGTTGGAAAATGGATGGATATTACAACGACTCAGATTTTACGATTATAAATTATAAAGATTGAGAACAAGAAATGTCACTCCGCCCTGTTTGCCAGTGTCCCCATATCTATGAGTGTCACTGGCTGCTACTGCTTCACATCCACGGGGATATTATTCTTTGGTAAAATTCTTCTTGATAAGAGCAATGCACAGGCAAAAAATCGCCTTGCCAAAAAGGGGAGAAGGGGCAGATGAATGAGCATTTAAAACACCCCCTTTGCGCGTGCATGATGTTGGTAGAAGACAATATGATATTCATGTAAAAAATCGGTTTCTCAGCGAAAGATTGGAGTTGGGATTTTTTCCTGTCTCCCGTTTTCAGCTCGCAGACAAAAAATGCAGTTTTAGCAAGATGTCATCTCTAAAATGCATGATATATACGATCGTGTATATTAGGGGTCCCCAACCATTCGATGATCGGTAAAATCTGCCGACCCAAGAGTGGGATGCTGGCGGTTAAATTTCTGGACCGGGTTGGTTCTGGCACGCGAACTGGTTCTTGGGAATCCAGAGCACTTGCATGTACGGTGGCCAGAGATTGTTGTCAATAAAGTTATTCAAACAGACGCATGCGCACTGGCAAAATGACGTCTGCGTGCGTGTGCACGTAATCAAGGTGCAGCTGAACAGCGGGCGAGGTAGCTGAAGGAAATGGGGACGATGAAATTCATGTTGGTGACGGACTAGGCTTACATGAAAGGCGTGATTAAACGGGTTACTCACTTAATAAGTACTTGCTGTCGGGCCGGCTTTATTGTGACCCTCCGGAAGCCCGAACTTCGACTTCAAGCATGTACCCCTCTTGGGGAAATTATGGCGGTGGTCATCAGCCTCCCCCGGGTCCTCCGCAGCATTTCGGAATGAGACCTCCGCATTTACGGGGACCGCCGCCTTCCGGAGGGGTGTTCGGGGGCTACAGCGCCCCTGCGCCCGCGGCGCCAGCATCCAACTTCTCCAGCCTCCGGGAGCAGCATCTTCAGCAAATGCAGCAGCTGCAGCAGCTGCATCAGAAACAACTTCAGTCAGTGCTGCACAACAACGGGCCGTACGGCAGCAACGCCGCCAGCGTCTCTTGGCAGGGTAGTGGCGCTGGTTATTCGGTTTCTGGTTCCAGTGCTCCGTCTTCAGCTTATCAAGGCCAGCAGCCCCCCAGAGGGCCCACATTCCCCGTGCAGCAAGAAGCACAGCCGCCGCCACCTGAGCCGGCGCCGTCGTTAGTGCATCAGAGCGGCTCCAGCACCCCGGGCAATGTGCATGAAAGCACCGCGGAACCGGATCCCGCTGCTTCTGCCCGCTCGGAGAAGGACGAGAAGCCCGATTTCTCCTCTATGACCTTACAGGTGAGAGGCTCTGTTGTCTGATTTAACCTGCATTCTGTCTGAGAAGGATGTTATGGTTATGTATATCAGATCTGGACAGACAGTTTTCGATGGACGTATGCTGTCTGAAATCAATCGCCTCTGTTAAGCGTTTATTTTAAAGAACAAAGCATTTGCATTTATAGTTTTAGAAAGCACAAGGAAAACTAATTAGACAGTTCATTATTAAGATAAGTTCGGCTCATCTTGTTTAAGAAGGACCTGTGGTGTGGTCCCTGAATGAATGGTTTAGCTTCTAGGTTTAGACAACTAAGTTAGGTTTAGGTTTAAGCTAGGTTTGCTTGTGTCTTGTGAGCATCCATTAGTAACAAGTTATTTCTGAACCGTTTCACAATAAGGAGCAGCAGCAGTACTGGTACAAGCAACACCTTCAGAATCTGCAGAGGCTGAAGACTGAAAAGGCCAAACAGAACCAGAACAATGGTGAAAGCCAGCGGACACCCAAAAATCAGGGCTCTGCTGCCCCTCCACCACCGGTGGAGCCTCCAAAAAGCACACCCCCTCCACCTCCTCCCAAAGAGGAGCCACCACCACCTCCTCCACCTGAGGACTCCAAGGTAAGGAAAGATATCTCTGTAATTTGTGCACATGACTTGCACTGGGTCATGTCTCAATGCAGACTTTTTTAGCTAAATGCAGTTATTCTGTTTGTGTGTGTTTCCTGTTCTTAAATTTAGTAGAAATCCTTTGGTTGGTTTAATCATGGTAATGTTTTAGTTTAAAACGAGTCATTTCAGAACCTCCTCCAGTTGGGCATAATAAATGTCAGTGTGTTGTTCCTTTTTCTAGTCACCAGGTATAGTTTTCTACCTGGAGACCTTGGCAGGTTTTACATTGTTTAGGCCATAAGCAGACATTCAGCCCGTGTCCCCTGTCCCCCGCCTCAAATTATTCCATACATCATGTTATTTATTTACAGCCTGTGAGGTAAATCCTGGAGTAAACAGGAATTCTTGTAATTAACATTATGTTGTCGCACTTTTTTTCCACCATCATTTCCACATTGTAAGACCCTTCTGGTGATAAATCATATTTTATTAGACACTTCTGCCTGTCATGACATTAGGCAGTGATTCCTTTCCAATGCTAAACGATGTTTTTAGTAATGTCACGAAGATGGGTTTTAGTTTTCATTGCTAATAGCATTTTGATGCATGGCTTGTAGTATTAATTTTATGTATTTTATTGTTTTAAGCTATTTTTTTATTTTTACTGCTTCTCTGTTTGTTCATTCGTTTATTTACCCGCTTGTATATTAATTTACTTGTTTCCAACCACACATCCTACGTCAATGTAACAGGCCACACACAGTCTTCGTCTTATTGGCTACTCTCTCCAGTGTTGGTGTCTTATTTTTAAATATATTTAATTAGCATTTTTTTAAAAGTCTACTTAAAAATACAGTTTAACGTGTCACTGACCTTTCAGTTTTAAGCATTTTAACCATGCTTAAGGTAGCTAATAGCTAAAATTAAGCGTTTGCTGACATCTAATGTCTGAGCACCAGAGGGCAAATATTTCAGGTAACAGCTCAGCCATTTAACTGGCACCGAAATCTGCGTTACAGTAAGATCCGGTTCGACCTTTGTTTAGACATTGTGGAAATTGACCTCAAAAACCAGAAAAAATGCATATTACCACAAAAGATCGGGCCAAAAGTTTTACAGATTGATATCAAATTGGACAATTTTTTAAAAAAGATTAATCGAGAAAACAATATTTTTGTGCACCCTAACTACCTGTAACCAGTTTTAGCCATAACCAGCTCACAGCCACAATTAGCATACAGTTTCTCATTTTAGGTTCTGTCCATGTCAAGAACTGAATTAATTAATTTCACTCTATGTACCAGATCGTAGATGATGTGCAGAACAGTACACGACAAATACATATACTATAGCAGCCCTAGTCTGTTTGCGCAACTTGTAGAAGCATCACCAGTTTATTTGATGCATTAGAGGTAGAAAGATACTATTTGACTGTTGTCAGACATCTGTGGGCCCCTGAGCGAGGCCCCTAACCCGCATCTCTGGGGGTGCTGCGTGCTGGCTGACCCTGTGCTGTGACCCCCAAGCTTGCTGTCATTTGTGTCTCACAGAGAGGTTAGGAAACAAGAGAATTTTCACATGGGGATTAATAAAGTATCGCTGTTCTATTCTGTCTGAAATATCACACGGTCCTGGTCCATATCTTTGTACTAAGTAACACACATATAAAGACTCCCTGAGTACAGAAGTAAGACAGGCTACATTTCTGTGTTTTCTTTTCTGTTTTGTATAAGTTTGTTATAAAAAGTAGTTTATCTGGTGGTCTTGTGTCATATTCCAGTTTTCTGTTTGCAGTATCCTCTTGATGTCATGTTGAAGTCATGATTTTTTTTTTTAATCGCTTGACATGCTTATTTGCATATTGCAAAAAGTATATAAAATATAAACATTGAAAATACTAAATCCTGGCAATCTTAAACCAAATCTTGTGTTCTCTTCTATCACACATGGTCGCCTTCCTTTAGCTGAATTTGTTTAAATGCCATAACCAGCTACACTCATCACTCTTTCAGCTGCATAAATGTAGCCCCTTTTCTTATTCCTTTATTTTCACTCTTTTTTTTTCTTTCTTCTTCTAAACTGTCCCACGGCTCCTGCCGGCCGGCCGTCCCGTGGCCTCATGTGTGTCCTGTGATCCCTGCAGTCCCTCGTCACTGCCCCAGGGGACCCGGACGAAGTCGCTCGGCTGCAGCAGCTGCAGGCCGCCGCCGCACAGTGGCAGCAGGCCCAGCACCAGAGGGCGGGCTTCCAGTACCAGGCGCTCATGCAGCAGCACGCGCAGCTGCAGCAGATCCTGCAGCAGTACCAGCAGTTTGTCCAGCAGCCAGCGCACTTACAGGTAAGGTCCCCCTGATGCCTTTGCTTGGCGCCTGTCCCCAGCAGCCTCCTGACGCCACCTTGACCCTATAACCCTCTCTGCCTTCCAGAACATGCCAGTGGATGTGCAGCTGAGGCACTTCGAGATGCAGCAGCAGCAGTTTGGCCCCGTTTATCAGGAGTGGAACCGGCAGTTCAAGCTGTGGCAGGAACAGTTCCAGTCGTACCCGCACCGGGACCAGCTGCAAGAGTACGAGTCGCAGTGGAAGCAGTGGCAGGAGCAGATGAAGTCCACATCCGTGCACCTGCAGGAAAGGGTCACCACCCTGCGGGCCATGCAGCATCAGTATGGTGGCGCCCCCTTTGCGGGAATGATGGGCATGCCCCCTTACGGACAGTACCGGTCCCCTTCCTCGGAGACACGCATGCCCCCACCCCATCCTATGAGCACGCCGCCCCCCCCACCTGTAAAAGTGGAGGCAACCCCACCCCCACAGTGTCCCCGCCCTCCAGGGCCACCTTCCAGCCCCCCTCCCCCACAGAGTCCCTGCCCACCAGTGCCACCCTCCACCCAGCCTGCCCCACCCCCACAGGGTCCGCGCCCATTGTTGCCGCCCCCCAACCAGCAGGCCCCACCCCCACAGGGTCTCAGGCAGCAAGTGCCACCCCCTGGCCAGCAGCCCCCGCCCTCTCATGGTCTCCGCCCACCAGTGCCGCCCACTAGCCAGCCAGCCCTACCCACACAAGGTCCCCAGCAGCCAGTACCGCCCCCTAGCCAGCCGCCCCCACAAGGACCTCGGCAACCAGCGCTGCCCCAAAGCCAGCCAGCCCCATCCCCACAGGGTCCCCACCCACAAGTGCCCCTCCCCCCCAGCCAGCTGGCCCCCCAGGGTCTCCCCTCCGCACCCCGTATGTCTCCTCCCCCTGTTGCTCCCGAGCCATGCCCCCCGGCTCCTACGGCCCCTGAGAAGTCAGCCTCTCCGTCTTCTGCAGCCCCTCCTGCTCCTTCAGAAGCTCGCTCCTCTCCTGGGCCCTCGATGCAGCCACCCCGACCCTCGGGCCCCCAGGCTCGATTTGAAGGCCCCAGGGGCCCCAGGTAGTTTGACACATATAAATAACACATTTTTATTATATATCTGAAATGCTCTTGCTGGGAAACACCTGTCATTCACACTAATGGATGATGTTTGCTTGCAGGTTTGAAGGCCCTAGAGGAAATGGCGTCCTCAGGTTTGAGCAGAGATTCGGTCCCCCTCCTCGTTTTGAAACCCATCAGAGGTTTGATCCCCCACCAAGAGGACCCCATGCACCCCGTTTTGGTGGCCCAGGGAGGTTTGAACCACCCGTGAGGCAGAGCCCCCCCATGCGCTTTGAAAGGCCCCCTGGACCCCCCAGACCACCTCAACCCCAAATGGTAGAACCTCCGGTGCCGGCAGGTCCTCTGTCAGATGCTGCTGCTCAGTCCGGCGAGGCCCGGATGCCCAGAGCAACACTTCCAGAGACAGCCGAGGCAGCAGCAGAGGAACCCGCAGCTTCAGGGAGCTTGGCCTCCCAGGAACTTGTATCGGACGACATCTTGGACTCGTCAGATGGCTTCTTTGTTCAGAGTGACCCGATCCCGCAAACTACCGTCAAATCGGAGCCTCAGAAGAAAGCTGGCCAGCCATGTGAGGACACCGGCAGGAAAGAGAAGCCAGCTTTAGATACAGGTAAAGTGTCGGAGTCGCCGACGGCGTCTCTCGCACCAAAAGCGCCTCCTATAACCACAAACAGTGACTCCTTCAGTCAAGGGGGGGGGGCTGTCCAAGGCACGGGGCTGCCTCTAAAGCCCAAGGGTCCCGGGCCGGCTCCGCCCAAACCTGACCTGGCAAAGCCCCCTCCGACATTCCCGCACATAGACAGTGAGATGGCACCTCCCTCCTTGGGGCGGGGCAGGGGGCGGGGCATGTTGCCCACGCCCGGGAGAGGGCGGGGCCGCGGACTTCTGATGGGGCCCCCGCATGGCTTTGGCCCAGGCAGCGGTCAGCGGGGAGAGGATGTGGAGATGATGCATCACAGTTACAGAGGGAAGGAGGATGCGCCGGAGTGGCAGAGCACGGAGGGTGGTACAGAGGTGGGTGAGGAGGACATGTGGGAGCCTGAAGATGATGGCCATTACCAGGAGGAGTATTATGAGGAGCCTGGCAGGAGAGGACCACCACCACCTTCCCGGGGGAGGCACTGGGACGAGCCACAGCCCGACTACTGGGGGCCCGGTGAGCCTTATTGGGCCGAGAGGAGGCCCCCGTTACGCTACCGACCCCCATTTCCTCACGAGGAGCCGCGGCGCCCCCCGCCTCCCCCTCACAGTTTTCTCCACCATGGCCCCAGGAGGCCACCTCCCCCGCCTCATGAGATGATGGAGCGGGAAGCACGAGGGCTGCCGCCACACCGCCCCCCCATGGAACCCCCGGGGCCCCCCCGTCACCGCGAGCTGCCACCCCCCCTACCGCCCATGCACCGCGACATGCCGGAGCGTGATCTCAGGCGCCCACCCCCTCCACAGCGGGAGATGCTGGAAAGGGAGCACAGGGGACCCCCCCTGTTCCACCATGACCCTAGTGACAGGGAGCCGGGTTGGCCCCCACGGCGCCCCCTACAGCCACATGACGGCATGGAGCGAGAGCAGCGGTGGCACGAGCCCCTGGAGAGGGACGAGTGCCGGCCTGAGCAGGACTACCCTGACGAGTACGGTCCGGAGGGCGAGGAGTACCAGGAGCAGGACTATGAGCCCGAGGAGAGCCGCTACGGCCCCAGGGGCGAATGGGAACGGGAATACCACAGCGCCTACCCCCAGTACCCGCAGCGGGGCCCACCGGAGCGCTTCCGCAAGGACCACTGGGGCGGTGAGCGGGAGCGGCCCTACCCCTTTGAGGGAGAGCCTGGAGAACGGGGAGAGTTACGGGTGCGAGAGTACCCTGGGGAGTCTGTGTTCCGGCGAGAGGGCCTGCCCCCCCCCTCCTACCCGCCGCCGCCTCCCCCACCTTCGATGCAGACACACGGCTGGGAGCCGCCCCTGCAGGACAGGAACTTCCCCCCCGACGTGGAGCAGCGGCCTCAGTTTGATGGCCGTGCGGAGTCGCGCCTTGAGCTGCAGCCGCCCCCTCCAGTACCCGGAGCCCCCGGTGGTCTGTCAGAGCCTTCGGGGGAGCCAGCGTCACCTGGAGCCGCAAAGGGCATCCTGGCTCTGTCCCAGAGGCAGCACGAGATCATCCTAAAGGCTGCACAAGAGCTCAAAATGATCAGGTAACGCCATGGAGCATGCATGCTGTCCTCAGCTGGACAAGACGCATATCGAGGCTCCAGAAGGTGACCAGTTTGGTTGCACATATGACCAAAAATCAGACAAATTTTTTAAATCATTTGTTGATAAAGAGCTATTTTATTAACACTTGCTGCCACTGTTGAGCTCAGTATCCATTAATAATCTAATAAAACATGTTAGTTGTACTATCAAGCTGAATGTAAGTGAATTTTTTAATAACAAAAACACCTATAAACATTTGGAAATGTACAGTTTCTGAAATGCTGGGCTAAGAAACCCATCCTGTGTCGCGTGTGTGACCCCCAGAGTGCCCCCCTCCCGCCGCAGCGTTTCAGCGGCACGCTCAAGCTTTTTCTGGGAGCAGCACACACTTTTGAGTCATTTGAGTTTTAGAAATCTTCAGCTTGTCAAGCACTTTAAACATTGACATTTTTCAGTAATGAAGTTTTTGCATTTTTTTTGTGCTGTGATTCAAATAAAGACATTGACCTGCACCTTTATTCCTCTTTAGTCATTTACGTAACTATCAATGTGCATGGGAATTGACAGAAAGGTAATGGTCAATGTGTTATTGTGGCACTAAAGGTGCAGTGAAGAATTTGGGTGCACCTAAATTTTGTGGCAGTGCATCTAAATGAAAGTTATGCGCACCAGTTCAACATTGCAAAAAGTTTGTCTGGAGCCCTGCATATGCAGTCAGCCTTTTGTTTTTTGTCTTTGTCTATGTTTTGTTTGCTTTTTGTTTTCAATTTTAACATTTAACTGATGTGTTCCAGTTTTGCATATTCTTTGCATATTCTACATATTGAGAAATGTGTGATTTTTAAATAACGTTTTGCTTTGCTGGCAGAGAACTCCAGGAGACCAAGAACGCAATGGGCGAGTTTCAAAAACCAGAAGGGGTAGAACCAAAACCAGAGATGAATGAAGGCCTCCTGGGTTTGGAAATTCCACCGGAAGTCAGGAGTGCCCTCCAGGTACCCCTCCCAGTTTCATTTAGTCACCTTTGCCAGAATGGTGTGCGTAGCTTTGTTCACTGAGTTATTGTCATATGTGACACATATATGTTCTTTGGGAGAGCACTTGTAAATGTTACTTTCAATAGTGTCTCGTATGGATTTGCGGTGGGGTGGGGCCGGCCCTCGTTTGCGGTGGGGTGGGGCCGGCCCTCGTTTGCGGTGGGGTGGGGGCGACTCCCATATATGGTGTCAGTCAGCTTAAGGTTGAAAGCAGTCTGTAATATTGACTTCTCTTTAGGCCACCAGCCTGCTGCCCGACTCCAGCCCGGCTCCTGCTGCTCCAGTGGCATCATGGGATACTGGAGGTGCAGCCCCAGCCTCAGAGCCAGGTTTCCTCTTGTCACAGGCCCCCCCTCCTGCCCCCCCCAAGCCTCCGGTAATCTCTAGGACAGTGGACTATGGGCACGGACATGGTAGGTGCCCATATCTTATGATTAATCACATGCTTATTTCAGCTTCTTTTACCTTCTGTTTTGGGGGAATCAAAAATATTATGCTTTAATAAAATGGAATCACCGGTTACTGATTGGAATACCTGAGGCTTGACGACATTAACCCCGGCAAGATGTGGGCAGCAATATCGCTTTAGTAGCCCTTAAAGTGAATAAGGTCTGCGGTAAATGCACAGATGATGCTCGTGATCAGGAGATGCTTCAACTGCAGTGTTGTGTTATTAATGAATTCATTATCGTAGCTTTTATTTTAAATAGCTTGACAGCTTGATGCTCACAAAGCTTTTAAAATGCTTTGGAGGAATAGTTACCTGTGTCTCATCCTGTGTGCTAGTAAGGAATTTCATTGTACGATTCAAGATTGTTTGTCACATAAAGTTACACAAGTACAACATGTACCTTGATTTGGTCCTGAGACTGTGTAATAAAGTTATATAAATTAAGTTAAATATGGAATGGTTAAGACTAAGGCAATGAAAATATATAGAAAAAATATCCCAAATAAACATTAGACAGTATCTGTACAGTGTGCAAAATAATAGAATAGAATATACATATATATGTATATTTGTGTTGTGAAGTGCAGTGCGTCTAAAGCTTGTTGACATAAACGTCATAAGTGCAGGTGACAGTGAGGTCGAGTTCCTTCAGAGTTCAGAGTGATACTGTGAACAGTAAAGAAGCTGTGGAGGCATGTCCTGATCTAGCAGTCGTATGACCAGAGGATAGAAGCTCCTCCTGAACCTCTCTGTTCATGCCATAATACTCCTGAAGCGTTTGCCTGATTGCTGCAGGTCGAACTGGCAGTTAGTGGTGTCTTTGATCCTGGTTGCTCTGAACCTGCTTCTCCAGGTGTAAATGTCCTGCCGAGACTGTAGATCCGATCTGGTGCACCACTCTGCTGCCTGGATCGCACTCTGTAGACCTTTAATGTCCTGGACACAGCTGTTGCTAAACCAGGAGGTGATGTTCTGGGTCAAGACACTTTTTACAGCACCAGAGTAAAAATTCAGTGGCGTTGCTGCCACTGTCTGCTAGGCTTTCACAGAGCTGTTGGTGAGAGTCTTGATGTTTGTCTGCAGTTGGTTGCATTTTGACAAAATAAATGTGATGTTTCACTGCACAAGCAGCCTTTACATTTGCTGTGTGCAGTGCTTGTTTTGAGGGGGAATAGATCTGGAGATGTTAGTTGTTGGCTGTTGGTCCGATTGTTAGGCTCAGGTTTTTTATTTTCAGTTTGTTTGATTTTTGTCCCAAAAGCAGTATATAATTGTCATTGCACGTTGAATGTGAAATGCGCACACTTTGTGACATACGACTGTAGCCCTTCATTGTCTTGAGGTACAGTACCGTATGTAGTTGTTATGTACTCCTATTTTTCCGACTTGCCTACAGAATCAATGTAAAGATCTCGTTCATATCCTGGGGACCGCCTGTCTTCCCAAATGATGCTAATCGTGTCTCACTAACACACATGCTATAGCCGGTGGTCCTGCGTCTGACTGTGGCTTAAGGGCTTGAGCTTGTCAAACCTCTTTCAGATGCAGGAGCCACGGTAGAGCGAATATCCTACGGGGAGAGGATCGTCCTGAGGCCAGACCCTCCGCCTTTGGAGAGACCTTATGAGAAAGGTCAGCCATAACATCTCTGTGTCAGTGCGTGTGCGGCGCTGCATACTCTTGCAATTTTTACATTGTGGGGGCCAGATTTCCTTGTAATGTGATTAAGAAAATAAAATTACCTTGTGGGGCAATTTTTTTCATTCCCCAAGGATAACCTCAATTTGATGAAAAATCTGAGAACGCAATCAAAGTTAAATATGTAAAAAGTCTCACATGAGTAACCATGATTACTCATGGTTATGGTTAGGGCTGGTTTGGGGTTAACGTTGTCATTGCTGGGATTAAGGTTTTTCCCATACAACTTAATGGAAAGTCCATGAAGATGTGAGTCTGTCTGCCGGTCGGTCCATTTCACATCCCCTCCCTCTTCACTCACACCTTTCCGGAATAGTTGATAAAAGCTAGCTTCCATTTTACAAGTTAGCATCACTTTCCTCTTCAGGGGAAACGCCCAGGTGACACTAAGGTCATACAGAGGAATCAAATACCATTTCATGCTTTAAAAATTGTCTCAATTTCTCAATATAGCAGTGAAATGTGATGTTAGTGCAGAGTGCCAAGCAAGTTTTGCTTTTAGGTAATATTCCAAATAGAAAATGTTACAGCTGTATTTTATTTTTGCCTGTTAAGTTTGAGGCCATTTTTGCAGAATGAAAGAGCGCAAAATCATTAACAGAAATCTGCCCTCGTGCATTAATGATTTTTTTTTTGGTATAATTGTCTTGAAGAGCCTCTGGGCTCCAGGGACCCGTTCGAGCGAGACTCCTACTACGACCGGCGGCCCGAGCCGTACCTGGAGCGGCGGGATTACGGCCGTGAGCGGGACCTGTACCGAGACAAACCCCCCGGGGACTATGAGCGAGAGCGTTACGAGAGGGACCGATACGCCAGAGATGACAGGTGCCAACCCACCTCAGCTGGGCTCGCGTGAGCTTTTCTGCAGTGTGCAGCCGGGAGGCGCTGTCCCCGATAATCACTGCCTGCTTCTTTCCTTTTAATTGCAAGCCAACATTCGGTGGCGCTTGAAGGAAGGTACGGCTCGCTGTGTTGCACGGGTCCCTGACAGTCGCTATCGGTTGAGGGGTGTCTGCTCGGTTTCTCGCTGGGTCTCTCTGCGTCGGCTCACCTTCCTGGCTCTTGCCTGTCGGCTGTAGGCTGCCACCGGGACCCCCGCCCCGCCCGGGGCCCTTCAGGGAGCGAGAGCTACGGGAAGGCCGAGGCAGCCGGGACCGGGAAGACCATTACGGGAGGCCTCTCTACGATCGGCCGCCGCCGTATGAGCGGCTGCCAGAGCACGGACCTCTGGGATACGGAGGTACAGGGCAGGGCTTGTTGTCAGTGTGTGTGTCCAGTGCATGGTACATATACAGAGGTGGACCAAAACCTTATGACCACTCCCACGTGGAGCAAGTAATGCCGTCTGTCTCTTTGAAACGGTGCGTGTCACGGTCTGGGACATATTAGACATTAGGCTAATGTTCGGTACTCGTAGGCGACATGTTGAATGCAGAAGAAATTGGGCAGGGGTAAAAATCTGAGTGACTGACAAGGATCAAATCGTTATGGCCACACCCTCTGGGTCAGAGCATTTTTGGAATGGCATGGTTTGTGGGGAGCTCGCGGTCAGCCATGGTGAGTGTCTGCTGACACAAGGAGGGATGCAAGGAGGGAAAAACCACGTAGCAGGGTCTTGAGTGGCTAGGACTCAAGTGTGGGAGAAGAGGGAAGGCTGTCCTGTCTGGTATGATCAGACGGCACAAATGGCAGATAGTTTCGATGATGATCACGACAATAACGCATCACGACATGTATTGCATTGAGTCCTGCTGTTACGTAGCTACATAGTTGTGGATTGGATGTGTCAGTCCAACCTATACCTCAGCTGTTCGATATGGACCTGGCCGTCCACATGTGACAGCAAATGGTATTCAACTGACCATGGCTCCCTGCTCCAGCTCTGATGCTCTTGTCAGCTTGAGCACTCTGACCGGCCTGCATTTACATTGCCCTGTACGCAGCAGGCCTCGGTGTCTTGTGTGTCATGACACGACTCCCGTGATCATCACCAAATTATCTGCCATGTGGTCACATCGCACATTAACGAGTCCTGGCCACCGAACACTGTGATGGCGGTTCATGGTTTCATCCCTCCAACCCTCTCAGTAAGTACTCACTATGGCTCACTGTGAGCTCCCCACTAACATTGCCGTTTCGGAGATACTCTGGCCATAACGATTTGGCCCTTTTCAGAGTCACTAAGCTCTTTACCCCTTCCCAATTTCTTCTGCATTCACCATGTCACCGTATCTTACCTTGCCCTCAGATTTATCCCAGACCTTGACATGTGCTGTTTTCAGAAGATAGTCAACGTTGTTATTGTCATGTGGGTGTGGTCATAGTGTTTTGGGTCATTGGTATATAACCGATTGCAAAACAATCATTTTAATTTTGCTATGATGTGCCAGCTTAGCTATTTCAAAATGTCCCCTAAAGTCACCCCAGGATTTTCTGTAAACGTGCCGTGTATTTCATTCGCCAAACTTTCTACTAGTAGTTTAGTCAAGTGTCTCATCAAACAATTTTTAACAAATTCAGTGAAATTTTAAAAAGTGCATGGAATGGTTAGGATTGCGCTGCAAAAAGGCGTGGGGGCCAAAGCAGTGGTATTGTAGCCATCCAAGAACACATCAGGAATATTTCAACCAACAGAAGAAGGGGTTCTTGCTGTTGTGTTATTTTATTTAATTTTTTTTAATTCGTGAAATATCCTGGCAGATATACCACTATGCACTGAGCTGTCATCGTCAGCCATTAGCCTTGTCGCTCTTGTTTCTTGGCCGCATTAGATTTTCTTTTGAGCATTAGATTTTCTTTTTGATTTTCTTCTGCTGCAAGCAGAATAGCCCATGCAGATGTGCATTTTGACGCATGCCTGACCGATAGCCGCATGTATGACCTCTTCTGATGCCATCTGGTGGTTCCTCTTGCAGCTGACAGGAGGAGCTACCCGGAGGAGCGAGTTCCTGTTCCTCCACCTTCGTTAGCACCACCGCCCCCTGCTCCACCACGCGTTGAGAAGAAGCCTGAAACAAAGAATGTGGAGGACATTCTGAAACCCCCTGGGAGAGAGAACCGCCCAGAAAGGGTACATCTCCGCACCGTGTTACCCACGATTCCGTAGTCTTTGTTGTTTTTAAAGTGCGCAGAACGTGAGATTTGCTTTTCTTCATTCTTTATTCCTCAATTCCGTTTTAGATTGTAATTATTATGAGAGGCCTTCCAGGCAGCGGGAAGACCCACGTAGCTAAGCTGATTAGGGTGAGTATCTTCTTCTTGTCCTTATGGAGATGTAGGAGCTCTGAGTGTGTGAGATGTCAAAATGACGCTCCTCCTTTCTAAGGATAAGGAGGTGGAGTTTGGCGGTGCCCCGCCTCGCGTCCTGGGGCTGGACGACTATTTCATGACAGAAGTAGAAAAAACCGAGAAGGACCCAGACACGGGAAAACGCGTCAAAAAGAAGGTGGGGATCTCTGCGTGGCTGGAGCGATGTGGGTGTGGGGTGCGGGCCGCAGCGTTGTTGTGCGGTTGATGCGAGGTCCCGACGTCTTCTGCATTGTAGATCCTGGAGTATGAGTATGAACCCGAGATGGAAGACGCCTATCGTAGCAGTATGCTGAAGACCTTTCGCAAGACGCTGGACGATGGCTTCTTCCCTTTCATCATCATCGACGCCATAAACGACAGAGTGAAATACTTTGATCAGTTCTGGAGTGCAGCCAAGACGAAAGGCTTTGAGGCAGGTCTTCATTATATAGCAGGCATATTCGTCGAAATGGCTTCAGCTCAAGGCTTTTCACAGCCTCATTTTTCCCCCATGTTCAATTGCTTTTAGGTGCCAAAGCCATTCTTCATATGGGAAAATTAAGTTTGTAGCATTCGTTTGTCGTTCTCAGGTGTATCTGGCTGAAATCACTGCAGACAACCAAATGTGTGCGAAGAGAAACGTGCACGGGCGCAAGCTAAAGGACATCGCGAAGGTCTGCACACAACCACAGCAGAAAAGCCGAATCGAATTCAATGTTCATTTGCGTATCTAACATCTGAAATGGCCTCTTCAGCTCCCTGTGGAGTGAAAGATTCTCATTCTGGATTTAGCTTCGGCATGTAGTTGCTGGTGCTCATCAGAATGTTTTGTTTTGAAAAGGTTTGAGCGCTAATATGGTGGTTTGCTCTCTTGCAGATGGCCAGTAACTGGGAACCTTCACCTCGTCACATGGTGCGTCTGGATATAAGATCCCTGTTACAGGATGCGGCCATAGAGGAGGTACGGTCTGCCGTAAGCTGTGGAGTATAGCGTCCAGCCGATGGAGCTGCGGTCTGCCGTAAGCTGTGGAGTATAGCGTCCAGCCGATGGAGCTGCGGTCTGCCGTAAGCTGTGTAGTATAGCGTCCAGCCGATGGAGCTGCGGTCTGCCGTAAGCTGTGTAGTATAGCGTCCAGCCGATGGAGCTGCGGTCTGCCGTAAGCTGTGTAGTATAGCGTCCA
>JAODJW010000039.1:251829-268846 GCA_026777045.1 Hyperopisus bebe | reverse complement strand
TCTGCCGTAAGCTGTGTAGTATAGCGTCCAGCCGATGGAGCTGCGGTCTGCCGTAAGCTGTGTAGTATAGCGTCCAGGCGATGGAGCTGCGGTCTGCCGTAAGCTGTGTAGTATGAAGTGTCCCTAAATGTTGTATTCTTAATTCTCTGTGCACATATCAAACTATTAACTGACTTTGGAAATGAAATTAACTTGATTGAACTCCTGGCCTACAGGTGGAGATGGAAGACTTCAACCCCTCGGAGGAAGAGCAGAAGACAGAGCCCACAGCGGCAGCCCCTGAGGAGGAGGACGGGGATTTGGTAGGACTCAGACTCGCTCTGCATGCCCCCCCCCCAGCATCACACGCTTCCCTAGTACCTCCATGTGTTTGTTTTAGCTGCATTGGTCGTAGGTTTAGTTACAGATCTAGTAAATTAGAAATACATTTTGGTTGCATTGCCATTGCAGTATGTGTCTTCCCTCTTTTTAACCTTTATATTACTCTGCTGTGTTTTACCTTGATCGCTCATTAGTTATTTATTACTGAGCTTTTAAAACAAAAAACAACTTTTGACTTATTAGAAGGCATAGAATCGGGGAGTAATCAAAGCGAACAAGAATACCGGAACCGTTGCATGTAAGATCTTCAAATGTACATTTGCTGATTACACCAAATATTCAAACATGTTAAGTGTAGAACTTTTAAAAGGCCAGTAAAACATCAGGTTGAAATAGTCTCGTGTCCTTTAAATAGTTTACATAATGCACATTATTTCCCCCCTCATGAAATCAGTTTTTTTTTTAATTGTTTTCATTGGAGGGGAAAAATATCTTCATTAAGTTGATTAACCTTGTAGCATATTTCAGTCCAGACACGATTTTCGCATTTGGGTTCATATTATTCATATTTATTTACATTCTGATGAGTTTCTCATTCTTTATATTCCTGTGCATACAGGAGATGCTTCACAGTGGTGGTTGTTTTTGTGGTTTTTATGGCACAGTGCTGTAATGATTAAAATGCACCATATAAGTGGGCTTACTTTAGATAATATATAACGAAGCACACAAAGGGTTCCTGAAGGGCTGTTTTGTAAAATAACATTAATTTCCACCTTATGCTGAACAGTAACCACAGGTTACACAGAAATACTGATTTTATTCCCTCTTTCCCCATTTAAAATTTTTATTCATTTAATATTTTTGTGCCTTTTTTTTTTTTTTTTAAGTATGCAGCTGAATAGACTTAACAGCATATAACCGCCCGCTAACGATGGGCTTTCTAAAGAAAGGCTGTGCTTTGAAAGTGAATATGATTCATTGATCAAAGTCGTATGAATTGACCTCGTGTGACATGCCTGAATCCTCGTCTCTGAAGCCTCGGTGATGCAGGTCCAACTGTCTGGGGTATATCGACATCTATAAACCCAGGCTTTTCCTGTTGCAGGACACAGTATGACCTTTGTAAGCAAAGTGGTCTTTGTTATGTTACTAAATGTAATACTGACTCTTATGTGTGCCATTTGGACGAACCCAGCTGAGCTAAAGAGCGGGTCTGGACGGACCGTAGCATCCTCTGGATTAAAGTGATTTATTAGCATATAATATGTGCCGGAATACATGATCATTTTACAAATGGTTCCTATTGTAACCAGTTATTAGTGATAGATTTTCATTTTTGTATAGAAATGTACTTGTCTAAAAAATTCACATTCCAACTGCAATCTGGCAATCTGTACATTTACATGCATTTAATTCAGCAGATACTTTTGTCCAAAGTGACGTACAAGGGAGGTAAAGAGCACATTATTAGTGAAACTGAAATCCCGTGACATGTGACATACACGACCGCACTGACAAACACCCTGACTGTAGCCCAGGGTCATTGCCTGTGCTGTACTTGGGCTGCTCTGTGTTGCTCGTAGGAAGTGTGTGTTTGTATCTTGTTGTGGTGACTGGATCTCACAACTTGTGTACAGCATAAAATATAAATGTGATATTTAGTAGTAGTGGAGTCTGTTTTCATCGCTTTTTATTTCACCCGTAACAGGATCTGAATAATTGTTGGGTTTTGTCTGAGGAGGAATGTCTATCAGGTGGAGTAGTGAACATGAAATCAGTGTTTTCATGACATCAAATTAACTGGAAAAATGAAGAAAACAAAACGTGTCCTTCACATTTAGCTAACAGCTACTGCTACATAGCTGCATGCGGTTTCTATTGAAGCGCAAGTGGAAAGTATCACATGGTTCTTTTAGCACGCTTAGCAGGTCTCAGCCTAAAACTAAGTTATGAGGCGCCTTCAGCGACGTGTTTGCATGTGCACACATTCATACATACATGAACACATACAGACACACACACACACACCCGCACACATGAGAAATTATGCATGCTGCATATGTTTTGATTCCAGGTGCTTTTTGGCTCTAATTTGGCAGAACATTACCCATGCACTGGCACTTAATTCCGTCTTGTCATGACTGGCAATGCGCCTACTTTCTGCCAGGATAACAACTAAAACTGTATTAAGTGTGCAGCTTAATATTCGGCTGCATTAAATCATTGATTTCATTCAAGACCAATATTGATATGCACTAATTGAAAATGCAATAGAAAATATTAGCTTGTGTCTATTCAAAGGATTATGGGCAAGTGCCTTTTATTGCTTAACTGCTCATTGTTGTAAAAATGTAATTACCTATGTATATATCTATGTGAAATAAGGGAAAGAGGAAACAAAAACAAATGTAGTGCAAGCATGGAGTATCTGGACGTGTTTCGCTTTGGTGTAAATGTAACTTACCAGGTTTATCTTAAGCTGCCTTGCCTGTGTTTATAAGTAACAGGTCTTTCACAGTGTGCACGTGCTGAACCTCTGTGCCATTAGATGTCAGGCGCCCAGGTTTACGGAGAGTCTAACAGTGTTCTCAGTTATCATTTCACAGTTGAGCTGAACTCGTCCCTTTTCAAACGCCATGACCTGTTTGCATGCTGGTGTTTTTCTTTTTTTTTTGGCACATGCAGTGAAATTATTTTCCTGTTAATGCTGTCTTACTAACTGCCATCTCCCTCCCAAATCCCGCTGCCCCCCCTTCCCTCCCGAAATGTTCTAAGATCTAACTGTTGGAGTCTCTCTCTATGTATAATATAGGGTTACATTCCAAAAAGCAAATGGGAGATGGACACTTCTGAGGCCAAGCTTGGTAGGTATCGCTTGTTTTCTGTTTTTATCTTTTGTTTTCGTAGCCTTTTAGAACCGCTCTTCTGTGCATCGCAGTTTATGAGGTTGATGACTCTTTGCACAGAGTGATGTGCAAGTTCCCCAGATTTCCAATATGGTGGTGTGCAGTTTTGCACTGTGCATAAATAAATGTTGTGTTTAAATGATTACTGTGCTTAAATAAATAACTTTTAAAAACTTCACAGAAGTGCTGCTCTTTGTTTCGTGCAGACTTTGCGATCGCTTTCCTGGGGCGACTCGGCTGCTTTCGCCAAATGTTTTTGCTCTCGGAGCATGGAAAGCGACTTGGGTTACACTTGGTAATTGAGGAGCAGTAACCTGTGTAACCAGGTCCTCAGCGGCTGCGGTATTTGTGCAAAGGTGCATTTATCTCACCCCTTTCCACAAATACACAGTGCAGCTGCCCAGAGTACAAAGCACGATGTACCACCAGCCGGTCATTACAGTGCATCTGTAAAACATCAAGTTAGGTTCCTTGTGTCACCAAACGGGAAAAATAACAAACTGTCCAGAAGTTGATGAAACAGAGTGTGAATCTCACACACCAGGTGTCTCCAGCCAAATCGAGGTGCCCCTATACACCCTAAAAAGCAGATCGAGGTTTTGAAGTTGGACCACTGCCATATACTCGCTTGATCATGCGCAGTCTTCAGTTTCAAAACCAGGAACTCTGTTGTGCTGTTGTATCCTAAGGATTGTGGGTTTATTGTTTTTATGTTTGATTGTATATTTGGTTGGGCTTTTAATTGGGATTATATTACGAGTAGGTAACAATCTTCAGTTGAAGCGTTTCTGGGATCTGATCAAGCATTTTGGCTCTATTAAACTATTAAAACAAATCAAGGTTCGGTCGGGTATTTCTGCACTTGCGAACTCGTATGATGCTGAAACATTGGCAGATCGAGTGCTGAAGTATCACTGTCAGGGGATTATGGATTCTCATGGAGTGTAAGTAGAGTTTCGTTCTTTCTGTTGCTGAGGCCAGGGCTGCAGACTGCTTTTGTCATGAGTTCCGGATGCGGGGGTCTGTCCTTTCGGGTCGGCACTCACCAGGACAGCGGTGTTTCTTTGCAGACAAGCTCGACGGACTGGTGAGCGGCGGCAAGCGCAAGCGTGGCTACGACGGCGTGTCTGGCATGGAGGACTTCCTGCAGCTCCCCGATGACTACGCCACGCGCCTGTCTGAGCCAGGCAAGAAGAGGGTAATGGCCTGCTCCCTCGCTTGCGGGAGCACTCCTCCTACGTAACAGAAAGGCAGCCCGACCATTCGGCGGCGCCCCTGGGAATCGTTGGTGGTGGTCTGCGAGTGACACGGCCCGCCGGGCCTCTTCCCCGTCTGCCATAGGTGCGGTGGGCCGATCTGGAGGAGAAAAAGGATGCAGATAGGAAACGCGCTATCGGCTTTGTAGTGGGCCAGACGGACTGGGAGAAAATCACAGACGAGAGCGGGCAGCTCGCGCAAAGAGCTCTTAACCGCACAAAGTATTTCTAAGAAGAGGATTTTACAGCCAAATCAGTCAGGAGCTGCAGGCAAGTTTTCATACTCTGATCTTAAGCTGCTTCTGTGTTGGACAGTCGTACTGGACAATTTAGTATAAAGCAGAGCTGGCAGTGTATCAATTTATTTTTAGTTACTAATTGATTTGAGCCTCTTCAGCATTTATTCAGATGTCCGTTTCTTTGTACAAATGAGTAAAATCTTTATTCCGCATAGGGAATGCACATGCATTTCTGTTTTTTTGCTTTGAAGTGTATTTTACATGTTATACTGTCCTACATTCCTCCAAATATATTTCTGTATATATATTTTATTTCAGCTGATGTCGTCTTTCTTGCAGGTTGATGACTGAAAATGAGCCCCTTCCGCAAACACTGAAAATGACCATGTACTGCAGTACCCTTGTAAATTTTGTCCCCGGATATCCCAAGTAGATGTTCTTCAGTCTGCTTTCCCTGACACACCCAATTTCACAATTTAAAATTACAGTAATACCAGTGGTCTCATTAGGCGATGAATTAGTGCTTTTCATTTTGTACTTGATGTACTGTATGTACACCAATCAGTACTGTTGCCTGTTTTAACATAAAACAATAAATGTCTGAAACCCCCTTCAGGAGCAGCTTGTGGGCAATGGAGTGGCTTCGTATCTTTTCTTAGTGTGAACTTCAGGTTTCTCTCCATGTGAAACTTGGAAAACAGAATAAAGCCTTTGTGTAGTGAACAAAAAATGCAATATCATATGCATCGAAAATACTAAAATTGTGGGGAAAAAAGTGAGAATCTCATGGTTTTACTTGTCATTTCTCAGAATATAAAACAATCACGGTAGAAATGAAATTTCTTAAATTCACTTACTAATGAAAATACATGACATATTTAATAGAAATCTATCAGTTCGGTTTTGTTTACTTTTGTCAGAAAGAAAAGTTCACAAAATGAACGCTTTGTACTGTGAAAGGCAGCTCGTGGTGCTGATGACCGGTCTGGACCAAAACAAAGTACCTCTGCGTTTGTTCGACTCTGACCTCAATCCTGACCATGAATTTCATCAGGGTGGTGTGAGGAAAGAGACTTACAGGGGATTGGATTGTGTGACGCTGGTGCTGGGCTATGACGTTAAGACACGGTTTGCCCTTGATTACCATTTACAGATCATATATTCACTTTCATGTTAAACAGGGTAATTAAACGCTTGCAGTTTCTAATTTTTCAACTGAAATCATGCACATTAGTTGCAAATTCAGCAACTGGAAAATAAACTTTAATGGCTAAACACAACTTAGGATATGGTAAAATGGTTCCATTTCAGGTAAATTTAAGGCTTTAAAATAAACTAGGATAAACCAATTAAAATTTTATCAATCTTTTAATGTATGTACTTGTCTTTCAGTACATTGAATTTCATAGTGGATGTAATTTATAGACCGACTAGCATGAGTTACCCGTTTCAGGGGTTTTTTTTTTTTTTTTTTTTTTTTTGCCTTACACATCCTTAACGTACAAGCTTTACCTTGAGGATAAAGTCATAAACATTTCAACTAAATATTGTCACTGAATGATTGTTGGTTTTTGAATCCACAAAATGTAAATTCTTAAAATTCTGCGTTCTGAAAAGTTCAAGGTGTGCTTCAGTGACCTGATCCAGCTGTGGGCAGGAAATGGCAGCTTTATATATATACAGTACTGTGTAACTCTGACCTCAATCCTGACCTTAGGGTCTTAGGCACTCAAAGAAAATGTTTGCTTGTCTTGGTAGTACGTGTATATTTGCTCAGGGGGAAAAAAACAATTTAACATTGTAACATAGGCAAATTAACATTGACATGATTAAAATGACCAAGAATTTCGTCTGTTCTCCCAAAAGTTACTGATGTCTTGCTGGATGGCTAGATGAACACTGCTTCAATTCCCTAACCTCTCCTCAGAGGAACCTCAGCCATTCTGTGTATTTATTAAATTTTACCACCAGCTCATTCAATTTATTTAATTAGTCAAGAAAAGTCAATATGATATTGATTAGTCAAAGTGGGATAGTGGGTTGAGTCAAAAAATGTATTGGATGGATGCTGCAAATACTGTGGTAATTTTAGGAGATGTTTTGAAATGGCTGACACTTTGACAGATATGTCAGTTTTACACCAACACGGAGATCATTTAAACATTTTCGGAGACTGCTTAAGACTTTTGCACAGTACTGCATGCAGAATCAATATCTAAGAACAGGCGAATGATATAAAATAATCTGGCACATCTCCATCCAGTTTGCAGATGACTTTGTAGATTGGTTTCTTCCATGAAGGCTCTGTATCTTTAGCCTGTAAAATGGCATTGAAAAATTCTTTCAGTGTGACTTCAGCAACTTCTAGAAATCTCTCAGGAACCTGTGTTGAAAAGACAGAAAATACGGTAAATGACGACGTCTGCGCAGGTGGGGTGTGCCTCACTTATTGAAGGAAGATCAGCTTCCAGCTTGTGTCTACAAACGGGCTTCACTCCGCTTTTTGATGTTCCTTTGGGTGGAATCAGCAGACATACTTTTGGAGTCCTGATCATCTTCTCTGAGAGACAAAGCCCTGCTCATGAACAGCTTTGGGAAGGTCTCTTGAGATGTGATAGGTTACAGATTAGTGGTTACCCTGTTAAAATTGTAATAACCAATCTGATGATTTCATCAAATAGTAACCTATTAGACTTGATTACCAAGTTTTTAAACGGCAATAAAGCCAAAAAGTCCCAATGCCTCATTTCACTTTTTAAATATCTACAGTTCATAAGTAGGATTGGGTACCCTACTGAGAAATGAGCATTTCTGGGAAGATGATCAGTACCATGCTATCTTTGGACAGAAAAGAGTGTCGAGGACATGTGTTCTGGGTGTATATCTGTGACATTTGTTTCTTGCCATTCTTCCTTATTTACAAAAGTTAAATTTCTGTATCTACTGTTTTCATAGATGGGGAAAAAAGCAGATTCTTAACTGCTACATTTATGTCTGCATACATGCCGTGTGCTTCGCTGTCTTATGCACGATCAGTTAACATGGACATACAAAGGGTGCATATCCGACCAACCTGGAAGTCGTTGGCTTTATTGTAGTGCGTGTTGAGGGCTCGGAACAGCTCGGAGTCCCGGGTGACAGACAGGTCCCTCGTGCTGCCAGACCCATCCAGGATGGCCTGGCGGGCAAACTTCTCCATTTGGATGTAGTAAAATTCACGGAAATTGCTAAACCACTTGATGAGCTGGGAGGTAATGCAGCGATTAAACTGAGGAAATGAAGAAGCATGCTCAGGTCAGTATGAAATTACCTGCTGAAACATTTTACCGAAAATCCTGACGCCTCTGCCTGTTACACAGCCTTCCATGACATTTGCAATTTATTTTTCCGACCGAAAAGGTAAAAATAAAATTGTTTATACTGTGTAATCTCTGACTTGAGATTTAATGTTTTATTTCATGTTGTGATCAATGCATTAATGCACAAGAATTTCTTGCTAATGGCACAACTTACATTGGCTATAATGTAATATTTTTCCCCTTAAGATTGCAATTTAACTACAAGCTTTCCAAATTAACGTTGGAGTACAGTAAAGCTCAATGTCTTGGGAGTCTAGTCTAATTTACTATTTTGCAATAAAGTCCAACCAAATAGGGCAAAGGAGCAAGAATTCTACTCATACAAGTCTTGGCTTTCCGGTGTAGAAGTGTTCCTGGGGACCGCCTCATTATTAGCAGCAAAGGCCATTTTGCTAACCATTTGCATGTTTTCCACTTTTTGTTTGGTAAATGATGAGTAAAAAGAGCAAAAGGTAGGACATATGTTTGACCTGGTCCTTGATTAACTTTTCACCAGGAACCAAGGCTTTCAGAATGAAAGGGCCAAATGGGCAGGATCATGCACTGTGACAGACTGTGTACGTATTTTTATTACAAAGGAGAAAAGTATGACTGCTTACCTTCACATCAGGGAAGAAAGACTTCAACACACTGGAGCTGGGATAGCGTGTGTAGAAGAACATTAACTTCGCCTTCTTCAAATGGTTGGGGGTTAGACCTTCCTGAATGTTCCAAAGTTAAGGACTGTAGTTTTATATTTTAAAACGTGACTTTTTGGATTAAACACAGTCCAATAAATTGTAGTAAGATTGTATATGGCCTTTTGCAGGTCTGAACAATTCAGTAATTTCGGTCCAATTCCAGCCAATTCATCATTTCTACCTGAATAAGACTCTTGAATCAATTATGCAAATTAATCAAATGGGTGCTGGAACACAACAAATACCGAGTGCTTCTGGGACTTATCAAGCCCGAAGTGAAGGAAGAGTTATTTGCAATGCGGCCTCCGAGGATTAAAACTTGCATCAAACCCATGGTAGCTCATTTGAAGAATACAGCATGAAGAGACTGCCTGGGTTTCTAATTAAAAACACAATAGATGGACAGTGAATTCACAAAGGATTCAGCAGTAAATAACAAGACTCCTATTTGCAAAATAGCTTTTGAAATGACTTAAGGGATTTTAATTAGAGATTTGATGGTTCTGCATGTAGGCTAATGTGCGCTGGCATCAATTTCTATTCTGTTGTCTTCCATGAGAAAGCATCCTCTGCACTATCTTGTTGGATTTATACACTCACCCACATGTCTTTATATTCATATCTTGGAGGGGACCGTCCATTCATTTCTATAGGGAAAAACCCTAATCCTGAATATAATAATCCTACTAAGCTTAACCATAAGTGACCAAATACAAATCTTTTGCCATCTTTAATTTTTTGATTGCAGTCATAGATTATATATTAAATTGAATTTCCTCTTGTGGGGACTGAAAAAATGGTTCCCATAATGTCAAAATGACAGGTTTTTATCATTTGCTGGGTACATTTGGTTCCCACAATATAATGTATACATAACACGCACACATCACCTGCATAAAAACATCATTTACCACCATTTTCAATGTTACTTTTTTTTAAAGGATGTTCCTCAAGGTCCCTACTGACAGAGGGTTTGCTTCCATCTGTAGCTGTACTTTTTAAAATGTATCCTGTATGGATTTGAAATTGTTACCTAATATACAAACTATGTAGCTGGAGTTTGTTTATAAAGGTTCTTATCAGATGCCCTGAGTTCATTTGCCTTTGACATTCCTCGAATCATTGTACTCTAATTATGTAGGCTGCTGTAGTTTTCTTTGGACTTACCAAGATCAAAGGCATCATTCTCCTTGAGGTCTGTATCCTTGATATTGCACCAGACCTCACCCAGTCATCAAGGCTTGGGAGGAAATTGGTGTAATCTTTCTGGTTTACCTTTGTTAACAAAGGCACTATTTGATCAAAACAAACCCATATAGATCTCAGCACACCATTGTTAGTCAATATAAAACAGCAAACAGTGCATAAATGCAATGTTAATGTTGAATTTTGTTTTCAAAATCATTGCCTGTTTGATTTATAGTAGTATGCGTTTATATGACAGTGGCTGAACAGAAGACTTGCATGGTTGGTTTGGCATTTTCTAAAACATTAAACTATGGCCCACATTACTCACTGAGTATGAACCCTGACTGCTCGCTGAATCTCAGAAACTAAACCATTGATATAAACCTGAAAACACACTTAGTTTTCGAACAAACTGCCAAGCATTATTAAAAACCCATAATCAGAATGAGGAATAGTTTGACCTTGGTGTCTTTAAAGGATATGTTGAGTGACAGATATGGCTTCCTCTCCACCATACCCTGCAGATTTCCATGCTCCAACTTCACCTGAGAGAAGCAAGCAGCCTCCATCCTCTCCTGCCCCAGAGATGCTGATCGGGTCTCCGTGGCTTCAGTGTCTGTGTGACTGGAGCTCAGTTTGGAACATGCTTTGGAAGAAGACCAGGGTAAGTCCAGAATTTGTGGAGAGGACGTGTCTGTGGGCAGAATCCTTTGAAGGGGAACCAGCAGGTCATCATGGGGCCCATATTTGAGGAGGTTTTCCAGAATCTCATTCTGAAAAGGGACACTCTGTTTGAATTGCAGTGGCAACTGTGTCATATCATGGGGTTGTTTCAACACCTGGTTCATAGAACATGGCCGAACAGAATGTGGCTTGCGAATGACTAGAGGCAGTGCTTCAGTTTGATCTTCTGGATTTTGCATGTCTGCCCCCTTGGTAAACTCTGTTGACTGAGCTGTAATCACACCTGCTCCAAGTGATGGTTCTGAGGAACCACTAAGCTCAGAGTTGCAATCTAACCCTGCAAGCAGTTGTGGGTGTTGGTTAGATATTGCAGAGGAGAAGTTTTTAAAAACTAAATCCACACTTCTGCTTACAGCCCTTGATAGCTCATGTTTAAGCACCTCTAATAGCTCCTGATCCTCCTTATTGTGCATGATCTGAATGTTGCTCTTTGGCACTGTCTGTTTTTGACTCATTCTGACGTGCCTGGTTTTCCTTTCAAACTCGCTGTCTGGGTCCACCCGGAGTGCACAGTCTGGCCATTCCAAAAACTCCTTCTTCAACAAGGTGTTATGACAATACATGATGTTTGGAAGAACCTCTTCCATCCCATCCTCCTGCTGAGTTTCACTTAGATTGTCAATTTGGAGGAACCTCTCTTGGAGATGTTTGAGGAGCCTCTGCATGTTCTGTAACTGCTGCCTAAGACTGCGACGTTCCTCATCCTTAATGCTGCTGGTTCTTCTAGACATACAGCCCCCTTCCAGAGTATGTGACATTTGCATCCACTTTTCTTCCCTTGACCCCTTGACGCTGGTGCCTGATATCTCCCACTCATGGTGTGGTCGTGCCTTGGGTGATCCTCCCATTCCTCGGATTATGTTCTCTACTCTTGCACGCTTGGCCTGGTGGTGCTCATCGTGTGGTGGGTCATCTTCAGAACCAACTGCAATGGAATGTTGCTTGGTCAGAGACATACCCTGCTTGAAGGAGCTACAGCTCCAGTTCTCTTGGCTGGAGTCTGCAGTATAGGAGCTGGGCAGAGCAGTCGCAGGTAGGCAGAGGAAGCTTTCCTTCAAAGCCTTCTTGTTTTGGATAGTCTTCCGCAGGAGCTGGGAGATAATGGAGCTATTTGAATAGGATGTCAGAGTGTCCTTATACATTTTTCCATGAAAGCAAGAATGGAGAATCTCTGGTTTGTCCTTCCTTGGGTAAGTATCACTGGTAGAATCCATGCTGTTGCTCATCACACTAATGTTCCTATGAAAATGATGCACTACATGTTAATGTCCATAGAAATGTAATATATCTGAAAATTACAAATATTGCTATCTGTATCAGAATATGTCACTTTTGTTTCAGGGAAAACCTTGAATAAAAGTTTCAATTCAAATTCATTGTCTCAGTTGTAACTGCCTGAGTATTTTTGGTTGCTAAGACTGGGAAGATAAATACTATTAACTTATATTGATCAAGTGTACAGTGTGTGACAGAAAAGGCTTTACAGTATGTATCTGCTTGAAAATATTTGACAGGCTATTAGTATTCAGTGTGAAATAAAGGTGCTAACAGTGGCAACATGAAGCATTCAATAGTACAAACAAGAGACAAATATTAGAATTATTTATGACAAACATTGTTGCTGATTATATGTAGGTAGCGGTGTTATATTGTCATCTTGCTGGTCTATTATACATATTATCTATCTTGTAGTAATTGCATATGGAATCCCAAGGCCACTGATCAAACCACTTTACTTGAACTGCTGTTTAGAAAATGTAAAATGATAAAAACTGAATTATAGATATTAATTGTATGGTGAGCAGGTTAAAATGGTACAGTAGCCTATGTGTGCAGAAGGCTTGACCTGTCCATCGGCGATCATGTTGCAAGACTGTGCTCACAACAAATGACAGCTGTTTAGTTTAACATGAAAGTGTAATGTTAAGACAATACTTACTTAACCCTTGACCTATAATCTGTGTAGACCTACTGCCATATTTATGGCTTATTAAAATAAATGTGAAAATGAGTGCATATGTTAAGTGTATTAACATTAGTTTCCCACAGTAGTTTTTGTTGAAAATTTTAGTTTCAGAATTCATTTTTTATTTATATAAATAAGACTGAATGGTACTTTAGCGTAAAATAATTCTCTGAACGGATCACGACCGAAAAAAACGTGACATATTAAAATCTATCGGTAAAAAAAATTATTTCATAAGACAATTGCATACTTTTGTGTCAGCTATTTTGCTCGACAAAGCCAAGTGTTATTTGCAAAAATAAGACACTTCAAATACATAAAGTTTTATTTGTGTAATCAAGCTTAATATTGGTAATGTGATTTCTGCGCTACGGAGGATATACAGTACTTTTTAAATTTAGTAGTAAGTTTCAAGTATTTTATGAGCAATGCATGGCTGTATTACATTTTAAAGATGTCTACCTTATGTATTTTAAGAAAAAACATGTAACATACTTTACATTAATAAAGCCTAAAAAGCGACAGATTTAATAAATACAACGACAGAGAAAACGTGACGGTACGGAGAAGATGCTGCTCTACCTGTTTGTGGTTGTGAGACGCTGCGCCCGCGCCGGCGGTGACTTCGGCCTCCAGCGAACGAAAGCGGCTATTTAGCCGGAGGAAGCCAGCGAAGGTGGAGAGGTGTGGCCAGACACAACAAATCAGTGCTCAGCCAGCTCATTATAATCACCCTTCTCGTGGAAATACAGAAAGAAGTAAAGTTATCGTGGTATAATAAGTGGGTTGTGGGTGTATTGTGACTGATACGTTAGGTATGCACAAAATGTTTTGCAGAGAAAATAATAAAATCTCTCTACCTTGTTTCACAGGACAACAAAACAAATAGGCAAGTATATGTAACGACGGGTTTTGCCGACTTCCGGCAACTTTAGAGAAAATGTTATTTTTCTTAACTTAAGGCTAACGTATGTCACAATTACCTCATGTCAATATTATTACTTTGTAGTTTACTGCTACTGCCTCAGCTGCTACTACTAAGAACAACAGTAAGGCTAGATAGATATAGATAGATAGATGGGTGGGAAATAACGTTTTTATTTGTTCAATGAATGATAGCGAGCGGCGCGACTCCCCCACCGCCGTTCGCTTCGCCGCCTCCCCCGTTATCCTCCCGTTAGTCCGCTCGCACTGCTCCCTTTCCGGGGCGCTCGTCACTCACCGCGCTGTCCCGCTCCCGATTTTCGGGTGCTCGCTCGCCGCATTCGGAGAAAGGGGACACTAAGTCTGATTCGTACGGCTGGCCGCCGGGCCAAACCAGAGCCTCAGGGCAGCGTGACCCAGGATTCCCCAGCCAAAGTAAAAAGTATCGCGAATGTGAGCATTTCCGCAGCGATGATCTGAATCAGGGGCGCCGCTAGAGATTTTGGGCCCCCTAACCGGACAAATCCAATCCTATGCAACTACCGTAGCTGCACACCTCCTAACCCGAAACCAAAATGAGCTATTCAGAGGTTTCACTTATTTTTGATTAACTTTACTTTTCTAATAGGTGTGTAAATAATGGCCCACAAGGCAATTCAAATCAGTAATGTTTAGTGAAAGAAGGACTCGATGCATCATAAATAAATTTATCTCACGATTTTACTATTTTGATAACCTAAATTTCATACCTTTTTTAATTTCACAGAAAAAAATCAGATATTACCATAGGAACTTAATTACACGCTATTAATGTAATACAAAGAGAGTAGGACCTCGTAATTTTTTGTTATTTTGTAAGATTGTTCAAAGGCCAACTGCTGAACTGTACAGAAAATAATCAAACCCCATAAAGCAGGGGTCTCCAGTCTCTTGTAGGATGAGCAAACATACTAATGCTCATTTTCAATGACATAATCTGTTTTAGCTTGATCCCTAGCTGTCACTCAACAGGACTGTAGAGGGAACAGTGAATGTGTAATCATGATCGAATTATAGACCTGTTGTGGGTCACTACTTTGACTCATTTTATCTTATATTTATGAACAGAAAGACCCATCGCCCCATGGCCCGATATTACATATTGTTGCAGTGTTCAGTGTTTTTGTCCAGGTGCACGTTGAGCTCTTGTTATATGTCGTTGTATGTTGCAGGCACTGATGACCATATAGTACCTTGTAGCTCGAACATACTTTTGTACATTTGAAATGACTTATTCTGTTTTAGCCTGATGTTTATTGTCACCCAAACGATGAAACGGTGAATTGTGTATTAATGACCTGCATCATAAACCCACATAATAAACCTGTTGTGGGTGGTGAATAGACCAAAATCCCTTGTCCTCCAGTACTGAAAATGGCTTATCATTCAATGCATCATCTCTGTTATTTTAATAGTTGTCTTTTTATTATCACTGATAAAGTTTCAGTATCAGCTGGTAGTATTGACCAAGATTGAAACACTGGACTGATGCCAATATCTTGATTTTTAATGAATATCGGCCAATATCAATATGTCGTGCATCTCTAGGGCAAACATTATTTTTCCTTAGCTATCTATTTAACTACCTCTGGGTCTTGACCCTTGCTGCCATAGCTCACAAAAAGAAAAGCTTTTTGTTATACAAAACAATAGGTGTGTCTCAAAAACCATGCCATAGTAACATCTATTGGCTCACAGAATTGCATTTACCTGTTACTTTAAAAAAAACATGTTTTGTGTCCATGTGTGTACACACACCTTAAATTATGTATAATTAAAATTCATGCTGAATAAGGTATTTGTGTTGCTGTTTTTAGGGGAGATGCATGTTGGACTGACAGACAGTCTGGTGAGTGAATTCAGCTGCCAATCTAGCATGTGACACAAAACTCTCAGCCAATCTTAACATATATTTATGGTTTAACTACCTAGAAGAAGAGAAACTGTGTGGTCACCTGCTGTCCACCTGGACGCAGCCTAATACCACTGCACTGAAGAGATTTGTTTAGAGGCATTAGCCACCTTGTAAACCGGTACAAAGAGGGTCTCTCAGGCCCATTCTCAAACTCAAGAGTCAAAAACGTAAGTGTCTTCAAGGTTAACCCTCAATTTGGGACAGGGAGGACAAGGAGGGTTACGAATAAGGCTAGAGTGACCTCTCACACACATCTGTGTTCTGGGTCCAAGAAGCACTTTCTGACATGACCTAATTTTAATGAAACATAGTCACGAAGTGAATCTGGTCATTAATAAATCCTCAAGTCAGACCTGATTATCCCTCAGATTATAAGTATGAGATTCCACATAGGGACTCCCATCTGAATGAACTGGAAGGCTTTGTTTTGCAAGGAATATCAATGAGTTGATCAGCAATTCATGGCGGAGCAGCATCCAGAAGATGATAATGCCCCAGAAGGACCTGAGGGTAATAAAGCTTCTGAGAGGTTAAGTACGCCTCGCAACAGGCCACTCAAGCAGGCAGCGCCGTCCACTTCTGAAATAAATGTTTTGATAATTAACTGTTGCTATTAGCTGATAATACCGCCGCTCTTCTTGCTGAAGGCCTTTCAGCTGGTTAGCAGTCCGTCCGCCTACCTGGCCAGTGGCTAAGTCTCCCCTTCGCAGGGTAATTTACACAGCGGACGCCGGTCATTGTAAAGCTGGTGTGGCTCAGCGATGTGGCATATGCTGCACATTAGTGGGTAACAACCTGTTTTTTTTGTTGTGTCCTGAGCGGCTCTCTGGCTGCAGCACTGGGAGGTGCTATGGCTGAGGACACACGCATGGTTTCATGGGGCAGCGGTGGCCAAATGGTTAGGGAAGTGCACTTGTGATTGAACCGTTGCTGGTTCAAATCCCTGACCAGCAAATCCTGACCCTAGGTGCTGAATTAATTGTCCCCTGGTATATCACAATGTAGCATATGGGTTAAATACATTGGAAGCATTTCACTGTTGTGAGCTGGGGTGTGTCCGCAATGATAACACAAGTCTACAAGAAAATGTTTGTTTTTTTTTTTCCAAGTGCCAAGGTTTTTTTGAGTCGATTTAGGGTATGTTGGGGGTGCTGAATTCAAAAATCCCATCACTTTTGCTGAATTGGTTTTAGTTTTTGAGATAATGGACATCCATGAAAATAATGTATTCCCCCAATATGACTTTGTGATAAAAAATGCAATAGCTTTTGGTCTGTCTTTTGACTCTTTAATGAAATATCCCAAATAATTTCAATTTGTAGGCCTACAATGCTATAAAAGCAACTTTTTGAAGCCAGAATTCAACTGTGAATTTGCAGAGGAAAGAAGTCAGACATAGTACAAGTTTGTCAACCCAGTCTTGGTTTATATCCAAAAAGTTCTGTCTTAATAAATATATAAATACATGTAAAAATTA
>JAODJW010000039.1:238078-249369 GCA_026777045.1 Hyperopisus bebe | reverse complement strand
TCTATCTATCTATCTATCTATCTATCTATCTATCTATCTATCTATCTATCTATCTATCTATCTATCTATCTATCTCTGCTTGTCTGTTGGAGAAGGATCTGCATGCTGTCGCCTTGCAGGAGAAGGATCCATACAAGTTACCAAATGGATACAAAATCGCAGATATTCATTTCAGCCAGGCACTAACCACACACTCCTTCACGCTACTAAGCCATAGAAAGGTCCCCAATGAAACCCCTGCATTCATACATCATAGAAACTCTAATCTCAACACTTATAAGACTATATTTGTTTTATATTAGATTAAAAAATTTCCCTCATAAGAAGGATGATATCAAGACTGTATCAGCATTTACACATGAAATTATGACGTATCTGCATAGCCTAGAATGTCCTGAACACTGATAACTCATGTACATACAATGTAAGAAGCCTAAAATCAAATGGATAGAAAAGCACTTAAATATGCATGGGGTTCAAAGTGGTTAACACAATAATGTGATTTGGTGTAAAACGTCCTGCTTCAAAGTTCAAATGCAACCAATAAGATGCCTCTTGTTTGAATAACCATTACATTTGTACGGAAACATTTATATTGAAATTTTAAGAGAAAACATCCTTGTTATACTGTGACACAATTTTTAGGCCATAGTGCCTAGCTCCAAGATGGTGCCTGTGTTGTAGTATGTTGTGTTGCAGTATGTACTCTTTTTCTGATCTTGACTTGGTCTAGCCCTGCCTTGGTCGTAGTCTTGTCTCGGTCTTGCCCAACATCGGTCTTGGTCTTGTGTATATGTATGCATGTATGTTTAAAGTAAATAGTAAATATGTTAATCCAAATACGTGTGGTTAGTTGGGCACATAAATACAGTACTTGTATGGCGTTTGTCAGCTTTTTCCTTCATGGAACACATATTCTCCATGTCGACTTCTCTACTGTAAACATGGTAACCTGTGACATCTTAATTCTGTCAAATAATCCTCAATGCTTATTCTAAAACTTTGTTCATAGTTAAAATAGCGATATTAACATTTGAAAAATGTCTTCATATCATTGTTGTAATGAATATTCAGCAGCGTATTAGTCATACAAAGCTATGTTACAGTCTGTATGGATTTCAAAAAAATATTCCACAATGCTGCAGGATGACAGAAGTGCTGTGTGATGCTGAAAGACCAAAGACGCCTCCAGCGTGTGAGGCAGAAGCCAGAGGTGCCGCCCGCTGTTTGTAGATGAAGGAGAGGCACAGACACACCTGCAGGATCCTGGGAAGCGTCTTTGATGGCAAGACTTCAGAACATCAAACGGTCAGCTGTGGGGTCTTTTAATGTAGATGGCAGGGGGGTGGTGCATGTTCCGGAAGAACAGCACACAAAGCTTCCCTTTGTTACATTCAAATCAGGGAGATCCAGATTGTCTTTTCTTCCTTTTTTCTAGGAAGACCATTAATATGAAAATATTTAAATGCTAAATGCTGATGGTTGTAGGGCTTCCCTTGCCGCTCTTGCCCAGATCCGTTCGCCTCAGTCCTGAATACAGGGTGCAGCATCAGTTCTTTTCTGTAGCATGAACCCAGATATCCCTGATATTTTAGCTTCATTGCTTTGGTATGGATTTTGGAAGAAGCAGAGGAGAGGAATATAAATGTGTCTTGTATTAAGAGCAAGGTATGCTTGCTGTTTGCTTATTCTTTGGAAAATTAAAAGGGTGCTTTACCAAAAGTATGGTACCTGGTGTGGTGGAAAAGTTCTTTTGGTATGGAACTTTCGGTACTTTTCCTTTTGTATTAAATACCAGTTCCAGTACCCGAAATACCAGTCCAGCTGGGGTACTTTTTTGGTACTTGGTCCTTTGGGGTGGGACTGGCAAATGCTTTCTTTGTCGATTAGTTATGCAAACAGCCTGTTGCTGAAACACAATACAACCACTATCTTGAAAAAAGTTACAAATTCAGAAAACAATGATACTGAAACTAAGTTAAAAAAAATAATAATAATGAATGTGTGGACAAATGAAATGACAGAAGCTTTAAATGCAATCTGGTCTGAAGAAGCAGAAGGTCTGGATTGCATGACAAGACATAAACAAGTATTTGCTATAATATACTAGGGCTACACAATAACGGAAAATTAAAATATTGCAATGTGATTTTGCTGTAATAAAAACTGAGATATGACAAAGTAAAAATATTTTAGCAAAGCCCAAACCCCCTGTGCTATAATGTCTGTACAGTATGAAGGTATGAAACAGCCTGATCTCAATCTAGCTGACTAATGTACAGTGTTCGGTGTGGTGGAAAAGCACCTTCATATTTGTGGCAGTGGTGTCTTAATGGTTAGGGAAGCACACTTGTAATTGAAAGATTGCAGGTTCAAATCCCTGACCAGCAAGGTACCACTGAGGTACCCAGAGTCAGGTGCCGCCCCCAAGCACTGCTCCCCGGGCGCTGAATTAGCTGCCCCCCGCTATGTCATGATGTCACACATGGGTTAAATGCAGAGGACACATTTCGTTGTTGTGCTATGGTGTGTCAACAATGACCACTGATCACCAAATTTTAATTCTATTTCAAACTTGCGCCTGAGGCTTCTCGGTTAGGAATCAGAACCCCCAGTGCCCTGAATAGGACAAGTGGGTACAGATGGATGGATGGGTATTTCAAGCTTTTTGGGGTATTTTTTTTGTATACTAACACCTCCCTTCTTCACTCTGGTGGCAGGAAAGTTAGAAATAAAACAACCACATCACGTCTGCAGAATGTCCTCTTCACTGTCTGTAGAGATGGGTGTCTCATGCTGGGCATTCCTTATTATCTTTGATATTGTGTACTGGAGCAGTGGGTACACAGTAGGGACTGGTTGATATGCAGGTGTACTAACTGGAAGTCATTGTGGTAGGACGTCCTGATGGACATGAGGACAGACGCTGTGACCTAACTGTTAACTGATGGAAACCTCACTTTGTATTCAACTGTTTTGGGACTTGTTGTGGACCGAGTGCAGGGACAATAACGAGACAAGTGAAACTTCCGAGGATAGTGGTTTGGATGAAAAGTTCCTGCAGCAAAACCTGAAATCATTTCAGTGCTATTTCTTCCTAGCAAGGCAAGATGACTTTCAGCTAATGTTATTACACTGTGAAGGAAACTAGACTTATCCGGCGAGGCACTGTGATGTTCCGGGAGGCCATGCCGGTGTGTATGGATGCTGGGTTATACAGCTTGGTCAGTTAAGGGGACAACCACCAAGCAGTCTAAGACAGCAGTTCACAAGAATAAGGTGAAGCAGGAGACACTGGGAATGACCAGAAAGAAACCAGCCAGGTAAAGGGCGGAAGTGACTTTGTAATGGCAGAGATGACTGTTAACTTAGTTTCTCATGAATTGCAGAATGACATCAAGTGACCTTTAAAAGGAATGGGAAACATTAAGTTCACGTGTCAAGTGCACTGCTCTAGGACAGTTTGTATCAGGCTCATAGAAGCAAGGAAGAAGCCTTTCATTAATGAGAAACAGAGAATAACCAGGCTGCAGTTGTGCTGTGGTCTCTTAATTTTTTCCATGGCTATATATATTTTTTCATTGGCTAAATATTAAAATTTATATGCAATATTGTGTGTGATTTTTTTTTTCCTGAGCACATATAAACTAGGATGCTGCCTTTCAGTATATATGACTTTTGGTTTTTGGTTTCCTAGTTTGATTTTGATAGTTACAGGGTCACTATGTGATGCTTTAAAATGTTTAAATATACCAGTTGCTCTTCTTTCTTTATGTTCTGAATAAATTATATGTTAATCCGTGTCCGCAAGAGTAAAAATGAAAGATATTTTAAAACAAATCAATTTATCAATTTTCTTTACAGCCAATGTACAGGCACTTGATAGAATGTTTCTCATTGTAAAATGTGTGACCTATGTTACATAAGTAGCCTATGATTTTTATTGTTCCTTCATCCTTTGTGGGTTACAAACAGCATGATTTTCATTGCTCAGTCACCCCTTGTTACATGATGGTTTTTCATTGCAATATTGTCTCTTGAGAATTAGGCTAAAACATCAGAATCCCTTTCATTAGAGAGAGAGAGAGTACAGTACTATACTGCAGTCAGAGAGAGAGAGTGAGTACAGTACTATACTGCACTCATTAGAGAGAGAGTACAGTACTATACTACACTCATTAGAGAGAGAGTACAGTACTATGCTGCACTCATTAGAGGGAGTACAGTACTATACTGCACCGTACAATAATGTAGGCCTACACTGTACTTTACTATTACTGTATGTAATGTTGGTAATGTCTTACTGCGTGTAATTTATCAATTAAGCTTTGCCATATGTATGGACATGAAAATCACCTTATGTAAGAGATCCGCTATTGTATGCAGTTTCAGCTATCCATGATCGCTCTTGCATCACGTCACCCTCAGATTTGGGGCATTACTGTACAGCTTTTGCATTCTCTGTCATGTGTGGCCAGTAGATGGAGACAAACTCAATGGCTCCATTGACTTGGTCCCAATACATACAGTAAGACTGGTGGTTACTACCATCAGGACTGGCCCTGGCCATCCAGTCACCCTAGGCAAGGTTCTGCTGATAGGCACAGGGCAGGGATCAGCACAGGGTATGGTAAGGCTTGTCCAATAAAAATAGGCTAACTGTAATGTTAGGTTTAAACTTTAAAATACTGCTCTTCTTCTGACTTGAACACTTGAATATCATAACATATGATTATTCTATAAGATGAATTACACGCAAAAGGTTGTTTTGTAACACTTGTGTGGTATTAACAGAAAACTAAATCTCACTTTCTTTTGCCTCATACCGTCTATAGAGACCCTAGAAGTTGTCAGAGAGAATCTCAGTAGGTCATTGATATACAAACCTGGGTCTGTTACATAACTCTTGCATTAGTTTCAATAGATGCTGTGCATATCCTAGCTTACCATGATGTCAACTGCTTGCTGTATGATAATAAGGAGCGTTCCAGCAGGTGGCGCTGTGGCCTCACCATTAGCAGGTTTTTAACTTTGACCACAGTCCAAGCTTTGACCAAAACAGTATCCCAGTTGATCCCAGTGTGGGATCAACTGGCAAAATGTTTGCTGTGCCACGGCTCTCTGGGTACTGGATTGATTGAAAAGTTCTAGGTAATAAGCAGCAGGTCTGTCTTTCATTAGTCTTGAGTATTTCAATGCGCAGCAGCTAATAGCAATGATGTATTGCCATCACAAATGTCACAAGGGGGCGCTGTATTGCATGCATGGTCTGAATTCTGTAAATAATGGTGCTATAGCTAAATTAAATGTTCTGCTTCTAGGATTCATGAAGGATGGTGCTCATTGGCTAGCACTGGTTCCTCCCACTTGCAGAGTTGCAGGTTTGAGTCCTGCCTTCACCTGTGGGTGTAAAGCTTAAATGGCTTTTCTCTTCAGGTTTTTATCTGCAGTCCAAAAATATGCAGGGAGCTTAACTGTCTAGTGTCTCAACATTGTCCATTTTCTTTGTAGTTGTACAGTACGAGTCAAAAGTCTGGACACTGCTACTGAAAATGACCTTGGAGTTATGCAGTAAGAATGATCTTATGAACAAAGAATAAGATGACCTGCTTCCCCCCCAACCTCCCAACCTAAACCCTATAGGCCTGGTTTTGGGATGAGGTGGATCGAAGACTAAGAGCCAGGTAGCCAGCTTGTGTCCAGAATTTGTGGAAGCTCTTTCAGAACTGTGAAGTATTTCCGGTGGCTGCATCTGGAAGCTGCCTGGAAGAATGCCAAGAGTCTGCAAAAGCAAAAGGGGGCTGTTTTGAAGAGTCTGACACATCTCCTGGTCATTGCAATATCTGAGTTTTATTTGTCACATATCCAGTCATATGATGTACTTTTGTGTAGTGAAGTGCTACTTCAATCTGGATTTTGCTTGAAGAAGCATGAAGTCCCAGGGAAAGCAGCGTAATATAAAATATGAGTAAATAAAAATAAAACTACAATAAATATAAAATGAGATAACAGACAATAGAGAGCAGTATATCAACATAGCAAAATGATGTGCAGTTAGAGTATTATAAAGGTGACTTGTTAGCTCTGCACTGTCCTTGCTCAGGATATTATCGGCCTGAGGGCAGAAGCGCCTGCTCATTCTCTCTGCTTTGGCCTTCAGGCGGCGGTTGTGTTTCCCAGAGCACAGCCATAACAGAGGGCTGTCGTTGGTAGGGGCTGGGTCCTGTATTACTTTCACTGGGAATTTTTCTGGCAGGGGGGTTGGGTTCACGTCCATGCAGCAGCCCATTACAGACCAAGCCGAGTTTCCCTAACGTGGGTCCATGGCCCACTAGAGGACGCTAGGGGCAAACCACTAGTCTGAAGATCAGTGGTTAAGAAACACTGTGGCACCTAATTTTTATTTCAAGGAAGCATTCATTCAAACTACAACATGAAGTTCTTTAAAGTCTGTTAATGTTTATGCTCCCACGGTGCTGGATTACTCTGAGCCAATCAGTCTATATCCTGCTGTGTCAGATCCCAAAATCATAATGAAGGATAGGGCTTCTGAGGTGCTGTGGCAGGTTCTGTGATTACCCCATTATGCTCAGTAAATGAGACCTGCAGCCACATGGAGACCTGGACAAAATGGGGAATGTTTACGGACTATTCTGTATTTGTACGTATCGTTTAATGTCACATGCCTTGTCCTGGTCTGTTTAGTTTGCGGCACTTGGGGTGGCATTATTCCCATCTTGCTGCACTGTCATGTACAACAGCAATAACAAACTGAATCTTAAAAAGAAATGGCTTAACGTATGATAACTGGTGTCTTTGTAAAATGGAGTACCAAGGACCAATAAATTTATGCTTTTTCAACAGACGCTGAATATATTCTCCACTATAGATTTTTATGATTGTGCTAGCCCCTCCGTGACTAACGCATTTTTCTTGGTTTGAAAGGTATAGCTTACCCACATTACCAGTATGTTTCCAGTGTAGCCGTCCAAACTGATAATGGTCAGTGGAGAATGTGGTGAGTTTGCTCTCTCTGTGGCTTTTAGTTCATGGAGCTGAACCACAAACCAGTCGTGCACTTAGTGTCTGATGAAAAGTGTGTGTGTGTGTGTGTGTGTGTGTGGATAGATGCTTTATTGTTATTGTAGATTCAATGAGATTTAGTTTGGAATGTGCTAGCACATGCACAGTAAATTTACAATTAATGTAAATATATATATATGTGTGTATATGTATGTGTGTCAAGCCGAGGGAAAGAGGTGAAGGCCGGCTGATATCAGGCCTGGATTCATCACCAAGTGCTGTGAGGAGCTGTATTGAGAATGTCTAATGAACCGAACTTACCTGAATAGTCAAAATTTAAATATACATCACTAAAGTCTGTATATACAGTATAAAGAAACTTTAGAGTGTAACATATAGAATTTGCAGTGATTTTTTTAATCATTGGTGATAATTTGATTTCCCTTTTTGATGAAAATAAGCCCAGACAAATATAGATGATTATATCTTTTAATTGTTTTAAATTAAGCTGTCCTCATTATGTCTTTTTCTAGTACTATGCCTGCTAATTCTATTTAATGGTCTATTACAATTATCTAAGTCAATTAAAACCATAAGTATAGGCAGAAGAATTCAATTAAACGGGATGTAGTTTTAATGAATCAAAGAAAATTGGCCTAATCTTTTGGGTTTATATTGAAACAATGCAGAAGCACCACTACTGTGGGTAGCTGTGGGATCAGGGCTTTAATATAACAACATAACCCTAACCCTCCCTCCACTGCTGTCAGCTCAAATCCCTGCTGGTCAAACTCCAGTAGCAACAGTTATAGAACTAAACTTACAACAATAAATCTATTTCTAAAACTAGGACATTGTGTGCAACAACAGGGAAGGTATTTCATATGAATTGTTTATGAGAAAATTCTTGCTGTTTGCTCGAAAAGCAGATATCTTTATTTTTATGTCAGATTATTGACTCATTGAAAACTCCAGGAACAACTGTCTCCTGTACTCATCAATCACCTACCTGTAGGACAAATGCATGCTGAGGTGGTTCACCTTTCTTTAATTCTAACATTGCATTTTAAGTGAAATTTAATTGAAGAAATTGTTGTGTAAAAGTCCCTAATCTCAGCACAGGACAGCAGTTTGGGCCATTTGACAATTTTATATTGTGATTGATCTTGAAGACGTCCATGATCTACTTTGCATACAAATTGTAGAGATCATGATCTTTTATATCCTCCTAAAATTACTTCCAAATTTCACATAAAACTTTGATGGTGGGTAACAATGTGTCCCTACCCTGTCCTCTCCCGTCATGTCTGCCATGCCAACAGCTCATATTGAATTGTTTTTCAAATACATCACATGAAGAGCTATATGGTTACAATGAATGCCACAGCTAAATTAAACAGACTGTGAAATGTTGGTAACCTGCTTGGCAGTTTGGTTAGCATGAGCAAACAACAATACAATAAAATCAAACTGAATGACAGACAGAAATTAAACTCAGAATCAAGAATGTTGTTATTCCCAGAATTATGTAACTGGTTAAAGCATATCACTGTACAAAAGAACCACCAGAATTAACCACGTCAAGGAAAAATCACACAGCACATATATATTTATTTAATTCTGATTCTCCGTCATTATTTCAGTAAATACAGGCTTCAGCAAAAATGCACAAATACAGTGAACAAATAAGAGGCAAGAGCCAAACAGGAAATACATTCCTAAAAAAGCAGGAGCAGGATAATCCACTGTTGGATTACTGGTTTTGTACAATGAACTTGAAATAACTCCTTGCAATTGCAGTCTCTATTGGGCAGTTGGGTTAACGTAGTGATTGTAGCTGTGTGTAGGGGGCACTTTGCATCACGGACACAGCCTGAAAGATCCTTATGAAACAGGATGATCAGTCTTAACTTTTACCATAAGACTTTATTATTTGTTTTATCTCCTCAACATTATGGGTAGTAGCAGACAAAGTAACAGTGAGAGCTTGTTTACCTCATTGAGATAGTTACATGTATCATAACCATGTCAACACTTATTCACTCATAGCTTAACATTGCTAACGCATCAGAAGATACATGCTGGCAGCTAGATACTGTTCACTGTTTGAATGTCAGAAGCCACACTTGGGCTTCTGTGTCATGAGGAGCCAAATGGACAAACAGGCTACTCACTGCTAGATGTGCTACTGGGGTCCAACTCAATCCTGCAGTGGACTAGACCTTTCAACAAGCAGCAGAGTCTTTGAACACCATTGTCTACACATGGAATGCCTTCTAGAATACCCCCACTCTTCAAATACTTTTCAGACCTTACAGTGCCTGGTGGATTGGTGAGTATTTTAAATGGAAAGTTTATTCTCTGTGGGGGATTGATCCTTTGGCAACACACAGAATAACAAATACACTATCTGTCACTCATACTTTCTCACACACAGATAGTGAATCACCATGACCACTGGCCAGGTCTCTCACAGTGTCCGAGGAGGTCTGTGGTTTAAGCTGCAAGACTCAGGTTCTCTGATCTCTTATTGCTGAGATTATATAGAAGAAACTAGCATACAGTACAATCAGCCTCCTGTTTAGACTTGAACTATTATTCACACAGCTATGTGAAAACTTCAAAGAGGTATGCCTTAGGTTTCTGCATCAATGACCCTCACAGAATGCATATTTGTCCATAAAATGTGAAAAAACTGCTCATTTTTCCAGACCGTTAAGATTGTTGAAAGTGTCTTGATAAGAAATGCATAGTGCTATGCATACAGAGAGAAAATACCAATCATAGGCCACAGGGCTTGGTTCCCTTTGGATATATCCAATGAGGTGAGGTTTGTTTTTGCATATTTGCACAGATCATATAGAACAGGGGTGTCAAACGCCAGTCCTGGGGCGCTGGAGCCCTGTGTAGCTTAGCCAGAAATGATTCAGCTCAAGAGCTGTGTGGTAAACAAGGAGTTGAACCAGGTGTGTTAAATGAGGGAAACCCAAAAATGTGCAGGGCTCCAGCGCCTCAGGACTGGAGTCTGACAACCCTGATATGGAACAACCAAAACTCACTTCCATCTGCAGTATAATGTACGTATACAGTATAATGTTTAAATTAATCTCAAGCATTTCCATGAATCTGTTAAGTCAACTTCAGTCTGTCTTTCGCCCTTCATAAGGTACCCGTGCGTGTGTCTGTAAAGGGTAAAGGGCAGTTAAATGTCTGCGTCTCCCTGGGTAGTGCCAGGCTCTGGATTAGACCTTTGCCTCCAGCATCTCCAGGAAGAGTTTGTGCATGCGCACCCTGCCCTGCACTTTGACGCTGTAGAAATGCTGCACGGCCTTGCCTGAGATCTGCCGGAGGAGGGGCAGGGTCATCAGCAGCTTTCCTGCCCTCCATGGATCTTCTGGGTGTCTGCTGCCTTCATGGTCCTGCAGGGCTTCATGTAGGGTGTCCTGCAGCTTTTGTACAGCCTCCACGTTTTCTATGTGCATAGAATCTGGGAGAGGAACGAAAAACACAAACGGAGCTTTCAGAGTAAAGACCAGGGCAATGAAAAGGTACAGTTCTGTATCACATCACTTTTACACTGATTCATTCACAGGAGGCTGTAATGTTGCTGATATCGCCACCAGTAACTGACGCTCCCCTGCTACCGCATTTACTAGTGATAATAGTGGTATGATCACTGCTGCTAATTGATTAGTTCTGATTATGATGAAAACATAAACAAATTACCTGCTTTCCTAAGTACATTTTTGATTCAGATTTATGATTTATGGTGTGAACAAAAGAGAAAAGGCAAAATCTGAAGTCTGTGCTGAATGAATTGCCTGTTTAAGATGGGCTCCTAGGATCTGATCTGACGACAGTTCTCTCCTCAAACCATGGGAAAGGATGGGAGCTGGTCCCACAGAGCGGCGCATCGATACACAGTAGTGTCATCATATGAGCACAAGCTGGGCCTGCTGCCTCGCAGAACCACCGCGTCGACTTCACATGCACTCATTCACAGCACCGGCACTCCTTGTGAAAGGACAGATTTATCTGCAGCTGCGAGAGCTGCTGTGCAGCTGGAGAGAAGGGCATCATGGCCAATCGCAGCTATCGGTAAAAGGCCCGTGCACTGGACCGCATGGCCCATCACTCTGGATGCGCTCTGACACAGAGAGAAGGGCATCATGGCCAATCGCAGCTATCGGCAAAAGGCCCGTGCACTGGACCGCATGGCCCATCGCTCTGGATGCGCTCTGACACAGAGAGAAGGGCATCATGGCCAA
>JAODJW010000039.1:219893-234568 GCA_026777045.1 Hyperopisus bebe | reverse complement strand
TCAGACTCGCCTGCATCATCAGCCACACCCACATCATCAGACTCTCCCACATCAGCCACACCCACATCATCAGACTCGCCTGCGTCATCAGCCACACCCACATCATCAGACTCTCCCACATCAGCCACATCCTCATCATCAGACTCGCCTGCATCATCAGCCACACCCACATCATCAGACTCTCCCACATCAGCCACACCCACATCATCAGACTCTCCCACATCATCACCTTCTCCTTGGCCAAGCTAAATCATTATGAGCAATATTACCCACCTGATAAAAGAAAGTGTTTGTGAGCACATCCACACTTACAACCATGGAAGGATGCAGGTGGGACAGATTGCATTGCCAGGCTTTGAATTTCAGACAATAAAAGGGATTATTTATTTAATTTATGTCAGAATAAAATCCCTACAAGGAAATGTAAAAACTATGATTAAGAGCAGAATACTTCATACAATTAATAAAATGATCATGATTCAAATAAACACATTTAATCATAAAAATTCTTGACCTTGGCCTATCAGCTGTATAATCATAAATAAAAGCACCTCTTTGTAATGAATACTGATAATATTATATGCATACAAAGTAACACATTACACTGAAATAATCAACAAGAAAACACTGCAGTCATTTGTAGAGTTCCTAACATCCGAAAGCTTTTACTGTGAAATATAAATTTGGAGATATCCTTGCTGTTCTTGCAGTGATCACCAACCAGAAAAGGAGCCTCAAAAAATCAATGTGGATATTCCTGACCAGCTCTGCAATTATGTAGGATCTCTAAATACATGTTTCATGTTTCATGACGGAGGACTGCTACTTTAAACGCCACTGGTCCAGCATCTACGTACATTTATTGTGATGTATCACATGTTTTTTCCTTTCTTTTTGTTACATGGCCTGATTAGGACACAGAACTGCACTGTATCCTGAGGATCATCAGTAAGACACAGAATCGCAGTGTACCCTGAGGACGGTCATTAGGACATAGAATCGCAGTGTATCCTGAGGACGGTCATTAGGACATAGAATCGCAGTGTATCCTGAGGACCGTCATTAGGACATAGAATCGCAGTGTATCCTGAGGACCGTCATTAGGACATAGAATCGCAGTGTATTCTGTGGACCGTCATTAGGACACAGAATCACAGTGTATCTTGAGGATGGTCATTAGGACATAGAATCGCAGTGTATCCTGAGGACTAATATGTCTGGGCTGTTCAAGAACACATCCCCAGAAAAGGTCCCAGAATTCCTACGTCATCATGATAGCTCAGTATCAACCTTGAACTTAGATACCTGGGCTTTGGACGGTGCTGTTCTTTCACCCACACATTTGAGTTATTCATAAAAAAAATAAACTTGGGTAGCCAAGATTTTTACACTGGGAAAGAGCCAAAAACACTAAAATAGTTGGTACCTACTAATATTTATGCTTGTAGTCCCTGTTTATATTTATCAGGATGGACTGGCTCTAGTGTGCTAATGACTACAACTGAACTAGATCCATATAATCTGCTTTGTGCTAATCACCAATCTATTAATCTTCTACCTGGCCAACTAAACTGCAATGGAAGTCTAAGCCAGGGCCAGTTCTAGCTGTAGGCAGAATTGGCAAGTGCCCAGGGCCCCAGATTACCTGCGATTACCCAGATTACTGTGGAGCAAGTGAAATGAATCATCAGTTTTCTTCCCACGAGCCTCCCCAGTAAATTCGGCCTACTGGACCCCTCAGAAGACCGAGCTCTACCTACTTTAAGCTTTTCTCGGTAAAATATCCCTTGATGTTTAGCTTTCACCTGCTTAAAAGAGCTTATCGAAAGTGACTGTTAAAGAAAAGTCCTGCATGATCTTTTTTAAACCAGTATTATTTAGTAAAATGAACAGCAGCGGTCTCCAACCTTTTTTTGCACTCCAGATGCACACAAAATAAAGCATAATAAAGTGCAAAAACACACCTCACCATAACGCAGAATCAATGGCACATTAATCTAGCACCATGATTTAGGCGAGTTAGTGGGTATAACCGCATAACACATTCCAGTTGACAATTTTATGTAAACTATAGAGTGAATGAAGTTACTGCAAAGTAAATATCACGTTTACCCCTAGTCACATAGTGGTTTTAACAGTTATTCATAGCATTCTGTTTTCAGTAGGCAGCCATCATCAGGATGGTTTCAGGTCATTTTCAGGATAGTCTGAAGTGTTACTTCATATTCACTAACTTACATAACAGTAACATACAATAAGACTGGCACTTATTTGTGAGAAGTTATACTGCGATGTCCGTTGTTAAGGTTTCTGATTTTGCACACCCAAGGGCTGTACATGCCTGCCGCATTTTTCCAAATGGTCTGCTATCAGTGACTCGAGAGCTGAGCCCCCCAGCATGGCGCCCATGCAGACGCATGTCCAACCGCAAATATAGTATCAGTCTTTTTATATCTAAGACCAAACCTGTGAAAGGGGCACAGACAGAAATGATGGGACATGGTATGGTCATTTTTCAAAATAAAACACCCGGCAGACTCAATAAAATGGAAATTAAAAGATTTCTTCTTTCTTTCTGTGCGGCCCGGTACCAGTCCGTGACTCTGTGGTTGAAGACAGCTGATGAACAGCAATAACAAGGGCTTGGAACCAGTAAATACTGAAGGTAGGGCATTATATGAAATAACCTACATCAAAGCTTTTTTCAGCTGTAAATGCTGCATAGATCATTGCTTTGCAATATCAAAAGCTGTAATTGGCTGGGAAAGCATATGGAGGAGTCTCTTGTGCAATGTTTGGGCATTTGACTAACGAGTGACCCAGTCAGGCCATCCTGACCCGACGAGCCCCAGGCCAGACACAGGCGGCTGAGCTACTGGGTCACAGGAAATCTCTGCTCACATAAGCGGCTCTCAGAGCTCCATGCTGAGCCAGCGCTGTCTTGTGGGGCTTCTAGAAAGCCACCCCATCACCTAAGCGGATGAGCACCCTTGCAGGGCCTATGGTTGGCCATGCTCAGTTGTCTCCATTAGTATACCAGTCAACACTGGGGTGAATGACCCAACCATTGAGAATGAAAGCCATCCTTCATTTATAATGAATGGACAACCCTACCAGAAGTATAGCAGGCATTACTAATATCCTGCAACAGAAAACTACTGAGTCAGTAAAAAAATAATTAATTGATTGAGTGACAATAAAATAACTCACACTTTTAGACTGAACTAAAGTCTTATGCAGGTCTTGTAAAGAACCTTGAACAAAGTACAAAGAAATAGAGAAGAGTAATGATATCAATAAGATAAAAAGATGAGCAGAATTTCCCTTTTACACTTTAGCTCCTCATCTGGAAGAGATGATTCAGGGTAACAGTGTAACATTCAGTGTAACATGTGCTCTTTGCTTCAGTTGGATACCCAGAAAAGAGAAGAAATCAAATTAATTAATACCTTGGGAAATTCATTTTTATAATCAAATGTATATTTTTAGACAACAAGCAATAACATAAACGGAAGCATTATCAATGAAAGTGGACTTCCAAACCCAGGGTGGGTGGGATTACCACACACTGCCATTCGCAGACCACCAATGACAGACTGCTTTAGGCTACTTCCCGTCAGTTACCTGGCACTGGAAGCGCAGTCACGTGTGCCATCCATGCCTTCCACATCAATCAATAACAGGATCCATGATTAGTTCCATTAAGAATTCTGTTTTCCCTCTTTTGAACAAAGCACTTGCCTTCTTCCCAGTGGAGCCTTGTGTAGATCTGAATGTCCCCATCGATTATGGAGCACATTGACCGCCTGTCACTGCACCCCCCACTGAGAAAGACACTCTATTGATTTGAGCCTTCAGGCAATTTATGTCTCTCCTGCAGGTCTATTCAAGCGACAGGTGTGTAATTATCACGTGTCAGTGTGTGAATATCCACTGTGCTTAACTGCACACTTTTCATATGGGAGACCCTTAAATTAACCACGGTCGAAAACCTTTATCATCTTCATTGGTAAGAGAACGCCATTCTAATCTACTGAGCACCAAAGCTGTGAAATCTGCAAATTATGTAATGTGTGCAAATGAATGCATTTATAAATGTGTGCATAAATACTATACAGTTATGGTTTTTGGAGTCAAAATATAAAATGTCAATATAGAATATAAAGATATGAAACACAGTCAAGAAGCAGCTGAAGCAGGTGACTAGGCCAAAACCATCCTGCAGGTCTGCACTGCATCGCTAATGAGCATATGGATGCCTGGGCATCCTGCTGTCCAGCCATACCTGGCACATGCTTGGCCCAGCCGATGACGACAACCAGTTCCCGATCGGCTAGATCACACAGTGTTGTCAGGGCCTTGATGTCTCCTTCAGGGAGGCTGGGGTCGGGCATGGCATAGATCTTCTCTGGCTCTGCTATCAGAAGACGGGACACCATCTTTGTCACTGGAGAACAAGATGAGGGAATAGTCAGTCCTTTAGCTCGATGTATTGGGACAGATGCCGTTTGGTGTGTATCTATGATACTGGGGAGGTTTCTGGGTGTCCAGCTTCTGGCAGGTCTTACTGTGGGTGGTGCTGGGAGTACGGGTGCAGTGTAGGAACTCACGTGGCTTTTTGTCTGGGGGAGGCAGTGCGAGGCCCAGGTAGGTGAGGTTCTCAGCATCCAGCCTCCGCTTGTACTTCTGCCTGCCACCTCGCACACGGTCCAGGCGGACCCCTGCATGCAGAAATGCACATCAGTACCACACAGCTGTCGCAGGAGATACACTTAGTGATAAGTGATAAGAGATAGCTTAGCAAAGCTCTGAACCAGCGAATATCCAGCACTGCCAGTGACGTCACTGACAGGAGTAGGGCTGGGTACCTATCTCAGGTACTTTTATGGTGCAGACCGAAATTCTCCTATCCTATAGAGGATCGAAAAATTTATTATCTTTCGCTGCCAAATTCCCATGCCCAAAAAGTAAATCTCAGCATCTGTGAGCTAATAAGCATGCAACATACTTGTGTAAAGATCAAAAGTTACTGGTGACTGGCCGTCTAACGTAACGTTACACAAACACGGCATATAGGCTGGAATGACGTATACCCAGAGACAAACCTGTGAACTTGTTCGAGTGTGTGCTGTTTTTCTTTGTTGCATAGTGTAAAAAACGCGTAAGAAACTATTGTGACTATTTAGTCACATTTTGTGACCATTTTCGGAGACAGTGCGACTAAATTTTAGGACTAGGCACACCTGTGGGAGTTGTAGATATCCCCCCCATATAGAGGCTGCCCACACTGTCCTATACCACGCAAAACACCCGCAGATAAGAATTGGTGTGTATGTATATGCATATGTGTGTGTGTGTGGGAGATCATCCAAACTCGGTCCGATTGCAGGTTCTCGGAGGCAGTACTGACGAGGCGCTTATAGTGATAAACTTGCTGAATTCTTGGCCACAATTCACCGGAGTTAGCATGGGAGTTATGCAGAAGTGCGGAAAAAAGACAGAATAGATGGAATTGTTCTGTACCTCAATAAGATTGAATGCCTTTGCCTTTGCACTTTAAGCCCTTATCATTCAAAGACATTGATGTAATGACCAATTTCAGTAGAATCACAAATAAATAGGATGTCAGGTATGTCCATAACACTGGATTTATGATTCTGTTATTAGATGACCGCACGGCTGTAGTTACGGAGATGTAGTGTTCGTTTGCTGCTGGTGGAACAGTCTCTCTGCTGTTCATTACTGACCCCAGTCACTGGGGGTGCTGTGCAGCTCAGCATGTCTGGGACTGGTGGTGTCGTGGTATATAGACATCACCGGCTTCCATGACTGACTAAATGTCCTGTCTTATCCTGGTCTTGGAACCTAGCAGCCCAGAGAGGATGCCAGTACATCTGGGCACACAGATGGCTGTCCAGACAGTAATGATGGAGAGCAAACCGTCATGGCAGAAAGCTCACCTCTCACTGCAAAAAGCTCCTCAGTCCACGTAGAGCCCATCTCGTGAGCAGCGAATGCAAGAGCACCAAGACATTTGTTAACATGGACGAGCTGCTCCTCTGACAGCTGCACTTGTTTTATTTATCTCTTATCACCAGTGCTACGTTTTTCTTCAGTTCCCATTAACATTGTTCTGCGTTCAAAAGTCAGGCCATATTGTGCGGTGAAAATGAATTATATAAGCACATTACAGTGAATATTTTTCACGCATAAAAGTATGTATATTAAAAATGAAAAAAATATTATGCACTGAACAGACACACTTCAGAAATTTCTGAAATATACGAAAAAAGATGATGGGCAGCTGCTTTTCCTGCATCCATCTCGTATAGTCAGGATGTTTGCATGGGTCAATATGCTTTATTATCTGAGTGTAACTGTGAGTATAGCCAGGAGATTTGCCTACTTATATACATTCCATGATTCCCTGGAAACACAAATCTGATTAGGATTGTCTTTCAATTTCCTGACACTGACAACCCACTAACCTAATTACCCACAATCCCCAAGAGGACAATCTTTCCTCCCAGCAAAACCTGATAGATCCACAGCTAGGTGGTTTCTATGAAGCCTAATTCCTTCTCTCAAAATCTACATTACTTTCACATTCAAGATCACGGACAAACTAAGTATATCCAAGCTTTTGTTTAGAGCACAGGTATAATGTCAGATTATCCTCCAAAATGTAGTATTATTACTGCTTTTGGAATTTCACATAATTTTGGCAGCCCTTTTTCTTTGAAACATGCCACGTAACATAAAAATAATCTTTCTTCTCATGCTTCGGAAAGTATCATCCTTTTTCCACTGGCTGCTAAAAGAAGCATTTTCACTGCACTCTAGAGTCATATTCTCTGTATGGCTTTCAGGAAATCCTATCGCTTGGAAAATGGCCAGAACCCAGCAGGCGACACGCTGACTGGTCCTGCTGAACACTTCAGGTGGTGCAATTACTCAGTGGCGCATTTTTTGTGGCCAACTGCAGACACTCCCCAGCATGGCCACTGAAGGCATTTTCGTCTGTTCACGCTGCCCCCGTGAGCATGACGCCTCCAGCTTTCGAACACCTGCTCACTTAGACTGGGGGAAAGACCTCAAGGAAACCTCAAGACCTCAAGAGACCAGGAAAGAAGTGTCCAGGAGGAAATCACTGTTGACTGTTCGGGTTACCAGCTAAAGATGGCTGATTCCTGTGACCTGTTTCTAAATGTCTGACTTTTTGTGGATTGTGGTACATGGAGCTGCTTTCGTGGTTGGCATGGTGACGTAGTGGCTAACACAGCACCCTTAGCTTCCAGCGTTGCATCCCCTCTCTGGTCTGCTGACGTTTGCATGATCTCTCTATGTTAGATGCCAGTCACGCAGTCCTGCATATACTGAATGTGTAGTATGAAAGTTTGCAGTGGTTTGTGTCTACCACTTACAACCAGGAGAGATGCCTGGCATTTGTCTTTGTTTGTTTTTACGTGACAATAAGAGTCAAGAGCATAAAGGCACATGGAGCCCACTGAGATTTTTCTGGAACTTTCATTGTCTCCTTCAGGACATGTGACTAAGGACATGATGGCTGAGTGGCTTAAGCACCACCCATTCCTGCTGCGTGACTGACAGTGTGGCCAGGGAAGTAAAGTGGGGTTGGGGTTTCAGCTCTTCACAGAGAAGGGGGCGGGGTGCCCCCTGCGGGCAGGGTGCTTCACAGGGTTATTGCAGCCGTAAGTGCCGGGTCTCCACCTGACACCGGTGCTCCTCTTTCTCTCCAAAAACAATAAGCGAGCCCTTTAGAAGGACCTGCTGGTCAGGTGGGGGCTCTATTTCGAGCTTCACACCTGCTCTGGGTGTCACTTTCGAGGGAACATATTGGGATCGCATTGATTACTTCATCTGAAGCACTTCAACAAAAATAAAATGCTCAGCTGTATAAATAAAATTCACTTTTGATAAGAGCAACTCAAATTTAGCTAGTAATTTTGTGTTGCATAACGTAACACTGCATGTGCTGCATAGTTGGCTAACTTGAGTATTCTGCGACTGTGACTATATTTAACTGGTTGATTTAAATGAAGTCTTGGTTTGGAGTTTTACTTTCTGGACCTGAACTATCCCCCTGTGACACTGACCATGAGCAATGGGATGATGAGCGTAAGTGCTGACAGCCGAGGAAGAGCTTGAACAAACTGGAATCATTTGGACATGATTTTAGGGCAATAGAGTGTTTGGAGGAATATTTTCTGTTTTTGCATCCACACGGGTTTCTTCCCACATCTGATATTTTCCTGGAAGTGTAGCCTTTAGTGGTTTGTACCCCCATATGAATGACTGTCCCCTGCCTTGTGCCCTGACGTCATATCATCACCATAAGTATAAATAAGAACTTGGATGAAGGCTCCAATATAGACTATTTTATGAAGCTCAGTTAGACCTGAACACAGCCATGCGCAGTATAATAATTTAGCTTTTAGCTTTCCTCAGAATTTATCTTCATTTTCTATACAGCAGAAATGATTATGATAAAGGAAGCCTTTGCGATGATACGGGTGCCTAACACAGCTCTGTTTAAAAGACAGCAGAGTCACCTCCCTTGTTGTCCAGGTTCAGTGCCCAGCCTTGTGATGTTATGCCTACCCCTCTCTGATCTCAGCCCATCGATTAGATAACAGACCTGCTCCTCCAGACATCTGATTCCATGATCGATTGCTTCCTCTTTGTGCAAAAGCCCTTAACTCATGTGCACTCCTCTTTTTATGAAGATCAAGCGCATACCGACCGAGTCCAAAAGCAGCCTATTTCAGACAGATATGCAGTCGATGGGATACACTAGTGTAAACCATTGTTGTGACCACTGAGTCCCTGGTTGTGCTGCATTTATATTTTAAGGATAAAGACAGGAGGAGAGAGGAAGATGAATTTCTGTTTTAACAAAAGAAACCCTGGCATGTCTCTCACTGAAACCACTGACATCACCGAGACCATGTCTCTCACAATGACATCACCGAGACCATGTCTCTCACAATGACATCACCGAGACCTCATATTAATACTCTTTTTCCATGGCTGAATCACTTCATCTTTGCAGTACGTTCACTGATGCTATCGCGTGAAGTGATGCTTCCACTAAGCCTCTCACTAATGCTGGGACTCCCATGCCCGACTCTCCTGGCATCTCCTCACCTTCCTTAAGCATCCCCACTTTCAGACACTTGGTGAAGCGGCAGGCCTGGCAAGACTTGCGTCTCCGTTTTGTGATCTCACACTCGCTTGTGGCTGGGCAGCTGTACTCGATGTTTCCTAGGGAGAAAGAGACATGAAAGTAAGTAATAGAACAAAAAATATCTATCCTCCATCTAACCTTTCATCCTTGTCACGGCTGTAGGGGGGCCGGGGTTCATCCCAGGCAGCACATGGCTGGAGCTGAGCTCGAATGGGAAGCCTGACCATTGCAGTGCACACAGACACTCATGTTCTCACACAAACACGCAGTCATTTACTATGGCTGGCATAGAGACGCATATTAGGCTAATTGTAGATCTGGAGGAGGAATCCCATGTGACACTAGGAGGACATGCAAACTCTACCCACACAGGTGGAGGTGGGTTTGAATCCCCAACCCCAGCAGAACCAGGCAATAAGACTCAGAGTGTTAAGTACTCTGTCTACTCATAGAATTTACATCCACAGAAATAATCAAAAGCTTTTTTAGCAATGAAACATTCTGGTTCAACTACAGAATGTAAAACTATGTGGGTGCATGCAGCCTAAGCTTTCCTCCATACTGTATGTGGGGGGTGGGATTTTATCCTTGGACTTATCTGGTTAGTTCATTAGTTTAACCACGTAAATTGCCAACCAAGCACCATCCTTGCCAGACTATTGGCATTCTTGCAACCAGCTTCCAGATGCAGCCACCTGAAATGCTTCTTCAACTGTCCTGAAGGAGCTTCCACAAGGTCTGGGTACAAGTTGGTTATGCTGCTCTTACTCTTCGATGCACCTCATCCCAAAACCAGGCCTATAGTGTTTAGGTTGGGAGGTTGGGGTCCGAATCTGTCACAGCACTCTATAGTAATCTGGATCTGTACTATATAGTAATTACCACATAACCCCATATCCCATGGTTTTTGTCAAGTCCACTCCTAATTTACTTGAAATTAATTTTAATTATACTATTAATTTATTTTTGATTGCCCTTTTACTGCTTTTTAAAATGTAATATTGTTGCATTACATTTAATTTAATTATTATTTTTTCTGCTTAATTCTTATTTCTTGTGTGCAAATTTCATGTTATTTTTATATTTTACAATGTTTCTATTTTCCCTTGGGTTCACTTTGGGTCAGCCTCCTAACCTCGAGGAGTGCTTGGGGTTGGGCATTGAATCTAGAATTTTGACTGGTACTATATATACTATAGATATGTGTGCTTATAAAAAAAGAATTCTTTCAGAGTTAAATTTATGAATCGTTATGGTAATTTTTCCTGAGTAATACCAGTGTGACCCTAAAATCACAGCTGGAGGGTTTAGCTGCTCTGAAACCACAGTGACAGTTGCAGGGCTATTTTACGGCATCATGTCAGCGATGTAACTTGCCTGGCCAGCACCTCCTGATCGCTGTGGACAAGGTGCCAGTGCCTGTTGTGACTATGACAAGCCCTGGTGACGACAGTGTGGCCAGCTGCACATCAAAGAGAGCGAAAAGGCCACAGCCAGTCCCTGTGCCTCACTGATGTGCCAAAATAATCACAGGATTATGACTTCCTGGAGCGCCATGGCCGACCAGTTGCTGGGGGTCACCTCAGGGAACAGTGGCCCCCATGGTCGGTTACTGTAGAGGGTGCAGGCCGGCCCAGAGCTAATCAGCACCCTACACACTTCTCAAGAAATGTGAGTGAAATCCTGAGAGAAACTGGGCTGTCTAGTTGTGGAGAAGCTACTTATTTTCTTCTCTATTCCTGCTAATTAGGACTAAAAGTAACATTTAAAGGCAAGTTTTTTTTCTCCTTTGTAATTACACCTGTATGCCCTGTCATTGTCAGTATTTATGTTATTAATCAGGCCTGCCACATACCCATTTATTCTAGGTTTATATCCCCAATCTGTCTCGTAAAAATCCTACTGTTCCGTCTGCAGACTGGAGCCCTAATCACTCTCCTGTTTATCCAGCCTCTGCCAAAGGGGGTGTCCCCAAATCCTCTTTTCCTGAACCTAGCGGTCGACACGATGCCTGAGCTACCTCCCCACTCCCCCCTGCAAACCGAAAGGGACTGTCTCTCCCCTTCCTAATGAAAAGCCTGCTCCTTAATTACACTTACCCCAGGGCTGGGGTTATTGACGGGAGTCCCGTGGCTCGGACAAACGGAGGAGGCTTAAGCCCATTATATGCAGCCCCCCCGGGAAGAAAAAAAAAAGGAGAGGACATATCCTTTCATGTGGTCCCGTCTTCATCCCCTTTGTTGTACCTGGACAGCTGTCTGTTTTAACGTCCATCATGTGAATTTTAGTGCCATTACATACCACTAGGACAGGTGTATATCCATCCATCCATCCATCCATCCATTTTCCAACCCACTTATCCTACTGGTTTGCGGGGGGTCCGGAGCCTATCCCGGAAGCAATGGGCACAAGGCAGGGAACAACCCAGGATGGGGGGCCAGTCGACAGGTGTATATTTGGTGATCAAATCTTTATGATACATAATATGAAAAAATATTCACTCATTAATGCTTAATGATGCGGAATCGCCAATCAGGGAAGAAAAACAGCAGTACTTTGAAAGTCAGATTCACTGAGCACAAAGTGACCATGGTGATCAGGTACATCTAAAAACATTTCATTTAACTTTCTTGATAGCTACCTTTGGTAGATGCTGCTAACATTCTGAGAACTTGGTGTAATTTTAGCCCACAGATTAACTCTATTCTCTATAAATTAACTGAACATAACGTAGACTGCTCACTCAGACTGCTCACACAGACCACTCACTCAGACTGCTCACTCAGACCTCTCAGTACCATACAGACATCACAAGACCCAAATCCATGAAAACAGCGAGGAGATCCACATCATCTTACTTGAGCATTTCACCTTTTATAATATTACCATCCATACAGGAAAGACCAGACTATCGAAATAAACACTCCGCATGCACACACAGTGTACGCTGGCATGTTGAAGGAGCTGATGTAGAGGGGAATACCTTGTATTGTCCGTTTGAAAAAGGCTTTGCACGCCTCGCAGGAGGCTACACCATAATGGTACCCCGATGCCATGTCACCACAGACCAGGCAGAGCCTCTTGGACACAGAGCTCAGGGCATAAGTGCACTTCACAGACACATCTTCTGCAGTGGCACTGGGCCAGACATCATCGTAGCGTCGGTGGTAAGCTCTGGCACCAGGCGCACTGGGCACCAAGGTGGACGGGGAGTCAGGGCTGTAGGAGCGGCGTTTGGCAGCGGTCCTGGGCCGGACATCATCGTAGCGTTCATGGTAAGATCTGGCACCAGGCACACTGGGCACCAAGGTGGATGGGGAATCAGGGCTGTAGGCCTGGCTGGTGGTGGTGGCCGTGTAGCCGCCACTGGTGTCTGAGGTGCTGCTGGGGCTGGCTTGGCTGGCTGTGTCGAGGGCCGAGGAGGGGCTGGAGGGCTCCATCTTAATGAATTGCCTGCAGTGGTGGCCATCTGTAGCCATTCTGCTCAGCAGCCTGGAACAAACAAGAGCACCAAAGAAGACTCAGATTAAAGGGCTCTAGCAATATCCTGAAGGTGCATGTTCCACCTGAAGAGGCGCCAAGCCTGTCCATGCTAACAAGGAAGTGAAGCTGGATGACTGGGAGAGACACATGCAAGCAGATACTTCAAGCGTGAGGCCAACAGACAAGATCAACCTACTTAGCAGAACAGAGCTAGCAGGAGAAGGGGGCAGCTTACATAGAAGGAACTAGTCTGACCAATCACTTTGCAGTGAGAGATATGCAATGTGAGCTGTCACATTAAATCTGCATTGTAGAAGGAGAGAATCTGATTGAGTATTGATTTACTGTCAGCTGGACAGTAACAGTATTTGTGAATGGTATGCTCTGAGATAACTGAAATGCAGCCTCCAGTCAATAGACAAACAACATGTATGTTTTTGAGCAAATTGGACCTTTTTAGTGTTCCATTAGTTCCATTAGGTGCTTGGTAATATAAGTTGGAAATGTACCACCACCAAAATCATTTTGCCTTCTGTATTCACAGTATCTCCTTTTAAAAAAAATTGTGGCTGCTGAGCTGTTGCATTCTTCGCCGACACCTGATTGCTCTGAGAGAGCAGTAATCTCTCCCATGACTTGTGTGTATATCATCACAACCATAACAGTGGTATGCAGGTGCTTCATTAACTCCATCAAATTTGCAGTACATTTGTTGTCCGCTCAAAGACTTCCATATGATTGGTTGGAATTGTATGTTTCTTATGATGTGATAGGCTTCTTGTGTGCTATCAAGCAATGTTACTTTTCAACAGTTTTTTATGTTTTTCATTTTCTTATCGTTTAAATTTTATATAAGTCGATGTTATTATAGTTGATTATATTATACGATATTACATTATAGTCAGTTATATGATATTTATATCACCCAGTCCTAGATGGAAGTGAAGATGTCTATTATAACCAAATGCCCAGAGGTTCTTAAAATACGGGTAGGATGAATATGTTCATGAAACCATCCACTGGCTTGAAAATAATCCCGGAACCATGTATTTCCTAAGCATTGAGTGAGATTGTCTATGCAAATCTCCCTACATATCATTTGATATGTATCATTTTGCACATACTTAACACATATTTTCACATATTTAAAAGGAGCAGTCAGCACAGGCACTTCATGTGTCTGACATGGTTAAATAGCTGTGAAACGAATGAGATGAACTGACGCCAACTACTGATACCCTCGAGTACTGCCCTTTGCTTCCATTCAAGCATTTCCATCAGAAAACTACACAACCGCTGCAGAGCACAGCATAAGTGCAAAACACATTGATCTTTTATTGGCTGATTTATCGAGGTTAGGCCAGGAGGATGACTGAGGAGACGAGTAAATGTGAGCCTGATGAACACAGAAAGGGGACAACAAGCATGCTGCCTATACAAGCTTGTAAAAGAGTATATAATCAATACACACCAGTTTCCCGGGAGACAGTCCCCAGTCCCTGTAATGGAGCTTGGGAGGGGAGCTAGGGGCTGCTTGCCAGGCCCATGCAATTACTTCCACAGCCTTCATCACAATGTTAAATTTAGCCACTCTCTAGCTACAGTACGTCACCCTGCCTTTTCCGAGCCATGAGGTCATTTGGGGCAACAACATGAGCCCTACTATCGCACCACCAGTAAAATGCCGCTGCCCAAGACAGATAAGATCTATTGATTGTCCCTTTACTCCCTGTTTCTCAATATCGACCATTAACTGTGCTTCTACATTTCCTTCAAGCTGACCAGTTACAGTGTTTCAGATAAAGGGAGATCAGTCAGAGAATGAAGGATCCCTGTCATGTCCAGTTTGTGAAGGTACCAATAGTCTATGCAAGTGACTGTCTATAACAATACCGTGTCCCTCCCATGGATGGTCTATTCAAGTGACTGTCTATAGCAGTACTGTGTCCCTCCCAAGGATAGTCTATTGAGGTGACTGTCTATA
>JAODJW010000039.1:209672-219793 GCA_026777045.1 Hyperopisus bebe | reverse complement strand
CTATTCAAGTGACTGTCTATAGCAGTACCGTGTTCCTCCCAAGGATAGTCTATTCAAGTGACTGTCTATAGCAGTACCGTGTCCCTCCCAAGGATGGTCTATTCAGGTGGCTGGCAATGACAGTACTGTCTATCCTATGTTTAATCTATGCAGTCTATTCAAATGGAAGAAGGGGTGCAGTTGCTCACCAACCTAAGGCAGCATTACATGGAAAGATAATAAAGTTTGATAAATAAGTATATTTTAAATAGTGTTCATTCATGCTAAGTGTAAGGTTTTTTTGTATTTTTGTTATAGGAAATATATGGTTTATAGCAGGGGTGGCCAAGTCCAGCCCTGGAGGCCAGAGCCCTGCACATTTCCCCTCATTTAACAGAGCTGATTCAACTCCTTGTGCTAATTACCACATCATTCATGGTGGAATCATTTATGGTGGAACAGGGAAAGAACTGAGCTACACAGGGCTCTGGCCCTCCAGGACTGGAGTTGAGCACCCCTGGTTTATAGGATCATGTTAGTGACATTGTAATTGTTGATTCTCCATCAGGACATCAAAATGCAAGACAGAGAAGGCAATGGTATAAGTTTGCTTATGTGCCATTAACACTGGGTCGTATTTTAGTAGCAATGTGAGAACTGTCTTTTGAATCTCAGTTGTAAACTTCATCAACATGTTCGTCTATAATTAAGTCCATTCAGTATGGCATAAAGCAGGATGAAACCCCAGGTGTAGTTCTCCTCCCCAGATCCGCGGTGGTGGGGCTCAGTTTAATTGATGGTGAATAAGCATTTCAGTGCCATGCGATGGGCTGGTGGTTCCTTCAGTATTTATCGTCCATTATGCCTTACTATTTCCAGGACTGGCTCTCAATTATTATTTTCATTAAGGGACATGTTATTAAGGATACCATTTTATGTGTACATTTTTAGCATAAGAGCACCAGAAAATGTCATAGGTATCCTCTGGTGAAAAGGAAAGTACTTGCGCCTGGTATAAGAAAACAGACTGCTGTCTTTGGTTTATATACTAATATCTCTTGATTGACTTTCATGCAGTGATAAGCATATAAATAGACAACTTAAGATCAGTACAGAAACCACAGTATGGAATCTGCGATATAGTCTCGCAGGTATTACATAGTAGAATTTACCAGGGTTAAAAACAACCTTGTTCATATGTGGGTCAGGAGGATGGCTATTTTTACAGCAAAATGTACTGTATGAAGCACAATGTATTCCACTGTATTGGGTACACATGTGTATCAAGTAAAGCATTGTGAAGGCAAAGAGCCATGCATGAAATTAATGTTGTCCTGGTAGACTGGCCTTGTTCAGGGGACAACACCACAGTCACGGAGAAGTCGTCTAGCCTGGGACACATAAATTATATCGTTTATCAGCCGAAAGGCTGAGCAGGAGTCCAGAGGCCTAAAAGCATACAGTGAAGACACTTAACAGGCATCTCATGTGTCTGAGATGGTTAAATAGCTATCAAGCAAACAAGAACAACAAGAAGAAGAAAAGAAGGAAAAATCCCACATTCAAAGTATGCATGCATGCACTAAGCCAGGGGACATTTCGTGATGTCATTTAAGTGCCATTTCCATGGTGTGGGATAATACAAAACACACCTGAGGCCATAAAACTGAAGCCAAAGTGTATCCAGATATTTCTGAAAATGCTGCCGAGTGTCTTTTCCTTATAACATCAGTTGTTTAGCTTCTTTAAAAATGAAAAAATTTGTTACATTAATAAAATGAGTAGTGTGCTTGTAACCTAAAGGAGTGTGATATTTACACTCTTAGCAGAGGCCAATAAATCGATGTCGCATCGCTCTAAAACAGGGCTGCTGAGCAGCGCTCTGCCGACATTTTCGTTACCCTTCACGGCTTCTCGCTTATTGTGGCGCCTCCCTCCTCGGCCGTCACTCAGGATCCTTGTTGGGTTTCTCACAGGCCGTTTTGTCAGGCCGCTTCCTTATTGATTCCAGCAATGAGCTGAGTTGGCCATCGATACTAATGTTATTTTACATTTCAATTACTGCTCAGAAACATAACCTTCACAAGACGGAACACTCGATATCAATGACATGCAGTAATAAACACTAACATGCCTGCCAATCACAGACTCACTCTTTTTTCACCACATGAATTGAAGCAGAATCTCCATGTGTTGTAAACTGAAAACAGAATATTCAGAAAATGTATGTTCAGTTAAGGCGTAGTGACAATTACAGTTCTTACCATTTACACTGTAAGTTCCCTTGTATCTGTGGGTGACATGTTCCAAGACCTACCACAGATAACTGAAACTGCAGATAATCACAAACCATCAGAAGACCCCATATATAATGTAATATTCTTGTATTTACATATGGTCATTAATACATTACACACAGTAAAGCATTACCAACATTAAATACAGTATATAGTATTGTACAGTATGGTACTCTCTCAAAGGACATGTTAGCCTAATTCTCAAATGTCATGTATCAAGGGATAAATGAACATTGAAAATCATGCTTTTATACTCCTATCAAAGGATGAAGGAACAATGAAAAAACATTGTTACATATTGTACAATTTGTAAACTTACATAGTATATGGTTGTACAGTAAACTAATACAACTTAGTCATTATGTTAAAGAAACATCAGACATCATAGTCTATTTGCCGATGTCACACACCTGAAGCGGCAGTACATGTGTTTACCCACCAGCAGTCCATGTCTTTACCCACCTTTGTTTACCCAGAAGACCTTTGTGCGAAAACAGCAGGGACACAAGGCTGTGTTCAGAAACCGATGGATCAGTCGCCTCACACAACAGTCCCCATCGACAGCCAATTGGCTTTGGTTACTCTATCACTGCCATTGAATTTATGGGGTAGTTTTAATAGGCGGATTAGCACTGAAAAGCTTTTGGAGCTGCATTCCCAGAGCCGTGTGCCAGCCATTTCTCTGAAACAGATACTCGGGTTGGTGGAGTCACTCCTGACACATTTCTAAAGGGCAACAAGCTTCAGTCCAGAGAACAATGATCACCTCTTATGGAGGTGCCTCAACACATGGCTGTAAATTAAGTGACCTTGTTGCAGTTGTGATGTTAAGTCTGGTAATGCATAAATGACAAATTACACTCATACTCAGCACAGCCAAGGATTCATATCTGTCTTTTTTTTTTTGTGAAAATTAAAATATGTCAGTTTGAAATTTATTGATCCAAAGTCCAAGAGAGACAGTAGCTCCACCTAGTGGAGGAGTGGATGGTAACTGAGATTATGTAAGGTCATCACTATATATACACGTTTGAGCTATAAATTTGGACAATTTGGATAATCTTCAGAAAGTGCCATCTTTCTCACTGGTAAAGTTGAATATTTCTGATAAACTGAGATGGCTAATTAAGGGTATGTTTCTTCATCACCGATTGACCTCCTTGACTATTATGTTAATAGAATAAGATTCAGTATTATGTTAGCTGGGCTGTTCTAAGCTCTCAAAGGATCTCTGGATGTTCTGTAATTAGCTTCTAATTCAGTCCATAAAGACTTGTGTTTTGCACCCTGGACCCTGCTATTTCTACAACACCTCACACTATCATACAGCCATCACCCTTGCTGCCATAGCAGGAGGTAACCCAGGAGATAACATCACGCTTTCTCCAGTGTTCCTCCTGTCTTGAGGAAGATAATGAACGATATTGGAAGCATGAGGTGCAAAGAGAAAAGAGTGCTCTCAGATGAACATGCTAAACTCCCATGCAGCCTGTCGGTCACAGAGGCCTGAGCCATTTTCCATCGGTGTGTAAACGCACTCTAAACTTCCGGGTGAAACAGGCAAGTTGCCATCGAAGCATGCAGGCGGCAGTAACATGCATCATGCAACTGTCAAACATCTGATTCTGCAGGTTCAGCCACATTAAGGTAGAAGACATACAAAAGGACGGAAAGTTAGGAGGAGAAGGAAGAGGTTGGTGTAGAAAAGGCTGTACACTTTTATGAAAAGCATGCAGCTGCAGGGACTCTGATAGGGACCCTGCTTTTGTGGGGCTGACTGCATTGCCTCTAAGCATTCTGAAGTTTGATTTCCCACCAATTAAAATCACAGGAAACTTTTAATGAGCAAATTGTGTAAAAAGCAGATTTTAAATTTCCCCCTTACTAAATGTTGCTCTGTGGACCAACGTGAATTGTTTATTATATGAAAAATTGCTTTATACTTTTAAAATGTACTTTCAAATATTTATTTCTAAATTTTGTAGGAAAAATTAATCTTTTAACATGTTGAAAACGAAAAACAGCACTGCAGTGCCGTACTAATTTAAATGGCTCGGCTGGCCATAAACTGGCTCACAAAGCAATTATTAAATCATACAGAGGACATTTATTTACACTTAATAGTAAGGTGATCACGACTAAATTCTTATGGATCATATGCAGACATAAATTCTTATGTATAATCCAGTTAACTTTACAATTTAGAAATTATATGCTTGACTAAATTTTGAATAATGCAATATGTAAAATTAAGGGTAAAATGATTAAAAATGCATTTTATATTATTTTTATATTAATATTGCTTTCATTTTTCATTTATACTTTTCCATATATATATATATATATATTTTCAATTGTGCATTCTTTGGTCTTGCAAGAGAAGGTGCAGAGTAACACCATTGTAATGAATGACTGCATGTGGTATAATGTAGTTTAACAAAGATATTGTTATGTAATGCCTTACATAAGGATAATGCAACAATTACCTGTTCCAATTATGCCACCGGCGTAAGCAGAAAAGTGGAATTTAGGGCACAGAAAGGACAAAGACGGCCCACTCAGCAAAAGCAAAGCTCCATAAACGCTGACAATCCTTCTCACAGATAAAGGCTTACAATAGGCTCCTCTGCAAGGTTTGAGAATTAAAAGGAGCATCCAGCCTGTCATGATGAGGGCAGGACGGTCCCGGCCCAGAGCAGAGGCATCCCGCACAGAACCTGCAGCGAGTTCTGCCACCTGCACTTGTGCAGTGAATGTTCATTTTAAAATAGTACAGCGATTTACCAGCAAATTCCAGCTACAATCAGTGGAGGACTACCACAACTGCACCTATATCACCTGTCCATTACTATCATGCATAAAAAATGTAAGCTACTTTTCTAAAATGACATTTAAGTATTCGAAGGCACAATATATTATGTATGGATACATTTACAAACTTGAAACTAAATGCAGTTCCCAACATGTATTGTATATGATATTATTCATTATTTTGGTTGAATCTATCATTACTAGCATAAATATTAAATTGTGCAGTACTTTAAAATTTCTAATAATTTTTCCAGTCTAAAAATCAAAAGATAAAGATGAATGTATGATGTTTTCAAATTTCCAAGAAATGACATAACACCCTGCCCCACCCCAGTAAATGCATGGGGTCATAAAAAGATAAGACATTTACAAACGGCCCATCAAGCTTGTTTGAGGTCTGCAAATGGGCTTGTCTACTTTGTCCAAGCAGAAGTGCAGTACGGTGCAAAAGTCTCACCGCTTCGCTAACCGCATGGACAGTTACAGCACTTCACTATTCCCAATGACAATTACAGCACTTCACTAACTCCATAGAAAGTTACAGCACTTCACTAACTCCATATAAAGCTACAGCACTTCACTAGCCCCATACAAAGTTACAAGGCTTCACTAACCCCCTGGACAGTTATTCTGCTTCACTAACCCCATGGACAGAACAGGGAAGTATAGAGAGCAGCACCTACTGATTATGGTAGTTCAGAGGGTCCAGGATGCAGAGTTCTGAAACATCCATCACTGCAGTGTCAGCATTCCACAAGAGGCAGCAGAGACGTCCCCCAAAAACAGGAATGGATGCCTTGTAGGGGGAACAGTGCACCAATAAATAAATAAATAAATAAATAAATAAAACTCTTCTCTCACCCAGTCCAAGGTGGACCCCCCACCCCAAGCGCCTCCCTCCCCTCCTCCCGCGGGGACAGGTATTTCACAGTCGCTACTGCCTTCCGCTCAGTGGTGTGCCCCTGCTTGACATGCAGAGACGAGGGGAGACAGGAGAAGGGGTGCCCAATGAAACCAGAGTCACTAAGGCGGAGTGGACGGAGGGAGACAGGCGAAGGGAACGAAAGGCGCAGGAGGACGGGAGTAACGACTCGCTCATGGTCAGCCCGGGGCTCTTTAAGGCTTCGTGGCTGATGAATAGGGAACAGCTGCTGTTGGTTGGCTTTAAAAGGAGGCGGGGCTTGAACTTAAAGCATGGGGGGGGGGCTCAAACACACAGGGCATGCAGCTGCCGAAATACACATTGATCCTTTCTGTGCTTTTTATCAGCGTTTTCTGTATACATATTAGTTTATTTGTTATTCTGTTGAAATACATGTAGCAGATAGAGAAAACACTACACAAAATCTTCACAATTAATTAGCCTGAGTATGTGCCTGCAATGAATTAACTACTATTATATTTATAAACAATGTTTATGTTTAAAGGCATGCATTTTCCAATATTCTGAGCTGATTATTTTTTGTTCTCGGCAGCTCTGTGTTTTATTACATTTACTTTACATTTACTTGTATTTACCGGACGCTTTTGCCCGAAGCGAAGGCAAACAGCACCTGCTACCTGCTATCAAGGAGTCGACTAGGCGTAAGTGCGGCTAGGCTGAACTTCTAGTGAATGCCTAGGGTACAAGTGTAGCAGCATCAGAGCAGGAGCTAAACAACAAATAATGGTTAAGGAGAGATGGATGGATAATAAATGAAATTAAAAAGCTGAGATTTGGGTGACTGCATGTTAAAGCTATGCATAGCTGTTGATTCAGTCCCGCTGTTGTGCTTTAAAAATAGCGATCTGAGTGCATAAAACTGACAGCAGCACACGCGGGCTATCTAACTGCAGAATCGTTCATTTGGTCAGCACTTTCAGAAAGGAACTCCACGTATGTGCGATTGTGACCTGATGACCTTCTGCAGACTTGAAATTTGCAATAACGTACCACAGACCGAAAAACTCACTGATTCCATGACAGCTCTGAGATTACTCCTTGCGCTATTTATTTTTAAGTGACTATATTGATTTTGTTTCATATGCAATGGGAGTATTACCGAGATTGTACGCAGAGATCGGATTCTAAACTCAAGGTGGGACCAGATAAAACTCCAGGCGTTTTAGCAAGAATGGAGTAAATGAGCCAATTTCCTGTAGTTCCTTTCCAGCAGACTGTGAAAAATGAAAACTACACTGTAGCAAAAAAAAAAAAACACATTAAAAAGTATAGAAAGGGAAAGCAATGATGTCATAACGAAAGAGGATAGACGCTGACTTCCCCATCCTCTGTTCTGAGAGGTGGTAGTGTTTTTTGTTGTTAATGGAACCCGAGAATGTCCACGTCACCAGCTCACGTTTCCCTGATCAATACAGTCAATGCAAAAACATTAGTGATGCTCTCTTGATGGAATCTTAATCTCCCCCTGTTTCATGGGGGGAAACGGCAAGATGCCTTTCACAGACGTGCAGAGTATTCCATGAAGTCTCTGCATACCATAGGCCTACCACAGAGAAACATTTAGTAGCTCACGTGTGTCACAAATTAAAGGCAAACCCGTACCTAGAGCTTTTAAGAAAGCAAATAACCTTTTTATCACTACTGGTTTTGGTAGAACATTTAACGGATCGTCCAGAGTACAGCAGGAATGTTCTACCCGTGTACTTTGGCTAATTATAAAAATGTATAATTACATTACATAAAACAGATATTATAGCGTCTAGGGCTCTATACTGTGGGGGGAAATTTGTCACTTCACTGGCGTTTGATTTACAGTTAGGCTTGTCCATTATTTATCCCCAGCGGTTACCAAAATAACACAAAAGCAAGCAAGCAAATAAATTAATAAAGGGCCCCTCTTTCTCCCTCTGAATAAACCTAAGATCACGTTTTATGTTAAGCCTACTAACATCATCATATAGTAACTAATGGGCACTGAGAATTACAGAAAGTCTCAAGAAACTTTTGAAGTCGTTTAGCTTTGTGTCGTACTTTAGTTTAACGAATTAATATTCATTTCACCGGGGTATAATACATGAAATGCCTTAAAAAATGAATGACAACAGTTACAGTACCCATCCTGATTTTTACTTACACATTGTTTATCAGCTGGGGCGTCGTTAGGCCTATTTTAGGGGCTTAAGCCCCCTCCCCCCCTCCCCCCAAAGAAAAAAAAAGTTAAGACTCAGTCCCCTATCATCCATCTCTAACCCGAGAAGATGAGATACAAGGTGCAGCATGGTAACTACATCTCGATTTGTATAGTCACTATACGTAGTAGCATTTGGAGTTAGCTCGCCGCCATGACACACTGTTAAAATACTATTGTCAAAAATATTTCTGTGTTGTTGCTCTCTTTGCGGAAGATTGCGATTGGTGCTTATTTGTATTTTAATCATTCAGAAGGTGTCGCGGTGCTCGTTGCTGGTGCTTTTGTGAAGGTTACTCTCCTTCAGCACTAATAAACAGGGGACAAAATGTAGTTTAAGGTAGTCTAAATTCTTTTTACTATTCTATATCTATTTCTTGGATCACGAAATCACATGTATATAACCGAATAAAATATCATGTGTTGTTTTATCCACTTGAATGGAATACTAAAGTTTTATGGGAGTGTATTATTAACTGCAAAGACATAAAAATGTGAAATATTATTATTATTATTGTTGTTGTTGTTGTTGTTGTTAAATTAGTAAACTCCGCTGGCGTGTTCTCGCTAGAGGGAGCACCCTGTCATACAAAAATAGTATACAGTGATTCCCCACCTATCGCGGAAGATGCGCTCCAGACCCATCAGCGATAGGTGAAAATCCGCGATATAGAAAGACCATATAAATAACCATTTTTTATATAGTTTAAGCCTTAAAATACCCCTCCCACACGCTTTAAGGACATGTAAACTTATTAAAACAACACACATGATATGTGGATGTCGGGCTATGGATATGATCGAGTAACATAATAATAATAATAATAATAATAATAATAATAATAATAATAATAATAATAATAATAATAATAATAAAAATAATTATGATTGTTATTATTGTTATTGTTGCTGTTGTTATTATATGTAATAGGCCTATATTACATATTATTATTATTTATATTATTATATCTACATAGTAGAGTGTCAACATTCTCTCAACGTTGGGTAAAATCACTCCTATGTGATGCCTCTTAACCGTTTATTTTGGGCTATTTTGCGGGTAAACCCTGTGCCCACTTTATCGGAAAATCCAATGCGGCATGGCAGCGGGCAGCAGGTGGTGTAGAAAGAAATAGAATAGAATAGAATAGAATAGAATAGAATAGAATAGAATAGCTACTTTATTGTCATTCAGAACATTCATCGGTTAATGCACACAGAACGAAGTTACGTTGCATAAATTCACCATCGGCCTAGCAGAGTGTATTAATACTAAAATCTTGAACTTAAAAAATATAAAATCTACATACAAAATAAATAGATTACCACCACCTGCGACAGATAGATGCCACCAAAGGTCAAGTACATAATAATAGCGATACTTGCTCCCATCAAAGTGGCACACAATAAAGAATCAAATAATGATCCGACAGCTATGGGACAGTCGGGGAGTGATTTGTAAAGTGAACTATTTGTTCCGATCAATAATGCGGTGGGTGCACAGTGTAGTTACATTTAAAAACACTTATCCATTGTTTGCATAGTATTAATATAAAAAGAAATAAACATTAATCTCAACTAGATACTAAATGTTGTATAATTAAAGCATTGAAGGAAATGGGATGGAAATGGACTCTGAGCTGCTACAGAGCAGAGCAGGGTTCCTGCCTGTACACCGTATAAGAGAGCAGAGCAGGGTTCCTGACTGTACACTGTATAACGGAGCAGAGCAGGGTTCCTGCCTGTACGCCATATAAGAGAGCAGAGCAGGGTTCCTGCCTGTACACCGTATAACAGAGCAGAGCAGGGTTCCTGACTGTACACCGTATAAGAGAGCAGAGCAGGGTTCCTGACTGTACACCGTATAAGAGAGCAGAGCAGGGTTCCTGACTGTACACCGTAT
>JAODJW010000039.1:182669-193171 GCA_026777045.1 Hyperopisus bebe | reverse complement strand
TTCAGTTTGAAAGTAGTTTGTAAAACCCGAAGTAGCTCAAAGTGTCCTCCCTGACATGGATTATCTGGTCACCCTAACTTTGAGCAGTTGTTTAAAGCCGACCCTCCAACTAGAACATTGAACATCTCTGGGTCCACAGTTTTCGAGGCTAATCCTCCAGTCAGCTCTGAGCCACCAAATCTCACTGAGATTGCACAGGTGGTGAATCAGCTGGGGGAAGGGAAGGCCACAGGGACCTGTGGTATTTGGGGTGAAATACTCCAGTATGGTGGTAAGGCTGCTACGTCCAGCATGGAGAATCCCTCTCAACCCCTGCATGTGACAGTTGGACCGTTACGCACTGGAAAGCTTAAAAACCAGGGACTTCTATGCAAGCCACTAAGACTGACCTAAGGCACCTGGAGTCAATCAAAGGGGGTTGTGGGCAACTGTCATATCCACAGCAAAGCACAACTGAGGCCACCAGAGGGCTCCAGTGAGCAACCAAAAGCCTTCAGGAAACTTCCAGCTTCAAAATTTCACAGGTCTGGTGATAAATCACTGGCCCAGCTATCCCTAAGTGAAAGCAAGCTCACAACACACAGAGATTTTTATAATCCTCACTCTGTTCTCACAGGCCTGGTGATAAATCACTGGCCCAGCTATCCCTAAGTGAAAGCAAGCTCACAACACACAGAGATTTTTATAATCCTCACTCTGTTCTCACAGGCCTGGTGATAAATCACTGGCCCAGCTATCCCTAAGTGTAAGCAAGCACACAACACAGAGATTTTCATAAATCTTACTCTGTTCTCACAGGTCCGGGTCATCCCCACCTATGAAACTGCTGTCTTTCTTTGGCTTCATTAAATATTATTCTATCATTGTGGTGCCAGATACCATAACCAGATAAGTTATGCTATTTCAGACAGGGACCAAGAATATTCGTTGTTCTGAACCTTGTGTTTTTCTGCTGAATGGTGAGTGCTTCGTATCAAAATACGTCTGCTGTGCCAGCTGACTTAAACTGTACAAATTCATTGAAATATATGACTTTTCCTGTTTGTTTTTCCCTGCTGATTGACAAGCCATTTCCACAAAAATACCCAACAAAAACAAAGATAAATATTCCTGTCAAGGTTGTTTCTTTCGACTTTCTGGCACTGGAGCTTGAGAACTGGCAACTTTTAGGTAGCTTTTTGGATTCAGTTTGGCCTCGTTTGTTTTCTGAACTGAAATCTGAGGTGTTGGAGCTGGCAGAGATTCACGTGAGAAAGTGGTTTAACATAAGCAATGGGGGAAAAGCCCGGGATTCTATCCAGGTACCTTCAGATATTCATTTATTATTTGTTTCTGTCTTTATCTATAGTGAGATACGTGGATTAAAGATATATTTACCACCCAGCTGAACGTTCATTGAAGTCACTCACATAAATGCCTGACTGCAGACTAGAAAAGCAGGATTCTCCTATTCCTGCCAGGAGTGTTGCCTGTGGAGTCCATACACTGCCCATATCTGCACTGTGCTAACTGGGGAAAACGTCAGAAACAGTAATGGATGGCATGACAGCTGGGTGCTTAGCTCACCACTAAAGTTGTGGCTTCCGTTCCCATTTTGTGTGTGTTTGCATGTCCTTCCCAGGTTCCCTAGCGTCTCCAGTTTTCACCCAGAAGTCTAGAAGCATGCAGTGTAGGTCACTTGGGTGAATTTGTCTCCCAAAGTTGCCCTTTGCTTGTGTATGCTTCCTGTGATGGACTGGCATCCCATCAAGATTGTCTCCTCTCTCCCACACTCTGCATCCTAGAACAGACTCCAGGCTCACTGAGGCCCCGTATTGTGCAAGTGCTCACGGAAGATGGATGAACGATGGTAATACAGGGAGTCCCCCAGTAATGAACAAAATCCATTCCCTGTCTTTAAGTTGAACTTGTAGGTAAGTTAGAAAAATAATAATACAGTATATAATAATGCAATAATAATAATTATATAGTAATATAAGCAACTACATATGGTGCTGTCGTGCTCCTCAAGCCAATAAACCACTGAAGTCACCCAATGTTTTCACAAGCATCACATAATAGTGAATTCATTCGTTATTACAAACCATGGCATTTACCCCAAATTTTTAACATAATACACTATTTGGTAAATTGTTTGTAGGTGCAAGCTGTCCGTAAGTCATACATTCTTAACCCGGGAAGTACATGCACAAGAAATGTATTATCATTTACTTAATAGGTACAGATTACAGCTATTCTCATTTGTGCAACTTCTTTAAATCCGCTACGTTTAATATAGATATGTGCATAAAAATGAGCGTGGTGTTATTGTTATACCCCATTCAAGGATGCTTGGATAACTTGCAAATGCAACACTTATGATTCAAATCAGCAAGTATGATTTAGAGATTTGAATACTGAGCCAGGGGGTATATGTATTAATATGATATTAATGTATTAATATGACAGCGTTGTATGGGCAATATGTTTCAATTATAGCGAGTTTCACAGTTTTCAAACAGCCTGACAGATGCAGATTTACTAGCTTGGCCCCTGTTCCGTGCTGCTGTGAGCCAGGCTGGGCCACACCCACCTCCGGCTCCTCTTAAAGATTCACATCGGGCCTTGTGATAAATCACTGGCCCAGCTATCCCTAAGTGTAAGCAAGCTCACAGCACACCCACAGGCTGGGCCACACCCACCTCTTCAAGATTCGCATCGAGCTTGTGCACTCAGTTCAGGGCAAGTCACGCTTCCGGCTGCCTAATGACTCCCTTTTGACGGGCAAAGGAATCCACTAAATGACAATCAACTTTGACCTTTTTTTAGGCTTATTCGCAGTAAGCATGAGCTCATGAGGGCATGTGTGAGCTCCACCCCCTCCTCTCATTGGCCAGTGGGTCTGTAAATATTCATTCACAGGCTGCACAGCAAGTTTACCGGGGATGTGGTGAAGCCAATAGAAACTGTCCAGAAAAAGAGTCATATTTCATAGCATTAGCACTGGGAATATCCCAGATCATTACCCTGCAGCCGTTCTTCCAAACCACATGCCCACTGCCCGCCCCCCTCAGATGGGCCCTCGTCCAGCCTCCAGGTGGCCCCTTGGCCAGCTCACAGGCCCACCTGCAGCAGCTTGGACGTTGCACTACGGTCTGGCAGGACGGGCATGGCCAGAACATGCCAGTGCGGCGCTCAACGCGGTGGAGGAACGCAGGTGGCTGCCTAAGAGGAAGGGAGGCGTGGGCCAACTTCCGACAACACAGCTACATTTCAGAACGAAGGTGGAAAAGGACAACACAGAGCAGCTAATCCAAAATAAAAGCCAAATAACACTGTGTATGGATGCCTGACTGTGGATTGTTTCTGAGGTGATGACACCGATGAGTTGTAATAAGCGAGAGGAGGGGTCAGTGGGATGGCCACGGCTTGTGTTATGCATCTCTAGGGTGTAAGGTTCAACTTCCTGGTTTGGCTTCAGCCACTTCCTGTCTAGACTATGAATAAGGCAGTGGGCTGCGGGCCTCACTGCAACCCCAGATACTGAGCAGGGTTGGGGGGAGGAGCTTTGGCAGCTGATCGAACTTCCAGCTGACGCCGTAGCCAAGCAGCTAGGAGCAGCCTCTCTCCCCACTTTTATCTTGCCAGATCCCATCCTGAAGTGCTGTCTGCTATAACGCCTCGCCATATGAAGGCACTTGCCCCGGCTCCCACTGCGCCTCTCGGAAACCATGACTCTCCTGTGGACTCTTGTGGAAAAACAAAAGGAAAAGGTATCAGGAGGCTGTAACTCAAGCCCAGCACTCAGTGCCGTGCCAGTAAGGATTCCAAGAGGGGTGAGACATGAGTCAGTGTGCGATGGAAAGGTCAGCAGAACAACACACAATACGCAACTGCGCAGCACGTGTCACAGTGTGTGAACAGGAATTACTAGGATTATGTGCGCAACATTAGACCTTGTTGGAGTTTAGTAAGATAATTGTTTTGTTCTTCATGAGGTTGAGGAGGTTTCTTCAGCCTGATTTGAGTTCAGAATCTGTATGTTTCATATGCAGCACTCTTTCTAAGCAGAGAGTGGGTCAGTTAATATCTAGTTAAAATTCAGAAAAAAGGAGCACTGATTTGATTCGTTATACCCAGATTGTATTTCAGTGTATTGCCTTATACATTACTGAGGTACATTACTGAAAGCAGGCAAAGCCAGGCAGCACTGTCACAGTCTTCTCAAGTACCCGCCCCCCCACCCCCCGCAGCAGATACCAGGAGCTACATGCCAGCAGGGGTTGGAGGAGGGGTGTGGGAACCAGATTGGGGGATGCCAGAAGGCAGAAATAGCTCAGCTAGCACATCTACCCATCTTCAACTCCACTTTGATGCTGAAAATAATTGTGGTTTCCAGCTTAGCTGAGATCATACTTCTGCAGGTGGAGTTCCAGATATGGAACATCTGCATTCCAGTGGTACTTGAATAAATCAGAAAGGGAAGACATAAAGGGCATGATGGTTCCCACTGCCAAACTGGCGCCAAAGGAAGTACTTGCAATCCCACCTGCTCTAAACAGCATTTTATTATGGTTTATTCACTGAAACTTGCAGTGGGAGGGAGATCAGCCTATCAGCCAGTCATTCAAGTGATCATGTGCTACATTTCCACATGGGTCATACATAGAAAAAATAAATAACTTTGTTTCATATTTTTGAGGTCACACTTATGAGCAGTGAAAATTATATTAAAGTAAAAATAAATGAGGAGCTTTTAATGTAGTTTTACTTTGGGTCTCATACTTTTATGGGATCTGCTATAGAATTGTGTTTTTTAGGGAAAATAACAATATTAAAATTTTGGGTTAATAATCAAACAATTATGTGTATGATTGAAAGAAAGAAAAGAAAAAAATATCAATGCTTAAACACATATTAGGAAACACACACATGATGGTAGTTAATTGTATTATTGCTTATCACATAAAGCCCTATACTTCATTTGAACTTCTCTTTGTCATAACCTTGCTTAACAAATGATGGAAAATATGCCCATAAATGCCCATACATTGCAGAAGAGCTACTGGCATTTTACAGACCTTTGCAAACATCAGGAAGAAGGCAGGTTACCGGGGGCAGTGAGGGAAATTCGCCAAATTTGGGAAGATTATTTTGGTAACATTGCTGAAATACCTCTTTGGGGATTCTGGCTTTCACACAACTCTTAGAGACCAAATAAGACCTTCAACTTTGCCAGAATTCAAAACAAATTAAATAACTGTCATGTTTCATTCCGGTTTGACATTAAAAGTAATTATGTACATATAATCATTTTCTCAGAGTTGGCTGAATGGAAAAGAACATAAGCTGAATGATTTTTTTGTCAGCACAGAAGCCTTTTTAAGCTCTGATTTTCACCATAAATGGATATCACATATTAATAATAAAATTCTTGCTTATGCTTCTAAAAATGCATCCACATTAACCATATTTACTACCAGAATCAATACATGAGTTTCTTAGTAATACTCTCAAAATTAATTGAGTTCGCTCTAGAAAGCATACTGAGTAAGCCTGTCGGGGGGGGGCTGCAGGCCTTTGGGTTAAAGTTATTGTTGTGGCCCAACCTACAGCCTAAAAAAAACTGAAAGCAAAATTTGTGGGACCCTATAGATTGGCACCTGAGGCTACAGGACAAATTAGCCAAGTTAACTGTACTAAGTCTAGCCCTGCTTACAGTACTGTCAGACAATACTCATGCACAGAACATTAGCAATTGGACTCAAACCCACAACTCACATCCTTAAGATCAATGTGCATAAGTCTAGCCATGCTTACAGTACTGTCAGACAGTACTCACACACAGAACATTAGCAATTGGACTCAAACCCACAACCCACATCCTTAAGATTAATGTGCATAAGTTCAGCCATGCTTACAGTACTGTCAGACAGTACTCACACACAGAAACATTGGCGATTGGACTCAAACCCACAACCCACATCCTTAAGATTAATGTGCATAAGTCTAACCATGCTTACAGTATTGTCAGACAGTACTCACGCGCAGAATCATTAGCAATTGGACTCAAACCCATAACCCACTTCCTTAAGATTAATGTGCATAAGTCTAGCCATGCTTAGACAGTACTCACACACAGAAACATCAGCAATTGGACTCAAACCCACAACCCTTGAGACTATGAGACAACAGTGCTATTGATTCATGTTGCACTAAAATATTGAGGCATGGCTGTAGATATTACAAATGTATTTTCATATAGGTTTTCATTAAGCAATCCTTGCGGTAGGAAACTTCAGACTTTGAAAGCTTGATTAGGCTCAAAGTATTAAGCCCGAACTCGAAACACTGAAATATATAGCTAGACTTCTTCTAAACAGCCATCTACGTCCTTAAGTTACTTTCTTTATAAATGCCATGTGAATTTTGTTGAATGGAATGAGACTGTGCAAGACAGCAAGCAAAACTACGTATTACAGAGAATAAATCAACCAATTCACAAGTACAGGCCATTTGGGCTGTCGTCTATGTAGTGTCTAAGTTCCTGGGGATACAAATCTCAAATAGAACAATGCAATATGTACATTGTCAGTGCTTTTCTGGAAAACAAAAGGTAAGGGTTTTTCATCAAACAATAATCAGCCACCTAATTCTTATGGTTTCAGATGCGACGAATAAGCCTAAAGATTCTAAAACATATATGTACATCACATTATTGGCTATTCATAAGTTGTTATTCTGTCATATGTAAACACCAAGTCCAAAAAACTATGGTAGTATTCTATGACTTAAGTTTTTAATGAGAATGAGCCCTAGAAAGGTTCCAGTACACCATGCCATCACTAAAAGGGACTGTGCATTGTTACAAACGAAGGGCAAATCAAAACAACCATGGTCACCGACTCTCCCTCCTGACAGACCATTGCTCTGCCAACCTGCGTAAGCAAATTGACCTATTTCATATATTTTTAGTAACAGACATTTTTCATCAGCTGTCTACCTGTATGACTAAGAATTCATCTGTCTTTCTTCACTATGGCAAACCTGAAATCTGTTGAAGGAAGCACAGGGTAGAAGGGCAGAAGGCACTGGATGGGATACTGAGATATTTTTCATCAGTGTAGCATTTAGCTAATTAACATGCTATTTACTTTTATAACAGTAGTTCTCAATTCTGTTCCTGGCCCCCCCCCCCCCCCCCAGAATGTTTTCATTCCAACCCACAGTGCTTTAAACCTGCCATACTCATTATTAGCCTATTAACCATATAAGCCTGATTAAGGTACAGTTGGAATGGACACATTCTTGCAGGGGTGGCACCACAAACACTATTGAGAACCACTGTATTTATAAGGATCCAAAGTACAACTAGCGTGACGGTGGTATCTGTGGTATCTGTGCATTCTAAGGTATATTAGTACACTCAGTTTTATTCTAACCAATGCCTGTGATGCATTGGTTACAGTTTGTAGCTAATTATTCATCTTATTTATGCCATACTTAATGCATTCTCTCTCTAAACTGATGCAGTAAAAAATGGTATGTCTTAAGTTCAGCTCACAAATAGCTGCAATCATCAGGTGATCTTTATCATAAAAATGTTTAGTGATTGCACAAACTGAGTAATCAAGAGAAGAAATGAGAACAAAAAGACGACATTATAATCACCCCTTGGGCACTGGAGACCCCTTTGCAAGTTTCCTGGCATTTGTCCATATTTACCATGGTTACCTTTCTGTTATTAACTTCACCCTAATTTCCAAAAATCAAGCCTCCAAACAATACTTTTCAACAGGTTATATGAGAACTGTTTAAATACAGCATATGACATGTTTAATCCTGCATTGACTAAAATATTATTGTTTGTTTGTTTGTGTCACTGTGTGTTTAGGTTTTCCAATAGAGAAAGGATACATCCTGAATCAGCCTATTTCAAGAAACCCATGACATAAGACGGGCTGTATTTTTGTAATGGAGAAGGAAAATGGTGCGCCTGTGCAAAAAGGTTAGTGAACCACTCTGCTGCTACAGAGAAGATGAAGAAGAGAAAGAAAATGAGGAAGAAGGGAAGACGAGAGAGAAGGAGAAGAAGGATCTAATAATGTTCATAATGTCTCTATTTTTAAAGCATCATACTTCCTACTGTTCCTTTCTGTACCTATAACATTTCACCAAGGCAATATTGGGGTGGTGCTTAATAATGATTTAACTTTATTGGTCAATGATTGGGTAAAGCCAGAAATGTGGGTCTTGTTTTACTGAGAAGGTCACTTCCACTGGATCTGAATGGAAAGCGTTTTATATAAAATGGTCATAAATTAAGGTCATGCTATGGTAAGAGAATGCAGGAAATAAGTTGTCAAATAGAGGCAGTTATATAGCGTTTTCTCACATACTAGTATTGAAACACATGTCAGTGTAGATAGAGTAGTGTGTGACAGCCTTTGCCTGTATACGAACCCATCACATGCCGGCACCCGATCAGATTATTAGCATAGACCTATAAGGAGAATAATAAACTATGATGCAGGTGCACCCATAATCCTCTGTTTCCAAGGACGCAAGGTCAGTGCTTCCTCTGTAGTGAGTGCTGTGTGCTATAGCTCCAGGCAAGATTTTAATTTAAATTACCCCCCACAGGTTCTCGATGTCCCTATCTCTGTAAGGTGATGGAGGCAACGCATATTTGACAATATTCCAATGTTTGCCAAACAGTATATCGTTTAAAGTAAAATCTACCAGTCATTTGCTATGCTGCCATTCTCATAAAGAATGAGGCACAAAGGCTGGTCACTGTAAAAAAGAGGAAATCAAACCACATGAGTGGCATTTAGCAGTTAGCTTTGTTGCCTCCCACTTCTGGGACCTGGGTTCAAATCTCTAAGCTAATTATAAAATAAAATAAAACAAGGATGGTTCTCACTGTGTCATCATGGGATTTCCTCTGGGTTCTCCAGTCCTGCCTAGGCCATCCCCCAGTCCAAAAACATGCAAAGGAGAATTCGAATTGTCATAATTCCGTGTGTGCACTGCCATGGGTCAGTGCCCCCATCCTGAGTTATTCCCCCACAACCTTGCATCAGAGAAGCAAGTACAGGAAATAGGTGGATGGATAGAACTATGCATTCCATTACAAAATGCAGTGTTTTAAGTTTAGTTAATTGGCGAAACATAAGATAATTCTGTCAAAAATCACACGAAAACAAATGCCATTTATCATGTTTATAAAATGTCGAAACTTTGACTTATTATTTCAGAATTTCGTCTCACCAAATCAGAATTCTGAGATAAATGTGCTTTTTCTCTCCTCCAGGTGGCGAAAACGGGCTTCCATAATTTTGAGACAAACGATAGGACTTTCAGCACATGCTACCTTGCGGATGAGATAAAAGATTTATGGTGGTCGTGCAGAATGTTTTAATACTAAGTTTTTAAGATTAGGGGACTTAGATGGCACATCCTCTAAATATGCGCGTAGTGTAGACCGTTGAACCATGGTTTAATATAATGTTACACGTACAATATACATGAATAAATATAGGCAGATAGAAACAAAGGTCTGGCAGTTTCAAAGCTGTGATAACCTGCAGTCCCTCCTCCGTTAAACGTCACGGCACTGGTATAAAATAAAAGGGTAAAAGCGTCTGGAGCCCGATTCCGAGGCATGTGGCGTTCGCCAAGGGAGAGAAAGTGGTCACCAGCAGCGGGCGATAAGAAAGAGAAAGGAAAAGGCAGCTTTGCGGACCAAGAGGAGACTATAGACGGCGAGGGACGACGTAGAAATGTGAAATGTCTGGGAGCTTGGTGATGGTTATAAAGGAAGCAACGGTAACAAAGTTTAATGCGGAGCAGCTTTAAGGATGAAGACGAATGTGCTCGGGATACATAGACGGATTGCACAAAAAGGTCACTTTTTCCTAACTAAAAATTGAAATAGAAAATGGGCTTTGCTGGAAAATGATTTGCTAAATTGAATTAAAAGAAGAAACTAATTTAAAGTTAATAAAGGTGTAGTTTATATTACGTTTTCAACTTAATTTTCCCACACCAAGAAGTTTCTTTAGATGGAAGCGCGTTAGTGTCAATCATTGTGAGATTAGTCACCGCTGGGGAAACATGCATCTGGGCAAAGCGATCTTCCTTTTACTACTCCTGAACTCCGTGACCATGACCTTCTCGCTGTCCACTTGCGCCACCGTGGACATAGACCACGTTAAGAAAAAGAGAGTGGAGGCAATCAGGGGACAGATTCTGAGCAAGCTGCGGCTGACCAGCCCGCCACAGCCCTTCGATCCCAGCCAGGTCTCCCTCCAAGTGCTGGCGCTATATAACAGCACGCGAGACCTGCTAGAGGAGCTAGGCAGGGACCGACAGCAGAGCTGCGGCCAGGACAACACGGAGACTGAGTACTATGCCAAGGAGATATACAGATTCAACATGATTCATGGGCTGCAGGATAATAGTAAGTATATATACAGATACATACGTGTGTGTGTGTGTGTGTGTGTGTGTGTGTGTGT
>JAODJW010000039.1:141490-155006 GCA_026777045.1 Hyperopisus bebe | reverse complement strand
GCCTTGGGTGACCCTACCAGGGGCATAAAGCCCCGGGCAACTTAGCTCCTGGGATCACTGGAACACGCAAACCCCTCAACCATGATAAGGTGTCGGCTCAAGGAGGGGTTGATTATTATTATGATTATTATCTGTAAATATTTATTTCTATAATAAGACCACATTTTCTTTTCAGCATATTCTATTCAGCTTATAGAGCATATACTGGTACACTGCACACACCACATGACAAAATGCCTTGGGATCCGGTCCTAGCCTCCAGAAGTGCCCATCTATCTACTGCAGCCAGATGTTATGTGGGTGTCCCCTTGGCTTGGTCCAACTGCTCAGGTCTCTAGCAATGAGGATCCTGCAAGCTGGATCACCCTCAGAGAAACATGCCATATGGCCGTAGTGCTGTAACTGACGCTCCCTCACAATGCAAGCAATGTACCTCATTCGGGACTCCCTGAGCAACCGCTTGTTTGACACAATGTCAGACCAGTGCTACCTAAGGATTCTCTGAAGAAACACAGTACTAAAGTCCAGTCTTCGTCTCAGGTCACTGGATTTGTTTGCACTACGTGTGCTAGATGTATGTTTTTCTGTGCTCTGCCGGAGGGCGGAGGAAGTGCTACAAGGATTAGCTGAAGATCTGAGGACATGGAAGATGTTGCTGCTGACCGTAACACCTGGTGGCAGCTGTGCCTTGATGGGACCCCTATACTGGAGGAGGAAAGGACAACCAGGAGACAGCACGGGAGATTCAGGAGGCACACACCCATAGCTGCTGCTACCACTACCATCACATACACATGTCCCACCTGCATTAGGACTTGTGGGGCCAGGACTGGACTATTCAGCCATCAAAGATCTCACCAATAAAGACTGAAGTGGACGTCATCATTGGTCTCGAGGGAAAGTCATTAGCTCTAAGCTAAGCTAACATACCTTGCCCCTGCATGCACAAAAAAATGCCCCCTTGGGATCAATAATGTTTATCTAATCTAATCTAATCTAATCTAATCTAAAATGAATTACACATTGTAACATAAACTACAATTTGAGAAGTTAAGCAGAAAATGTATGTAGATTTTAATGTTAATGTTTTTGAATGCAGCATTGTTTTCTCTAATGAAATCTGAAAGATGCTGATAACCCTGAGATGGCTACTCCACCTATGTCTTGCCAGACCCTCCACCTGCTGCTTGCACGACCCTCCACCAGCTGCTTGCCAGACCCTCCCACTGGTACCAGCTATCTGATGGCCTTTTTTCCAGCTTTGTCGATGACTGTGGTGACAGCTTCACATTCATGTGTGGCTGCCAGTTATGCATCAGGACTGTCTGTAATAATAGAAGCCCTCTGATAAGTGCTCACTGAGCATTTTGATACTTCTCTGACAGTAGAACAACATGCAAAGCCCTGAAACAAGAAGTAAAAATATGTAGAGGATTTAAGATATGAACTGCACAAATAAAACACTTGTGAATATGATCATTCTGGAACAGGTTAGCAGGCTTATTGAGTTCGCACAGTGCTACAGGGGCTATTATTTGTTTTTATCCCAAAGTACAGTAAGCGGTTTTTCCCAGCAGGCTTTGTGTGGCCAGTGTAGAGTGAAATGCAAATAAACCTCTCTTGTAATGGTGTATTCTGACTGGTTGTACTCTGCCATGCTCCTTAGCACTGGCTGCTTGTCAGAGCACTGTAAACTCTTTGCAGTTCGTGCTTTTTCATGAAGTTTTGGTGCAGGTCGCCGTGACCCCGGCTGGAAAAACAACTGCTAACACTATTACAGCCGCGGGGCTGACGTCAGCCCTGTGACTTATTATTGTTTCATTTTTAATCAGATGACTAATGCCTGCTTTCCCCTAATGATATTACAGCCGGTGGTGCTCTTGGATGCCAACAGTGAAGTACTGAATGCGATTGGACTTGAATATTTTAGGTTCAGATTTTAGGATTGGACAGAGCACCAGTTGACTTCCCCAGAGACTACCATGCTAAGGCTGACCTGAAAATATAGCAACTGAGGCTAGGCGCCTTATCCCTGCCTGGTCAGTATGCTTCCATGTAAAATAGTTGGGACTGATATATGGACAGACAGCTTCACAGGGTGTGTAAAATTATCCCAAGGCTCTGATCTGGTTTGGTCCAGAGGAAGAAGGAAACTTCAGCTTAACTGACACACTGACATGAACAGTACTTCAGCTGGGAGAAATTTAGGAGCAATTTGTAGGCTTCCACATATATTGTGACTTCATATCTTGGGTATAAACTAATGTCATATGTAAGCATAGTATGCAGTATGTATATATATATATATATATATATATATGTGTGTGTGTGTGTAAGTCTGTGTGTGTGTGTATTTTATTAACATATTGCAAAACCCATGTGTTACGATGTGCGTGCGGGTGAGCAGGTAAGCAGGCGATCGAGACAGTAATATGAGGTGAAGCAGGGTTTATTGCGTCTTCACAAGCAGACAAGGGAGCACACAACATACGAACGTCAATGACAGACCTGGGGAAACACACTTGAACATGGACTAATATACACAGGACTACAAGGAGGAAATGCAAATCAACAGGTAAACGGAAGGATTCCACATGGGGTTAATGAGGTAGGCGTGGTCCACATGAGGGCGGTACAAACAGGGTGTGACACCTTGATATATGATGGCTATTATCGAGCTCAAAAATATGATCACCCTCGCTGTTGTCCTACAAGTTCTTAAGTTTTGTTTTGGGGGAGGGGGGGGTTGCCTCAGGATGAAGAGAGTTCATGGCTTCAGGCCCCTACATGCTTATCACTATTCTAAATGTATTGTGCAGCTACACATTTGTTGCAGTTTCTTATAATCTCACTTTCTAGAACCCATTGTTCCTGCTGTATCTCCTCCTTCCCCAAGACAGCAAATCCAGCAGACACCAAGTAAGGGAATTCCTTACACAGAATGTCCATCCTATCAAGCTAATAATACCAATTTCATACCATTGTGTTATTAATCTGACACTAACTTTCTCCTGTAATGCCAATAGAACTTGAAGCTCATTTCACAGAACAACTTCTTGGCGTCACGTTCCAAACACAAAGGAGGCAGGAACAAGGTAAACAAAAGTAGACCACGTAGGGTCAACAGCAGATAAAACTGGCAATAGGGGAAAACACTGGAGCACACACTAGAGCGACGACAATGACCAGACTGGGGCACGCAAGACTGAAGGACACTTTATACAGGGCAAGTGAGGGAGCAGACGAGAGGCACAATGGGTGATCCACAGACGAGAGGCACATGGGGTGATCCACAGACGAGAGGCACTTGGGGTGATCCACAGACTAGAGGGACATGGGGTGATCCACAGACGAGAGGCACATGGGGTGATCCACTGACGAAAGGCACATGGGGTGATACACAGACGAGAGGCACCTGGGGTGATCCACAGACGAGAGGGACATGGGGTGATCCACAGTCGAGAGGCACCTGGGGTGATCCACAGACGAGAGGCACATGGGGTGATCCACAGACGAGAGGCAACTGGGGTGATCCACAGACGAGAGGCACATGGGGTGATCCACAGACTAGAGGGACATGGGGTGATCCACAGACGAGGGGCACATGGGGTGATCCACTGACGAGAGGCACATGGGGTGATCCACAGACGAGAGGCAACTGGGGTGATCCACAGACGAGAGGCACCTGGGGTGATCAGCAGACGAGAGGCACCTGAGGTGATCCACAGATGAGAGGCACCTGGGGTGATCCACATGAAGGCTGTAATGAGAGATAAGACTAAACAAGCAATGGGGAGAGAACGAGGGGGCAGGAATTCAGGGTGGGACAGTACCGCCCCCCGTGTACTCCAGGCACACGAGGCAAATCGAGAAGGGGACCCAGCGACCAAACAGCAGGATAAGAGACCAAGAGGGACACCAGATTTGATAAGAGATGACAAGACATCAGACATGACCGGACGAGATATCAAACGAGGATCCACACAAGACAAGACCAAGTAGCACCTGACGAGACATGATGGGACAAGATGCTGGGTGGACATAAGCAGAGTTAGGGACTAATGGGAGAGATATGAGATGAGACAGGGAACCGTGGGTAATACAGAAAACAACGAACACAACATTGACCAAAGCAGGGCAGACAAGCGGAGAGTTAGAAACAGAAATAGAGGAACAGAAAACCAGAGGAAGACCAAAAACCTGGGAAAAGGAAAGGCAGTACATATGGGCAAAAACTAAAATGGGGCAGGAGGGAACACGGCTGAGCTAGGGGGTCCTCCGGATCCCTGGAAGTGGGACGTTAACCTCGGGACACAAGCCCCCCTGGGCTGCGGGAGGCCAGCAGAGCTAGGTGGAACCAAGAGGATGGTAGGGCTGGCCCTTCTTACTTTCTTGCAGCAACCTGGATAGCATATAATCCTAAGAAATCCAGCAGCGTTCTAAATGATATGAAGCTAGAATGTTTAAACTCATAAGATATTTACAAAATTTATTTCTCAAAACTGTTGTTGTGGGACTTTTATACTTCAAATGATCAGTTAATGTGTATTGAAAAAGAAAAAAACTTGCAAACAAAATCTGTCTTGTTTAATTTATAATAAACATACTGCTATATTCTATCCATTTCTATTCTATTCTATCATATAAATGCTTGAGCAGAGGCAGTGGTGTCTTAATGGTTAGGGAAGCACACTTGTAATTGAAAGATTGCAGATTTGAATCCCCAACCAGCAAGGCACCACTGAGGTACTCTGAGCAAGGTACCTCCCCCAAGCACTGCTCCCGGGGCGCTGAATTAGCTGCCCCCTGCTATGTCACATATGGGATAAATGCAGAGAACGCATTTCATTTTTGTGTGCTGTGGGGTGACAACTAATCAGTAAATCCTAAAAAAAAAATCTTCTGCAGCTTGTGGTTTATTTGGCACTGGTTCATATTGTTTCAGGCCAACTGTTTTATACCTAAAGTCGAATTGTAATTGCTTCGTTGATTTGAGAGAATGATAAAGGGATAGCGATTAATCTGTCAGTGAACAAAAAATTCATTCACAAAGTCTCTCTTGATTGCTCTGTTAGACAAAAAAGTAAAGAAAAAACAGAAGCTGTTATGCAAGATTCTGGGAAGTTGACATGTACAACAAGGAGAGCAAACAACATTCCAGACGGTGGATAATAGTGCGGCTTGATTAGTCCTCCAGTGCTGCTTGTGTTGGTGAGTCAGTCCCCACACTCTGTCCTGCTCTGTGTTCCTGACTCAGCCGCTACCACCACCACACCACGGCAGCACGTAGCACCATGGTTAGGGTTAGGATGCTGCAGCCCTGACGGGGGAGAGCTGAGGGCACCCATGCAGCCGTGTCATTGGCTTGCTGCTGTTGTTTCCAACGCATTGCAGCCGCCACATTTCCCCCCCCAGTCTTTCCATTGGACCTTAGAAACCGTGATGACTCAGGCCCCTCCGGGCTTCTTAGTTGTTGTCAATGTTATAAAACTCAGTTTCTCAGCAAATTGTCATAATGTCAATTAGGCACAGTAGATAGGACACATGTGGCGGGTTCTGTGTAACGTTTTCCAAATGAGGTAGTCTGGGTGCAGAGAATTGCCAACACAGAAATAAAAAACCTATTTCAAAAATGGAATATGACAGTGTTCCCCAGGCAAACTGAATCACTGTATGGTAACATGATTCAGACGTAGCGTGCGGTTTTCTGCTTTAAGCAATTTCTCCATGCTTGGTCAGCATGCCGTATGACCCGAGCGATACATCGTAAAGGTTTTACACTCTGCTGCAGTAATCTGATTAGGACTGGTGATTTTAACAGAAGTGATGTCAACGCGACAGCTAGCTAACTCTAGCTAAGGTTCCAGATGGCTTTTCTATTTAGCAGGCACTCTTAGCTTGCATGGTCTAAGGGGAGGGTTAGCCAGCTGGTTCTGGAAAAAGAAGTCCCAATGCTGTTTAACTGTCATGTAAATTATAGGTTTGTGTTTTCCTTCCTCTCTTGCCTTCTGGCTGTGTTCAAACTGCTTATCTGAAACTTTAATGATATAAAGGCTTCTTCAGCCTACCTGTTTTGCATGTACCTGCAATGTAGACACTAGACTAGTAGTATTGAGTAACTGTCCTGGGAAAGGCCCTATATCAAAATGGGTTGAAATAAGTTGTTATTGTAGAGGGTCATCTTAAATGTTATGCTATTCAAATTTTTATAAAGGATCAACCAAAGGAATAATCTACACTTGGTCTCTGAAGAGCTGTGGTAGATATGTTTTTTCAGCTAAAGCCCTTAATTGCTGGATGGAGTAATTATTTGCAGAATAAAAGCCCAGGAGATTTAGGTGGCAGTCAGACATCAGTGAAGTGATGCTCCAGCTGCTTCATAAAGCAGGACCCTAAACCTCTTCCTGAGTAACTCTGTTAAGCACCACACATGCCATACTAAACAGAAATAATCAAATTTGTATTTATAAACATGAATGCACATGATTGCACACTGGTGTGCAAGTACATATTCACTCTGTAAAGTGATGCAATGTTTTTTTGTAACAAATACATACTTATGTGCTTTTGCTCTAACATGACAAGAGATTAGTGTATTTGAACCTTGATATGGGTAATGTGTGCTTCTTTTGCAGCATATATAATAAAATGCATGGAATTATCCTGACATTAGAATGCGAAAGCAGATATAATAAATACTCATTTGTGGTGTTATGACAAGACATTGCTGCACGTGTCGCTTTTTGTGGTGAATGCATACTTGTGCTGCGGTTATGCACATCCCTATTTATAAAGGTTAACTAAATGAAAAACGTGGATTCAGTCTAAAATGTAAACTGTAATGGAAACATGTTGAGAACTCCATAACTTTTGCTTTTTTAAACTTCCTCTGTTGCTTTGGACACAATCTTGTACTTGTTCGTCCTTCATCACTCCCACCGTCATACATCATAATCGTGATGATTATCAATCCCGAAAAGTCACTATGGTGTTATATCTCCTCTTGTGCAAATAGATGCTAGATTATATTACACTGTAACTAGAGTGCTGGAATCCTGCATATTTTCTTGAACCCAGCTTTGACTGAACACTTTTCAGATGAGTTCAAATGAAATGTTAATAAAACTTAATCTACCAGAACATGCTAGATCCCACCCTGAAGGAAGCTGGAGGAGAACCAAAGGTTGTCCTTTTATCAGATAAGGTCTCATCCAGATCCTGTAATTTTGGCAGTGAGAAGACACACCATTATTTTTTTGTGAAAGGGATCTTCAGTCTCACTGGTAGTATTGCCTTTATTCCAATTCTCTGTCCTATTTTGCATTACTGTTGGTTTTCTGTGGTCCTTGCCTTGTATGATTCAAAGACAGTAGTGGTCAGGAGCATTCCTGAAGTTGCAGCCTTCCCCCAGTTCAGCTTCCCTCACATAAGGTCATGTCGCTCTCCATGTCATGGGCATACTCATATCGCTTCATCAGGTGGCTTCTCATGCTTATTTGTGTCTGAAGGTGAAGGAAAGACCACATCATGCTTATTGGAGACTGGGGGTCCTTGCAGGCTTATAGGTAAAAGGGTCAGCTTTTACACATCAAGATAAAACAAAAGCGGAAGATTAGAAATTAGAGATTAGAAAACGAGGGAGGCATAGTTGGACAGGATCCATCAACCATCACCCATTACACCGAAGGAGAACATACTCAGTTAAAACACTCAACAGTCATGTACAAAAGGGAACTAGGCTTACACTGTACCAGTGCACTAGCTCTGCTTTCCAGGGACACTAGGTTTACACTGTACCAGTACACTAGCTCTGCCTTACAAGGGCATTAGGTTTACACTGTACCAGTGCACTAGCTCTGCCTTACAAGGGCACTAGGTTTACACTGTACCAGTACACTAGCTTTGCTTTACAAGGGCACTAGGTTTACACTGTACCAGTGCACTAGCTCTGCTTTCCAGGGACACTAGGTTTACACTGTACCAGTACACTAGCTCTGCCTTACAAGGGCACTAGGTTTACACTGTACCAGTGCCCTATTTATGCTTTACAGGGGCACTAGGTTTACACTGTACCAGTGTACTAGCTCTGCCTTACAGGGACACTAGGTTTACACTGTACCAGTCACTAGGTCTGCCTTACAAGGGCACTAGGTTTACACTGTACCAGTGCACCAGCTCTGCCTTACAAGTGCACTAGGCTTACACTGTACCAGTATACCTGCTCTGCCTAATAAGGGCACTAGGCTTACATTGTACCAGTGCACTAGCTCTCACACTGTTGTGCCTTACAAGGGCACTAGGCTTACATTGTACCAATGTACCAGCTCCCACACTCTGGCTAAACATGAATCCTCACGCCGTCACACCTTAAAAGGGCAAAAGGCTTACACTGTACCTGAATGACCCTGTTTATGAAATCTGAAGTGATGAATCGCTTACCAAAAGGTTTCTCTGACTGTCAGAAGATCTACTGTTACACAGGCAATTATAGGGATTTTACTCAAATAGATTACTCGTTTATTAGTACAGACATATACCTTGTCTTTTAAAAATATTACAGAGGTTATGTACTTGGAAAAACTGCTCAGTTACAGGTGAATAGTTTTATTAAACTACTTCCCACCTCAATACGTCATAATAAAAAATATGCTTCAAAACATAAATACATCAATTCTACAGTTTCGACATTACTGTTATAACCAAAATAGAAGAGTCTCTCCAAATTCAGTGTTCATTCTGGGACTAAGAAGGCAGATTATAGTAAGCAAGCATCTTGCCATTCTTATCCAAAAGCAGGCTTCTAAGAAGTGCCAAATTCCCTGCCCAGAGTGAGATAAGCCAGTAGACTAACAGCTTGAATTCCCAAGAAGGCAAAGGTGAAGAAAAACATTCCCTCCCCCACTGTGTAAAACACATTAACAGCTTGCACAATCTGAAACCACCTCCCAGAGAGGCTCAGCTGCATAAAACCAACTTTGCTTCTTTTTCTTGTCTGCTTTTATCTATGTTCTGCTTTTTCTGTCAACCTTATGTTTTTTTTTTGATCACACCGAGTCAGTTTGTAATCAGTCAAGCCGGAGCCTATACCTGGCTATTAACTGACAGGGCTGCATTCTGGGACTCCCCAATCGCACAGTGACCTTGAACTAGCTGTATAGGGGCGGTCCATGACAGACTTGCTGTCTGCATCAGGGCTACTTTTTGGGTCTCACTAATCGCACTGTGAACTTGACCTTAGTTAATTATTCTTGTAGCCCTACGTTGAACATATTCCAAACCAGCAATATCCTTTTTAAGGTATGGTGACCAAGCCTGCACACAATATTCTAGGTGGGGTTTTACCAAGGAATTGTATAAACGTAGCATCACCTCCCTTGACTTAAACTCCACACGCCGAGAGATGTAACCCAACATCCTATTGGCCTTTTTATTGCTTCCCCACACTGGTGAGAGTGGGACATGGAAGCATCAACATACACACCAAGGTCTTTCTCATAATCAGCTACCTTTATTTCAGTGGAACCCATAAAATATCTGTTCTTTATATTTCTGCTCATCTGCCAGCTATCAGCCCAGTCGCTAATTAAATCAAGATCCTGTTGTAGCCTCTGTGCTGCTAATTTAGTATCTGCTACACCACCCACCTTGGTGTCATCTGCAAATTTTACCAGTTTACTGTATGTATTGGTGTCAATATCATTAATGTAAATCAGGAACAATGATGGTCCTAAAATTGAACCCTGTGGTACCCCACTATGAATGCAGGCCCACTGCGACATCGTGCCTCTAATAACTACAGTGCCTGCTGCATCCTGTCTGTTAACTAGTTTTCGATCCAAACTGCTACAGTTCCTAAAATCCCTGCAGCTTTGAACTTCCATCCATCTTCCAAACCGCTTATCCTACTGGGTCGCGGGGGGTCCGGAGCCTATCCCGGAAGCAACGGGCACGAGGCAGGGAAAAACCCTGGATGGGGGGCCAGCCCACTGCAGGGCACACTCACACACCATTCACTCACACATGCACACCTATGGGCAATTTAGTAACTCCAATCAACCTCAGCATGTCTTTGGACTGTGGGGGAAAACCGGAGTACCCGGAGGAAACCCCACGACGACACTGGGAGAACATGCAAACTCCACACACATGTGACCCAGGTGGTGACTCGATCCCAAATCCCAGAGGTGTGAGGCAACACTGCTAACCACCGCACCACCATGCCGCCCCAGCTTTGAACTTGACCTTGCCATTTAGAGATTGTCTATGATGGGCTGGCTCGCTGTCTACATCAGGGCTACCTTTTGGGTCTCCCCAATTGCACTGTGAACTTGACCTTGCCATTTAGAGACTGTGTATGATAGGCTGGCTTGCTGTCTACATCAGGGCTACCTTCTGGGTCTCACTAATTGCACTGTGAACTTGACCTTGCCATTTAGAGGCTGTGTCTATGATGGGCTAGCTTGCTGACTGCATTAGGGCTACCATTTGGGACTCACCAACTGCACTGTGAACTTGACTTTGCCACGTAGAGGCTGTGTATGATGGGCTGGCTTGCTGTCTGTATCGATGCTGCCTTTTCTCCCTTCCGAATTAAATGTCCAGAAGGGCATGACAGCCTCTCTGCTACCCTTTGCTCTTCACTAAACCAAAGACATGAATACTCCCTTCTAAGGTGAGTTAATTAATGAGGTTTCTATATTTGCACTGGTAGAGCAAAAAAATACTCCACTATCCCATTGACTTTTACAGTACATTTTTACTGTATTTACTGTATTTACCTCTCCTGGAGCCGGCACCTTATCGTGGTGGAGGGGTTTGCGTGTTCCAATGATCCCAGGAGCTAAGTTGCCCAGGGCTTTATGCCCCTGGTTGGGTATCCAAAGCAAACAGGTCCTGGGTGAGAAACCAGACGAAGTGCGGCTCACAAGACCCCTAATGATGAACAAAATATTGGAACCACGGTTTCCCTTCCCCAGACGTGGGTCACTGGGGCCCCTCCCTGGAGCCAGACCTGGGGGTGGGGCTCCATGGCGAGTGCTTGGTGGCCAGGCCTGCACTCATAGGGCCTGGTCAGGCACAGCCCGAACAAGGCACATGGGTCCCCCCTCCAATGGGCTCACCACCTAGAGGAGGGGCCATAAGGGTTGGGTGCGATATGAGCTGGACAGTAGCCAAAGGCGGGAATCTTGGCGGTCTGATCCTCGGTTGCAGAAGCTAGCTCTAGGGACATGGAATGTCACCTCTGTGATGGGGAAGGAACCTGAGCTGGTGCGCGAGGTTGTGAAGTTCCGGCTAGATATAGCCAGGCTCACCTCAACGCACGGCTTGGGCTCTGGAACCAGTCTCCTTGAGGGGGGTTGGACCCTCTTCCACTCTGGAGTTGCCCGCGGGGAGAGATGCCAAATGGGGGTGGGCATACTTATTGCCCCCTGGCTGGGCGCCTGTACATTGTGGTGTACCGCAGAGGATGAGAGGGTAGCCTCCCTTCGCCTTTGGGTGGGAGGACGGGTCCTGACTGTTGTTTGTACTTATGTGCCAGGCAGCAGTTCAGAATACCCACTCTTTTTAGAGTCCCTGGAAGGGGTGTTGGAGAGCACTCCTCCTGGGGACTCTCTTGTTCTGCTGGGGAACTTCAATGCTCACATGGGCAATGACAGTGAGACCTGGAGTGGCGTGATTGGGAGGAACGGCCCCCACCATCTGAACCCCGAGCAGTGCTTTGTTGTTGGAATTCTGTGCTCGTCATGGATTGTCGATAATGAACACCATGTTCAGGCATAAGGGTGTCCATATGTGCACCAGGACACCTTAGGCTGCAGTTCGATGATTGACTTTGTAGTCGTGTCATTGGACTTGCAGCCGCATGTCTTGGACACTCGGGTGAAGAGAGGGGCGGAGCTGTCAACTGATCACTACCTGGTGGTGGGTTGACTCCACTGGTGGGAGAGGAAGCCAGCTAGGCCTGGCAGGCCCAAGTGTATAGTGAGAGTCTGCTGGGAACATCTGGTGGAATCCCCTGTCAGGAGGTGTTTCAACTCCTACCTCTGGCAGAACTTCTCCCATGTCCTGGGGGAGGCGGGGGACATTGAGTCCGAATGGGCCATGTTCCGCGCCTCCATTGTGGAGGCAGCTGACCAGAGCTGTGGCCGTAAGGTGGTCGGTGCCTGTTGCGGCGGCAATCCCTGAACCCACTGGTGGACACCAGTGGTGAGGGATGCCGTCAAGCTGTAGAAGTAGTCCTATTGGGCTTTTTTAGCCTGTGGGACTCCAGAGGCAGCTGACAGCTACTGGCAGGCCAAGCGGGAAAGTGTGTTTTCTACCCCTAGGCCCCAGAGGGTTAAAAAGCTCCTCAGTGGCCAGGCCCGGGGGTGGATGAGATCCCTAAGGGTCTGGATGCTGTGGGGCTGTCCTGGTTGACATGCATCTGCAGCATCGTGTGGACATCTGGGGCAGGGCCTCTGGACTGGCAGACCGAGGTAGTGGTCCACCTCTTTAAGAAGGGGACCGGAGGGTGAGCTCCAACTATAGGGGGATCATTCTCCTCACCCTCCCTGGTTCTGGAGAGGAGCGTCCGCCGGATTGTCGAACCTCGGATTCAGGAGGAGCAGTGTGGTTTTTGCCCTGGCCGTGGAACAGTGGACCAGCTCTATACTCTTTGCAGGGTTTTGGAGGGTTCATGGGAGTTTGCCCAACCAGTCTACATGTGTTTTGTGGACTTGGAGAAGGCATTAGACTGTGTCCCTCGGGGAGTCCTGTGGGGGGTGCTCTGAGAGTATGGGGTACCGGGCTTCCTTTTAAGGGCTGTTTGGTCCCTGTATGACCGGTGCCAGAGCCTGGTCCGCATGGGCGGCATTAAGTCGGACTCATTTCCAGTGAGGGGTGGACTCCGTCAGGGCTGCCCTTTGTCACCGATTATGTTCATACTTTTTATGGACAGAATTTCTAGGTGCAACAAGGGTGTTGAGGGTGTCCGGTTTGGTGACCTCAGGATTAGGTCTCTGCTTTTTGCAGATGATGTGGTTTTGTTGGCCTCATCGGACCGCAAACTTCGGCTCTCTCTTGGACAGTTCGCAGCCGAGTGTGAAGTGGCTAGGATGAGAATCAGCACCTCTAAATCCGAGACCATGGTCCTCAGCTGGAAAAGGGTAGAATGCTCTCTCCGGGTCGGGGATGGGGTCCTCCCCCAAGTGGAGGAGTTTAAGTATCTCGGGGTCTTGTTCACGAGTGAGGGGACAATGGAGCAGGAGATCGACAGGCAGGTGGGTGCGGCATCCGCAGTGATGCGGGCACTGCATCAGTCTGTCATGGCAAAGAAAGAGCTGAGCCAAAAGGCAAAGCTGTCAATTTACCAGTTGATCTATGTTCCTACCCTCACCTATGGTCATGAGCTGTGGGTAGTGACAGAAAGAACGAGATAGCGAGTGCAAGCGGGCGAAATGAGTTTCCTCCGCAGGGTGGCTGGGCTCTCCCTTAGAGATAGGGTGAGGAGCTCAGTCATTCAGGAGGGACTCAGAGT
>JAODJW010000039.1:80645-92885 GCA_026777045.1 Hyperopisus bebe | reverse complement strand
GTTTCCACTGTGTGATGGTCCATCCCAGATGCCTCCGAGCCCAGAGAAGTCGACGGTGCTTCTGGACACTGTTAACACAGGGCTTCCATTTGGCACAGTACAGTTTTAACTGGCATTTGTGGATGTAACTACGTATTGTGGTACTTGACAAAGGTTTGGCAAAGTAGTCTTGAGCCCATGTGGTCATATCGCTTATACATGAATGACGATTCTTGATGCAGTGCCGGCTGAGGGATCGGAGATCACAGTTGTTCAGCTTAGGCTTGCACCCTTGTCCTTTATGCACTGAAATTTCTCCAGATTCCTTGAATCTTTTAATTATGTTATGCACTGTTTAAAGTGAAATATCCAGATCTCTTCCTATCTTTCTTTAAGGAACATTGTTTTTAAACATTTTAATAATTTTCTCACATATTTGTTGGCAAAATGGCAATCCTCAGCCCATCTTTGCTCCTAAAGGACTAGACCTTTCTTGGATGCTGCTTTTGTACCAGATCATAATTATCAATCACCTGTTGACATCACCTGTTTCAAATCACATCATTATTTAACAGTTTACCTCATTACTAGCCCTGAATTCCTCCTGTCCCAACTTTTTTTGAAATGTGTTGCAAGAACCAAAATTGGAATATGTGTTTATTTTGAGAAAAACAATAAAATTCACAAGGAACACATTAAATAATGTGCTGTTGTATTGTTTTAAATGTAATGCAGGTCAAAGATAATTTAACAAAGTACTGTTTTCAGTTTGATTTTAATTTAACATACCGTCCCAACTTTTTCTGATTAGGGGTTGTACATGTACTACTAACATCCATCTTGTACTGATCCACCAGTAGTGAAGAAAATGTCATGGATTTATATTGAAAAATCAGAGAATTTTAGGACCACTATTATCCTAATTTACATCAGTGATATTGACACCAATACATACAGTAAACTGGTAAAATTTGCAGACAACACCAAGGTGGGTGGTGTCGCAGATACTGAAATAGCAGCACAGAGGCTACAATGGGATCTGGATTTAATTAGTGACTAGGCTGATACCTGGCAGATGAAATTTAACATAGATAAATGTAAGGTAATCCATGCAGGGAGCCGAAATATAATATTTTTGAATCTGTTTTGTTACCTTTCAGAATAAGTGTACAGTTTCAAACTTTTGTGTGAAGACATTCAATGTGTAATGTCAAATAAACTTCTGTGTGCAAAAACAAACCAGTTAGCTGAATATTTAAGAAAATGACTAAAGAGTTTGTTATACATTTATAGATTTATAAAACTGAACCCTGCGGTACCCCACTATGAATGCCGGCCCACTGTAACTACTTGCTGCTTCCTGTCTGTTAACCAGTTTTCGATCCAAGCTGCTAGACTTCCTAAAATCCCTGCAGCTTTGAGCATCAGCAAGAGCTGTTTGTGCGGGACATCAAGGCCTTCTGGAAATCTAAGTGGATCACATCATAGGCCTTTTTGTGATCAATTTCTCTTGTAGCTTCCTCATCATCAGAGAAGAAAGGATGATGTCAATGCTTCTTCCTATTCCACGCTGAGGGTACAAGTCCCTGCATATGTTATCCTTAACCTACTGGATGTATATTATACAAAAATAAGGTTACATTTTTATCACATTGAAATAACTTTTCAATCATCAATTGTCAATGAACCATTGTCATTACTCATAAAAAAACAACTCCCTTGAATTTAGGAGAAATAGAGTGAGATTCCATGTGGGGGGGCGGGGAGGGATGGCACTATGAGCTAGGACAGGGTTTGTAAACTGCTATTTCAATTAAAAAGACCTGGATTTCACTTTAGCACTGAGTTCTTGCTGTGTGTTGATTGGTCAGTCTCCTATAATGATGCACGTGTCACTAATGTTAATGTGAAACAGCTGGATGAGTCTTTCAATCAAGGAAACAAACCAGTAAAAGCAGAAGAAAAATTTAACTATTCATCCAAGTACGGGAGCCTTTCAGTTTTCAAGTATAGTTTGTAAGATGTGTAGTACCTCATAATGTCCCCCCTGACTTGGATTAAGGAGTCACCATACAGATACGGGAAGAAAGTACTGTATAACAACCTTGAACACGCTTTGGATAAAATTAAAAGGTGTATTAGCGTCACACTGCCATCTAGTGCCTGAAAGTCGTCATTTTCACAACTCCTCTGTTTCGTGAAGTATAAAATTAAATATACAAAAGAAGTAATTACATATGTCTCCTTCTTCGCTGGTAGCAGTTAAAAAAGGAACCCGCAATTTTTACAATTTATGAAAATTCTACGCAAAAAAAGCATACAGAACTCAGAAATTTGCATTGCAAATTATGAGGAAAAACCGCGGCAAATGAAGCTTTTTTTGGCCGCAATAATCAAAAAAAAAACTCCGAGAAATCCCATAAGGTCTGGATTGTGCTGCTGCTGTTACTATGTACATTTAGGTCATGGTCGCCATTAAAAATGGAGTTTGCATTTTATTTCTAGTGTTTTCGCAGTCTACATCGAATTTTTTAAAAAAATTTTAAAAGCTTTATGGTAAAGACCATCTCCTATATTAAGCGTAAAACATAAGTGGATCAGATTCAGGTTCCGTTGTGATATGTCGTGAGATGAAGTGCTCCAAGTCGCTACTGGATGTGTACTGGTTGTGTTCATCAACAGCGTATATGTGCGTATTTGTGTGTCGCTGCCAATTTATAGACCATTTACAGCAGCCCCCGATATATGACAAAGCATGCGCGAATATGCGTTTATGCTAAAAGTAATCATCAATCGGCAGTATAATTACTATACAATATTTTAGCGCCGGGCTGACCGAGGCATCGTGGGAGCAGAGAAAGACAAGGAAACTTGCTTGCCAGGGAAAACGCACTCAATATTAACAGGTCTATAACAGGCACCTAACGAGCAACGAACCATATACACAGAGCAGAAACACATAGCTGTCAGACACTGAACTGTAAGGTGCACACACGGTGGGAGAGTTATACAGGCTAAGAACAAGCGAGGATCATACAGGGTACACACAAGACACGGGCAAACACGTGCGACAATAGGGAATAGACCTGCTGTAGGATCTTGCGATTCGATACGTTGCAGTTTCCATACCAGACAGTGATGCAGCTGTTCAGGATGCTCTCGTAAGTCCCTCTGTAGAAGGTGGTGAGAATGGGTGGTAGGAGATGGGCTCTCCGCAGTTTTTGTGTCTCTACTTTCTGCGAAAGCTGAGGAAAGTTCATCTCCCAACAGCTGAGAAGATCACTGGAGCCTCTCTTCCCTCTATCACAGACACCTATCGCACCCACTGCATCCACAAAACTACCAGCATTGTGGAGGACCCCACACACCCCTCACACACACTCTTCACCTTTCTGTCTTCTGGCAAGAAGTACCGGAGCATTCAGGCCTTCACTGCCAGACTTTGCACTTTTTGCACACTTGCACCTTATGTAGTCCTGTGTCGATGTAGTGTTACAAGTAGCACCATGGTCCTAGAGGAACGCTGTCTCATTTCACTATATACTGTACAGTATTACTGTATATGGTTGAAATGACAATAAAAAGCCACTTGACTTGAAATGCAGCCATTTACAGCAATAACAATACAACAAGGGCTATACAATTACAGACAGGGGCTATTTACAATTGCACGTGGGGCATGCTGGGACTTGACACTACGCCAGGGCTACACTGCCCCCTCCTCAGAGGTCGACCGTCCCGGAAACCACCACCCCCAGTCCCCACCTCAGTCCCTAAGAGTGTCCCAGGGGTCCGCGGGCAGCCAGTGGTGTGTCACCTCCAGTGACGGGGCAGGTAGCTCCCTGAGCACTGAGGTGACTAACTGCTGGGTGGTACTGGCATGTCAGATCCCCTCCAGCACCTACCCTTCCTCTTCTGTGCCTTAAGGAGACTGAATACCGCTTCCAGGGAGTCCACCTGGCAGGGGCACCCCATACTCAGCGACTCCCACAGCCAGGCTCCCTTCTCTGTGGACAGCCAGTGCACGGGGTTGCTGGAGACTTCCGGCGGTGCAGTTCTCCTGGCCCTAGCCCTTTCTTCCTACCCCATTTAGTGGGGCCCTGGTGTTGTGGGGGATGACTGGTACTGCCACAGGGCTTCCTGTTCACAGGGTCAGGCGGCCCTGCACAGCAGCTCCAGTTCCAGGAGCTCGTACAGCAGCTTGCGCTGCTATGGGTAGGTGGCCAGCTTGCCGCACTCCTGGGCCAGCTGGGCCTCCAGAGCACAGCACGCCTCCTCCAGTCCACACAACGCGACCTCTACCTCTTGGTGTTTCTCAACCAGCTGGGCCTCCAAGCCACGACACGCCTTCTCATGGTTGAGCAGCACCGCCTCACAGCCATGCAACGCCACCTCCGCTGCCACTGCCAGTCGCACTCCTTCTCCCAGCTAGCCAACTCACCGCACATTTGCTCCAGCTCCTGCCGCTCCTGCTCCCGCAGCCATTCCCAGTCTTGATGGCCCCGCTCCCACTGCTCGTCAAGCTCGCGGTGCTCTTCTGCAAGCTGGGCCTCCCAGCTGTGGCACGCCTCTTCCCATTTCAACAGAGAAGCCTCCGCCCATTGCCTCTGCTGCTCGTGCTTGTGGCCAGAGTTGCGCCACAGCTTCTTGCAGCCGACAAGTGGGGAGCCCTTTGATAGTCGGTGATATATAGTAATCAAGTAGTTCAAGTAGTGCCAAAAACTCATCGAGATGCAGCAGCGAAACTACAATATGCTATTCATGCGTTCCATTTGCCTTTATGTTTTTGGATTTTCGGATTCCGAGATTACATCCACTAAAACTCGGGAAAACAGAGTTGGATGCATTCCATTTGCCACAGAAGAAGCAATAATACCATGTACCCATATGAAAAAGCAAGATAGCCGGACAACTCCGTAGCAACACGTCCACAAATAAGTTGAATGGTACAGTGTGTGCGACCGATTTAATGAGTCTCAAATGAGAAGTAGTGCTTAAACAGTATAAAACTACAACTTTCCCTTCTGTTGATAAAGGGTGCCATCTTGGATTCTGAACTGAAAAAAAGCACTCTCACCAACAAACGATGTTATCGCAGCAAATGCGTGGCTGAGACTGAAGCATTACCCTTTGTTTACGCTGACAGACATGCCATGTGACCTGTTTCCTCACGAGTACAAGTTATCTTAGGTCGGCCTTCACGATTCAGATCGAGTTCTAGGTCATTTTTCTCCGAACTGGTTTTTCGACATAAGAAATTCGAGTTCTAATGAGTTCGAGTACTAAGGTACCACTGTATATATATGTCAAGTTAAGACCTCTCCTATATGGACTATATTTAAAAATATTTGTCATTTGGTAAAATTTTCAAATGTATGAGAAGTAAAAACGGTGTTAAACTCATTGAATGTATCAAAATTACAGCTAACTTGAGCTTTAGATAGCATTGCCCTTGGATTATGTTGTATTTATGCCTTGTTATGTTTATGTGTACATATCAGTGTTTCCCAACCCAGTCCTCAGGGAACCCCAGACAGTCCGTGTTTTTGCTTCCTCTCAGCTCCCAGCACATCTGTACCAGGTATTCTGTGTTCCTGATTGGCTGACAGCTGGGAGGGAGCAAAAACGGACTGTCCGGGGTTCCCCGGGGACTGGGTTGTAATATATTTTGTTTAAACTGATTTTCAAAGTATAAATTTTATATGCAATTCACTACATAATTATGGCATGCTGTTTACAATTTTCATACTTATGCCTGATAGTTGTTTTGAGACTGTTAAAAAAAAAAAACACAGTGAGTTTGTGTGTAGCAAAACCACTCCCCCTTTATTTCCACCATCCAATGAGTCTTCTGCTTGAACATATTTCTGTATCCGGAGTTAATATTTTATGGCTCTCACAACATGCTGTAAACATTACTTTGTAAACATTTAAAGTACAAATAAATGAAATGAATGTAGTAAGTCAAAAAAAAAAAAAAAACACAGGTCCTTGGGGACCCCCAAACCCCCACAGTTTTGCTCTCTCCCTATGTGCCACACACCTGAACCAAACAATCATGTGCTGGGAGCTGGGAGGGAGCAGAAATGTGGACTGTCTGGGTCCACATTAATAATAATAATAATAATAATAATTGGTACTTTATTGATCCCACGTGTGGGGAAATTGTTTTTACGCCTCCCTCAACTTACTCTTCGTAGAGTAAGTTGTCCGCGAATATTAATAGCTAATACACTTAGACAAAATCACTGCATACCTTTGAACACATTCTCCATCCTAGCCATCTCTCAGGAGGTGTGTATTTGTTAGATAAACTTGACCATGATACTGGGCAAACGAGTTCTCTCATAGATGGGGATGACTGTGTTGATGTGTACCTGTGCCTGCTGGAATGCACTGAGGGTTTATATATGGTGTGCGTGTGTACGTGTACGTGTGTGTGTGTACGTGCGTGCGCATGTGTGTCTGTACGTGTTTGTGTGTACGTGCGTGCGTGTACGTGTGTGTGTGTGTGTGTGTACGTGCGTGCGTCTACGTGTGTGTGTGTGTATACGTGTGTGTGTGAGTGTGCGCATGTGTGTGTATGCGCGTGCACATGCACACATGCTAGCATTCAGAGCTACATCTTGGTCTCATTTTGGTCAGCGATAGGGATGGTGATCTCCAAATCATTTGACAGGATCTGTTAATGAAAACACAAGACATGGTTCACCATTATTTCTACTCAGAATATATGCATTTAATTTTAAAAAAATAAATAAAAATCAATACTTTCCCCCATTTTCCTGACTTAAGTTCAGAAAAGGGCCCATCCCCTCCCACACTTGACACCAATGCCAGTTCACTCGATGCCGGCTCACCTACGAGTGAACTCTGATCGCACACCTTTTCCACTATGTGCTGTTATCTGCCCATGGTTTCCTCTATGGTCTGTACATTTCATCTAATGACCAAAGGCTTGGAGGAGAGCACTAGTTGTTCTGTTCCAGGAATAACTATGAAAGGACAGCCCTAAGAAACTGACCAGCCAGCCCACAGCAATGAGAAATTTGTTCAGTGCATTTTCCATGCACCTTCAGAGAAGATGCAACAATTCCCATGCAGGAAAAGCAGGACAGTGGCATGCCCACATAGTTGAAGAACTCCCTTAATCAGTGTTTCGGTCATATTCATTTTACATTTCAAACCTTTAAGAAGTACAGTGGTACCTCAGAACTCGAATTTAATCCATTCAGAACTCCGGATCGAATCCTAAAAAGTTCGAGTTGTGATCGAATTTTCCCCATAAGAAATAAAGGAAAACCAATTAACTGGTTCCTGGCCCCAAAAAATTACACCTAAATATGTTTTTAATATGCATTTAAACACAAAATGAACCGGACAAAACAAGAAGAGCATATACTGTACTAAACACATCTAAGCACATTTATCAAAACAGTTATTTGTAAAGTAAGAAAATAAATATATCCAAACAATGTGTCCTGCCCCGATCGTCCGCTCCTTCCGTGTGCCACGCCCCTTCGTTAACCACTTGTGGAATCCCCGTGTGATCAGCTGTTTCTGGTTGTTGTCATTAGTCCTCTGTATTTCGTCCGCGTTTCAGTTTGTTTTCCCAGTCCGGTCATTGTTTTACCCATCTGCGTTTTGCCTGCCTTACCTGTAATTAAACCCCGTATTCCCCGATACCCTGACATCTGCGCCTTTATCTCCGTTCCGTCCCCGCACGGCACAAAAATATTATTATAATTAAACGTATTAATGATTTATTATTCATATTAAAATTATAAGAAATCTTTATTTTAAAATGTATTTCATTATATATTAATAATAATAATAATTACTGTTACTGTCTATCATTGTCTAAATGTATTTTTACTGTCTAAATATATGTATTGAAGTTAGTGTAAACATGCACGGTGCTGTCAGCGAATGCGAGGCTGAGACCCGTTGTTTCCGCTAAGAGACGTGCTGCGTGACTCATTTCCCCGCGCATACAACTTCTTAGGTTGGCGTTCACGGTTTGACTTCTGAGATTCAGATCGAGCTCTAGGTAATTTGGTTTCGAACTGGTTGGTTCGACTTAAGAAATTCGAGTTCTAATGATTTTGAGAACTGAGGTACCGCTGTATATAGAAGCACTTAAAATTGGTTTGCCAAAATTGGTTTAAAATTGCACTATACAATTTTTTGCACCAACTATTTCAAAATCCACCCCACCACAGCTGACATCCAAGAAGAGGCACTCACCACAAATACAGTATTTTAGCTAACTGCCATGTACTGCCAGCTATGTTCAGTCAGCCTCTGTGTTGTGTGCAGCCCATTTCATGTGGAAATAATAGGACCATTTCCAGATGGAGAAGCATCTGTTGCGTGTCATTTAGTGTTTTGGAAGGTCTAATGATGATGTCACTGCGTTGTGAGCCTCCCGTCAGAGAGAAACCCTCTCTTCTTGCAGCACTATTTACTAGCTCTATATGGAATGCCAAAGCCATATTAATCTAAAACACATTTCAGATTAAACTACCATCTTTTAAATAACCATGGGGTATATACAACCAGTCCAGAAAATCAAAATTAATCCCAAACCCAGTGAGTTGGAGTTGAGAGAGCTGGCCAGTAATGTTAATAAATATTTAATTAGTGTTTTAGATAAAGTTCTGTAAATTAGTAAAAAAAAAACACAGAAATGACAACTTTAATATTTTAGGTTGTAGGTCATTCCATTTTAATTCAGCAAATTTCCAAAATACTTTTTGCACAATCACTTTTGATTAAATGAAAATCCAGTGCTCAGAATTGTTATTTTTCAAGTTTTCCCTTTGAGATACAGTGTCTGCTCTACACCACAGGTAGCCAAAAATGATAAATCAGTCTTTTCTTATGGAGCTGTAACTTCACGTTGACCTTGAAAAATTAAGCACTTATGCAAAAGTTGATGTCATGAGAAAGTACTCTGAGTGTTCCTTTGCGCTACAGCTGAGCCATATAGCAATAATAGTAAAGCTACAGCTCATAACACTCTGAATTGCCTTTTTTGCGACTTGCAGTATAGAAAAGGGACTAAATCTGAGGATTTTTTTTAATGGACATTAAACCTGTAAGGTGTAAGTAATTCACATGCTGCATTTAATCAGAATCAACAATGGTGATGCAAATGCCATTTGCTGGATTAAAATGGAATGATCCATGCACATCAGCACTGAATGAAGCCTTATGACAGAAATGCCCTCGTCGTGGGGCTGCTGGAAGAGGCCGCGTCAGATTGAGAAAGAAGCCGCTAGTGTCCTACCTTGGCCTGCCTGTATTAGGCCTTAATCGACTGGGATTAGGGGGTCTTTGGCCTTATGCAGAGAGCTGATGGAGGCTGTGGCCTCATAGTTCGGGGCTGGGGGCCCACTGCCCACGGCCTGGAACAACATCAGGTGCATCACACAGAGAGACATGGGGTCAAAATTACCCCCAAACTGCACAGCTCTACACTGCAGAGAACAATTCTGAAATAAAAGAGGTACACCAGCATACACAACTCAACAATAAATAAGAACAAAATAATAATTAATAAAATGATTGTGGAAAGTACATCTTAAAGTCTCTTCAAGAAATAAAATGAGATTTTGAAAATAAGTCAGTTCCTGGGACAAGATGCCTGTGTTCCTTATTCCCTTGTTTACAATCAATGGCCACAGGTACACTCAGCTGGTACTGGACACACCCATCTTAAGCTTCCAGGACGACTAAGAGTGGATAAACTGTGCATTCAGAGAAACCTTTCTGCACACCACTGCTGTATGGTTATTTTTATACTCGTGTGTGCTGCTTGGCTTCAACAAGCCTGTTTTTTTATCTCGCCATTGCCTGTAAATTCTAGATACCACAGGGCATGAAAATCCCAAGTGTGCGCCTGTTTCTGAGATGCTGGAACCGCCATGTCTGGCATGACCCATCATGCCATGTTTAAAAACATTCAGATCATGCAACCACCAGGGCTGTATTGAGTTGGAGACATACAGTTCGCTTTTCGTAGAAACAGCCTGTTTGTATTACCATCCAGGTGTACTTAATAAACTGGCCAATGAGTCTCTTTGTGGTCTGTTCTCACTTCCCTGGGAATGTTAGGTTAGAAATCTGTTGGGAGGATCATGAGATGTTCATTATATTAATGTGTTCAGTGTGTGCTCCAATATTGCTAGGAGGAACTGTTCTGGAATTAAGCTAGATGCTTAGAATCATCCAACACACTCAAGTAGGATTAAAAAAAAAAAACTGGGAAAACTTTGTCAGTTGTTAAAAATGAAGAGTCCATTAGTTATTTCATGTTAGTCTCTCAAAATAGATCTGGCACCAGCATCGCTCCATATGTAGTAAAAAAGGTCACCTGACAATGTTCACACTGCGGGTGGCAAAGCAACCGGAAGTCATTCATTCTCTGTGAGGGGGGGGGGGGGGAGCGTGTCGCCAGGCAGCAAGGAGTGGCGTGGCACGTTGCAATTTGGACGGCAAAATTGTCAAAATGAAGTTGGCGCCCTGTCAACTTTATGGTAATGAGTTATGACACGGTTTGGCGGCCACCACTTGGAATGTAGCGATGCTCTGCTAAAGAGATCCACAGAGCACAAGCATGTAAACTTTTGTTCCGACCAAACACCGTCGGTGTACAAATGGAGACAGAATTCCTCTCCACTTGGCATTTTACCCTCTAGACATGGCAAAAAATGCCCATGTTTAGGTGGCATGCACCTATGCATTGAAATATGATATTTGCGTATGATATTTGGGCTTTTAATAATAGCCACTGAAATTAAAATTTGTGCAAATTGTAACGAAGAGGTTCATTGTTTTGTCTGATGCACTGAATTAATGTGTGACTAGGAGCAAGTGAAGTAAAAGGAACTAGCTGGGGAGAGAGTTCAGGATCCGGATATAAAACCATATAAGCAATACTGTTATTATTTCCAGTAACATACCCATTATCTAGGCTATTGAATGCACATTCTTACAAGCTTTAATATTACGTTCATGTAATTTTTACTGGCACGTTTCACCGATATCATTAAAGTGTGTGATAAAAAAAAATTAAAAATGAGGCATAGACCAAGATATCTGAAATTATTGGTGATCCAGATGAGTTAGTGAAGTGCATTTTTTGTGGAAAAAAGAAATTGCATGCTATTTTTGATGCAAAATAATGTGAATAGTCGATAACTTTAATGTTACTTATAGCAGTGATGTTTGTCATAACATAATTACATGTGCTTTGACAAATTATATGGTATCGGCAGTCAGCATAAAGATAATCTACAATTCTGTTTGTTTTGTGGCTAATTTAATAATTTGCGCCACTCTCTGCGGGCCGGTCACCAGGCTGAGAGCCTGGACAGTTGGGGGCGTTGAGGGGGCCCCATGGAGTTTTCTTGCCTAGGGCCCCAAGTTCCTAGAAAACACTTCTGGGTATGAACAAAGAGCTAAACATGCATCTCACACACTACTGAGCACTCAGCAACATCAACCTCCAAGCAACCCACACGACATCAGGGCAGGAGCCTCACACTTACAACAGTCTCAGCCTGCTTGTTCGCCTGCTGCCGCCGGAGGTCTGACTTAATGAAACCTGCAAGGACAGGGCCCAAGAAAGAGGGTTAATTTGTGACTTTGTACAAATACGTACCACTTCCACCAGAGGGAAGCATTAACAGAAATGGCAGTAAGGAAGAAACTGCTGTTAATTTCAAAACTTTTATCCCAGGGAGAAGAGTTCTACCAGTTACGATGGTCCCAGCGAGAAGGAAGACACAAAGGAAGATGTTCCCCGCTTTGGTGCCAAAGGAGTCGATGATCTTCCCCTGACAGATGGTGAATATGATTCCGAAAACCTGTGTGAACAAATGCCTATAAATGATAAACAATGATGCATGACTGTAGTATAAATAGGGTTGGGCGATAAAACGATAAAGATAATGATCGCAAAATAAATTTTCCTCGCCAGAAAAATATAGTCGATACACAGTCAATAGCTCTCATTCCGTCAATCTTTCGACTACACGAGAAGCCAATGGGTGAGTTCGACTTGGGCTGAGGTCTGTCTGCAGCTGATGTGACGTGGAGCGATATCTGCCGGCGGCTGCAGGGGTGGAGTATAAACTGACTGCAGCCAAGTCGGACAACTTCTACTCCTCGTAATGTGCGAGATCTGACTGCAATGGCAGCACTGCCAGAAGGGTGTAGATAAATCTATACAAATATCACCTGCATGCACATTAC
>JAODJW010000039.1:59126-73829 GCA_026777045.1 Hyperopisus bebe | reverse complement strand
GCCACGTTAAAAGCAGGTGCATATTCCCATGAACGGGCCACGTTAAAAGCAGGTGCATATTCCCATGAACGGGCCACGTTAAAAGCAGGTGTACATTCCCATGAACGGGCCACGTTAAAAGCAGGTGAACATTCCCATGAACGGGCCATGTTAAAAGCAGGGTTCATGTAAATGGGACATGATACCAGCAGCTGACTGAGAGCCATAGGTACTAGAGGAGCAGAAGAACCTGCATCATTTAAGCCGCATGTATGGGAGCATTTTGGCTTCCCTGTAAAATATCCTGGTGATGGAAGAAAGCTGGTGGACAAAACCATTACAGTATGTAGAGGAGTATGAACTCATGGGCACCCATCAACTACTGAGTGAAGTTGAAAATAAAATGCCGCCCTCACTGAGACATCACTCACCACAGTCGAAGCATGCACCGAGACAACAGATAAGGCACCTACAGAGTCTCATAATACGCTTGTTGAAAAGATTCACATAAGACACCATCAGGAGGAGCCGATCCGCTACAGCAACATCTACTCCCCGAGTATGGCAGCCATCAGAGGGACCAGACCAATAATGTTTCCCCACCTACAGAAATCTGTCCACTCCCCGGTCTACGTACTTCAGTGTGTGTCACCACCGAAATGCAGAGTTTACAAAGCATCTCCGACAGCAGAGGAAGATGGTCATCTTGCCTACCCTGATGGGCTACGTCCGATTGGGACCCAGGTGCTGGCATGCAGCAGCTGACGCCTCAGCACCACATCAGTAACGATCCCCAACAGGCCTGTCCCTAATGGCTCTCCAGTGGTTTCAACTTTTCAGAGGATGAGACTCCTGAGGGCTATCTCCCATTCCCTTAATGGTGCATGCAGCCTTCCTGTGAGCAGCTGCAGCAGAACAACTCCCATGGAGAGCAGAATGGTGTCCTGTCTGTCTGGACAGACCTGTGTGAAGTTTTTACAGTGGCTAGTATACCAATCCTGCCCCCAACCCCCAAATTTTTCCCTGCAAGTTCAAGGACCACTTGCAGGGGCAGATGCAGCTTATAGTCATACCCAGGAACAACGAACTTATTAAAAAGTAAGCTGCCTTTTATTCCACAGGAGAAAAAAACATTTAAAGTCCTTATATTCACGTGTCTTAATCTGTCCTTATAAGTGCTGCCATCTTTGCTATATATCATTAATGTGCCTTCTGACATAAAAGCTTATATTCCTGGAGACAAGGAAAAACTAGAATGGACACAATGATTATTAAAAATAGGAAAATACAACTGATTTAATTGGATAGCAATTTAAATTTGGCAATTAGCTCAAAGTACAATTAACACAGTATACTGTAATAGTACTTTTACAGGCATTTTGAGGCTGGCTCTTACTCTACAGCAGAATGAATAAATTGATATTACTATGATATTAACTTCTCTATACGAGTATTTCTGCAACAGGTTGGTTGAACTTCCCTCCTCTGCCTGCTACCTTCCTGCAGCACATGTTCGGGACTAGGGCGGGCAAGACACGTCTTTGTACGAGTCCTCTTGAAAATGAAAGTTCACCAGATTTTCGCTGCTTCAGCTTGGCAGCGACAGCCCTATTATCTGAGATGCTGGAGTTTCCTTTTTATACTCTGAGTGACTATAGCTGACAACAGACCAAGCTGAGCTGATGGAGTCTTCTTTCCCTGTGTCATGCTTGGTGGTATTCAGCACATCTTAAATAAACAGGTTGCTACTTCAAAGATCACCTCATTATCAGACTTCAGCTGCAGGAATCTGGCGGAACCACCCATGAAGGCTCAGTTACAGCATTAGTAAACAGTTTTAGTTTTAAGCTAATGTCGTTTCATTGACTATCATTGCAGATTTTGGTCACCACAGCAGTGAAATACAGTAGAGCATTCCCCCACCACCCTACAAATAAAAGTGCTATAAATATTCAAAGATTGGGAAGTTACTGTTATGTCTTTTCATCCAATTAGGTCATTTATTTCCTAGTTGCAGCTAAGAACTTGGAAAGAATTGCAAAATGACACGATTTCTTACATTGCCTCGATGGGTTCCCCCAAAGCTTGGATTGCACAGTGAACTCAGGCAGCTGGCACGCGTGTATGCGCGCATGTGTGTGCGTGTGTCTGCATGTGTGCGCAAGCTCACCTGCATCTAATGATAAACCTGCAGCTCACTCACCAGCAATGTTAGCCGCAAAAACAAAGGCAGACATATACAGATTATGATTCCCGCTCTCTGCTCTTCTGACTTTTGTGAATGCAGAGCAACTTGAGCAGATCCTTCTTCTAAAGGCATGACATTCATAGTGACCTGGGCAGTGGAGGCTTAATGGTTAGGGAAGTGCACTTGTAATTGAAAGATTGCTGATTTGAATCCCCAACCAGCAAGGCACCACTGAGGTACCCTGAGCAAGGTACCCAAGCACTGCTCCCTGACACATTTCATTATTGTGTGCTGTGGTGTCAACAATGACCACTGATCTCTAAATTCTAAAACTTTCAGAGTTGCCATGTTCACAGTTAATCAGCAAATTACAAGTTTATAGTGAATAATTCAGAACAATGTATACTATATCTTCAGCATTGCAGTACAGCTATAAATGAAAAAAAGTAAAGTGAAGTTATTTGTGGACCTCTAAAATCACACCGTTTTTGGAAAAGCTGTTGCTCTTCCTGAAGTAGCTTCACTTCAAGCTACATGAGAGTACATGAATGTGCTGACTGTGCGCACACACATCTGTTCCTTCTACTGATCTATAAATACTTGTAGTTCTTTACGGACAACCTAACTCCATCCATCCGTCCTGCATGTTTCTGTCAAACTATCACTGCATGCTGTAGCGTTCTTGCATTCTCTAATCTTCCATACTCTCATGACACATTGCAACGTTCTCCTTTCTCCTATACTCTTACGGAATGCTGCAATTTTATGCTCTCTATTCTCCCATACTCTCACAGCATGTTGCTACATTCTCTGTTCTCTCCAGTCTTCTCTACTGTCATTTTGCTGCCTTTTGCTGCCTTATCAATGGTTGAGATTCCCTCATGTAGTTGATCAATGTACCCACAAACCAGGTAAGTGTGTCCTTCAAAAGTCAGCAACCGAGGACCTGGGTTACACAAGTCCTAAACAAATAGTACTGTCAAGAAACTTTCAAAATACTAGAGCAACAATAGCATCTCTGCAGCTTAAAAAATAAATAAATAAAACATATATTTAAAGTTTAAACAATTTTACTATTGTTGAGGTATAGAGGAAAAATGCTTCAAGAGTAGACTGTCTTTCAAGCTTTGGTCACTGTTTGACTGACCAGAATTTTCCATCCCTGCTCATTTGCACATTTTTTTCCCCATTCGGTAGGCTACATATTCAAGAAAAATGTTCTGGCACCTTTAAGTAATGGCAAGTTTCAGCTAGCTGTGTAATATGCTCCTTGTACCCTTGAATTACACAATAGCTGAATGAAATATGTATCTAACAGATTTTTTAACCCTCAGGCAGAGAATCTGCTGTGAGCAAGAACAAACCCTCAAAACCACGTAACAGGACAGGACACAAAAAGAGCTACATTCACAAAACTTTAAAAGTAGCTATTGATTTGAGTCTGGGCCATAAGACTGGGTCAGAATATTGCCTACACTGCAAGGCTTGTGGGGTGCTCATGGTCAGCCATGGTGAATACCTACTGAGAATGGTCCAAGGAGGGCAGAACAACAAACTGCCAATAGGGTGCTGGGTGGCCAAGACTCATCAATACAAGATGTGCACGAAGGCTGTCCCATTTGGTACAAACCAACAAGAGGGCTACTGTGGTACAAATAGCAGATAATTTTGAGGGTGGTCACAGGAGTAAAGCGTCATGACACAGTGCACAAAGCAAACAAACAAATTTATTTTTGTATAGCGTATTTTCACAACATTACATCATCTCAAAGTGCTTTACAGCATCCCCACCCAAAGCCCCCAGTAAGCCATAGGCGACAGTGGCAAGGAAAAACTCCCTAGAAGGAAGAAACCTTGGGAGGGACCAGACTCAAAGGGGGAGGCAATTCTCCTGGGGTCAGCAAGGAAAGTCAAATCGGAGAGATGGCTAAGTGGCAAGTCACACAGTCTAAGTCATAAAATATGAGTCACAACCGGGGAGCAGGGAGGTGATAACAAACAGGTGTTGGCGCTCCTTCAGATCACCGGGCAACCAGTAGTAAAGCAGCTGGGCATACATGGAGGAAGACAGGCAGAAGAACGAGCTAGATAGAAGGATGTCATGGGTAGTGGAGACGTCGCATGTAGCAGGGTGTGCAGGATATCTTGATAATTTGGGGTCTCCAGGCAGCACCCCTCAGGAGGGGTAGGGGAAATAAAATGTGCAATTAGTCTAAGTAAGGGAGACAATAGGCAGTGCTAACAGTTAGGTTAGTGCAATATGAAGTGCAATGTGCAAGCTCCAGCAGATATGGCTATGGCAGCATAAGTAGGAGGGAGAGGCAAGTGGGAATGCAGGCATGGGGAGTCCCTGAAATGTCAGCACTCCAATCCTGCAAGCGATTGTGACGCTAGAGTGACAGCACTGTCAATTCAGTTTATCCAAAGTCAATGGCACCGATCCCCACCCAGCTCTACATCTCACACTACAGACCTAACTGGGGGTGAACAATTAGCTAGACATGAATATTGAGAGTGAGCCTGAAACCCGCACGTCCGGTGGAAGACCATTCCACAGCTGAGGAGCTCTATAGGAGAAAGCTCTGCAGCCTGCAGTAGCTCTTTCTACCCTGGGTACTAACAGATATCCCGCGCCTTGAGAACGAAGCAAGCGCGGAGGGTAGTATGAGGCCAGCATCTCACTAAGGTATTCTGGTGCAAGGCCATTCAGTGCTTTATGAGTCAATAGAAGTATTTTATAGTCAATCCGAGACTTAACTGGAAGCCAGGATAAGACAGGGCTAACGTGATCAAATTTTTTAGTGTTTGTGAGAAATCTGGCTGCTGCATTCTGTACCAGCTGAAGTTTATGTAAGGATCTAGATGGGCATCCAGAAAGGAGGGCATTACAGTAGTCCAGTCTGGAAGTTATAAAGGCATGTATTCACCACAACCTGCTGCCCCTAGTTTCGGGTTTCTGTTTTCCCTCTGTTGATGCTAAAAATGCATCCCTCCTCCACTCAACAGAATTCAATTTGCACAATCTCTGCCAAAATGCACCAGTTAATGGAAATATGTACAATTTTGACCTACACAAACATTATGCTCAGCTACACATAGCACTACTCTCAATCAGCCATAACATTAACATAAGAACCAGGTAAGGGGTAAATTACTGACATGCAAAATACAATTCATACCCTCAAGCTTTTCTTACACCACCTGACTGGATGGTACTCAAAGACTATGCAGATATTTCAGCTATTATGCCTCACCCAAGCCAGAGGCAGCTTTGCTGCCTGAATTCACGGTTCACTTAGAATCCATTTTGCAGACTTGTTCAGCAAGGACTGAGTTTTGCTCTATTTATGTTTAAGCCAAATTCTGGTAAGACCACATCTCTCTCAGCCAACACCAATACAAGACAATATAATACTGTCAGAGATAGTTTGACTTTAAAAGTCTACAAAAATCTTTTGTTTCTTAAGAACTTAAGAAAAACAAGTAGCTGAACAGTTTATGACAGCTTAAGCACAATTAAGATTCAAATAGCCACAGATCCACAGATTGCAAGTGTATCAGGATGATAACAGTGACTTATCATGGAAATTCTTTTATGACCATGTCTTGTGAAGATTATGAATAGAAACAAGAAATACAAGTCCTTAAGCTATAAAACAGCATAGAAGATTCTGAATCAAAGGATGACAGGAAGTAATCCAGTCGCGATTTCTGTATATAAGGTGAATGACACAACGTGCATTTTTTTTGCCAAATTCCATTATTTTTTAATTCTCTAACAAAAACATTGCATGTTCGATATTATTATTATATGAAACTTCTTTAAAGTCAATATATTTTCAATACAGGAATAAACGTCTCATGCATTGATGAGTTTTTCATTTAGAAAAAATAGTAAATGTAATATTTTTGGTTGCACCACCTGACATTTCTCATTTTATGAAACCTAATTTGTCATTCACCCTATAATTGCTCGACATTTGAAAAGCAGTAACATTAGGTTGAACTATTAATATTTCATTCCATTTTACACAGTCACTGCAATGCATATATTTATGTCGTGTGTTATATATACACATTTTACTTTATTTACCAGAAGCTTTATCCAAAGTAACGTACGAGTGAGGTAAATTGCACACTACAAACATACATATACAGTGGTACCTCAGTCCTTGAACTGATTAGAACTCGAACTAGCCAGAACTACCTAGAACTCGATCTGAATGTCAGAAGTCAAACCGTGAATGCCGACCTAAGATAACTTGTACGCGCGGGGAAATGAGTCACGCCACACGCCTCTCAGTGGAAACAAAGGGTAACGCTTGAGTCTCAGTCTCGCGTTAGCTGTGATACTGTAGCACCGTGCGTGTTTACACTAGCTGAACACATATATTTAGACAGTAAAAATACATTTAGACAATGATAGACAGTAACAGTAATTATTATACAATAAAATACATTTAAAAATAAAGATGTTATAAATTATTTTAATATTAATAATAAACCATTAATATATTTAATTATAATAATATTGCCGAGCAGGGTCGGAACAGAGACAAAGGTGCAGACGTCAGGGTATCGGGGAATATGGGGTTTAATTACAGGTAAGGCAAAACACAGACGGACAATACAATGACCGGACTGCGGAAACAAACTGAAACGCGGACGAAATACAGAGGACTAATGACCACAACCTGAAACAGCTGATCACACAGGAATTCCACACGGGGTTAACGAGGTGGCGTGGCACACAGAAGGCGTGGCCAATCGGGGCAGAACACGTTTTTTTTTTTTTTTCAACTTTACACATTGTTTGGATACATTTATTTTCTTACTTTACAAATAACTTTTGATAAATGTGCTTAGATGTGTTTAGTACAGTATATGCTCTTCTTATTTTATCCGGTTCATTTTGTGTTTAAATGCTAAATAAAACATATTTAGGTGTAATTTTTTGGGGCCGGGAACCAATTAATTGGTTTTCCATTATTTCTTATGGGGAAAATTCAATCACAACTTGAACTTTTTAGGATTCGATCCGGAGTTCTGAACGGATTAAATTTGAGTTCTGAGGTAACACTGTGTATATAAGACAAAATTAAAAGCTGAATTTTAGAAAAGAAAAAGAATGGAAAACAAGAGCTGCCAGGGTTAGACACAGCAGCAGCCAGCCACTTTGCTGACATGGTAGCATGTGTGACAAGGTCAGACTCGTGTAGCCAGTGGGTCTCAAGCTTGGACCTGGGCAGGTACCTCAGCTCATAAGATAAACCGATAAGAACTGCAGCAGATTTACTGAAAACCCAGTTGGTCTGATTGACATAATCACTTCAGTGTGGTGTTGGTGTGCTGTGTCTGACAGAAATCCTGTACACTGTGCCACACAAGAAGCTGATGGAAGCTTGGTTAAGGAACCACACCAACTGGATACAGGCTCAGACCCCAGTAGCAGAAGGGCTGCTGTTCCATTTGAAGATGACTATAGATTCAGAAATCAGACTGAGAAATCAGGCTGAGAAATACTGCAAATGGGTCCATCTCCTACACCCTCATTCTCGAGAGGAAGAAGCAGGATATTTACTAGGTGCCTTTGCAAATGGAGTCAACAAACAAACATGTGGTTTGTTGTCTAACACCCGCAAAACAGGCAGCATCACCCCATTTCTCTCCCGCACACACAGAATGAACTTCCTACAAACCACCACCAACTGATAACACATAAGCAGGGGGCACTGCCTCCTGAGCTCCCCTCAGCCCGGCCCAGCCCCAGTAATATTTATACCCTGCAGAAAATGTCTGACATTTCACACATACAAATTTACGAAATAAGGGGCAGCGTGTGGCTCAGTGGGCTAAGCCATGTGCCTGTAATCACAAGGTCAGCGGTTCAATCCCAGCCTCAGCATGTCTGCGGGTCCTTGAGCAAGGCCCTTAACCCCCAGCTCCCTGGACGCCCCAACAGGTGGCTGCCCTTTGCGGACAGCTTGCTCTACTAAGAACAAGTTGAGGGAGGCATAAAAAAGAATTTCCCCACAGGGATTAATAAAGTATCAATTATTATTATTATTTAAAAACATACCAGCTACCTCTAAATTACTGATGGCTTTAATCCTAGCCTGCAAGATGATAAAGGCCAATGTACAGTGAGGCTGTGGAGCTGAAGAATCCAGCTGGCCAAGTTGGTACAAATAGGCTAAACAATGACAACTACAAATATTCACTGCATTTTCAATGTACACTGCAAGGAACAATACAGTGCATTGCCGTACAATAATGAGGAGGACCTTATGTTACCCATGGATGAGGAACAAACTCACAGTCTTAGTAGTGTGAATCCACTTAAACGATGGATGAGTACGAAAAAAACTGAACATTATCCCAATGGCCAGTGTAAACAAACAAAAAAACTGTCACCTTTGACTACATTCTTTATGTAGCTAGCCCAGTTGGCCGGCAGCATCAATTCTTAAGTTCCACAGCAACATACATATACTGCATAGGCAATACTGCTACTGCTTCTATACAGTAAAATTACACTATGAAAATCAATTCTGACTCACAACATATGTATCAACTTCAAGTAAACCAGAAAGGTTCCAGCTTATACACACAGCCCTAAACTTAATAAGGCGAAAACATTTGTTTTAAAATGTATACTTCTCTTGTTTGTCATGTGAAGATTTAGGGAGGTGATAATGAAACGCTGGTCTGATCACCTGGTTTCCAAAGACTCCGATTGAACAGGCTGTGGACACTTCCTCCGAGCCGAACCAAACCGAGGCGATCCGAGACGGCATTCCGAGGATGAAGACCTGGGCCAGGGAGCAGGAGAACTGTCCAAGGACACTCACCCAGAACAGGTCCGGTCTTACGCTGGCCACTTTAATCCAGGTCCCCATACAGTTTGCGGCGGTACCTGCAAGTGCGATGACCCTCAAACCCTTTTTGTCCAAAAGCCACGTTACGGGAAATATAAAAGGGATGTAAGTCATCATGTACACCATTGACATCCAATCGACAGTGAAAGAGTCAACTTTGTAGAATTTCATGAAGATATTACTGATGATTCCGTACTGGATCCACTGGAAGGCATTACAGAGCGAATAAGTGCTGAAAAGGAATACTATAACCCATCGGCGTTTGTACAAACGAGTGGCTGGTTTATCAGTGCCGTTTCCATCCGAGCGGTCATAAAATCCATGTCCGTCAGATGTTTTTGGTTTTTGTAAGACCGAAGTATTAGTTTCCTCTTTTACTTCAAAGTCAGGACCTTTCGTTTTCTCCTGCATTTTAATTCTATTGGTTTGAACAGAAAGCAATTAAAAGTAACCTACGGAGTTATCATGAATACTGTTAGTTAACCGATTAAAGTAAAAATAAAGAACATTTCGTATTAAGCCTTGGTTATAAGGTTAAAGTCAAGATTTATTTTCTTCGTGGCGAACGGTTACTTCGGTTTTCCTCCCTAAAATGGTCAACACGTGTTAATTTCTAAAGTACTGCATTTCCCAAAGAGTCCCAAACACGCTACCTACAAAGAACTGTTTTCTGATATACAATAACACATACACATATAAATTTAAAACGTAATAAACTAGATCAATGATTTACAACAAGTCAAACTTCCTCAGGAAGTCAAGGAACTAATCGGTTGAATCAGCTACAATTTAGTTTGCGATCACATATCACCCCTGGACGCAGCATTGCTTTCAAAGTTAAGGACATTTCAGAATGAAAGGTTACAAAGACTGCATTTTAACGAAAGAAAGAAAAAACACTCCCTCCCACGTCCGCTTCAAATCCAGCTTGGTGCCCGAAGCAGTGACGGGACTCCAGTATCCACGTGGTTTCCGAACTCCATCCACCAATCACCGTCAGACAGCACCTAGGACGGTCCAATCAGAACACTCGAGTGTGCACGAGCGGTCTTCGGTGCCTTTCGGTCTGTCATAGAACGTAATACACCGACTGGTAATTCAGTCCTCGAAGGTTTGGTTTTTAAATTAATGGTTATTTAATCACTTTGGATAATATTCAAGCCGATTATCATAATCAAATTAACACGAAATAGCTAACAGACTATAACTTGTAAACTTCCTGATAATGAAACAGGCACAATTTCCACGATGAAATACCTACATAGTTATCGTATAGCGTGATTTGTAGCCAGTAGTGCTTTTTAATTTTTTCCTCACATTGCCTACAGTAAAATAATTAAAAAAATATTTTCTTCATGCAGAGAGAACATCATCTATCCATCTTCCATCAATTTGCCTTGGTCTGGATGACAGGGGGAGTTGGAGCCTATGCCAGGGATGCCCAGGAGCAGATTGTACACCATCATAGGACATATACACACACAGTCATAATATAACGGCATGTCATTAGACTGGGGGATGAAACTAGAGGACACCTACCCAACAGAACATGCAAGCTCTGTGTGCACACCTGCACATTTACTCACACACATGCATGCACACACACACACACACAGACTCATACACACACATAGACACACACTTAGCAGAAGCAAAATTTAAATCCCCAACCTTGGAAGTATGAACCAACAATGTCGCACATATAGAAAATGCATTTCTAAATTTCACGTTTTTTGTTTATCATTCTCACACATTTTATATTTCACAAATCCAAAATACATCACTTGGGGACAGAAAATACATTGCACATTTGAATAAAATAAAATGGTACATATAAAACGATGTAACAAACCTAAAAGTCAATTTTGAATTAGAACCTAACAAATGGTGAAATGCACAAAATATAATTTTACTTATTTCACTGAAACTTTTAAAATGTGCTCCCTGTTAAACTTAAGTCCATTTTACTTAACTGACTATAAAGCAGGTTCTATAATGGTTCTTAAATACAGTTGTTAACACAGTACATCTTTAATGTCTGTTATCAATTCAAGTTGAAGCACCTTTCAGACTTTTAAATAAGAGCTTGAAATTTTCTATTCTGATTATGGATTATTAAGAATATTTCATGTACAAGTTGATTGATTGATTGACTGTTGACAAATATATTACTGTTCAAGTCACCAAAAATACAAACTTGAGGAACTGCTGTTAAAAAATATGACTGTCATCTATAGTGTAGAGTCAGCATAAATGAAACACACCTGTTTGTTCATGGTTCACATTTTTATTCTGTAAATACTTCAAAATGAAGAATACATCAAAATACAAAAAACAAAAAATAATTAGTCTCAAAGCAAATTGAAAACTGTTTAAATCTTGGATTGCTCAAAAGAGCCATAATTTGCCTTAAAACCTGCTTCACTGACATAATGAATTTATCTGATGTGATGAAGGACTTAATTATAATAATCCCATAAAAATCCCATGATTATCCTTATGGATTGGCATGCCTTTGATTTTTTTAAGTTGAGCAACTTTGTTATCAGCAATGCAGCCCCATTGCATGGCTGTACCTCCTCAATGTCTAACAGAGGACAGCACAGAAGCATAAATCACCCTCCCTGCATCTTACAAACACACTCATTAGACCATAACACCAACATACATTCCTTTTAAGAGATAAGTATACTGTATGTTTATACCGTTAGTAATAATGAATCCCTGCAGATGTACTCAAACTTTTGGTTGATTCTGTATATGAGAAATTCATTTACTGAAGTTGCTGTTTCAAGAGAAAGCTAAACGCACACAATTTGCCATCTAGCGGTTGAAGTATGTAGTTTCTTCACCATCATCTGTGTACTCATGGTTCCAGCAGAAACTTTGATTAGTCACATTATATGGTTTCAGTGACTGAAACAGTTACCAAAGCAATTCTATTTGCTTTAAGCTTGAGTTCTTGTGAAATGATTGAACCAAAAATATCACCCTTAGATTTTTAATATGTAGACAGTGGGACAAGTCAATAGGGGAGACCAGTGGCCATTGCTAAATGTGGTCAGTTGTTGAACACGCTTTTAACACACTTCAACCTGGCTATACACTTCTGCTAGCTTAAGGCTCCAAGCAACAGTCTGTCAGTTATGAAACATGCTATACTGATCGTATGCAGATTAATGAGTAAATAGATAGCAGCTCTGATTCATAAACTGTCCCGAGTCTCCCCCACTGTAGCCACAGAGCAGTGCTGGGGCTTGGCTGTGTATGTGAAGCTTACATGCCAGTAGTATTTTTATTATCCATTGACTCCAAGAGAGATATACAGCAGAATGGCAGTACTTTTCATTCTCTCTCCTTTTTTGAGTCATTACTACCAAGTTTATAGTTGCTGTTAGTATCAACATTTTATGCTTAATTTCAAGATTCATTTATTTGCCATTTGTATAAACACAGACAGTACAGGTATATAGGAATTTTTGTGGGGAACTCTTAGACTCAGCAGTAAAGAAGAAAAATAAGTAAAAGCTAGGATAGGTAATAAGGGCACAAGATAAGTACTAAGAAGACATTAAATGACATTAATTTCATTTTCACTCTTGAAACCATCATTTACAAATGGCAAAAAATATATATAATGGTCCTAAACAGATAATTCTATGTAAACCCAAAAATGTCATATTACATTAAACTCTGCTTTGGTTAATTTAATCTCAGCCTTGTGGTGGGTCATCTGTACCAGCAGATTGTAAATGTTACTCTCCAGGAGACAGTGTGGTAAAAATGTCTCCCCTTGGTGGTCAGAGATGGTAGCGCAGTGAGGTCACATGGGCCTGCTGGAATGCCCTGAAGGGGGGGGAGCACTGGTTGGTGGAGGAGTGCAGATCCACAGCACAGCACAGAGGCTCATGGTGGCTCAGCACAGCACTCAGGTATTTGGCCTCTTCCGTCAACTGCTTCACCTCCCGTCTCAGTGCAGCATTCTCCCTCTCCAACTTCTCGCTTTCCTAAAACAACACACCTGCAATGATCAGCCATGTTTGTATTACACCGCAACACACCTGCAATGATCAGCCATGTTTGTGTTACACCGCAACACACCTGCAGTGATTAGCCATGTTTGTTACACTGCAACACACCTGCAATGATCAGCCATGTTTGTGTTACACTGCAACACACCTGCAGTGATTAGTCATGTTTGTTACACTGCAACACCCCTGGAATGATCAGCCACGTTTATATTACACTGCAGCACACCTGCAATCATCAGCCATGTTTGACTTACATTGCAACGCACCTGCAGTTATCAGCCATGTTTGACTTACACCACAACACACCTTTATCTGGATCAGCTTATGAAGGCTTGTGACTGTCCTGTTTATATCACTAAACTCTTTCTAGTCTACACCATTATGTAAATCAATGGCTCTGTGTTCGAGTGGAAGTTACCTGTGCCTTTCGAGCAGTGTGTGTAAACCCTTCCTGATAAAATGTTGCACTTAGATGGGCCTAGTCTGTGGCTCAGCCAGTTAGGATGCTGTGCCTGTGATCAAGGGGTCATCGGCTGAAATCCTAGAGTCAACAGAATGATTTCACCATTCCCCCCTTGTCTGCTAAATAAATAACAATTCAATGAGGCAACAATAAAGTCCATATCATATAAGGCCATTCACCATCAGTAACCATTTACTTTGTTACTGGTGTTACCTACAGATCAGTACACGTGCAGTGCAAAGAGAATTTATACAAAAAAATAAAATCAAGAGGACAGTGCTCATGTGCTCAGTTCAGGCCAAGTATTTAATAAGCATTTTTGCCAAGATCCATGACTGTGTTGGTTCATTGAGGATTGAGAGCCACAATCTGAGATGGGTATAGATCTGCACCAGTGGCACCACACTAACACTGGCCCGGAGCACCACGCAACCTCTCTGACTGGGGCAGACCCTCAGGACAATGCAGCTTACTGCCCCCACAGTCTCTCAGACAGTGCAGTTTGCTACCCCCACAGACTCCCCGACAGTGCAGCTTACCACCCCACAGTCTCCCAGACAGTGCAGTTTGCCACCCCCACAGTCTCCCCGACAGTGCAACTTACTGTCCCCACAGCCTCCCAGACAGTGCAGTCTCCTACCTCCACAGACTCCCCAACAGTGCACTTTGCTACCCCCACAGTCTCCCAGACAGTGCAGCTTACCACCCCACAGTCTCCCCGACAGTGCAGCTTACCCACACACAGTCTCCCCGACAGTGCAGCTTACTGCCCCCACAGTCTCCCAGACAGTGCAGTTTCCTACCCCCACAGTCTCACCGACAATGCAGTTTGCTACCCCCACAGTCTCCACGGCAGTGCAGTTTGCTACCCCCACAGTCTGCCAGACAGTGCAGCTTACCACCCCACAGTCTCCCCAACAGTGCAGTTTCCTACCCCCACAGTCTCCCCGACAGTGCAGCTTACCACCCCACAGTCTCCCAGAAAGTGCAGTTTGCTACCCCCACAGTCTCCCCAACAGTGCAACTTACTGTCTCCACAGCCTCCCAGTGCAGTTTGCTACCCCCACAGTCTGCCAGACAGTGCAGGTTACTGCCCCCACAGTCTCCCAGACAGTGCAGTTTCCTACCCCCACAGTCTCACCGACAATGCAGTTTGCTACCCCC
>JAODJW010000039.1:20336-42184 GCA_026777045.1 Hyperopisus bebe | reverse complement strand
GTACCTTCGGCATTGCTGTGCTGAGCGAACATGAAGCTGCACCACCCCCTAAGCCCAGAGGTACCTTCGGCATTGCTGTGCTGTGCGAACATGAAGCTGCACTGCTCCCTAAGCCCAGAGGGTACCTTCGGCATTGCTGTGCTGAGCGAACATGAAGCTGCACTGCTCCCTAAGCCCAGAGGGCACCTTTAGCACTGCTGTGCTGAGCAAACATGAAGCTGCACTGTTCCCTAAACCCAGAGGGTACCTTCAGCATTGCTGTGCTGAGCGAACATGAAGCTGCACTGTTCCCTAAACCCAGAGGGTACCTTCGGCATTACTGTGCTGTACAAACATGAAGCTGCACTGCTCCCTAAGCCCACAGGGTCACCTTTGCCACTGACATGCTGAGCAAACATGAAGCTACACAGGCAGTGGCAGTCTAGATGCCCAGGCCCCAGGCAGCCAACAACCTGATGGCCAAAAAAGCTGCAGGACCCTGGATGAGAATGTGAAAGAATGGATTGGGGGGGAGAGAGCAGACCGACTGCAACCAATAAAATCTACAAAAAAAGACCGGAACAGAAAGGGAGGAATGGTGCGGAAAAGGCTGTCTCTTACTGCAGGAGCCCAACCTCATTATCCACACATTATCCTTGAGGAAAAAAATACCTGACTATAATTCTGGGATTACACTCACAGGGTAAATGATGTTACCAGGGTAACGGCTGCACTGTTTGCTCAGAGTTAGATGGATTATGGTGTTGCCCTCCCTACATTCACACCACTCAGCTGTGCTGGAATAACTTGCACCACACACGAAAGAGGCAATGGCTCCCAGCCAGTCCCAGCTTTGTTGCGGGGGACGAATCAATTCCATGTAACACAACCCACCTCAGTTTTCAAAACCAAGGCTTGCTGAAGTCACGTGGGCTGCTTGCGTCATACTTAAAAGGAATTCACAGACTCAGTCGAGTGTCCCTCTGACTGAGCCCTGGCTGCAAAAAGCAACTGGAGCACAAAAGTTCATGCTGCTGTTTTGCTGTGAGCTTCAGGGTCCCAAACACCCAACACGTTTATAACAGGCAAAAATCACCATTCACAGTCATTACACCTTTGTGACAAGTTTTTTTTTTCTTTCTGTCTAGTCTGAAGCAGTTTCCCCTTTATAAACCCGTCAGTATCAGTCACAACGTAAAAAGCTTGAGCCGAGCGCAGGGAGGGTTGGAGCGGCTTACAGGAAGGAGAGCTCAGCGGCTCCATGTGGCTCCATGCTCAGCAGCAACTCCCAGCCAGTAACTCCCAGCCAGTAACTCCCAGCCAGTGTCTCGGAGCTGCTGAGAGGCTGAGACGTCACAAAGTGCATGTGCCGCCCACAAGCTTTCCACAGAAACAGGCCCTCACAGCCCCAGTCCATTCCAGCAGCTTATTTTTATAACTTGACAAAACAAAATGGGACAAAAAATGTTTTTTGTTTCTTTTTTCATTCTGTGGTACAGGATGAAAGTAAGTCTAATCTATTCCACCACAGCTTAACCATTGGAAAATCCATTTGCCTGGGCCTGTGACAAAACGCTCAGAAACGTATACCATTCTAGGGTTTTCAATTTTAATTTGATTATTCCTTTCAGAGTGGAAGCATCATGTAAAACACCACTCCCCACCGAAATTGGGTAACTCACCCTTCGCATTAATTTGCCAGATAATTGGCCTGTACAAACACATTCCACCCACTGCGATTCAAAGAGTCAAGAATCATGTTTTACAGAATATTTAGACACTCAAACGTCCTGCAGACCTCCTGGCTACTATAAGAAGATTAAATGAAAAGGATCCAAAAACTACTGCGAGAATAAATCCTTCGGAAGAATTTTGGAATCATATCCCATTTCTGGGCACCAAGGTGTAAAACCTATGTAGAAAACATTAGCCAAGGAGATGTTTTCCAGCAAGGTCAAGGTAATCCCCAGCAGCTTCCCAGACAGGCCGGGCCTTAACGGTCACAACCTGAAATAAGATACATTTCAATGTTTCTTCATCGCCCCACAACAGAAACCGCAGACGGCTGCTCCGCTTTCTGCATGGCTTCTGATTATCTGCCTCAGTGGGGGTGTTACACATTTTGGCATTTCCATAATATCAGATAGAGAAAGTCCAAGCAATGAGGAGGGATGAATACTTCCTCACGAGATCCACTCCAAAGTTTCTCTAAATGAGCAAGATCATCTGGAAACAATTCAAGAAAAAAAAAACAGAAGGAAAAAAGTAGTACTGTTACTCAACAGTGTTTATTACAAGGTTGGGTTAGGTCTGCGCAATATTTTTGCCCTGCAAGTTATTTGCAACGCACAGAGCTCCCGTATAACAGGCCTGCTACTCTGCCATGCAGCCATGTCAGGGGATCCCACCACACCGACAATCCCAGCCCCTGCAGCTCCAGCACAGAGCTGACAGAACCATGCAGTTACCACGACATCTGGCGGCAGCGGATCCACTCTGCTCGGTCTCCAGAGAGCTGGTCCACATCTCTGCAAGGCGTCTCTGCTTAAAATACACCTCCACCCCCCTCCCCCGCCACCCCCCAGTCAGCTCTTCATGACTGCTAGGCCTCCACTGCCTTTCCATTAATCTGCAGTGCCATCCCATCTACGTGGAAACCGTATTGTGATACAATCAAGTCGGGGAAGGTGGCAACGCGTCCATTAATGCTGCTCAGATCTGCTTTCCCGCCGGAATTCGAGGGGCATTAGTGCAGAATTGGCAAATAAACACAGGCCATCAACAAGAAGAGGACCACAAAGAGAGCAAGTCACCAGCAACGGCACGCGATATGATACATGTTGTGTGAGGAGATGAGCATGCGTCGTGGACACTCACGCTTAGCATTAGCCATTAGCAATGGGGAGTCACTCCCACTGCACCTGTAATGCAGAGTAAAGGCTCTTTCCTTAAATACACCAACATCCATTCACTCTGCTGTACACAACTTGATTGTGATGTCATAGATGATATTTAGGTTAAGTTAATGCCTAGGTATGCTGACTGAGAATCAAAAACGACAACATATTAAAATTAACAATACAAACTAATTCCAGATGCCCACAGTGGTATAAAGGGCAGCAATTAGTCTACGTACCTAATCATAGAAAAAAAAGCCCCATTTCACGGTTATTATACTAACTGAATCTAACTAAAACTGAGCTTGAGACAGATTTTGCTGATACAGTGACAATACTTTAAAATACTAATAACTTGTTATAGCCAATATGTGTGCATGCGTGTGTGTATGTGGAATAAATAAAATTTAATCTCCCAATTCATGAACTAAACTCAAAAACAGAGTTAAAGGTACAGTTAAAAACTAAACAAAAATGCAGCTACGTTGCAGAAGGCTAACTGAACTGGGTCTAAATTGCTTTCCCGTATGCGCTTCCCTACCACACAAAAACTGCAGGGAAACGTAATTAGTAAATCAGTAAATATCCGAGGAAGCACAACGCGTGTGTGTATTGTGTGTGTGTGTATATATATTACATACATTATATACATTATACACACACACACACACACACACACACATATATTATATATATACATTGAAAATCTAAAATGCGTTTCACAGAATATCATTGCAGCTGACGTTTCTATTATTCCTTCCATAGTATCGCCTTCATTTGTCCTTCCACATTAAGGTCACCACCGCATTCATTTCACAGTATTGGTTATTCCCTCCTGGGTAGTGAAGGAGCCAGGGGGCCGCTGGAAAGCCAAAGGAAAGCAGCGGCTCCTCTGTACGCCATGCCCAGGGACGGCGCTGCGCCGGGGCCGCCGCACGTCACTGGTGCCGGAACACGCCACCCGAGAGCCGAGCACTACCACAGCGTGCATTCAGTCAGGATCGCCTTCATCAAAAGTACAAACCGGACGATCTGATCTAATCGCGGAAGTTCATTAGGAGATCGGCACAGAGCTTGAAGGTTCATGTCCCGGTTAACAGCACAGAAATCGCAAAGCCCACCACCCCCTTCGAGAAATCACTGAAACATTGATCCCCGAAACATCCAGCCTTCCCCCTTTCATCCGAAATCCGTCACGGCCATTTGCCTGCGTTGCATCGGCTTCGTGTCTCGGTTGTATACACACTGTGGGACATTAGAGTTTGGAAACTGACAGCATACGGCAGCCTGCCCGTGTGATTAGCGGTCAGCCAGCGCACAGGTGACGGACACCGCGAAGGCTAATAGAAAATGCAATATATCACACAGACAAGGGATAATAAAATCATGCAGACCCCTTAAAACCAATGCACAGATATAACCGAGAGACTATACATGCAACACTTGCACTCAGTCTCCTTTAGGACCCCCACAGCTTTATCGATTCATCGCATAGCTCCCGCAAAGAGTAAAAATGTCTTAAAAGTTGCTAAACTCCACACGCGCGACCCAGCGAACTAGCTAAACAAACCATAAAAAGTTTTATTTTGCCTTGCATTTACCTGACTATGGCTGTAAATCAGACGTATAATTCCTCTTTTCAGGTCAGCTGAAGGTCGCCTGTAGATTTTGAGACTAAACCACCGTTGCATCAGCCCGTTTTTATATACAGATTTCTAACTGGGAGGGTTTGGGAATGCGGAACTTTTTTTTCGCTAGACAGACGTAAGCAGGGATGTAAAAATACGGCCGAGCGTCTGTACAGAAACGAAGGGCGAAAAAAAGGTCTGTTTCGCTCCACCCCATAGCAACAAGAAAACACAACAGAAGCCGCGGAGTCCCGCCTGCGGAAAGCTCGCTGGCAGCCTGGCCACGCGTGTGAAGCCGGCCGGCTTCAGTAAACGCGCACCGGGCGCATTTTAATGTATCTGGCAGACAGCAAAGGCAATCGATTTACAGTGGTTAACCACGAATAAAAGCATAAACAAGCCAAGAAAATAAGTCACATAATCCAAAGACGTCTAACTCCCTTAATGTTTATATGTCCACGTTACAAGGTTTCCGTATGAATGGTGTATAAGTCGTACTTCACCTGTGCCGGGGTCGCGGGACATTCTCGTATTTTATTACCCAAAAGGTGTTTGCACGTGTTCCGCGGCGTATACAGCAAGACACGGCTGTGCGGTAGTTTTAGCCCCACCAAGGAAACCTAGTCCTGGGTGTCTAAACAGAGATGCCACATCTGGTTGGATCTAGCTTCCATTCAAACGGTGCCCTATATATAGCATGTGAAAAGTTATCTGAGGATATAACATGATACTGCAGCCGGTCTGTAAATAACAAAACAGCAATAACTCCAGCTAGGCATATTTCTGTTGTTTCCTAGTGACCGCTGCTTGTGTCCCGTCTGCTGTTTTATTTATTTTGTTTTTGTTTGTTTATTGGAGAGGCCTTTAGGGATCTGTTTCCTACTTAACATGCATGTCTGTTTTTTGAAACCATATGTGGTATATAATTTATTGTTTTGCATAGTTAACTATGACTCAGGTGCTTAGAAATTTGAGAATAACAACAACAATAACATAATAATAATAATTGTAAAACACCAAATAATAATAACTTAAATGTAATGGTCTATTTTTTGTAAGGGGTATGAATTGTTAATAGCCATATTTAGATATATGAATTTTTGTCAGATGTCTGTATTTTTGTTTGATCTGAACTGTATAACGTATGTATGTATGTAGTCTGAAATCCACACAGGATAATCTATCAAGTTTCAGGATTCTTTGTGTTTGATTAAGATATTATGGGCATTTATGCACTGTTAATGTATTCATGAAGAAAGCAAAATAGTAATAATTACTATTAAATATTAAATGTTAGACAGTAAATGTCAATATTTCCCAATGTTTAAAAAACTGTCAGAATAGTTATTTTGTAGATATTATCAAGCAATGTCAGGTCAAGGAACTGGAAACACGTTTTATAAGTGTGAGGCCAAGACTAGTCTCAGTCCTGACATTTTTTATCACCATGACAAGACAAAGAATCAGTCGTGTACCCAGCTGTAGCTTCAAATGATATTATTAGGTAACAAGACCCAGTATAATGTGGTATATAATCTTCGTGTGTCAGTGCTTGTCTCACTGAGAAAAAAATTCAATTGAATTGCAAATTATTTTTATATAGCACCTTTCACAACAGAGTCGCCCCAAGGCATTTTATTTGAGTGTGTTTTATATTCTCCAACATCATTTATACAGGGTATAGAAAAAGAATTCTTCTACGCATTTGTATAATCAGTTCTCCTCCCCCTCCAAAACACAGCAGTGCAACTACACAGAGTCACCTGTGCTCATCTTATTTAATAATGTATGTTCCTGGTGTTAGGCTTGAAATAAACCTCAGTTTGCTGGCACATGGGAGACTTTCAGCTGCTCAGCAATAGGAATTTGAAGGAGTCAGGAGGTAGCAAAGTCAGAAAGTAAGAATGCAGGTAAGAGGCGTGACTCTGCTGGTGTATTCTGAACTAAAAAGGAAAACGGAGAGAGGGGGGGGGGAACGAAGCCTTTTTGTCAAAAGAACACCTTTGATAAATGTTCTTTTTGCTATAGTTTAAATATTTATCCCAGTGATCTATCAAATATTGACAGTGGGGTGGATCTAAGTGTCCTTGTGCTGTCGTAGATGTCAGCTATTGAAAATCTTGAAATGTTTTGCATTGTGCTCCTCTTCAAGTTGTGACTGATACTGTAGCATAGTGAACCAAGAACATGGGAAACATAATTAAACCAAATCAGTAATTAAACCAAATCATATCTGGGAACATGGGACTTAGGGGCAGGTGACATTCACACTTTACCCAGAATCCCCCACTGTAGTATAATTCCTGGATTTGTTCCCACTAATCTTGAAGCTTTTCTGACTTCTGGGTGTGTCTGAGTGACCATTTCATTAGCCATGCAGAATAAATACAAGCAAATGTTCTGTCCTTTGTCCCTCCCATGATGTCTTGGGGACAAATTCCAAAATTAACAAATTCCAGAGTGGCTGTTATGGTGTAATGGACCGGCCTCTTCTATCAAGGCATTCAGCAAATTGGGTAGCTGGCAAAACCAAGCTAGAAGAAAAAAGAGAATAAAACAAGAACAGAATTCAGAAAGTCTATTTAGGGTCAGAGCTCAACTGTCAGTCATGTTTTATGTCAAATGTTAATTACGGGGAGCTTGGGTCATGAACAGGAGAACCAAGGACCGGGGTTCAAGGTACTGTATTGTCAGTCCCTCTCCTCCTTCCAGAAGCTGAAGACTGTGTTTGTCTCCCCCCAGCTGTTCATTTACGTTACAGTATGCTGTGCTAACCTTTTTTGCATTTCATTTCTTCATTTCCCTTAGCATTTTAAGTAGGGTCACAGAGTGCCTGAGGCCTATCCTGGAATGCACAGGGCATGAGGCAGAGTGGAACATATACAGGATGCATTGCAGGGGACATGCTCCAGCATTTAGAGCATTTAGAGATGCCAAGCCACTAAAATTGCATGCCGTTGGACTGTGGAAGAAAACGGGAATTTTTTTTTCCTTTTTCCACCAGAACACGTGCTACCTTCAGCACTCAAGAAAGAAAAACAAAACTAATTGGATCAATATATACAGTAATATACACCATAACAGCCCCTCTGGAATTTGTGAAGCTCTTATTTCGTAGCCTATTCTATATGGCTCACAGCAAGCTTCTCAATAAGCAGATTCAATTACTACTGCTGAAGATAGAAATAACAAAAAAAGACCTCAGTGCTGTCCAGTGTTGGGTGTTACCAATGGTTACGAGCCACCTAGTGTTAACCAGGGTAAATCCTGTGCTGTCGTCACTTTTCATTCTCGAAGGGGAACTTGGGAGCAGTTGTGGAACCGGACCCTGATCTGAACACAGACTGAATCCAGTTTTAGAGAGTTGAAATTAGCCCTGCTCTGATTTATGTCCAGTTTCCTGTGGGGACCGCCACGTCATCCTTCTGACCCTAAACATAGACAGGAGGTTCAGGGTAGCATGTCCTGGCACACAAAAAGCAGAAGTACAGCAAATAGGGGACATATGTCTGAATCTTTTTTTGTCTTATGCTGAGCTCAGTGAGTTCATCATTATCTGGAAGATTGTGGCAATATTCAATGTATAACACAACCATAACTTAGGTTGTTTTTCTCCAGTTAAAATCTAAAAACAGCTGATTGAAGTTTCACATCAAACCTTGAAAAACAATCAGACATTCATGAAAGCTGTCAGTTAATGTCAATCTTCTTGTAGCGTGAAGGCAATACTTCCATGAAGAAAGCAACATCTTTATGAGAATTTGCAGAACTTGTATACAGGTATAAGGACTTAATAATTGAGACGATTTCTCATTGTCCAAAAAAGATCATTAAACTTTCAATTCAAGCATAATATAAACAGCAATGACAAATGTTGAGTAGTGCCGTCATTTTTAGGCAACACGGTACAGTCTAGTGAGAGTATCACCTCACAGCAGTCTTTTGAAGATAAGAATCTGCAGCTCTTGGCTGTGCATTATCAGGGCCAATGTAGACGTGCTCAACACCCATCATGGCTGTGTTACATCAAGAAGATTAAAGCCATGCTGCTCACATCGTCCTGTGGAGGTAACATCATGCCACTGTTCCTTTGATGTGTTGCATAACTTCATGTTATACATATATAGCCATTTTCAAACTTTCTGTAATAAGGAAAACAGAACAAACTTTTCATTTTCATCAACATATCAAAGTGTGTTTTATAAAAACAAAAAGTAAAAAAAAAAATACTTTTTTGACAAGATAATTTACTATAAATTCGTATGCATTTCATCGGACCTCAGATGCAAACAGCAACCATATAATGGACAGAATTAAGCTAAACAAGTTTCATTTTCATATTAGAATGTCAGACAACGAAATTCTTGCTGCTGTTGTATGTTTTTGTATTGACAAAAAGCATCATTCAATGACAAAATCAATAATTTTGTAGACGAAATGCATTTTTGGTGCCTTTCCTGACTCGGCAAAAGGCAATTTTTGTTCCACAAAAGCATTACATGATTCCACAGAATCAGTTTTGTCCAGGAATTGACTGTGTATCATTTATGACATACATTTCATCTACAAAATGATTTACTATCACTCATGAAATGCATTTTGTAGAGAAAATGAATTTATTTATGAATGAAACTACTTCCTTCTCTCCATCAAATGCATGGTGGTGCTGTCAATTCTGTGCACAAAATTAAACATTCCATTTTATTTCTGTGCTTGAAAGAAAGAGAAGTCTTTATGAATTTGTGGACATAATGTAACTGGAATTACATAATTAAGTGTCTCTCTGTGGACGAAATACAGCAAGGCATTAATTCATTTCCTTATTAAATGCTTTTTGTGGCAGAGAATGTGTTTTGTGCACGAAAATGAGCGGTTGACACTTAGCGTTCCACACAATAGCAGCAAGAATTTCATTGTATGGAATTCTTATGTGAAAATAAAACTTGATTAGCTGAATTATGTCCAGTACATGCTCTCTGTGTGCATTTGAAGTCATTAGAGATGCATACAAATTTATAGTAAATTATCTTGTGCCCGGAAGATAAAAAAAAATCACGTTAAGGTACTTTAGGGGCAACGTAAATTTACAAACGTTTGTGACCATTAAACTTAATTTACCTGAAAAGAAATGTTAGTGGATGTACAATGAATTGAACTAATTTTAGTAAAAGTAATTAGTCTGCTAACGGTTTGCAAAGTTAATGGAAATGCTACACCGCTAATGAGAAAAAATAGCTTCGCTAATTAGCAGTTAGCAAATTAGTGAAACCCTGCACAGCACTGTAACCAGCAATTTGTGCTACAGTAATAGGGTCCTATGGATTTTTACAATTTCTTCTCAAATTCCATTTTATTTTTTTCAAAATCTGGATTTATTTTGATCTGTTATGAATTTTAAGTTTTTATAAGCTGCCAAACTGAAAAAAATAGCCTTTAAAGTAGACAAGTGTCATGCTTTTCAGAGTTGCATTCTGTCTCTATTGCCTGTATCCAGTTAATAACAGTACTACATTTTTTTATATGGTGCTTTTACAGGCTCTCAAAGATGCAGTTTTGTCTCCATTTTTTTCAGTTCAGCAGCTTATAAAAACCAAGTTCCAGGTTCTTTACTTTGTTGGCAGTGCATCCCATCACACAGCAACTTTTAGGCATGTTTCAGTTTTTTGTTAGTGTCACAGTTACAAGTCAAACAAAAAATTTTTAATAATACTGTGGTCATTTGTTGACAGATCAGTTAAAATTTAGGCATATAAAGGGTTGTGTAGCATTTTGTCTCTATTAGTGGTTCTAGTCATGATCAGGTTGAATAAAGCATTGAGTGAGTTTGGGTCACTCGTGAATGGATCCGCGCATCATGGTACCTACACTAAAATGGAGACACAAAAGCCTGACAAGGTCAAGTAGGTGATTCTATGCTAGTTTCCCACATCATGGAAACCATGGGGCCCTACAGTAGCTCTCCTGTGGGGTTGGACCAGACAGGCAATTATTCACTCCCCACGTACATCAGTGAGCCTTGAGTGCCCATGACCCAGTTGCTGGTTCACCAATTTGCCTTCCTTGGACAACTTTTGGTAGGAACTGACCACTGCATACTGGGAACAACCCATATGACCAGCCATTTTGGAGAAGCTCTGATCTAGTCTGGCCATCACAATCTGGCCCTTACACTTGCCATTTTTCCTGCTTCCAACACATGCCTAATATAAAATGTAACCCTTGATCACTAGCTATTTAGCAAGATAATCACTGCTGAGGGGAGGTGTTTGTATGAATGTGGGAGTGCATCGGCTCAGCAGGCACCACTGCAGCAGACACTGCGGAGAGGAGGTGTTTGTATGAATGTGGGAGTGCATCGGCTCAGCGGGCACCACTGCAGCAGACACTGCTGAGAGGAGGTGTTTGACTCTTGCCCCTGCTCCATCTCCATGTGAGTGTGCTCTCTGGGATCAGCACCAGACTTGCATCGACCCTCCCCTGGATAACTAAAAACATATTTGAATAATTGTAGAGTGTATTTACAGAAAGGCCATTTCACTATTAGTGTACAGGTAATTCATTTTGTCTGTGACCTCCCCCTCCAGCAGACCACTTGTGAAAGGGTCCACACATTATGTTTTATCTCGTGCTTCCCTGATTCGCATCACATCTACTACTCACTCCTGACTGCTGCTTCATGATCTCTTCGTGTCCCCAGTTCTAGCCACCACTTCCCACTTCCTGGTCAAAAATATGCTTCCCTGAACTGCGTCAGTGTGTCTTTATAAAGCTGACTACCTCCACTGCACCTCTCTCTACATCGCTGGTATTATTGGAACTTCTGCTTTGCTCTATACATAGAACTATATTACAAAAGTACCTCTAGGTGATTTCCAAAATCTCAGTATCATGAATATTTTTGTCTCTGCCCTTTCCATACATTTGGGAGTTCATCCTCACGCCATCCTCCATAGATACACACCAGCAGATAAAATGATGGTGAGCACATACAGTAGAGCTCTGGGAAAAAATTAAGGGACCACAGCAAAAATTTCAGTTTCACTCATTTCTCAATTTATGAGTATGCATCTCTGTAAAATATACATTTTTTTTTTAGTTTTGCAAATTCCAGTCTGGCTCTTCTTTGTTTCTCATTAATGAAGGGCTTCTTTCTTGCCTTAGATGACTTCACTGCTGTCAGATATTTTGAGCCTGGAAACAACTTGCTGCTCAGTGTAGCCTTCTGCCAGCAGAACCAGGATTTAAAAATGCCAATTTTTAAAAAATATGGAGTGGTCTCATTTTTTTTTCCAGAGCTGTATACTGATGCATCAGAGAATGTGTGAAAAACAGACAGAAACTCCCAAAACAGTACAAGGTGGATCTTTACAGCCTCATTCCTACAAGAATAATCCCTGCCCTTTTATTCAGGCAGAGTCACTCTGTCACGCAGCACTATGGATTTCAGTTAAACGGTAACATCTTCCTAGGCTGCACTCTACATGGAAATTTTCACTCTTGAAACAGGGTTATTTAAGCATAAATCCAATATCAGATAAAATTATAGTTATGTTTAAACAGAAAGTAACATTTTTGCTCAATATGATATATTTATGTACCTAAACATAAAAATCAAATACTTGGTTTTGAAACATTGGGGGGAAATTGAATCATAAAAAGGAATAAACAACAAAAAAATGAATAGAAACCCAATTATAAATACACAGAAAACAACAATATTTTCAGGAATGATGGTGTACAACAATAAAAAATGAAGACTCCAGGAGTGAGATACGTGCCATTCAATGTAAATAAGAGGCCATTGCATGGAAACTCCTAAAGCACCTTTTAAGTCATTTACAACCTAGACTTTTAGAGAGCACAAATTGTGTTAATGACTGATTCATATACATACATTAGTATGCAAGTTTAAAATGTTACCTACAGTCTCTCATAAACACAGAAGTCTTGTGGCAGCAGTTCCCATCTGCTGGGTCCTTCAGTGACATACCATATATGCCAGAGCCTTATTACCAGGAAGAAAGCACGCTGGGAGGAATGGCGATGGCAGCCCTCAGCAGAGATGGGCACAAATACATCAAAAAGCATCCATCCATTTTCTGAAACCACTGAATCCCAACTGGGGTTGCAGGGGGACTGGAGCCTATCTTGGGAACAATGGGCACAGGTGGGAACCAACCTTGGACAGTCACCAACACACCACAGGGCACACAAACACACAGGGCCATTTTAGACTCACCAATCAATCTATGCCACACGCTTTTGGACTGGGAGAAGAAACCGGACCCCCAGTAAAAACCCACACGAACATGGGGAGAGCATGCAAACTCCACACAGAATAGACCCAGGACCACCTTGCTGAATGAATTTTAGAATTTAGTGATCAGTGGTCATTGTCAACACACCACAGCACACAGTGCGCAACAACGAAATTTGTCCTCTGCATTTGACCCATATGTGACTTTTGTGTAAGACAGTAGCACTAACCACTGTGCCACCATGCCACCCCCAAAAAGTATCTTGTTATGAATTACAGATACTGCCTGAGCATGTCTGCTGACATTAACTAGAGTGTCACTAGCAGACTATCAAGTTAATTCACAAGTTCTAGAGCTCAGCACTGCTGTTTTCTAATTGCTTTATTTTTCTGTCCTTAATAACGACATTCAAGATTCAGGATTCTTTATTTCTCACATACACAGTTATACAAGTACAACATGGTAATATAGTCATATTTGTGTTTACGCCTCTGTTAGTCATGTATATTAGCATCTCTTAGTCTTGTGTTCCTTGTTCAGTCGTTGTTCCCTGTCCATGTCTACTATATTTAAACACTCAGGTAGTAGTTCATCTTCTTGTCATTTTTTCATGCTCTATTTATACCCAGTAATGCTGTTATATATCTTCTTATAATTATACTGTATTTAATTGCGAATGAACCATTGTAAATAGCCCCGGTGTGTAATATTTGTAAATGTAAATACTAGTTGTGCTGTGTATCCGGTTGTCGCATGTGCCGTTAACTGTTGTTATACTTGGTCCTTGCCTGATCTTCGCAAGTCTTGTGTAACTACCTGCCATGTGTATGTCTTACCGTTCTTAGTGTAACTTTCCCATATTTCCCTGCCATTCGTTGTCTCCGTGTCATTGTTGCTTGAGTGCGTTCCTTCTAAGGACTACATTAAAGAACAACTTTGTGTCAGTTTCTGCCTCCTCAAGTTTGTTTATACCATCACGATGCCTCGGTCTGCCTAGCGCAATATAATACTACAGTAGTGTTGTCAAAAGTATGGAAAGTACTGAAAGTATTGATTATTTCATGTATAAAACAGTTTAAATATAGATGCTGCTCTACTTGCGAACGAGTTACGTTCCAAGCAGCCATTCGTAACTTAAAATGTTTGCAAGTTGTATTCAACATCTCTTTAAGGGTATATGCAAGAACAAAAAACTAGGATGCTGGGAGTACGTACGCTACACTTCTGTGTGGCAGGAGTAACGGCCAGAAGTCTTACTAGGCGGAATTGGCACACAGAAAAAAAAATGATGTTACGGACAGGAAACGGGAGGCCAACAAACACAATTAGGACTTACAGTCCTCTTCGTTCGTACGTCTAAAAGTTCGTAAGTTGAAAGTTTGTAAGTAGAGGAGCATCTGTACTCATTTGTCATGATATGGATTCTATAGCCTGCACTTCCGGTTTGCTCTGGCCACTGAGGGTCGTAGGCTACCAGTGCGTCTGAGTGCAGTTTCACACGGGGTGTTACTGAAGATGCAGGAGAGGTTTCACCACCGCGCATAATCGATGCATTTTTTCCATTAGTTGAACAATCTTTTGTAATTGGTTAAACACTTTCACATTAAGACAACAGTCTGCAATTATTTTTACTTGTGGGTTATGATTGCCTCCATACGATTTCGTGAGGTCGTGTTAGTTATTGCTGATCATTCGGATACAAACTTTTTTGCAGTTATTACACATGTTTGTGCGTTGAGATACAGGATAAAGGTAATGCATATCTGTTCTATATTATACATTGTAATAATAATATAAAGTAAAATCTAATTTAATAGTGTTTAATTTACTTCTTTTGAATATTCCTAAACACTATTACTGCTTTATTACTGCTACTACTTTACATAATCTTATTCTGCTTTGACTGACAATGCAATGCAACGATTTTTTTTTTATAGTGATGTGAGATCACAAAATATTGTAAAGTTTTTTTTATTGCAGACAAAACTACACTTGAAATTAATTCTATTGATTTACATTATATTGGTCTTCTGTTTTGAGTCTCGAAAATGGTATGAAATTTTGGTATCATGACAGAATTATTACACTTACAGTACTGTACTCTCTCAACCAAATGAAAGGGATTTTGATATTTTAGCATATTTGTATGTATCATTTTAAAATATTTATACATTTTTATGAGATAATAGAACAATGAAAAAATATATCAAGGGATGGCTAAGCAATGAAAACCATGCTTTTTATACCCCTCAAAGGACAAAGAAACAATGAAAACAGTTACACATTTTCAAATGTTTTTTTCAGACTGTGGTAAACCACAGATATAGGGGACTACTGTATATAAACAGATAAGAGGGAAGCTTGGGATCTAAGCCCAAGGTCAGGCTATTATTCAGCACTCTTGGAGCATTTTGGGGGCATTAAGAGCCTTGCTTAAGGGTCCCTCAAGTATGCGACTATTCTGCCGGGGCCAGGGCTTGAACCAGTAACCTCCTAATCACACAGAATTCACCCACTTTTAATCCCATGGGAAGTATAAAAGGATAGATTGTGGCCATGAGCAGAGGCCCTTTGCCAGCAATAGTGTACTATCTGCCAACTCCTCTTTCTCCTGCATTCCTTGTCTCACTGGGCGAGGAGTGTGGGCAAGATTGTTCATTTCCAATACTTGGAAATTTACCTCCCTCTCTCCTCGTTATAACACAACATTTAAATACCATGCTCTTACCAACATAAACTATGCCAAGCAGCATATTGTTGTTAATTATCTCCCACCAGGCCTATTAGGTAACTTCACTGAACATTTAGATATGCTTTTGTTAGCCATCCCTGATGACAACTGGCCACTTGTCATCCTGGGGAACTTGAACATCCACCTTGATAAACCCCCAGCTACCAACTTCCTCACATTCTTGACCTCATTTAGCTTGACCTGGTTCTGCACTCTTCCTGCTTTTAAGGCTAGATACTAACTGGTCCTCGTGCTTAAATGGAACTGTATCCCTGACAATCCCTGCTTGTTACCCCTTTACATGATTCTGACCTGTTAAGTTCACCTTGTCCCTCCCTACCCTGCTTGATGGTGGAATGAGCCTCCGAATCACATCTGGTCATCAGACTCCCTTTCTACCTTCAAAAAATACCTCAAGACCCATCTGTTATATTAATTTCTTTATTAACATGATGCCTCTTTACATTCCCTGAATGTTCTTCTGTTGCACTTCTGGTCCTTTAATAGTCGTAGTAGGTTCTCACTTTGTTAGAAGTTGTGTAGCTACTGCTTTGCTTGTACTTACACTTGAGTTTCCATTGGAAGCTCAGCCGAGCTGCACTTATGGCTAGTTGACTCTTTGACAGCATGTTAAGTGAGGAGTGTCTGTATTTTATGAACAGCTGTGCCACTGCTCTGCTAATTTAACCTTCACATTCTGTTGTTACTGATGTACTGTACAATCAGTGAAGATTGGCCACTTGGCTGTGCAAATATAGGCATGAAAAATCAAACACTATTTTGGCCAGTGTTGCAATTTCATTGTCCAACCCCTGTATGCTGCAGCATTCAAATGATGCTGATTTGGTATTAAGGTGCCTACTGTAGCAAAGAAAACATCCCATGCCGTCACACTACCATCAGTAGCCTGTACCTTTGACACTAGGCAGAATGAGCCCATTTATGAAAATTTATGAAAATTTCTGATCATCAGCATGTTCCAACAGACATGAACATCTGTCAGACCAATGTTTTTCCATCCAGTCATGTTGATCATGTGCCTGATGTAGCCTCACATTCATGTTCTTAGCAGATAGGAGTGAAACAGCATGGACATCTGCTGCTGTAGCTCATGTACTTCCTCCCTTAATAATGTGAGATGTCTTTCTGCACATCACTGTTGTATTGAGATGCTAGTTTAGTAGTTTTGGTCATTATTCTCTTACCTCTCTCATTCACAAGGTGATACCAGACATTTCTCTGTAAACTCTACACGATGTAGTGTGTAAAACCTCAAGAGGGTGTCTTTCTCTGAAAAGCACACACCACATTCAAAATCACTTATATGTGTCTTACCCATGCTCATTCTGGAGTCAAACGGTAACAACCTCCATAACATTATCTTTTAAGTTTATTTATTGAATTTCAGTTAGGCAGTGTGTTGTTTCGGGATGCGGGCGTTTACATTAATGTGCAGGTCTAACGCGGTGGCCACTCAGCATGCCCTTGTTATGAAACAGTCTAGTTTTGTTTCATGGCTATATCTAAAAATGGCAACAAATAAGTTTTGGTGGTTTCAGGAAAAACAGACTTGTTTTTTTCACGAAATGGCATATTCACAGATTCCAGTACACACAAAGATTCCCTAATAGCTCGATTCCCGTAAAAAAAAAACACACAAACACAATACGTCCATTACTGAACTCTTCCGGGAAACCTAAGATGCCGCGAGAAACGCGATGCGGCGGGTCTCCAAGGTAACAAAACATAACACACGATCTCCTCCGCTTTCTGCCGGATCGAGCCTTCGCGAACCCGCTTGTGACATCAGAGCGTCAGGTTTCGAGCCGCCAAATATGGTCACGGAAGTGAAACGAACGCGCACGCAAGCTCGCTCCACACATGGAATGCTAAAGAGCCGTGACGAAATTGTGTTCATACCCTGCGCTTGGTATTCAAATGTCCCGGCTCTAACCGGAGCTTGTCTGTGGCCCATGTAATTGTGTTATAGGTATGATTGAATCGTTGCTAATAATGTCTAATAGTGTCAAAGCATGAAGGATAAAACTCGATGCAAAGGCACATAATACAAAGAGTCTGCATTCTTTTCAGAAGAAATCCTTTAGCCCGGTACTTGTAAATATGAACGAAGTATTTCGGCGTTACATATTCTGTTCAGCTGGCTGGCATGGGATTTTCAATTGGAGGCAAGTTTGCACACGCATGCACATGTAACAGTTTTATTACGTTGTAAATGGTAGGATTTGCAAACTACCTCAATGCTTTTGATGTAGCTAATTTTAGGTTTATAATGGAATGATATAGATTTGCCATGCGAGTTCTTGCGTGAGCGTGAGTTTTACTCCAGATGCATGACAGTTGGCAACCCTGGTATTGGTTGATATTAAACTGCATTGCATTTGTACCTATTACTTGTAACATATATTTTTATCTTGATGGATGCATTATGTGCTACAACTAATGTTAATACATATTATGCACGTCACAGTGATTCTAAATTATTCTATAAATTTATAATCCAGTGGTTAAAATGAAAAATACATATATTCATCTTTGAGGTATGCAAATACTGTAAATATGGTGTTCATCATGGTTCAAAACAAAGATGTGCACACCATTTGGAACCCTTTGTGAAATTCATATTATTTACTATTTTCCCATTCCTAATATTTGCGTACATCCCATCGAAACACCCCGAACACAAAACAATACGACACTATTTCCACATGATTTACCTGTCAATAAATCTATAATCTATCTGGATTTTGCAATTATGTGTACACAATAAGCTTCCCCCAAGCAGGCAGTCTTGTTAATTATTGGTTTCAGTACATATAGAAGACTAAATCGGTGAAAATTTTCTTGTTGCCAAATGAAAGCTTCATTTCAATACAAAATGTATAACAGATTCAATTAATATTTGTAAATATGTTTTTATTTGGAAATAATAAGTAAATATGATTGGATAAACTGTTTATAAATCAATTTCTTGTGATACATATATAAAATTTTACTCTAGACACTCAAGAATATTTTTACAAAAATTTGAAATATTTCAATCACATGAAATTTGTTTAGTGGTAGAATTAAGCATTCAATGCTTATTTTCTTTTTTGCATCTGACAAGTCAAATCCTTAATTATAAAATAATAACAAAATACCTGTTGGTAAATTATGTTGCACAATAATTTATTTTCATGGAAAACTCCAATCTATTCAACAGAATATCATATCGCAAACAAAACCGATGCATGCAAGTACAGATAATAACAATATCCTCTCACATACTATATTCCATTTCATATAAGATAATTGTTATTTACAAACAAATAGCACTTTGCCCGCTTTCACTGTATGTTAAAATATCTAGCACTATATAACGAACTGAAAAAATATACTGTTTGTTAAAATATTATGGAACCTTTCTGTATGCTTTATTACTATACGATAGGCAAAATCTATATTTGGAAAATGAATACAGATGCTAATAAGTACATTCATGTGTCTGAGCATAACACATGGCATGAGACCTGACCCTGAACTCTAAGCTCATGGCCCAATAGGTTGTAACTGTTGCAATCAGTTACAAGGCAAGTAGAGTGGGGGAATTCAGAACATCTATGGCTAAATCTGCCTTGGCCAATCCAACTTTATGATTTTTGTCCCCGTCAACTAAGGAATCAAACTCTGGATGGGTGAATGTAAATGTGGACAGGACACTAGTACAGCCTGGGGTGACTGTCACAACTGGGGTACTCAACGGATCATTGTCACTGGACACAGACTTATAGAGTGTCTCCCAGTCCGTTACCCCAAGAGAAGAACTCAGGTCAATATCTGGCACTGAGTGAGTTGTATCCAGAGAGACCTTGTCCATCTCACTGATTACATCATCAAAGGGTTCCTCCTTCAGTCCCAAGGTGTTTTCCAGCTCATTGATATTGTCTCTAGCACTGCAGCATAGTAAGATGTTCGAGTTTCCAGAGATAGCACTGGTTGGGAAGCTGGGGCTGTCCATGTCGTGGGGACAGTGAGCCTCAGAAGCAATGCCATCGGGTGTCCTTGGCATCTCTGGAGAAGAGTGGGGGGATTCAATGGAATCTTGGAGCATGACCTTCAGGTTTTCTACAATTTTACATGTTGGCTTATGGGCAGCTAAAATGAGTTCCAGCTGTTCCTTCTCACTCAGAAGACTGGCTATTTCTTCCTGCAGAGTTGCCTTTTCATCCTCCAGCTTTTCAGTTTCCTGCAGATATGATCCCAGAGGAACACAGATGAATCTTGACAACAGGCAGGTAAGCATAACTGGTGTATTTCTTAGCTTTCAGAGTCACAAGACAAGCTACTTACAGCTTGAAGGTTGTTTGTGAGCTCCCTTCTCCTGTTGCGGCACTTTGCTGCAGCCACTTTATTCCTTTCCCTCCTGATCCTCTTTTTCTCCTCCTCTTCTGGAGAAAGCTATTTCATGCAGGAAAATTATCTAAATGATTACACAGAATAATCCCGCCATTCTGTCTTGAAATGCTCTGCAGTTAGTTTATACTTCAGGAAGACTAGTGAAGGTATCCTTGGCTGCAGTGCATCTAAATATAGACTGTTGTTGCCCTCTTCATGAGTTGAATACAAATGTGATAGAGCAGGGCGCACAGCCAATGAACTGCAAAAATACTGCACTACTGGCAACACCTCATGCATTTTGAAGCATATAGTTTTTATTGTCACTGTTTATTCTGTCTTTTCCAGGACTGATGTGTATTTAATTTGCATTATGTCATATGCAGTAGACAACATTACCTGCTGGGTTTCCCCCCATTTTCTAGTGGTTTGTCCCTTGGTCCTGCCTGTTTCAGGAATCGCCTGGATGGAATTCTGAGCTCTAACAGGGGAACTAAGGGAAGGCGAGAGGGTGGTGGGCTGGACCAACCACTGCAACTCTGGGGTGACTGAGATTGCAGTCACAGTCGGAACCAAGGCAGTAACATCTATTTCTGTACAGACCTCCTGCAAAAGAGTATATGAGTACTTTAAAACACACAGATTGGCAATTATAAATTAGATTGGGCAGAAATACAATTAGTGAAAAACTAGACCCCGTACGATATAGCACTTCCTGGTAATAGCTTTAAATGTATGAAACAATTGAAAAAACTGTAAAATATGGCTACTGAAATGTGTGTAGACAACTGACTATATAGTTGTAATTTCTGTGCATAACAGCAATATATATTTTGTTCATATGCAATTTTTCCAATACGCTCATCAATATAATTGTTGCTGATGAGCACCATGATGTAAAATGTTGGAGTCGATTTTTCTGAAGTAATCAAACAGCCATATTTACAGATGACATTACATGCACGAGTCTCATTCTTCATGTCCCTTGCCAGCTTTATGTTTTTTTTTTTTATAGCGGTTTAAAGTCTTTATAAGAGTAATCAATTAAATCATATTTTGTTATATTAACTTCAAATAAATTGTTTTTTTCTTTGAAAACATGACAAAAAATATTATAAGACATTGTCTCTAAAATTAATATCAACACAAAAGCATTTATTTTATCCACTATGAGTGTGTGTATATGTAGCTGTAAATTACGTGTGTTTATATATAAATACACATACATACATACATACATACATACATACAAATGCATACACACGATGAAAGATGCACAGAGGAACGGGTTACGTATACATACATGTAAGTACACACGTATATATCACAGAGAGATACACGTATCTGTCAAAACTGTATTTTATCAGAATGATATTTAAATAATCTAAATTATGTTTCACTGGACATCCAAAACGCATAAACATCACTGCTTATAACCGACTTATCAAATCATACCTGCGATTATTATCAAATCATACCTGCGTGTTTTCTTCAAGAGAAACTGAATCGCTGGAGAACGAATCAGCTGGAGACTGTTTGTTGTACGATAAGGTGTCCTCGACAGAGAAGGCGGTACTGCAACATGATGAGGATTCCAAATCGGAGCTAAAGTTTGGAAACATTTCTCTATAAAGCCGCGAAAAACAGCATTCAGACAATAAACAGCCCGAAGAATTATAGAATTCCCATAAAAAGGTTATTTTAACTGGCGAGGTGATCTTCTCCTCCGCTGGTTTACAAACCCAGTAAGTGCTGTATGTTTTCCAGCTTTCCCTATTATACTGAGCGAAAATTTTATGAATGAAACTGTGGACCAGGGCTGTACCATTTCTCTGAAGGGGAGAATCCAAAGTAAGTGAGAGGAACCACATATTACCGGTTTTGCAAGAATAAGATCAGACAACGTAACGTTGGTTTTAGTTGGAGGTGTTCGAATGAGGTTTTGCCTTTAGACAAAAAT
>JAODJW010000039.1:0-13827 GCA_026777045.1 Hyperopisus bebe | reverse complement strand
TTCTGTTGCATAATTAGATTGACGGAACTACGTCTTTTTCCCCTTCGAATCGAAGAAAAGAGCGGTGCGCGCTCCCGTCAGGGGGTGCATTTCACGGCAGGGGTGCAGAATTCGGCACAACAACGGCACATACAGGGTGATTATAGAGGGCACGGAAACACGCGAGTAACTATCACGGATCGGGGCACACATAGGTCAACACACTAACATAAGCCGGGGACACAGCACAACTATTGACATTAACACGGGGGCTATTTACATGGTTTTCAGGAAAATGCACAGTAAGAATACGGTAAATATGTTCAGTACACAAGCCTTGGAAACTTAGGAATGCGGTTTAAACAACATATATGTACACTTTTTCAAAAATTCATAATACGTTTAATGTTTATTTTTACTCTAGAGTCTTTGATGGTAACGTTTAGTCATAAGAGCAGTTGACAAAAAAGACATTTTTTGTATTATCGATATATATTGCTACTATTACCATGTTCAATCAAGGGCTATCTGATCTGAACCTGTGGAAAAAGAGTGAAGCTGTGATGGATATAAAGAATGCCCACTTGCCTGACTCAGATTTGTATATCTAGTTATGTAATGTTACTCAGCCTAAACCATCTGGATCAGATATCACTGTGACAGTTTTTATTTTCATCCTGGTTTATATGGTGTACTGCTGCCCTGCTGATGTTCCAAGCTGTGCCCTGCCTTATCCTGTGAGTTTATTGCAGTGGTGTTTGAATCTCTGTGAAACTGATTGGAGAAGCAGTTATGGAAGGTGGGCATGCTGAGTGTGTTTGTTATATAATAAGCAGGCAGTAGTTTTATGGGGGTATTATTGTAGAAAAATTATTTGTAAATGTGTGTGTGCATAATCAGATTTGTAAATCTGCAAAAGAATCTCCAAATGTCTCTCTGAACAAGTGCTAGGGAACCAGTTGGTAATGATATAGAAATGTCAATTTGACATTTATAATATCATTTCTGAAGTGACTAAAGCAACTAATGGAGGCTCCAAAGAATTCCACTATTCAAATACCATTAATTCAGGTCAGTGTGCATGGCTGTTTGCTACAAGCTCTTAGGTTGTTTCCCTCCTTCCTTCGACTTTTTAAATGCGTGCTGTTCCAGTCATGGCCATAAGCTGTAACATTGCAGAATTTGTCAGTCTGGTGTCATTTTTAACTGACATAACATTAGTTATCACTTATTTACATATGCTGTCACTGGTTCAGAAGCCTGTTAATGTTTCCTTCATTCTGTATTTCTACCAGATTGTTTCCCTTTTCCAGATGCCTTTCTTTTTGGATGTTATTTGATGTATCGCTTAAACGTTTAAGTTGATAAACTCTATCACATTACAGCATATGGTACAGTCATGACTGCAATATTGCATTGCTTTGGTCTCTTGAGTAATGATAGTATATGTTAACGTGATTTTTTTTTGCCATTATCAATTTGTTCCCTAGCGTTTGTTTAAAACACAAATGTTATTTACTCATGGGCTGTTCGAAGAGCCAATAGGCTGGTCTGTCTCATTGACACCAGCCATCATACCCAGCAAAAAGTACAGGTTAAGCTTTATATCAAATTCCTTATTTTTAGACATAATTGCCAAATCAGGAGTATCCTGTAACAGTAACCCCTTCACGTTCCTGAGGGTTAGGAGCATTAGATCCCCGTGCACGTGAACTTTTATTATAAACAAAGGCATCCATCACCGCTGCCCATAACAGTCTGCTTGCCTGAACGATAACATAATAGTCTATTTCTTACCAGATTCTAAACAAACAGGACAGTGCACTTTGCATGTCAAATTACTTCATTTGCATGTCAAGTCATTTTCTGTCATGACATTTTAATATAATATACAAGCCATCTAAATTATGCCCCTGTATGTATAAAGATACTACTGACTGCACTGGGAGCATGTTTTGGATCCATTATTAAAAATGTAAAATTAAAGGCAACGAAAAGTTTCAAAGTTAATGTTACTGAGGGAAATACAAGATTCCACAGCCATTCAGACAGCTACATGAGTGAGGCAGGTTAAGACAAAGATGCATGGTGTACCTAAGCAAAGAATTTCAGTATGCACTTACACAAACAAATATTATGTATCACATATGTATACATTGTATGATTTATGTGACCCAAATCATTTTCAGTATTTTTTTGCTTATGTGTCATCTGAGTTTCTGCGATCTTTCAGCAAGCTCCAAAAATATTCCCGTTTAATTGTCCCAGCCAACTCGAAAATGACTAAAACTACGAATGTCAAATGCACAAATGTTAGGTCAGGTCAGGTTGGGGAGCATGCGCTGATGCAGCGTGTTGCCACACCCACCACACAGCAAAACTCTTTGGGATCCCAGCTGGCAACCCCCCCAGGCAGACACCCAGTCCAGTCCCACCCTCTGGAAATGGCCATCCATCTGCCACAGCCAGGTGTTACGTGGGCGTCCCCTTGGCCTGGTCCAGCCACTTGTGTCCCCAGCAATGAGGACCCTGCAAGCTGGATCACCCTCAGGGAAATGTGCCACATGGCCATAGTGCTGTAACTGACATTCCCTCACAATGCAGGTAATGTGCCTCATTCGTGACTCCTCTAGCAACTGCTCATTCAACACAAAGTCAAACCATTGGTACCCAAGGATTCTCCAAAGAGACATAATTCTGAAGGAGTCCAGTCTTCGTCTCAGATCACTGGATACATACAGCAAGACAGGAAGCACCAGGACTCTAAAGACTTGGACCTTTGTCCTCTTGCAAAGATATTAGGAGCACCACACACCCCTTTCCAGCAACCCCATGACCCCCCCAATGCCCCATGCTCTTCCAATCCATCTGCTGACTTTATAGGAAGATTCACCAGGGACATGTCACAGCTGAGGTAGGCAAATGTCTCAACAAGGTCAACATTCTCCCTGCAGACAGACATGCTACTGATGTTTTTGTCCAAGAAGTCATTAAATGCCTGCATCTTGGTCTTTATCCAGGACACCCGCAATCCCAGACACACAGACTGCTCGCTCAGTCTCTCAAGATCCCCGATCAGAGCCACTATTAACTCCATTAAGATCACAAATGTAAAAGGGGCAAATTTCTGTTCTTGCAAAATATTTTAATCTGACAATTAGCTTTAATAACCTAACTCTCATCGTCACTTGTGTCTGTCTCATGACCTCTCTTTGACTATTGTTAATTGTATACAGTTATTTAAAATGTAAATTATATTTTTAACCCCAACCCTCACCAGGAGAAATGTTGCGAAGATACCATAATGTGCCGTCATAGTTTATAAATTTATTTTATGCTGGTTAGTTAGTCTGAGCTCCTGTCTTTGTCTTGGCATGTCCATCTGGTGCTTAAAAAATTCAGAGAGTAATTAGGCAACAACGATTTGGCTTTAATGAGCCCTTCAGCACTTAAATTTTAAGTGGATTTTTAAAAGCACTTAAATTGTTTTACATCTGAATGTCAGTGCATGGATGAACTGAAATATAACCCAAAATTTGAAAAAAAAAAAGGTATATATTACAATGAAAATTACTTAAACAGTAAACATATATCGACCAATTTTATGTCAATATAATGCACAATTTTATATTTATTGTTCATAACATCATATAAAACAAAATATTTTAAAAAGTTATTGTCTAGCCGATAGTCTTCATTTTCATTTGATACATCAATTTGCAAATAAGTGCCACATATTGAGTTGCTCTTGAATAAATGCTTGTAATCCTCCACAACAGTGGTGGCGCTGTTAATACTACAAGCTCCCATTGTGCGGCTGCTCGGTGTTACTGGACAGTAAGGCTGACCATGTCGCGGCTTTACGCGTTTCTTATTATGCCTGTTATATTCCAGTTGGTGTCGTCTATCTCATTCTTTTTACCTGTAAATTCTCGAAAGTGCCTGCGGGAGGAAATACATAAAGATGTGCTTGTAACGGGGGATTATGAACTTGGCGAGCAGCCGAACACTAAAACCAACCTGAAGGTGAGTCCGAATGGGGCCGTGGGACATTGCAGGACTAAATAAATAAAGGAAAATATTTGTTGTTGCTCTTGTGAGTATATATATGCTGTCTGATTCGCGCTTACAGTCGTTAGTCGCTTCCCGACAAGTAGGCCTAATTTTGGCACGGACGCTTGTCTGCACACGTAGCCTACCGGTAATCTTTTACAAAGTAGGTCGAGAGGGTGCTGCCCGGACCCAGCAAGCTCCCATCCCATCACACATGGTTTTTATATTTCTTAACACTGAGGTAGAAATGAGCGGAGCCTTTGACGTGCCTTTTAGCTCCTGGACGTGTTTCTAGCCAGGATGCACGTTTGTACACTGCAGAAGTAGAGTCTAGCAGCAGACAAACTTGGTAAAATCGTCCGCGCTTAAAATGAGTGGTGCACGCATTGACGTAACATTACGGTATCAGATCGCTTTTAGGAAAATAACACTAAGCGAACGCGCATAGAAAATGCTTCAATATTTATTGACATATGTATTACGTACAGGATGTACTAAAATAAAATGAAATTCTAATTTTCCCATAATGTAAAAAGCAAATCAAAATACCATACCCGACGGCAGGATGAACAGGGCTACAGCAGGCATGCAGGAGAAACGTCACAGGCAGAGGGACAGGCAGGCTGGAAGGACGTGACAGGTAGTGGAGGCGTCGCGGGCAGCAGCAATGGCAGAATATTTCAGGTTGGGTTCTGTGCCTCTAGGCAGCACACCCCAGGAAATGCATGGTTTTATGCGCATTTGCTTATATGAGCCAAGTTTAACAGAGCTTTTAACACATCTCAGAATATTCCCATAAAGTATAAACAAGTCTTATACCATCTGAAAGGCAATGTCCTAAGTAGGGCTGTCACAATATAGTCACGATCATACGGTGCTTGCATAATAATCAACCGGGCTGTATATGATGGGTGTAATCGGTTGTCTGGAAGCCATCTTTTTGGTGCTATACAGACATTTAGTGACACCTACGATTTGGTAAGTAGATTATTAGTGTGGCTAAAATATTAATGAAGCATATTGTGAGGCCTAAAAGAAAGTAATTTGAATCTATTCAGTGTATCCTTAGATTTAAGTAAAACTGCATATCCTACCATATGATATCCTACCTAATTCTATAGCTGTGAATATCCTGCAAGGTGAATAAGAGGTAGATTAAATAGATTTCTGCTCGCCATGACCTGTTGTGCCCTCTAATGTTTGAACATTGTCTTAGATTAAGGATTAATTCTTTAGGCTATTTGGTTTTTACGGACATATTTTGGTTGTAAGATGCTGAAGATGGCTTAATGCCAAAATGCATCCATCATATGTTATGCTTCCAATAAATCAATGAGAGTGTGTGTTTTTTTTCTACATTATTATTGAAGTCTTTAAACTTGCATCCAAAGATCAACCTAGATTGAAGTTGAGTGCCCAGGTGATTTTTTTAGCAAGCACCCTGCTAGAAAATAAAAATATATTTTTGGTTCCCTTTATTTGCAGTTTTTCATTGCCAAGTCATCCCTTTTGTAAGCTGCTATGTGTTCTGTTCAGTTATTGTAATGCACTCTGACTAAAAAAAAGACAACTGACTTTAAGAACCTGTCGATTCATGAGTCTTTGACTTCCAGGGGGCAGCCCTAGTTGTATCACGAAAACTCTGAAATGCTTATTGTGGATACAGTTGTAACCGATCACGATAAATTACAGCATCATCACCCACTACTATTTGGAACCATCCTTTCAATATTTACAATGGCCTGTAACATAGACTAAGCTTGTGCTTCCTATATAAATAACTGGGGCTTCATAATACACATGGTGATTTAGGGGGAAAGTCCGTTTTGTACTGTGACTTTCTGGCTCCCTGGGTATCATTCATGCCTGTCTATATTTTTTGCAGATTACAGACTCCTCTGGACATATCCTGTACTCAAAAGAAGATGCATTGAAGGGGAAGTTTGCTTTCACAACCGAGGACTATGACATGTTTGAAGTTTGCTTTGAGAGCAAGTTTCCTATGGGTATGTGTTTAGCTTCTGCTGCCTCACTGTTTTTGTGATGTATGGAACAGCTGATTTTTAGATGTATCTTTCTCCTGCAGTGAGGGTTGCATTAATTTACTGAGGTCCCATTAAGAGTTGAGTGTTTCCTGTTGATTTTTTAATGCTGATTTCAGGAACTGGACGGGTACCTGATCAGCTGGTCAACCTGGACATGAAACATGGAGTAGAGGCTAAGAACTACGAAGAGGTGAGTGTTAAGTGAGCACAACACAAGATATGAACTCCCACCTCCCCTTTGTCAGTATCATACCAGAGCACTTCTTTGTTTGTCCTCCTTGACCTCCCTTGTAAAAAATCTGGACTAAATTGCCCTTTCCAGTATGATTACATCCTATAGTATCAATGCAGGTTCGTTGAAGTAGATTGTGGTATTTGGCACTTGTTGCATTTGTCTTGTGGCACTGTCGCCTGACATTGGTTCTCCTATGTGCTGCCTGCTATGCGATTGTACATCCCAGAAAGATAATGTTTTACTGGGGTGTGAACAATATGTTTTTTGAGAAATTTTAATGTTTGTTGGTGAAACTTGCTAGTTTTCATTTTACATTTTGGTTGCATTTCACCTGATGCAACTTTTTCCTGGATCACGAGCAGTGCTCAGGCATCATCTCTTTTCCTGTCTTTCCATGTGTCTGCAGTCAGGCTGCTCTGTGTGACTGTAGGTCATCCCCCATAGCTGTAAACTGTGTGCGCTCAGTGGTGTTCTCAGTAGTGTTGTACTTCCTCTTAGTTGTGTCCTGATTTTTTTTCCTGTAAGTATGTTGGCGCTGAGTTATGCATGGGTAATGGACCAGTGCTAACTGTGATACATTTAATTTGAGTCTGTGCATATATTTCGGGGAAAAAAAGTAGATTTGGTGTTGAACATCTGCTTTGAGATTCTTGGGCAACAGTGACATCTGCTGGATGAAAATATGTTGGTGAATGTGACTTGCTGTTATTTATAAAATAGCAAGTACAGTTAATCTTGAGTCAACAGAGTAAGTGTCTTAACTTCAAATTATGGGTTAGACCACTGCAGACCCCCCCCAATGATGGCTTTGTATTTACTGCCAGATCGCCAAGGTGGAGAAACTGAAGCCCTTGGAGGTGGAGCTCCGGCGATTGGAGGACCTGTCCGAGTCCATTGTCAATGACTTTGCATATATGAAGAAACGGGAGGAGGAAATGAGGGACACTAATGGTATGAATGCAGCTGAAGTAAAATAACAGTGCATAGTTGCATCTCTGCAAGCCCAGCTTTATAAGTAACTTAACCTTTTTAAACGGGAAAAGCCTTGTACTGTAATGAATTATTGGAGAAGCTGAGTTACTGAATTGATTACTTGCTATACCAAGGTGAAGAAATATAATCTGTCCTTTGGTGATGCAATGCAGTTTGCTTTAAAAGTGAGATGAGAAGAATTGGGAATATATCAAAACAAATCCAGGCTCCACTGACTTGTCCTACCATGGTTCAGTGTCATGCTATATAATTGTGGTGATTGTCACAGTAATTTCCATCCTTTCACCAAGGGATGGCAATAATATAAACCACTCTTCTTTAAAATCATGACTATTACAATATCCTGTGTTTGTGCTGTCATCTGTAGTCACTGTCTCAACGGGGTTCCTTATATGTGTTGTTTTCCAGAATCCACAAACACAAGAGTCCTGTACTTCAGCATCTTCTCCATGTGCTGCCTGATCGGCTTGGCCACCTGGCAGGTGTTCTACCTCCGCCGTTTCTTCAAGGCAAAGAAGCTCATTGAGTAGGGAACCTCATGTGCCTGCCACTCAGCTAGCCTGCTTGCCCAGCATCATGAAGGGAGCGAGGGGTGCCTTCCATCTTGGGAAGAGTGGAGTGGGAACATTCTGGGACTGCAGATGTCATGTGATCAGCTAAAAGAGGATCCTACACTGTGCAACTTTGTTGCTCAACTTTGTTTTGAACATAAGTGGAAATTTGTGAGAGGGCGTTTTGAAAGTTAGGCAAATGTGTTTTTAACTTTGCCCCACTTTAAAAACCCTAATCAAAGTGCCTATCTTGCAATATACTGTAAGCCTTGTGAAGATATTTGTTGAATTCTCTTCCTTAATTGTACAATGACTTTCTGCACAAACATAATTTTCTGCCAATGAAAATCCTGAAAGCTCTCAGAAATAGACTTTTTCATGTGAACTTTTATTTAAGAAGTAATGGAAATATAAATTTAAGACTAGATGGTGTTTTTCTTTTTTAAAGCTACCAGCAGTAATGTGAGCAAGTGTTAATTTGGGTGGTATCTGTAAAAATATACAAACTATTACATTTGTATTCCTTGTGTCTTTTATCAAGTTTTTTTTCTGATAGTCTTTTACATTTTACTTTGTGAGAAAGTTTCAGACCATCCTAAATTTTCAACATTAAATTATAACTAGGGCTGTGAAAGATAACACATTAATGTATAGTGGTAATCTGTGGAAGCCCGTTTCTGCCACTTATAAAAGAAATCAACTTGAGAAATAATTGCAAGAAATTAAGCAGAAATTTCAGGAAATAAAGTTCCAATGAAGCATTTTTTTTAAAACAATCAACAAGTAGCTAGATCCATCACTTCTCCTCATAGTTCAGTGCAATTCCAGTACAGCTGCAGACAAGAGTGAAGGGGATACAGTGACTGCGTCTGCTCTATCCAGACGTTTTAATATTTCCAGTTGTCAGTCAGTCCCACCCCCTCATAGTAATTGACCAAACATGCTTTCATTATGAAAAGTAGCATTATGAAATAAGCTGGTATGAGTAAACACAAACATTGGTGCACACAGGTGTTTTATAGTACAAATTAAAATGATGCAATACTATAATCTGTGTTCGTACACCTATACCTGTATTCTGTAGCTCCTGTGCCATGTACAGCATAGACTGTTCTTTCGACACTCCCAATAGTGTGATATTGTGCCAGAAGTGTTTAGTTATAGTAGAGTTGGAGGAGACGAATTGGACATTTGGACTGAATCTCAGAAGTCAAATCGTGAATGCTGACCTAAGATAACTTGTACGTGCAGAGAAATGAGTCAGGCAGCACGTCTCTTAGCGGAAACAAAGGGTAACGCTTCAGTCTCAGCCTCGCATTCGCCCTTTATGTATGTAATAATGTGCTGAGCGGGGACGGAATGGAGACAAAGGCGCAGATGTCAGGGTATTGGGGAATACGGGGTTTAATTACAGGTAAGGCAGGCAAAACGCAGACAGACAATACAATGACTGGACTGGGGAAACAAATTGAAACGCGGACTAAATACAGAGGACTAATGACAACAACCAGAAACAGCTGATCACACAGGGATTCCACATGGGGTTAATGAGGGGGCGTGGCACACGGAAGGAGCGGACAATCGGGGCAGGACACACTGGATACATTTCTTTTCTTACTTTACAAATTACTGTTTTGATAAATGTGCTTAGATGTTTTTAGTACAGTATGCTCTTCTTGTTTTATCCGGTTCATTTTGTGAACACTCATGGGAACTGCTCCGAACTTCCTAACCTGTAGAGAGCAGAAAGAACAACCTTTGTTTGTTAGGAAACTTAAAGACCAGCCAGTGTTTCTGGGGGGACCCATATACTTGTGCTCCTTCTGAGAGAAAAGTTTTGAAAGATAAGCTTCACTGGGATTTCTCGGCAAGCAAATAAATAATAATAATAATAATAATAATAATAATAACTAATACTTTATTGATCCCTATGGGGAAATTGTCTTTACGCCTCCCTGAACTTTCTCTTTTTCGAAGAGCAAGTTGTCCGCGAAAATAAAACAAAAGAACACTCAGCTAAATGCCCAGAGACACTGGAGACGCAACTGGTAGGATAGGGAGATGGGCATCTAAAATGTATAAATCAAGTTTGAAATGCATAAATGAAGTTATCTCACCAGTATTTGACTCATGACCAGTTGCTTGTCTGCTGAGCTTGTCTGCTCAACTGTCGCTTATTTACTTGATCACGTTGAACTACATGATTTAGTTTGATGGTTTTATATTGAGCAAAAAAATGTAAGAGTCTATTTGGCAATAACTATTGGCTCAATTTGTATTAAAAATGCTATGGTTTATGTTTGTAGAAAAGCATCTACTGTAGGTGTAATCCAGTGTAGGATTCTTTTATTTCGTGGAGTGTGTATAGGGCGTGGTGTAGGTTAACTTTGATTTAATTGGGTACTGTTTTTATATCCACCAATCAGGGAAAGGGGGGGGTGTGGGAATTTTGGTGGGGGCTCGAGAGAGGGAGAAGCTCGCTGAACTGGAGGTGACAAGACTGCCCGTCTTGTGAGAGACTCACTGCAAGCTGTGGAGTGAAGAGAAACGCCGGCGCGCCAAAAAGAGAGAAAAGCCTGCTGGAGCTGAGGTCACAAGACTGCCCATTTTGTGAGAGACCCATGAGCTGTGAGTGTGGAGGAGTGGAGCCCCAATTATACTACAAGTTTCAGAGCGAGCTTATTAGTTGGTGCCAGGGGGAGGGTCTTGAGGCCAACCATGCCTTTTTAGTGGTTGAAGTAGATGCGGAAGTTACCGGTCGGCAAATTGAAGAAGTACTTCAAGCTGTTCAGGGTTGTGGACGTGTGAGAGTGAGGGGTAAGCCAGACAGAATAGAGTGATGAAGGGGATCATGAGTCCGTCTGATTGAGGTTTGGCAACCTAATACGTTTTAAAGATTCTCCTTAAGAATGACCTGTTATACCCCCTAGGTCATAAGGCTTTAAAGAGGACTTGCATTGCTTCTTGGAAATCCTGTTCCCAGGTACATATGCGCCGAAAATCGCAGAAGCTGGGATTTTACCAAACCAAACCAAACCAACTTTATTTATAAAGCACTTTACAAACCCACATTGGACCAAAGTGCTGTACAGAATCATTTACAAGACTGGCATACATAGGTCTGGGGCAAAAACTGCTTTTGTGTAGGAGGACTTGCGTATCCATGTCCTTAAAGAAGACCTTTATGTCCAGTTTACAGGACGAAGTGAAAGTTGGGCCTTTATAGGTGGTGGTATCCAGGAAGTCAATGGACTGCAGGCTGGTAGTAAACTTTATTTTGATGGATTGGTTGTGGTTATTTAATATATTGACAAAGTCTTTAAAGTCATCATAAGAATGGGTCCACACACCCCAGATGTCATCCAAATAGCGGAAATAGTGTAAAGGCCGTTTGTGGCAATGAGACAGGGCATAGGCCTCTCGCTCTGCCATGAATATATTGGCATAGGCCGCGGCAAACTTCTTTCCCATTGCTGTACCCTTAATTTGTAGAAAAAAATCCCCATTAAATTCAAAATCATTTCTGGCTGTTTATTTCCAGTAATTGGAGAAGTTCCCTATCTGGCCTATTTCTATCTGGGTATTTTGAAAATATATTAACAATGGCCTGTATGCCTTCCCTAATGTCAATATTTGTGTATAGGCTATCAATGTCCATAGTAAAAAGGTGGCCCTGCGGGGCAATTTCCAAAGTTTTAATTTTTTGGATAAAATCATAGGTATCTTTTATATAACAGGGATGGTGGGTTGATAGGGGATTTAAGTAATAATCTAAAAATTGGGCCGTGTGGTATGTCTTGCTGCTACAGTCCGGCCTACCTGGGGGGATCTCGTGGGGTTTACTCTATTTAGCCAGGTCTTTGTGAATTTTAGGGAGCATATAAAATATTCTAATCAAACATATAACTCAGTCCCCTATCAAAAAGGACCTCTGTTTTGCATTAATAAACTTCCGTTTATATAAGGACTGAACTATATGTTTGACCATGGGGACTGTTTCCAGATTAATAGGATCCTGTAATTTTTTATAATAATTGATATCCTTCAATTGTCTGTATCAGTCACATAAATATTGTTCCCTATCCAAAATCACGATCATACTGCCCTTATCAGCTAATTTAATTATAATGTTTTTGTTGTCCCTTAATTGTTTTAGCGCCTCCAGCTCCTCTGGAGTGAGGTTGGACTTCTCCCGAGATGGCCTGAAGTGTCGTTGAAATTGTATCAAATCCCATTCCACTACAGGTTGAATCCGTATTATTTTGGAATTAGACCTCTAATTTTGATCTCCTGTGATATTTTTGCAGATCCAACCATGCCTGCAGTAATTGCCTTTTTCCGCCAATAGATGGTGCAGAAACAAATGTGAAGCCTTTCTGGAGCAAGGTAAGTTGTGGGGAAGTCATTTGAAATTTCTTTGTTAAAATTATAACACTTTTGGTCCCCTCCTGTGGCTGCCCGATCTGCAGTCCTGGTCCAATTTGTAGACGCATGCGCACACTGGTTTTCCGTGTATGTCACTATTTGATCTGTATACTGCCTGCCTGGCTGTGGCTGTCCGATCTGCGTACGCATGCGCAACACCAGCTACACAGCGTGTAGGTAGAGAAGTAAGTCGGTGATCTCTCACCTAGGGATATGAGCGAACTGCGCCGTGTATCCCCAAGTTATATGATCAAAGGTATGTTAATTTATATCTGCTTGTTTCACACGGTGCGAAATCAAGTTAGGTACCGGTATATGTGTCATTATTGAATCTGTATAGTTTTCTTGCATAGAAGTTCCTGCATAGAAGTACTGGTGTTTGTCGTATTTGACACAGCTGCACATCAATCCACCCAAAATTTTAATTTTTAATATTGTTGAAAATTCTTTTGCCATCTTGATGACTTTGGAGTCAACTGTGTTGACTAATGAATTGCCATGCAATTCTTTATGTTGATTATTAACTTTTTATATTATTTATTTTAGCCCTGCATAAGTCTCTGCATCTCAGTACAACCAAATCAGTCAATAATTCAGTGAATAATAATTTAAAGCAAGTCTACATTCTGATTTACTATGTATGTATATATATTATGTGCGTTTAAAGTTATTCTTCTATTAAAGTATCTAAGCTTAACATGGTAAAGGATGCATATCAATTTACTATAAATACAGATGTAGGATATTCTATCCTTATGGTGTCCATGTCAAAAAAGTTAATTTAAAGCCTCTAAATCGACAGATGTTGTAAAATTAATTTATTGCAGTTTCACCAAAATTCTTTTTTATGTTAATGATGATATTTATGACAGATGATAGCCACAGGCAGAAACAACTCCAGTAGAAACACCGACATGCATAACAAATGCCTTATTTTGACCAGTAATATATTTTCTCATGTCTTTCTCATTCGCGACTTGCCCTACAAATCCGAAAGGCTCCCATATAAATGTATCTTATACTATATTTGCTTTTAATGGCCTATTAGTTATTTCATTGAAATACAATGACAACCTTACATGATTTTAGTACAACAGTGTTTGATAATGTATTTTCGTTTGTTTTGTTTAGTCCATCATCTGTGCTCTAGCTCAGCTGACAGGTGTGTCCACACAGGAAGCAGAGAACTTGTTTCTTGCTGGTCTTCAGCACAGCAGAAGGTAAGAGTTGCAGGAAAAGACCTGCAAGGTTAAATGGTGCATGTAATATTAACTGTGTACTTTTTTTGTCTGTTCTAGTGAGATTGAAGATTTTGACCCAAGAATAACCTGTCAAACGAAAAAGGACAGTCTGCTGTAGGACTATACATTTTTCTTATTGCTTTTCAATTTTCTAAGTGTTTTTTTTCTCAAAAGAGAATTTTTACTTTACACTATTTGCAATAAATAATTTATATATAAAGCAAGAAATGACTACCCTCATAGTGTTTTTGCTCTTCACTTATTCTTCACTTTCCACAATAAATGAGTTGCACACAACCTGAAGA
>JAODJW010000038.1:21210241-21232036 GCA_026777045.1 Hyperopisus bebe | reverse complement strand
GACCCACCCCCCCCCCCCCGGACAGCTGAATAAAATGGTTAATGGTAAAAATTTTGCAGAAGGATGACTGCCTGTATCACTTAAAGAAATACACACACACACACACACACACACACACACACAGAACAGAAAGCCAGACATGATGCTGTTTATGAGGTGTTTAGTTCAGGTGTGACAAGCTGAGTTGTTGGAACGGTGGTTGACAGGCTTGTGCACTGATGAAAACTAGGTTAAAGAGAGAGGAAGGGAGGGAGCGAGGGAAGGAAAGAAGGGGAGAGAGAGAGAGACAGAGAGACAGAGAGAGACAGAGCTATGGAACACGGACCAGACTGAGCCCCCCCGTCACTGTGAGGATTAACTGGGGGGAATTTACTCCCACAATCTGCAGTGAAGCAACTAAGAGCCCCCCCCCCCCCCCCCCCCCCCCCCCGCAGCCTTGGCGTGTGGCATAGAGAATGACAGGAGCTCAACTCTCTCTAGAGATCATAACATGTATCAGAGCAATCAGCGCAGTTTATAATGCTCTTCACATTCCTGTTCACATTGTGGTTCATGCGGTTTATGATGCAGTTTACATTGTGGTTCATAAATTAGTTCACATTATAATTCACTTTGCCATTTACACTGGTTCATAATGCAATTCACATTACGGTTCACACTGCAATTCACGTTGCAGTTACTGTGTAAGCTGTGATATCAGCACATCAAATACCCATAAAGAAATTTCCCATTTAAACAAAGACTGCCCCCCCACGTTTATCATCCCTAACAAGACACCGCAGTCCGCAATTGTAATATTTCTTATTATTCTTCACATATATAATTAGATTATCAATATATGCATAACAACAAAATATACCATCATCATTCTAGCAGATATCCATCCTTTTTATCGTAAATGGCTGCTGTATCATGGAAATTCTGTAATTCAGCAGCTTAATAGATATTCAATTACAATTGACACGTCCTGCATGTTAATCGCAGGTCTTTTGCCGCTGAACCGCAGCGTCACACATGGGCGCAGTGTAATGGCGGTGGTGCCAGGCATTGCGAGTGGTGTGGGGGCTCTGGCAGCACTACAGTGACATTCCTGTTCCACAGAATGCGAGCCCCCCAGTCTGCCAGCCTGAACTGCCCCCTCTTTCCCAATGCCGGCAGTTTCAGGCTGAGAGGAGCCAGGGGCCCCCAGCTAGGGGGCCACACCTGTTGGAACAAACTGGGCATCTCCTTGATAACCTTTCCCATAATGCATCATGCTATGCTTCCACTTATCCTACTTAAAACCATTTTGTTTTTCAATTCATTTTTAAATAGCACCTTTAACAACATTGTCGCCCCACTCTACCGCATCTGGTGATACGTTACTACATTCAAAATAGTGCATGAAACTGGGAAATAGGGAAAGAAGGAAAGTCAATGGAGGAGAGATTTCTTCTGCTTGTGAGCTCACTGCTGTTCTTTCGCTGCTCTAAACAGCCGTTCTTTTGAATTTCAATTACTAGCTCATATTAAAAAAAAAAACACATGTCCTTCTAGGACACTCTGGAGGACACAGCTCTCCCAGCTGGCTTCTGAATGGCTGGGAATCCCCCAGAAGAAGCTGGAGGCCACAGCCTGGACACAGAAGCCTGCTCTGACCTTCTCGGCCCGCTGCCACAGCGACCCTCACCAGGAGAAGCAAAGCAAAGATGAGATGACATGTCCGCCGTAATTGACCAACTGGCCCTGGGCGCGTCGCTTGGCCTGATATCCGTCCGACACAAACTCCCCCCCGTGCTTTTTCCGCCCGGAATTCCAACCTATAGCGGCTAACACTCCTTCCCGCTGGGTTACCTCTGCGAACACGGGCGAATCACGCTCTACATTTCCCCAAATCCCCTTACTCAGTCATATTACAAACCCGAACAATAACAAAGCTCAATCAGGGCAATCGACCAGCCTGGATTATATCATCCCATTGCAATGATTAAAATGAAAATTGAGCGGAAGGTTTCAAATCCCATGTTCACAAGATGGGGGGGTGGGGCAGTGGGAGGAGCCGAGCAGATAATAGGAGAGTAGGCCATTGTCTGTCAGCAAGCGTGCATTAGTGTGCATTGCTGAATGATAATCGGTGCAGCTGATTGGTCCGTTCAGATCGAGCACTGGCCAATGAAATCATACTGGAATTTATGTCAAGTTTTCGTGGGTGAGGAGGGGGAAAATTCAGTAAATGGTCAGGAAATAAGTTGACGAAGGAGGAAAGGGGCTTTCAAACCTGCTTCTTATCTGCTTGAGGTGAGGCTAATGTAAACTCTGCGTCATGTGACACTAGCAAAACACACCCCTGATCCGTAAACATGGTTAAATGTCGCGTAATTCACACACAGCCGTAGTGTATCAGGATGTTAGCGGCCCTCAGATGTGAACGCGCCGCACTGCCCCCACTTTGCTGTCGCTCCACTGCACTTCCTCAGATAATCCCTCACGTGGGGGGGGGGGGTTGGCGGCCACCTGGCCCCAGCCCCCTGAGCCGGGCTGTTTGGACCTCAGTGGCCTGGAGGCTGACGACTGCGAGATGAGGGTAAACCGGCCATGAGAGCTTCTGCCATCTTTATTCATGCAGAACCATGATTGTTATTACTACTATTACTGCTATTACTGTCGTTATTGTTGTTGTTATAACAGTTATATAGTACTGTGACAAATAACCTAACACTCCAGAAATTTGTGGAACAAAACCGCTAAAAAACCTGAAATAAAGTGGCACCCAGACTCCAGTCATTAACATCCGCAGAAGTGATAATCAAGACAGTGGGGGCTTCTAGGAGAAATGCAGACAGAACCCCCCCCCACCCACCCACCCCCCAAAGTCTGAATCTTTTGCAGCACATTTGCGCCTGTTTCCGTTTCCGTGAGAGTTACTTGACTTCTCAGATCGACATGCAGTGGGCTTGTAATCTGTAATCAGACCCCTATGCAGTGTTTCTACACCCGACAGAGCTGCCCTGTGTCTCAGATGAGATGATGTGGGGCTCACATTGACCCCCTTATCTACAGAGTGACGGGCCCCCAGTACTTGAATGGCGTAAATAGGCATAAGATCCACATTTAACATATGTCACTCTGATGGGTGCCTCTGCCTGAAACAATAAGGGGGGCGGTCCCACCACCAAGGGGGGGCGGTCCCAAAATCAAATAGTGATCCAATGGCTGAGCGACAATAAACACAATTTCACAAGTGAATCACAGCAGAAAACAAATTTTTCGGTCCTTTTATGGAACTAAAAGGCCAGGTTAACTGCACCTGGTTTGGCCATTCCGGAGTCAACAGATCCAACACACCCCAGCACACACTACCACCCCCATCTAGTGATTTTAATTAACTATCCACCCATCCATCCATCAGTCTTCCAACTGCTTATCCAGTGCAAGGTTACTGAGATCCTGGCGTCAACCGCAACAAAAATCAGGGTACGGGACATCCTGTGCTGCACGACAAAAATATCAAAACTGAGAATTTCATTGGAAAAGAAGCTCAGTTTAATTCCAAACAAATCTAATCATTTCTCCAGTCACATGGCTAATAGCATTTTTCTGTGTTATCATCAGCTAAAAAAAAAAAGTTTTCTAGTCTGGACTTGGGCGAGTTATGAAAGACAAATCACACGCAGACTGACGCCAAATATATGCATTATCACTGCTGATACAGGCAGCTTAGCTTCTGAGGTGTTTATGACCGAGATCGAGGAAACAAATCAGATCCCACTGCCACAGAGATGCCATCAAAACAAAGCCATTCTCTTTATTAGAACGTTTCAAAAGAATTATCCATCAAGCGATGAAACAAATCCCATAATTCCTTTAAATCTTCAGGAGCTGCTGATTATACTTGATATATGTGCCTTTGTCAATGGGAATCTATGAAAAATCAGGTAAGTGCAGCGATGATGAAAATGATTCCAGCCGTGACCTCCGGCGCAGACTGGGTGAGCCTTCAGCTGCTCACACCAGGAATAAATCTGATAAAAGCGATTTCACTCATGGATCAGAGGCCATTAGGGTGATCCCTCTTACGAGACCCACCCGGCCGAAATGGCCTCTTAATTTATCGGGAAAAGATGGAGAAGATCTCAGCAAGAGCAAGAGATCAACAACGGCTCACCGCTGCCTTTTATGGAAAGATTAAAAACCACGTTTTACGTGAGACGACAGGGCGTGAGTGGCAGCAGATGGCGAACGTGAAAACAAGGCTGTAGAGGATGTCTGTGACGGGCTAGGTGACACCTACATCTCTAAGGTTATGGACCATGCTTTGTTTTGTTCTGGTAAGGACGGCCCACTGGAGGCAAGGAACCTTTGCTGTGGTCTTGGGCATGATGACCTCCTAGACAACAAAATGTGGAATCACTCCAACTAGGAGACGTGGAGAAGCTCCAGGTAGCTTGAGTTGCGAGGTCTAAACACTCACTGGAAAGATGGCTCAACTGGGATCGAGAAACGGCCACTCTCTGATTTGGACTGGGGGGGGGGTTATTATTTAATAGCCCCACCCCCACCCCTGCTGCTCCCCCTCAGTATTTGCCTGGCCTCCTGAAAGCATCTCCCATCTGTGCGCATCGACTGACTGATCCTACGTGTGATAATGACCGCCTCTCTCAAAAATCCGGATTTCCACCAAACGTCAACGCTCCTCAGTGTCAGCAGAATTCATTTCTCTCTGATTTGAGGGGGTGAAAAAAAAAAAACAAAATAAAATTCTAAGACACAAAACCCCACTGAGCCTCAGAGAGCACCCCCCTCTCCTCTAATATAGATGTAGAGTGTAGAAGCCACACAGTAAGCTGATTACTTCAATTGGATAAAGAAGCTTTGAGGAACTTTAGCAATCCACTGTAGACGGATACAGCGTGTTTCAGCTTGTAAGTCAAGGCTTATCAACCACTGCCCCCCCCCACCCCACCAATGTGAGCTAGATCAGGGATTCAGGTAAAAATGTGACAAGAATATTATCATATATATACATGTTACAGGAGATCGAAACATATCAGATACACACTACAATAATAAATTCATAATGCTTCTTTGTTGACTACTATGCAGGGAGGTTATGGGTAATAGTAATTGTAATTTGTATCCATTAAAATAATTACAGGTACTACAATTAAGTACAAATTGTCTCATTCTTCAAGACTTCATTCTTCTTGTAGACATGATGCTTTTGTGGGGCAGCATGGTGGGACAGTGGTTAGCACTGTTGCTTCACACCACTTGGACATGGGTTTAAGTCTCTGTTCTGTGCATGAAATTTACATGTTGTCTTCATGGGGATTCCTGCAAATACCCCACTCAAAAAATATGCAAAGGTGGCATGGATATACCAAATTGCCTCTAGGTGTGAGCTGTGTGTGAGTTTGCCTTGCAATGGGATGGTACCCCATCCTGGATTGTTCTCTGCCTTGTGCTCATAGGCTCCAGACCCCCTGCTTGACTGAGAATAGAACAAGCAGATTCAATGAATATTCTTGCATGCTTTGTGTTATCAAATGAAATTATTTGTTTCATGAGTTTGCTCCAATCTAAATGTAAATATTAAATATAGTTCATGGTGTTAGTGTCCTTTTACATGAGATAAAGCACACATCAGAAAATTTATTAATTGCTAACGTATTATTTACTGTTTGATTTATAGACCCTGTTTGCAATATTTTGGCTGCAGTCCTGTTCTGTGAGAGCAAAATGGCGTGTTGTAGAGTCACACATGGATGTTTACTCCCAGATTCCTGCATTTCAGGTTTGTGTACAAATTTCATTCAAATGCCACTTTTCTAAATGCAGTCACTCAACTGAAATGCCTTTTGCCTTAACACTTTAATTCTTCACTTACCTGAAATGCCTTTTGCCTTAACACTTTAATTCTTCGCTCAACTGAAATGCCTTTCCCTTAACATTTCACTCAACTGAAATGCCTCTCCCTTAGCGTTTCACTCAACTGAAATGTTTTTCTCCTTAACACTTTAATACTTTGCTCAAATTAAATGCATTTTTCTTTAGCATTTTAATACTTCTCCCCTTTGAAATGTATTTCACTTTATTTTAGTGCTACACAGAAGTTGTAAAATGCAGGACGCTGCATGTGTCTGATTACTGAGTGCACTCACACACTCTCTCTAAAAAATGAATACTTCCTATTTATCACCAACATTCCACAATACATAATAATAATAATAATAGTAATAATAATAATTATTATAATATTAATATTAATATTAATGATAATGATAATAATAATAATAATACATTTGGCTCTGACTAAATAAATGTGGGGGCTTATATTAACACTTCATGTTTGAAACAGTCAAAGCTCCTTCTGCTATTGACGAAGAAAATGTCAGAATTTAAGGAAATTAAACTTTCAAGCAATTCCTGTGGAACATTACAATTAATGGGCAGTGAAATTAATTAAAAATATTTATAAATATCAACAGAATGAAAATTGGTGTCGATGTGTAATTGAACTGAGGCCTTAATTTATGAGGGAAAAAAAGTGTGAAAAAATTATTTAGAGGATTGGTGAGAAAACTGTACTATCTGAGGTCCAAATATTCAAAGTGAATTGATAAAAATAGGCTTTGGTGAAAAAATGGAACAGTTATGTCCTATGTGTTAAATGGCAAACACCGAAATTAGAAACGCTATCAAGAACATCACAGTTAACAATCAACCAATCAACCACCGCAGCTGTAAAATGCGGTCACAATCCTGACAGGATCCTGTAAACTTTCAGGGGAAATTAAAATGTTTTTTTATTGCCAAAAACACATTTAAAAAGACAAAACTCTGTTACAAAATAAAACGTTCATTCTGAAAGCAACCCTAGATTTAAAATGCTGCCATTTAGGGAGTTACTTAGCCTGTAATGAAGCGGCATAATGAAATCAATGTCCTTGAACATCCTTCATCAATCCTCTGCGCCTACTCTATCCAGCCTGTCAGCTAATCCACGTGCCAGCGCTATATTAATTAAACACAGCGTTTCCTCAAGTACTTAAGTGAAGCACTATTATTGATAATGAGCAGGTTTCAAAAGAGTCACATCCCTCCAAAATTACTTTTTAAACCAGCCTTATTAAGCAGAAAATTAGACCCAAATCAGTCTACAAGGTCCTCATTAAAAACTACTGATCCCTGGCTTCATGCATGTTCTAACAATTTTAATTAGGGAAAGCGCAAGTCTATCCGCTGTGATAAATGCTATTAATCTTCCCTTTCATTTTCTGCCGAGCTGCTGCACAGACTCTGACTCGGCCCATCGGAGGCCCAGTTCCAGAGGAGTCCGTCTTCCTGGTCCAACGAGGACGCCCTCCAGGCCCGACCGATGTTCCAGTTCACATCCTAGCGGACGAAAAACAACTGCAAGAGTTTTCTTTCTTTCCGCAAAAGGACTCTTACGGATTAAAGGGACGCTGCTGTCGTGTATGAACTGGATACCCGCAGCACTATAGCTAACTTTGGAATGTTCTGGAAATAAAATGTTATCTGCGGTAGAGTTTAGTGGGATTCTAGGCTTTTAGAAATATGCAGTTCTGGCGGCAATCGTAACTTCTCCAAAAATCTCAGTGAAGGTCTTAAATATGATCAAATTCAGTTACACTTTTATGCGGAGACAAAACTACAAATTCCATCCCAAAAAGGATTCGTCCGGATTTAGATTTCATGTGCAGTCAGATGGGATATATTCTAAGGGAATTGTTTTTCCTTTTTCCTCCTGGACTGTAACAACGTTTGTTCAGCGCAAACACTCGCAAAGCTCTGAAGATTCCAGCTGATTACAGTCTAACGGCGGTTAATGGCGTGAGGCTGCCGGGTGAGATTCAGAGTCCTAAACTCATTCAAGTGCCCATCAGTGGAGTTTGAGCAGAGGCTGCGGACTTGGGGAAAGGCGGTCAGGGACCACCTTAGTCTGGGGGTTGATTCTTGTCGCGCCAATGCAGTATGAGTTAAGGACCAGAGGCCACACACAAGAGAAGCAGCAGTGCACCGCGAAAAACAAAGAGACAGAAGGGGTTACAGAGCACAGCTTTAAGCGACCATGCATGAGATTCGGTGCACACGTCACTGTCAGTTCACCGGGGGGCGTTGTTCGGGGGTCGTCCGGGGCAACGGGCACTCCGAACACCCTTCCAGGACCACCCTCGCTCAGTGGCTAATAAAGCGTTTTATCGCTGTTGTTTAATTACGGATGTAATGCTTAGAGCAGAAAGGAGGGGCGGACAGAGAGGGAGTGAGTCTGGTCCCGGCCGTTTTGTGGATCATAGGCGGACATACATCTTCATCTCCCCCCCCCGCGTGTCTACCGTCCGCTATTACGATCCGCCGCGCCACCCTGTCACCACCGGCGGATTATCGATAGCGTCCTACATGGCTTTTGACAGTAATTAACGAGTGGATCCGCCGCTCCATTCAGAGCAGGTCTCCCATTAGCCTCTAACGAGGGCAGTCGGAAATTGGCTCGAAGGCTAGCCCCCCCCCCCCCCCATAAAAAAACTCCACTTCTCCCCATCCCTTATTTTCCAGAAAAGTTGTCCACTAGTTTGTATGGGGAGGGAGACCATTACAGAGATTAAGGTCTGCCTGGCGCATGGCTGCCCGCTTTGTCATCTCTGATTCCCCATCAAGCCTCCAGGCCGGGATCGCGCCTTCCTCTGCTGAAGCATGCAGCCTTGACCCCTCCTTCATCTCCTCCTCCTCCTCATTCCAAAGGCCTTTCAGCCTCCCTGCACGATATGCCGACTACGTGCGTGGTACCCTTTCTATCCAAATCAGACACCGGCCCTTTAAGCTGCAGCCTGCGTGTCCCTGGCTTTTTAAATCCCAGCTCTGTTTTTATGCTTTGCTCCCCCCACCCCACCCCAGATGCTTCTCTCCCGCATTCCCACAGCGAGTTAAAATGCGTGGTGTCAGGTGCCTCGTGGCAACCTACGAAGGCCCAGCCTGGTTTGGGGCCGCGGACGGAGATCCCCCCCCCCTATCTGCCGCTTGTCTGATTATTAAAGTAACAAACGGGGTGGGGAGGGGGCGTCTCGCCTAACTCGCAGCAACGTCGCACTGAATCACCGAGCTCCTCGGAACAAACTGACTCCCCCCCTCATCACTCTCGACAAAAGGGAGCTGGAAGGAATGAACGCCTGTGATGTCATGGGGGGGGGGGGGCACATTGCTGCAAGGAAAAAACAGAAAAATAAAAATACGGTGACCTGAGCATTCCCTTTGCCAAGAGTCACCCGTGTAGATGTCCAGCGCCTGTCCGCGTGGTTTTACCTCCGGCCGCCCGTCCTGCAGCTCGCATGCCCCCCTCCTCTGGCTCTCGCCTCCTCTTCGTCCTCCAACCCCCTCCCTGCTCTCATCCAGTGCGCCGGGAATGTGCGAGGCATGAGGAGTGGTACAATGTGTCTTGGACACATTTCTTCTGCGGGAGTTTAATTAATTCAATCGGCGCTGTCAAAATAATTTGGACGAATTAGCCGCGCACGGACATATATCCGTCATGACGGCGTTGTGGCGGACGGCAGAACGCGCTACCGTATTCATAACGACAGAACTCATCGGTGTAAACCAGTATATATGAGTGTGCATTAAATTTGTCAAAATTAGGCAAAGTCTTTGGCTTGTCCAGTAGTCGCGAAGAACAGCTTGCGTTTGTTCTCACATGTGTGTTTTATTCAGGCATGTGAGGCTAGTCCGTGCCTTTCAGATGGCTGCACAACAAGGTCCTCCCATGTCACTCTTGAATAAAGTGATGAACCGGAAGTTCCCTTAGGGCATGAAGACGGCTCAAATCACACCTGTCTGAAGGTGACTGACAGCAGATAACTCTGGGGCCTGTTCTCTCTCCAGCAAAAAAAATGAACGACAAACAGCTCAGCAGCTACGGATAGCTCCGCGACGAAGGACTAAAAATGAACACGCATTTATTTAATTGCCAAAGAAATTTGTTCTATGTTATTTCATAATTGCTTTCAGCAAATTTCCTCCTTTTAAATAGACTAAACGAGTTACGCCAGTCCAACACAGTTGAACATTTTGCATTATTCCGACGAAATTTCAGTGATAGAGTTGATTCAAGAGAAGGTTCTGGAAATGGCATACAAAGAAAAAGCGAATAAAAAAATCATAACCCAAGAGGTACACCGCTGATCCGTTATTTAAATCGAAATATCTCAATCTGTCGTGCTGTTAACGCAACTCTTAACTGAAAATGTGTTTTTCGCACACACTAACATTTTAACATTTTGCAGTCCTTGTAATTATCTCCACGGCCAAGATCCACAAAAAAAGTCACAACAGCAGTGTTTTGTCAGAAATAAATCTTGACAGTTTTCCAGACACTCATATGTCAGGGAGCGCCTATGTGAAATGTCACGGCTGCATCCTGACATCCCGCAATCTTTAACTTAAAGGGGAGCGAAACGCGGCGGCCGCACACCGCGCAGGGTCTGGCGGGCAGGGCGCGCCTGTCAGCCGTCAGATCCCGCTTCACCTCTGCGGCATCTTAACTGCGGGAGGCGCCGGGGATGCGCCTCCGCTATCGAGTGAGACATTGACTGAGATCTGCATAATATATAAAAACTGTGACCGAGAAAATTCGCATTATTTGCATAGCAAAAGTTCTTATATAATCTACACTGGAAGGAGGCGACCCACTTTTCAAACTTTGCATACAATAAAACGAAACAATTCGGTGTATAAATCCGTGTATAAAATGTCATTCATACCAGAAGATTATTATATAGACCTATTCACTTTTTTAGGAATTCGTACATTTACTTAAAACACTAAAGCGGAGTATTCAAAATCCCAGAATTAGGCCTATGCCTCAGGAATTCAGGTTAATAGTTAGCCTGATTGAGTATAAAAACATAGCAATAAGCTATCATTTCTATTCACACGAACTACATTACGTAACATTTATTCCATCTGTGGTAAATGTATTTTTTCCACGGCGTGCATGTCACTTATTCCTTGGGTGTACCCCGGTATATCTGTCCGGTAACTTTCTCCCCAATTACGAAAGAAGGGATTTGAAATGAAGTTTTGCGCTGAACTGTTTTGCAGAACAATCACCTTCCCTTTGGTAATATGAGCGGACGTCGCATTTCAAAACAAATCACTCGCAGAGGCCCTAATTCAATCAAACCCCGTCTTTGTGTCCACTCGGCGTTACCTAACATGGCCAAGAAACCACAGAAAGTACAACTGTCACTACTGTGCCTTGATAAGCAATTGAAATTTCGAAAGTGAATGTTAAATTACGTCAGATTATCGTAGCAAAAAATGTCAGCGGTTTAGCCTCGAGGTCACATCAGGAGAACATTCCCTCTCGTCCTATAGTTGAACACCTTTGTAAATAAGTTCTGAAACGGTTTAAGCAACTATTGAAAAGTTATCTAGCCTACTGTATGCTTTTATAAAGCTTTTTTTATTGAATAATGTCAGCTGTAGGTTGCAATAAAACGTCGTGCTTACAGAGTTTTAACTTATAGGCCTATTATTTAACTTTGTAAATGTTATCCTGTTCTGATTAGGTCCAGCGGAGAAAACATTTTAAAACTTGATGCTTGCCATTGTTCACATCTAATGTTTTTCTGCTCATTTAAACGTGAGACAGGAGACTTTCAGCGAACCGTCCTAATCTCGATCTGACGCAGTCGCGGCGGAGGGTCCCGGAAGCAGACACACAGAAAGGGGTCAGCGGCTTCGGGACTGACTCTGCAGACCCCCCTAATACCTACCGACCCGTCGCAGGTGGGTTACATCATTGATAGGTTTTATTTATATTGATTAAAATATTTAGGATTATACATCCAAAACATATAGCACAGATTGGTACGAACTTCAAAATGGGTATTTATTTATGGCGAGTCTTTTATACATATATTTTATATACTGAATGTATTAAGCTCCAATTACACTCTAAACGGCATTAAATGGATAAATTCCGATATTTCCTTGCACATCGTTTGACCACTACCTTCAGGGAAAAAATCGGATTGAATACATGGTAACGACTTAAACGTTATGTCTTTATAACCGGAGATATTCAAAATAACTGGGAAGGATTTTAAGTGGCTAATCACCTGGTTGTATTTCATAAACTGCAAATAATTTCTCTAAAGAGCAAAGAATAATTCTAAAAAGGTTAATTACAAGTATTATAAATTAAGTAGGCAACGCAACATCTACTTTTTTCTGGACAACTTGTAAAAATAGTTGCTTCGCAATTTTTCACCATAGTATAAAATTTTTCATTGTTGTACTTCAATATATGAACCTAAATATTCTACGAAGGGTACGGGGATTTTTGTCATTCCCGCTGTTTTCAAAATAAACCCATTCTGGGACGAACTCACACGTTATCCTGAAGAATATATATATGTTTTAATTATAAAGACATATAAACAATATATGAAATTCAATGTCTCAACACAATCAAATGTTTTATCAATGTAGTGTTTTGTAATTAATGCCTTGATATCGATACTTTGATCAAGTTTCCCACAGTTGTACAATACAATCAAGTGTGTAATAACAAAGTCAACATCCTGTACACATCTTTTTAAAAATATATTACATTTCCCTCCCCCCCACATCGTCTAAACTGTAGTCATGAGAAATACATCATTCATGATTAGCAAAACCGACGATCACACCTCATTAGTAATGGCTGTTCAACGTTAATGACAACATGTATGCCTCACTGATTTGTATCACATTTGAATGTTGCATAGTTTACATGTAGGAAATTTAACTGAAAATCCTCCGAAAACTTTCAAATCCAGAACGTCCAGCCAGTCGCTCATTCAGTATGGGACAACTGAGCATGTAGTTCCCCACTACATTATGACATAAACGGTTTTGTTACACGAAATTACAAATAACTGTGTGAACGAAAAGAATATATAATAAAATAGAGAGAAAGTACAACTTTAAGGTTAACAGCGATTTGAACGCTCCATCCCAACACGAATCAAGCCGTTAGTGAAGAAGTCTTGGGTTGCGATCTATTATATGTGAATGTCAGAATTTATTTGATCATTGTGTATGATTACGGATCAGACGAAACTCATTTTCAATCAAATACTTAAATAAATCGAGAGTCTGACATGTGGACGGATGAAGGCGAGGAAAGAAACTTAATCAAGGCTTGTCGCTGCAGTGTTTGAAGATGGAGGACGATGTGCCGGAGTACGAGGTGCACTTCTCGGCGCAGGTGGCCAGAGCCGTGCCCGTGAAGGGGTACACGGCCGCTTGTCCGAAGGGAGCCAGCGCCGTTGGGATGGGCGACGTGATGGCCTGTCCCTGGTTTAAATAAGCTACAAGCCGCCGCATCTCCTCCAGGGCTTGCGCTTGCATGAGTATGTAATTCTTGGCCAGCAGCAAAGTGGCGATTTTGGAGAGTTTTCTCACGGAGGGGCTGTGCGCGTAAGGGATCACGGAGCGGAGACCGTCCAGGGCGTCGTTCAGGTCGTGCATCCGCCTGCGTTCCCGCGCGTTGATGCTCAGCCGTAGCGACCTCTGCTCCTTGGGCTTCTTGGACAGGGATCCCGGGTGCTTGTCGTCGTCGAAGCCCGTACTCCTCTTCCTGGGATCCAGCGCGTCGTAGCCGTCCTCGTCGTCGCTGGTATGCTCGCCGCCGCTCTCCGCCGACTTGGCTGCCTGGCCGGAGAGGAAATCGGCGGCCGGCGTGAGAGGATAGCGCCCGGGACTTCCAGCACCATGGCCAGCTCCGAAGCCGAAAGAGGACTGGCCGTAGCGCTGAGTGAGGTCCAGCAGAGTGTCGTTGCTGATCGACTTCAGCAGGTTCTCTTCCCCAACGTTCATTTTCTAATGTTCGTTTATACAAATGCCTCTGTCCCTTCTTATAAAGACTGCCTTGCCTTATTCCGCGGGGGCTCACTTTCCCTGCTTTGCCAGTATTATTTCTTTCAGAAAAGCCCGTCGCCCAATTTATTAACTTCCGTGCACATAAAAATGCAAATGTATGCACAGTGTGCCCAAATATTAGTATAAATGCGCCGTGCGGGGTAATGGCAGACGTACCTATGGCTTCATGAATGTCTTCTTGTCGGCTGCTCGCAGCGCGTCTTGCCCTCGCCCTGGGCAGATAGTGACTCGTCCTCCGTCCCACTTGAGCGTTAGTAGCAAAGTGAAGCCCACTGGGATTAACTATTCGTCCAATCAGGGAGGCCGCTTAATTAATAGGATTAAAGAGCGGAAAGATATTGATTTCAATCGCTATAATGATGGGTCTCGCCCACAGAACATTTAAAACGGCACCACTTTTTAAATGAAACTACAACATTTGCTTCAATTGTCACACAAACATTGACCATTTAATGCTTAATTCTTTTTTATCCGTAAAGGGTAGGAGACTTTTAAAATACAGATACCTGACTGGAAACATAATGTAGGCGGCATACAACAAAACACATTGTTATTTATTTACAAAAAGACCGTACTATAAGATAAATGGCTTAACGTTTAATTTGTGGACGCGTTGGTTCCGTCAGTAATGTATTCTTGCAATATTTGCATCAGGTATATTTTAATTATATGAAGTTGACTCCATCTTCGTGTGTCTAGTTGCACATTTTTGTTGAATATTACGAGCGAAATAATTGGCTAATGGCCGAACGAAGCTGGACGCTAAGTTTTGGGTTGAAAAAGAAGTTCATGTTAAATGTAATAAAAATGTAAAGCCAGGACGGCCTCCCTCAATAACGCCACCCGGTGATGGAAATTCATCATGTCTGGGTATTCCGCAAGTATCGTCACATTAATATGTCTTCACCGGCACAAAAGTAATTCCCCAACAGTGTAGGGTGTAGTTTTAGGGGTTTGCAATCAAATATTTATAGTATTATGCCCATAAAAAACGGACGTATGTGCAAACACGTCAGAATTCATTTCCATATGCCCCGATACACCAAAAAGGCCACTTTTCCAGGAGGGCCGACTTTGAAAGAACGGGACCGTGAAGTAGACGTGCTGCGGGGAATTAATCACATTGCCTGGATGTGCCCCAAGAAGGCGGCTTAGTGACAGGAATCCAAGGCGTGGTTTTGCACATTGGCAGTAGGAAAGCCAGTAGGCCGGCACCGTAATTGTTCTCATTTATTTAGTGAATAAACAGGAATCACACGGGCCAATATCCGTTACAAGGAATACATTTCTACTTATGTATGTTGGTATTTGGCTTGTCTTTTGCCAGTTCACAATGTCATTGTCATATAATGTTTAAAATTAACCATACACTACAAGCATAGTATACCAGTTTACCTGTAACACGTGCCGGTAAAAACAAACAAATAGTGTCTTTATCGCACCATTATTTAATTATATAGTGACGGTACGTGTTTGTATTTACATGTTCGCCTGAATCGATGATACTATAAACCCACAAATTGTAAATTTACAGTAGTGTTCTGTCGACGTAAAGAAACATATATGATATCATACAGAACATTACATGACACGATTCATGGTTTGTCCAGCACTGTAATGATAAATGCTTAAAAACCAGAATGTTTAGTGTGGAGTCGGGCCCTTCAGTCACAATCCTATTTCCAGGTTACAGCAGCACTGCCACCATGTGGTAAATTTAAATATGACGCACAAATATATAATATAAAATTCGAACGCCGCGGTAGTTCATTTCAATGTTTCACTATTTTGCCTGGAACCCCGCTCCAGTATCACCCCTATGAGTTAATTCTACCCGAATATGTACTAGGTTGTGTTAGTGCTACCACTCATAGACTCGTCTTCCCTGAAACAAACTCTTCATAAATAGTTGTCGAACACGAACATCCTGACATAATAAAAGCCATGCATGAAAACTGGACCAAACGAGGGGGGATTGTAAACATATTTACATATTGTGCAGTCTGGTATAAACAATTATATTTTCATAGTAATAACCTAAATAGCCTAATTTAATTAGCAAACACAAAAGCCAGTCAAATGTTACGCGCAACGAGTTCCTCGCTTTAAACACAGTAGAAATGCGTTGATCTCCCATATGGTGGCGATGTTGTCAAAAAAGTTCATATAACTATGCACAGCTGCCGGGGGGAAACCGTGCACGCAGCTGAAAAACGTGACTCCTCACCTTTTCCTCATTTTTCTAAATATCAAGGAACTCCGTATTTTTGCGTAGCGTTAAAGTGTTTTAACAGAGAGCAGTTACTATAATGCAGCTGCAAATAAGAGAAGTAGAAAAACACTAAAGCCAAGGGCAGACAGCGTAAATTCCATTTTTTCGGTGAAAAAATTATACGTTTTGCCGTTACACCCACGTTAGGCCCACAATACGAATATGGACGTTCAGTAATGAAATATATTTTGATAATGACAATGTGCAATCATTAAAAGTTTATAGTAATTTTATAACGGGATCCTAAATAGAAACAAGTATACTATAGTATCTGGATAATATCAAACACTGGTTCTGTGCACCATAGCTTTTTAAAGACTTGAAGAAACGTAATTCCGTTTAAAAAATGCGTCATAACATTGTAAGACGTGAACAACAGCAAGCGGAGCAGGTAGTTTTCGTCGCTATTCAAAACCAAGACAGGTATTCTGAAGGTATTTAATCCATGACATATACCTGCTTTTGTCTGTGAAAACATTCAATCAAGTGAATCCAAAAGCCCTTCCACCATGGATGATTAGGGTCTATTAAACGATTTTTAAAATATGAGCACCTTCTTAGGTAAGGACACAAAGGGCTATTGAAATTATCACTTATAAGCCAATCCCAAAAACGGTTTCCGGTTAAAAGTACAGCGGAGGATGAAAACAGATTTCTTTACCGACAGTTCTGCGTGTTGCACGTTTTGTTTCGTTGTTGTTTCATCGGAATGCAAAAGAAATCTATTTTGTTCCCCGTCAGCCAGACCCATCCTTTAAACTAAATCCACAGTGACATTAGCCTAGCATTTCTCATATTGCGAACTTAGTCAGTGTCTGGTTCATGCGCGAGCTACTGTATTTTTACAGCACATCTGAGGCGAATCCTGTTACAGTGCCGGGCTCTTCAATCATAACATGGTACCGATCTGACATATTACCAGTATCACTTTCTATCACCCTCAGTTTCACATTCAGCAGGATTTATTGGTCTGAAAAAACGAGTCGCACGCTTTCTCTCCCCATTGTAAATAGTTTTTGATGCCAAATAAAACTCAAGATGTGATCACAGGTCGCTCGTGTGGGACAATAATCCCATGGGGTAGTAGATATGAGATCCCGCATTTTAAGTGACCTCATCAAATGATTTCATTAACAGCGAAAAAAATCACCCCCACCCCTAGGGAGAGGGATTCTCTGCCAGCGCCGTGATAGCTGGACTCGAAATGCAGTTTTCCCCTGTGCAGCGCAGCTATCTTAGCATTACGCCCCCTCCTGGGGGATCTTAACTTTCCATGAAATTAAAGTTTAAAGGAGATTGCATCCGCCCATCTCGAGGCTGCTCCCCCTGGTGAAAGTCACGACGCTGCAGAGAGCCTGTCTCCTTCATTCCTGTCCTTCGGTGGCACTGTGTATTTCTCCAGCTGAAGTTTCTATATACGGCTCATAGTCATTTTTAGTGTTATGACGGCTCCGTACTTAGCTATAACGCTCAGGATTTGAGAGTAGCTCCGGTTCCGTTGCTAACATTCTCACCGCGTTTATGTCGGTTCTGGTCAGTGCTGATCAAGGCGCTATAGCTGGTCACCTAGGGCGCCAAATTATGAAGGTGCGCCAACTAATTTCCACTTGCCTCGGAATGGGGGGCGCCGGCGATGATGCTCGCCGAGGGTGCCATATTGGCTACGTCTGGTACTGATTCAGTTGAACGTTCCTCTTTCTCCCTTCAAACCGAACATGTGATTTTTCAGATTTCTTCTCCTCTCTGGGACAGACCCCAATCAACGTTACTCACCCAGCCTGTTTATATGGCGGAAAGCACTTCATAGCAATCAGGATCAATGCAGTAAGCTCGCGGGGATGGAGCTGGCGAGTCTCCACGCATGTTTATGTTTATGTGGAAGGGAATATTCTTCTGTTGCTGTCACGGTGCCACCTGACGGAGAGTTGGGAGTGTCGTCAGGGTGGAGATCCTAAATGGTGAAAGCACAGCTGTTGCTTTGCGTTAGGAGTTTGCGCCTGCATCCAGAAGGTTGTAAGCTCAAATCCCATGGCTTGCAGGATAAACATATCACTGTAAAGCTCTGCAAATTGCTCTGGGGTGCTGGCCTCAAGCTATGCTCTGTTTCATACAGGAGCTTGTGAAAATCAAAGAATTTCTGTAACTGAAACTTGCACCAATCAGAAATCAAAGTTTTATTCAATCACTCAGGACTGATCTCATCATATTGGTGTCTCTGCCCAGTCAGACGATCAACTTAAAGGTTGGAACAGCCAAAGGAGGACCAGAGCAGCCCCACTGAGGAGGGGCTGTGTGTCTGAGGCACCGTGCTGCCTGGGGGGAAATCTCCGGAAAGCCAGCATCCCCTAATGGAACTTGGCCGCTTGGGCATTGTGGATGAGACTGGCAGTTGGCTCCAAGCCAGGCTGAGGGTCACCTTAAAGTGCCCCCCCCTCCCCCCAAAGCCTGGGTCCACCTTCCACTGTAGTCATGACTGGAAAAGACTGCAATCCTCTCATCAAACCCTAAAATCAACCCAAGTTAAGCAATCATGGCAGGTTAAGAAGAAGATAAGGGATTGCAACCTTTAATCCTCACTGTACAGCCCGAGATTTATCTAAGAGAGGCTCACGCATGAATAAGGGCTGAATAACTGACAGCCAGCTTGCGAAATGAAGTACTGGCAAAAACCCAAGCCCGGCATCTTAAATCATTCATTTAATAATCTTTTTAGTGCACTGATATCAAAGGTGTGGACATATGGCTGTAAGACAAAGGTTACACCAAGGTAAGATATACAGTAAAACTAATTTCCATTTGTTAAATGAACAGTGTAGTGCGCGGAATAAGACCTTTTACCGTAACGACAATCTGTCAACTCCTTCAGAAAAAAAAACCCAGCATGCTTTGCCGTATTGCTATGGAAACCTTGAGCAGGGCATTATATATAGGTGAATCATTACTTACTGCTAAAGCGTACTAAGATGTAATGTATGGCAATGTCCCCTAGGTGGCAGCACACAATCACAGCACTGCACATCAGCTGAAGCCGTAAGCCTGCGGTTAGGCATGTCGACAGCGGTGGATGGAAAATACATTGTGGTTACGTAAATAAAAGCACCTATCAAAACGTATCTCATAAGCGCATCTTCATGCGACTCTGCAGGGTCTGGCTTAGAGGAAGCAGTTAGAGGAATGTTCATATTCTCGGAAGACAGCCGAGAGAAATTCTTCCAGCAAAATGTTCAAATTAAGCTTTAATTTGCTGATTTATCAGCGTTTGATGGTAAATGAATATTGCCAGATGACGGCATACAGATGAACAAGTGTCAATTACGAGGATTAAACACGGCGAACAGATTAATCAATATGAAACATTCATTCCTTGGTCTGTTTCTTTTAACCCAATAAGGTGAAATTGCAAGACCCTACAGATGAAGAGCACGTGGCAATTCCCTTATTTTTTCCACCGTCCACGTGACGCAGCGCTTCAGCCAGTGGGGGGCGCTAGGCTATCACGCCCGCTGCTTTTCCTCTCCTCTCTCTCCCTTCCTGTTCATACCCTTCCTCTGTGTCTTTTCTGTCTCTGTCATCTCCCCTTTGTGATGAAAAGCTCACCCCGTAAAACACATCTGGGTTGAGGGCCACAAGTGTAGCTGCATGACCCAAACACTCGTCCCGAACACGGCACGATCGACGCAGTAACGGCTGAGTCTGCCCTATTAAACTGGCAGGTAAAACCCCGATTCGACAAGGGCCGGCTTCCATGCGCACTGATACACCTCCGTCCCACCCCCACGCACATACGCATGACGGAGAAGCAGGGAGCACCGCTTCTGAGAACTGCAGCAGAGAAGGGCCTCGTGCCCAGAGCTTGGCAGAGGGAGCTTTCGACGAAGAGCTGAGCTTTAATTGTGTATTTATTGATATGAATAGAGATAACTAGCATCACTTGGAGAGTCTGGAGGAGACACCTGCATGTAGGTGCAGGAGATCATGTGGAGAAGATAAACAGAGGAGATCCCAGCCAGGTGGGTCCGATTCAAAACATCTTGGAGCCAGCAACATTCTCTTCCTGCAGTCGATAGTGCAGCACCGCTGAGGGGAGAGCTGCGTCGCATGTTATGCTTGCATTTTAAATGCATGTGTGTTCACGGTGAACGCAGACCCAGAATGCAATACAGTAGGTTCTATTCCAGTTGCTTGCTAACGACGTGCGTGTGTGTGTTAGCGTGTGAATGTGTTCGATTACAGGCACTAGAACGGAGAGCCGTGTGTCACGTGTTTGTCGTGTGGGCCTGCACGTCTGCATTCCGCGATAGGGAATAAGAGGGAGTTTTCCGGAGCCTTCCCCACTCCACCCAACCCCGACACCGGGTGGAGGGGTGGAGACATCTGTTAGGGGGAGGTGCCTGAGGGTCTGTGTGATGGAAAAGGGGTTTGGCCGACAGAAGCTGCACTCAAGCGTGATTGGTCTGCGACACTCAGACAACCCCTAACTGCCTGAAGCCATACCTGGTCCTGAGGGAGGTGGGAGGGAGCTGGGTGGGGGGGGGGGGTGGAGGTTCTGAGCTCAACACAAACCTGTGCATGTGGCGTGCCGGACAGCTCTTCAGTGATTGGCTGGCAGGGTCCCGCCCACCTCCAAGCGCGGCCTATATTTCAGTTCTGTTTTTATGGGAGGGATGTCTGGTAGAATTTTCCTGCAAAAATGAACATGTTGCAAGGCTATTTCTAAAAAAAAAAAAGTATGCATCATAAAACCATAACATGAAACCACTGGTGTTATTTTACCAGTTTATTTTACAAAGTTTTACTGTATTTTAACCAATTAGCGGCAATATTTTTTAAAGATCTGGCCATCCCAGATGTAAACAAATGATTAGGAGATCCATAAATGAGGCAAGCTTCTAAACACTTCGTAATATTAGGGTATAATTATTTTACCAGGCACCAGATTTTCCCATTGCTGCACTATAATATACCATCTGTGATGTCTGTTCCACTCCTGGTCAGCGTCAATCCCATCATGCTTTGCGCCCCCCACCATCACTCTTGCTGTCTGATCTTCATCAAGTCCAGCAGATGTATCACTGCAGCACTGGTCTAAAATGACCCATCCACCCATCTCCTACATCCACCTCTCCTCAGGGCCACAATGTTCAGCAAAATAAAAGCGGTACACTAAAGGCTAACCCCATTCGTCCTCGAACCTTACAACAACGGTTGGGTTTTTGCAGTTAGGAAAAGCACAGAAATTTCCTTAACAATGGTTTCTGTTCTACATTGCAGATGGGAAAAACGTTTTTTTTTTTTTTTTAAATTGTGGAAATAATTTAATTTGTTGAATTACATAGCTCCTCTACCCGTGAAGCAGCTCTGGAGGCAAAATCGGGTCCTAGTCGTTGCTAGATAGGTGTCCATAATATATTGGGTACACGGTACTAGCTGTGTCCCTAACAAAGTGGGTCCTACCAGATACTGGCTAGTTGACCCTAATAAATTGGCCACTAAGCATTTGTTTTCCTCTGGATTTACAAAAGCAGACAATTCATGCACCCCGTGCTTCTCAGTGCTGTGCAGTTTTGGTTCTTACCCCCCCCCCCCCCCCCCCCCCCCCC
>JAODJW010000038.1:21195546-21210141 GCA_026777045.1 Hyperopisus bebe | reverse complement strand
AACAGAAACAACAGCAAACATGTTGCTAGGGGGAGAATCCCTGCTTTTGGGCAGATAGATGCCCACCTGCCCATAATGCAGTACCGCTGAGCTGGCCTTTGTGTGCCAGCAGGAGCCAATATATATACGCGTTTGGATGCCCTGCCCTGTACTGGTGTTAAGCACAACATCTCCAGCGGCGCGCTTTCTGGGGAGAGAGGTCCCGGGGGATCGCGAGCGCATTTGGATCAGTGGATATTTGAAAGTGGATGGATGAGAAAGATCCAGAAACAAGCGGCCCTTTCATCATCGTGCAGTTCGGTGTTGTGCATCTGGTTATATTTTGCTGCTTGTTATATTTGCGTTCCTGCTGTTTGCAATGCAGCCAGTGCAGCTCCACGTCAGACCATAGGGGGCAGCGATGCTCTTGTCCGGGGCTGGTTAACATGCCCCAATAAAAGCATATTCACTGAGTGATGACAACTGCCCCATTGCCCTCTCCAACACAATCTCCTAATGGCAGTGTACGTTTACACCTCCTACGCTACACCACAGTGCTGCCACATCATTATAAATTACCCCTCCCACTGTAAGTACAGTGTTTTTCAATTGGTGTTTAGTGATTCAGGGAGGAGCTTGAGGAGGAAAGCTACTCTATAAGCATTAAAGGATGTGCATTCCTCCCTAACCTGATTCTTTGCAAAACTGTAGACTTCCCAATTCACAGGTCAGCATTCGGACCAACCAAAGGAACTGATGGTGCTGGTCAGCAGTGGTGGAGAAGCAACTGTCCTGGCATGTTTATTTTAATGCTCTTGATCAGGCTGCCCTCAGACATTCATAGACGGTTAACGAGCTGGGGCCCATTGTGGCAGACAGCCATTCCCATCGCTGCTACTGGTGCCCGTTTGCACGTGCAAATAATGCATTGTGGGAATGCTATTTTTTTTTCCTAGAAAAATCTTAGAATCTTTTTCTGTAGAAAATAACCCCATTTATTTCAGCCCAGTGTCAATGTCACCTGACTCTCTACCAAGAAGACGCTCGCATTCAAGTCGTTTGCTGGCCACGCCGTTTTCCGAGCCTTGCAGCCAGATAAAAGGCCCATCGCATGCTTGCACACATGCATGCACACGCTCTGTGAGTGTGCACGCGCTCTGAGGAGGACATCAAAAGCCCGCATCCCCTGAACGCGGAGGCCGGGTCTTTGATCTTCCTCTGGCAGCCGTGATTAGCTCCAAGATGTACAGTCTGAGCCTTTGGGAGTGGGCGGGATCGGAGCCCATATGTTGCCGTGCCGACTTCCCTCATCCTGCTGCTAATCACATGCTTTGTCTGGGAGCCTCGGAGGCTCCGTAGCGAGGGGCGGCGAGGAGGCAGCGAGGAGGCAGCTATCCCCTGCCGACATGGCGGGACCGAGAGCCACAGCTCCGTCGCCGACACCGTCCCGAAAACCCACCAAGCAGAATTAGACTAAAGCACGAGGGAACAGACACACTGTAACAATCAACAAGGGTGACACTTTCCTCACGATTTTTACATTTACAAAATATACACGCCAGACTGTTTACTTTAGAGAACCTACAGTCTCAATGTCAATCACGATCTTGCATTCCTGATACTATTTATAGTTAATTCCATACATATCGACTGATTAAAATACTAAATCCAGCAAGAAAATAACTTTTAACCATTCATTTTGACAGAATAATTAGCTAAAATAATACAAATCTGTCCATCCATCCATTTTGGAACAGCTAATCCGTGTCAGCATGGGCCCTGGAGCCTGTCCCAGGCAGTGCAGAACATTTAAAAGGCTTAAAATAAGACAAATGTGGGAGAGATTTTGAAAGGAGTTTCCTTTAAGTCAGTATTAATTAGGGCACAACATAAATGCCTGATTTCTATATGAAAATGTTCCATTCCCAAAAAATAACTGAGATGTCCACAATAAAGGTGCAGGGATCGTTATTTCAAGATTCAAGATTCTTTATTTGTCACATGTAGTTATAGCTGGTACAACATACAGTGAAATGTTTCGCCCTGGCTGAAAAAGTACTCTCCGACTGTGCTAGACATACTAAAAAAAAATGAGAGATAATATGAGATATTTCCTGCCTGGAACCAATAAACACTTTGAAAATCACAGCCTGACCAATCAGCACTATTTACATTATTTTACACTTTTATCTGTATTTCACCCAAACACAATCCATTACAGACCATTTAGAGGAAGCTAAATTTATATGGATTTTAATACAAAGGCTGATCGGGAAGAAAATTAAGAGAATCCACGATCCCCTTGATATCTGCCTGATTCACTGGGGCTGGGATCACCAGCCATTGAGCTTGATTGATGAACCCCGTTGCCAAGGGCAACAGCCAATAGAAGGTCAGCAAGGTCACATGAAATGTTTTCCTCCAAAAACTGTTCTTTCCAAAATATAACAAATAAATAAATATGCACACTAAGGGGCACAAGGGGGATAAATCTTCAAGAGTACCAGGATTGGATTCAAAATAAAAAATGGTGAGAGTATCAAGGGAATATGGTATACTGTACCAGAGTAATTCATCCAAGCAATGTCCATTTTAATCACAAGGACATTACCAATGCATCTGCTGAAGAAAAAGCCACCCACTGGAAAAGCTGGTTTTATGGCTGGTAGTAAAATTAGGAAGGAAACTTATTATTGGGGAAAAATCTTTATTGTGTGTGTCTATATATATATATATGGTTGCTGAGGGGTGGGGCAGCCACCAAAGACCCGGCGAACCAGCCGCGTGCTGCATGTAAACCCCCCCCCCCTGCCTGTCAACGGTGGGGGGTTGGGCTGGGAGCCCTTGTCCTGTCTTCACTAGGACCATCAATTAAGACTGCCCCCAACCCCCCCCCCCCAATATTGCACAGGAAATGTGGAGAAGTAGAGCATATTTCTGCAGCACCTTTAGAAGAGAAAATCCATATTTAATTCACTGGCCAACCACCTCCCCCCAAAAAAATGTTCTAAGTGCCCCTGCAAGGAAGTTCAAGCTGAGGATCTTTTCCAGGATGGGGCGGGGGGGGCATTTTTCATTTATTTTTCACTTCTTCCTCTTCGGTTTCTAAAAGCTTAACCGATTAAAAGGGTGGCAGCCCCGATGCCCCCCTCCCCAGGGGACGGGACATGTCAGCCCGCATTAACTCCCATCAGCAGGGCGACCTCTGGCCATGTCGTCATGGTGTCCAAAGCCTGTAAGGTTCCCCCTTCCTGGGGCCGTAAACAGAGAGATAAACAAACATCATCCACGGTGAGACTACGGGTCGCATGGTACCATATATGGTCATGTTTACCTTTTAAGTACAAGCCCATCGGCCCATCCTCCGATTCCCATGTCATGCATATAAATGACCATATATACGTCATTCCACATCATTAATTTATTCATGCTATATTCCAAGATTCAACAATGACCCCAGGAAGATCATAACGAGTGCCACTACTATTCCGTCCCATTCAGACTGCCTAATTTATAAAGCATAATAAAAAATGTTATTAATTTAATTAAAAGACAATAATGTGCACATGTCTGGACGTGGGTGAATAATAATCCATTAACCCCACACATTATATTCCAAACTGTTCAGAATTCATCTAAAATGTTAGGCATCAATGAATGTGTTCGACATTCTATAGTTAATAGTTATGCATTATTATCCTCATTATTATACATATCAATAAAACATTAGTAGCAGTTGTAGTATTTGACTCAAGCAGGGGAACCAACATTAAGCACTATTATAGTTATTTCTAATATTTTGTTACATTTATTTTAAAATTCAGATGACTTTTTCTAGGGCAATTATCAGGAGTGTAGGGGAATATGGTATATTTTGAAAGCAGTGTTAACAACGAGGAGTCAGTAATACACTTGTCACTTTCTGATAGCAATATTCCGGTGTACTCCTTGTGAAAGGTCATTGCAGCGTGCTTCAGCCGCAGCACAGCGAAAAGGGTCGGGGGGCTTTCAAGAAAGGGGTCTTCCGCTTTATTTTCTAAGGAATACTGGGAGAAAAGAACCATTTTTAAGAATGTATTTAAAGTTTACCTATTGTATTTCAGCCCAGGACATCTAAGGAGAAATGCATTGGCTGTCATTGTGCGTTTCTGCTGTGCTTGTTTAGCGTTCTGCAAAATTAACGGCTGGTGAATCGTGTGTTTTTCTTTTTTTTTGTCGTCATATCTCTCTGAATGACTGGAGCGAAGAGCGAAGTGTGGAACAGGGGATGGAAGGTCTGAGAATGATTGTGGGACCGGAACCATTGCAGATAAAGGAAAAACAGAGAGCCCGGCCAGGCATTACAGCGCGCGCACACACGCGCACAAACACACACACACACACACACACACACACACACAGCCACCTAAAAATGCTTGGGGTGTCACTGCACAGAATGATGCAAATAAACCCTGGTTTCTGTGTGATATAAGGATTTATCTAAAGATGATGCTGGTGTGGCTGTATTGAACACTATTTCAACAGCAGGAAACCAGAGATTTATAAACCTCACATTTAATTCCGACTGCACATGAATGATGAATTCACAAATTCTACTCTATTCCAAGCCATATTACTTGTCATGTGTACAAGGACGTGTGTATACACACACACACACACACACACACTCTGAAATCAATTTTGAAAGACCACAAAGTATGTCTAAAAAAAAAACAATGTACGGGTTAAACAATGTACGAATTAAATTCAATAAAAGGTAAAAATTAAAGGGTACTATAGTGACACAGACAAAATTCTAATGCTGAATCTAGCAAATACTAACAATGATACATTTTAATTTGTGGGCAAGTAAGTGGGTGTAAAGCAAGCTGAAGGAGACTGAATACATAACATGTTTTGAGCCAAAAAATAAAACCTGAATGCAAAATATTTCACAGAAATTAGCCACTGTTTTGCTTGTTGCTGTTCCACAAATGCAAACAAGAACATATTTATACTAGAGAGCCTGTTAACTAAACCAAAGAGTTTTAATACAGTTTTAATACAATGCGCAAGTTATGTTCCAACATCGCACATTACATCAAAGCGAGGCTATTTTATAAACATTCCCATCTGTATGTTAAGCTGGTTCCTGATTTTCCTAATGTATCAGCATTAACATAATGCATCGCTCCTTATTTAAACCTTAAAGAAATTTAAGCATTTTGGCAGCCAGTTTAACCTTCTTTTGTAAACACGAGAAAACCACGTTACCAGATGTGCAAGTTCCCATGAACCCCAGTACTAAACTGGCGAGAGTAAACTAACGCCTGCGTACTCAACACATCTACTACATTTCCAGATCATGCGGAAGGACACACCCCCCTCAAATACACACACAGACATACAGAGTGCACACAGCATGCCTCAAACTAATTGTAAAATAAAGAGAAAACACATTGATTAGCATAGAGACAGGTTTAATCTAATCAAGCGGCAAGTACAAATTAGGCAGTGTAAGTGTAATGAGTTGGGAATTAATTAGCAGCATAATGAGACTATGTGCATCCACCACCGACGCTGTGGCCAGTGGGCTCCCATACGATGGTTCTGTACCTTCTCTTACCTCCTCTCTCTCCCTCACTCTCTCAATCTCACCGAGTCAGTCATTCACAGAGGTACCCTGGTCTATAAAGTGAGGGGCCAGATAGAGAGAGAGAGAGAGGTATAGAAAAGACAGCATTCAGCATTCTCTGAAGATATGGTTGGCTGTATAATTAAAGAAATCCCACCTCCAAATACATACTTACACCTCCCCCACCCCACGTCCCCAGATAACCCCTGACACACCAATTTGCCCAAATCCCACTTCATACAGGAAGATTAGTCTGCCAAGGCTTATGTTTGACTGCTCTAACATAATATATACACACACACAAAAGCACATACCCTATGTATAACGTTTTTAAAGGACACAAAAAAATTCAGCCACTGCGATACTACAACAGCCATTATGTCTTTTTTTTTCCCCAGAGCTGCCAGGATATTAGCTGAAATGCAACAACTTCTTTTAAATTCAGTGGACGGCGTTATATAGACTACGCACACAGGAACGCTCTCCTTACACAATCAGCCCATCAAGCAAGACGTAGGTGGTGGTCAATAGCGGTCTAACACGGACTGTGAACAAGACCCAAGCTGTCCAGCGTGTGCTTATTTACAGCGATACGCACATGTATTTTATCTCGTATAAATAATACAGACCTCTGCATGAAAGGGCTGGAGATATAAAGAAAGATAAAGCGGTCTTGGATCAAACGTTTTTTTGTTTTTTTTTACCGGGTAGCAGCCCGGTTCACCTCGGGGGAACCAGGCCCGGCTCGGCGTGCTGAGCCGTAATGGCGGATTATTCACATCATTTAGCAAACGATCCCCTCGTACGACAAAGCAGACGTCGGGCCGTTAGCCCTCACTAAAAAGACGACGCGTTTACCAGCGTTCATCTCGACCCGGTTCCTTGCTTTCAGTGGTTTAGGGCGGTTCTACCGGGTTCCTTCTGCACACGCGCCCCTAGCTGGGCGCTATCGGCGTAATAGATGTAACTGGCGTTCTGATGTTGCGGCAGTGTCGTGTTACGTTTGCGCAGGAACCGCGGAAAGCGAGCGTTACGGTCTGTGAATCGCGCTGATCGGCGCCGGTGCCGTTCTCCTCCCATTGTTTTAATTTAGCTACGTCGCATTCCAGGTGTAAGGAGGCCTCTCTGCGCACGCGTCACACATCGCATTTCCTGTCATTTTCCCTGTGCTTGAAGGGTAACGGCTGTCGCCTTGGTCTGGTACTAAAATGAGCCCTCTAAAACACTCGTATTAATTAGACTTTATTTGTTCATGCAAATGAGTTTAATTAAAAGCAGACTTTGCGCCGCGGCTTCAAAGGGAAGAGCTCGAGCACCACCCAGCAGCGTATGCGTGGGTCCTAATGACGGCCTACATTTTGCCTAATGAGACAGTAATGCAGTCATTTGCGTATGCTAACAGTGCTAAACAATATGCGGCCTTCCTTCAGTGTAACTGTGCGGTACTTGGTCTCCGGCTTATCGGCTCTGCTGCCAAACACTGCAGCAGAAAGACTATATTCATGTTGGTACATATAGTAGGATGAATGTAAACAGTCTTGCTCACAGAAACCGCACAAACAATGAGGGGGCATTTTCTATTTATCAGATCATAATTGGGTTTATGGGGACGGATGAATGGATAGATCTTCATATAGCATTCATAGCACCAAAAAGTTGAAGAAAATTGAAATGGGTGTAAATGAAAAAGGTGCCTCTTCTCGCCGCTGACCACACACAAGTGCGTAATTGACTTCTTTCGCACGCTGCTGCCTCAGTACAATGGAAAGTTACTTGCTTAGTGAGCCCTCTCATGGGTAAAATCGACCAGGATAAGAACTCCTGTGGCGAAAAGGTTGGAGCCGGAGATCAGATAAGCACTTTGCCTCCATCTCATTGGTTAAAAAATATCTCCAAATGCTTGGTTTTAGGACTAGGATTTAAAGAACCGTAAACTGCCTAATTTTACTAGAATGTAATATATTGATAGAAACCCAGATTAGTTCCATGGTTGGAATCATTTAAAGCACTTTTGGGGGGTGAATATATGTAAACTCATTCCAATATGCTAGCAGCATAGCACCCATGCTAACAGGGACACCACTAAAAGGCTTCCTCCTAAGCTTGCTGCCTAGCTGCTCTGACAAACAGGGTGTTTTCTAGCTTCCCGGGAGAAGACGGCAACATCTCACAGTATATTCATCATTCACACAGACAACTGGGGGACAACTTCAGCCGCTAGACACTTACGCAACTCAACAAGGAAGCTTTCAGGTTGGGGGTGGAGGGAAGGGGGACGGCCTTCGGATCCTGTCGAGTATGTCGCCCTCTCAAAGATGGCAGCTGTGCACCGCCTGTCTCCGCCTCAAGGGGGCACTGTGTGATAAAATGGCAGAGGAGGTAATCCGAGGCATCCGAAGCGAGGCCTTCCACGCCAGGGCCGTGCCGAGATGCGGGAAGAGGGCTCGCGTGCCGGAAAGCCGTATTTAAAAGGGGGGGCCGCCACCCCATCCATTCAGTGGCAGTCAACCCAGCGATGTCCTCATCCTGCCTCTTCAAGGCCTCAGTCAAGATGATCCAAAGAGTCGCCAAGCTGCCGCCTTCCCCGCAGAAACACGATTTAATTTCTTTATTCCATTCAGGAGGCTCCGCCGCTGTTTGTTCCCCACAGATTGATTGTGTGCCCAAGTGAGACTCGGCAACGCCTGGCCAGCACTGATAACCGGGACGACCAGAACCCGGCTCTGCGGCCCCATTCACACCCGAGTTCATTAATGACAAAGCCAAAGATGGGCCTCCTTCTCGGTTAATTGGCCCCAACTGTCTTTCAAAGTCGGGGGAAAAAAAATAAACGTTATTTCCTACGCGCCTATAGATAAAAAAAGAACTACGGCATTATCAATAGATTGCAGGATAGTGGATGAAAAAAAAGTTAGGAGGAGAAAATGACAGACGTGGTTCATTTCGAACATTTTGATAAGACAGGAGGTTTGGGTGGAGGCGGCTAAAGCTCCAGCTTAAGAGAAGGTGTGGGGGCTGGAGGTGCCAGGTGCCCATGTCATATTAGCCCCCCCCCTGTTCACCCTCCATGCAGAGCCGCATCAGATGCCGTGTAAGCATCCCAGAGGCAGCCGGTCTGACCGCTCCATCCTGAGCAATCAAGGAATAAAAAAATAAATAAACACAGGACAGGGGCTGTAATGAGCCGAAGAATATCGTTTACGTCTGTAAAACGTGATAAACACTGCTACACAATGGATTCCCGGGTGAAGATATTTTTGAGGGGAAAAAATATTTGGAAATTTCTCAAAATTATGCATAAGGCAGTCAGTCTATGCCTGCATTTTCATTGCTAAATAAACAGTCGACTCATTTTAACTTGCCAGAAATGGCTGGTAGATTATGCTATTAAAATGAATCTATGTTTAAATGTATTTAAATGTATTACATAGCTAATGCTTTGCTCTGAAATGAAGCTTAGCTCAGTGAACGGGCATGTATTCTGCTGATAGGGGATCAACCACTGTCTGAGATTATGACCCTTCTTGCAGTGAAACCTCGTAATGAGAATACAAGAAGTCCCCCCTCTGCTCTGTGTGGGGATGAGCCCCAAAATGCCCCACCCTAACCTATAACCTGTCTCAGCATGCCTTGGAAATTTACAGACCCACGATGCATATGGTGAGCACGATGGTGACTGACAGACTCTCTGGCTGATGACCACTGTGGCCCAAGATCTGGAGGAAGCCCCTCCCCCATGGTCCGGATCCCATGCGAGGGGGTGGGGGGGCTGCCGCTGACCTCGTCCTTCTGTTTTCATCTGCTATCTCCATATGACGAGCCAAAGCCACGGACCTTTGGCTGTCTGTGCTGACCATGGCCAGGCGCCCCAGACACAGCACACTGCTGAACCATCTTCACAGAGAACAGTGTTCATAGACAATCTACATTACCACAGAGAATATACACCATCTACATTACCACACAGAATATACACCATCTACATTACCGCACAGAATATACATTTACCTCAGCACAGAGAAAATACACCATCTACGTTGCCATCTAAGACATACTGTACACCATCTACCTCAGCACACAGAACACACATAATCTACATTATATACCATCTACGATCACACAATATACACATCTACATTACCGGAGACTATGTATACCATCTACATTACCACGGAGCATAAATATACACCATCTACAACCACACACATTACACACATAATATACATTATGCACTGTAGATTACCACACATCATATACCATCTACATCTCCACACATTACCACATAAATCTAGATCATGTACACCACAGACTAATGTGTTGACTACATTGAAAAAATACAGAGCAGTAGAGCCTGATAACACTTAAGTTTATTTAACTGAAAACACCACAGAGCAGAAAAGAACAAAACAAACCTCTGTCTCTCACAACAAACACTGCATATGCAAGGAAGGCTAGATGCAGGTACAGTGACATTACAAAAAAAGACAGCACTGCATGTAAATACCCCCCAGGCCAGTATTGAAGTATTATATGTGCAGCAGCAAAACAGGTAGCAATACGCAAGTTAAGCAACGGCGGCGCGGGTGGCGTTCCTGCGCCTGCGGTAAAGTGGTTTTCGGCAGTCCATGGACAATGACGCTGTATGCCGTAAACACTCAGAGTAATAAAAAAACGAAACACCTGTCAATTAAAGAGTGTCTCCGAACAGTAAAAGCTTAACACCTACCGATTTTCTGCTTCTGACCGTTTTCTTGCTTGATAAGAGCGTTAAAAGCCAGGAACGCGAATACTGTCTCAGTACCAGAACAGCATCCAGCGCAAACGTGTTACGTACCCTGCTTCTGTCCCTATGCTAAAATGTGCCATGAAACTCCATCAGCTGTTCTCCTATAGTGAATTTTGCATCAAAAAGCTTGCTTTAAACTCATAATAAAGTTGGTCAGATGGGGATGCAGTCAGCTGCTGGAGGTCATAAAAAAAGACTTTGAAAACAAACACTTCAAAATCACAGGGACATTACGGTTCTTCACAAGAACACACCCTGCCAGCTTTAAAACTCACATGGCGACAAGGACACGCGCATGTGACTCGAGTTACGTGTCCAGCAGTCATTTTTGAGCTCCCCGGTTCATTAACTAAATTATTGCCTTGTTGAGCAAACCGCAGACTATAATTTTACTCAGAAATCCCACAAGTCAGCCCAGGCTATAAAACAAATCCAGGGGGTGACTAAAACCAGGACATTACTGCAAGGGAACGACTGAACTCCAGTGCAAAATACGATCCTCATCTCTAAAACCCAGAACTTCTCATGGTCACTTCACTCCAGTGCACTTTAACACCAAATAAGCATCTCCAAACTAACATAATAAAACACCAGTAATCAAGAAATCCCACCGTTAATACAAGCTTAGCCAGCAATATATAACCTTAGCAAAGGCCAGTTCATGATACGGAGTGATAAACGTTCACTTTTGTCCTCTTACAGAACACAGGCTAAATGTCTACGAAATGTCCACATTGACATACGGAACCCAACCAGAATATACGGGATTCTGTTGCTTGCATGACATTATACATTTAATTTTCAACCTATGGGTAAATCAAATAAAGTCCTTGAAGTATCCTTCTGGCAAATTAATCTCCATCCAGTGACATATTGCTTTACTTACTCATCCATTTAACAGCCCTTCTCCATGATCACTGTCCCGCTAATTGCTTTTTAACTCTCTTTGATTACAAGGTCAATTCTGAATGGCTAAAGAGGCCAGTCTTAAAGGACTCCACTTTCTGCTCCTTCCCAGTCGAAGCCCAGAGCATCACGCCGTGTTAAAGATTTTACTTTCATGACGCTATTCATCATTTTGACGCCAGAACATTAGACCGTTAGCATACTTTGTCATGTGCCACCTGCACCGTGGATAACTGAAGGAAAGTGCTACTTTTACATTTTTTCAGAGTTGCAAAATACTTTTCCGCCTCTGTACACGTTGACTTGAATTTTTCCCAAATTAATGGATAAGAATTAGATGCTCGGTTAGACATGTGATCAGCTAGTAGGCCTACTGTTGCACTGTACAGCAGAAAGCATGGTGGCAAAGACTGTGTGTGAAATAGCTGGTTGCTTTATCTTTAAGGCGGTGTGGAGACATGCTTTTGTAACTGTAACTGGGTTAGGGGATTTAGTGTCTGCAACTAAACATTAAGATGTAAAGGGGGAAAAATGTAGTTACTATACATCCACAAGCTTTGAACTGCAAAAAAATTAATGACGATTAAATTATTAATAGATTGTCAGTATATGCGGTATTGATCCTAAGCGCATTATATCCTCTAGATGTGATTTCAAACACCAAGAACATTTACACTCTGCCATCTTTCTTGGTGGCTTTGGCTACTAGATTATTTTGTTTGGTTCAGTTGATTTTCCTGGTTCCTTTTCTGCCTCCATCAGATTTTATTTCACAGAGTAACTTTATTAGAAATTCAGATGTACTCATCTTTTCAGTCCTGTTTTTTAGTGTTGTGTGTGTTATATATATATCATACACACACGCAGACGATACAAGCAGGATACACACACAGACACCGCAGGATTGAAAAGATGAGCACATCTGAATTTCTAATCAAGTTACTCTGTATATATTGTATAGGCTAATTTATGTTATCCTGCCACAACCCAGACCAGGATGACTGCTTAGATGATGACTAGATGGATTACGTCAGTTGTTAATTTGTAAACCTGAATGCATGTAAAGAACTGAAAGCAAAATCAATACCTGTACATCTTAGTATTCATTTGGTTTATTTTGTACTGGCCCTAAGAGTTTGACGTGAATTTAACAATAGTCATGAGGACTAGATTCTTTCTGTAAAGTTGAAAATAATTTTATTGTCGGTAGCTTGAATATTTTGAGATTTAAGCAGTTTACCTTGTCTAAAAATAGACTAGTACCGAGCTGTTATCTTGATAGGATAGAAAGATTTCTTTTTGCGCGCGTATCTTGCTTCGGTTGGTCCCACTCATTATACGACGGGCTGTAAATAAAGGCTCACGCGCATCCACAGCGGCGTGTTTGGGAGCGATAACCCAGCGCGTCCTCCCATCTACGCGCCTCCCATCCCGTCATCTCCCATAGAACAAAACAGATTAGCGGATTATTGTGGGACATACGGCGGCGCAGGAGCTGCATTGTCAGCGATTGCTTTTGTTCCCGTAATATTAAATGCAACCGACGCGAGTAAACAAACCACACTTAAAAGTTGATTGCAAAATATGAAAAGATCGTTACATACAAATAACGTAAAAAAGTACCCTAAAACAATATGCTAATTATCACGACCGAAAAATCTGAATGTTTATGTTTGGCCTGATTGGTTATATATTCGAAATTAAATGTGAATATTTTGTAAAATATTTTACCACATCTCATAACGTTTTGCAATGGAATGCAAATTATAGATTTATTCACCAGAAGCTAAACATTCTAATTATATAGCGTAATTATGAATACATAAATGCGATTACTTAAAAATTAAACGCTACCAAAAAATACGATGGAAAATGCCGCCATGTTTTCAAAATATCAAGTCCTTTGAAATCATATCCACCAAACTCAAGTCCTATGGCTACAACACGTTCGCTGGCACCTGAACCCACACAGGTAAGCCAGCCTGGAGACTGTCGAGGTCTTGTTTCACAATTAACTTGCAGCAGGGGCTGAACGGCGGACACACGTTTTTCAGGTCACCGGGAGATGAAAAACACACAAAAAAGCAGTAGGCCTAAGAGAATTAACCTAACAAATGTCACGACATGAAATGAGGTAACAGCAAAGAAGGTACAATTTACAAGGGAACTACGGGCCCTCTGCGGCTTCCCCATCATTTTAAATCCAGTAATATCTTATTCTCAGGCTTGCTAAGCAAACACGGCCAGGGATCTCGGTCAGCATTTCGCGGATTATCTTCCCGTGACACCGTTCCAGTGCTGCAATGACTCCAGCACTGCTGGGACTCTAATGGGTTTGACCACGCCGGCCGGATGATCAGTGACCGGTGGTGGTAAGTGCATTTCACCGCTCTGACCATGCTGGTGCTGGTGATGGGGGTGGGGGTCAGCGGTTCATAGCTGTCGTAATCCTGCCGCATTCCTCCCCAGCGCAGCGGGCAAACAGCGGCGCCGCCTGAGATAACGGCTCTTTGCCGTCTCTTTCTGCACCGCGCCGCTCGCCAGATGCTGGCTTTGCTCGCAGCTCTACCCCACCAGCCCCCCCCCAAAAAAGCTGCCGGCTGATCAAATCCCGCGTTTTCCCCGCTCTCAGGTTGCCTGTGCATCATTTGATCGCGCGTGTTAGGGAGCAGGGCCAGGGGGACCCCAGTGTCACTTTATTTTGTCAGCCCGGAGCAGCTTTAATAACCAGACTTACCGCGGCGTATGGCATTACTAAAATATGAGGACTGGATCCTAGGCTGCACACTGCGAGCAACGCGCACAAAAAGCGCGGCTCGGGAGCCCTAATAACTCACAGCGCTTATGAATTATTCCCAGACAGCGGCTGAACGCTTGCATCCAACTGCACGTAGGAGATGAAGGCATATTATTATAATCCCATTAAATAACTCAACCAATTACATTTCCGAAAATCGAGCGCAACGTTTTACACTAATTATGTAAAATATGTCTACAACCAGGAAAAAAAATCAATTTTGAAATCTCTAAAAAAATCTAACAGACTACAAACAATCATTAATCATCTGAATGTTACGGTATTTTATTACATTTGCTTTAAGATACTGGTATTGCGTCACGTATCGGCAGTTCAAAGCTGTAGGCCTGACGGACGAGCGCAGAACATTCTGAGGGATTCTTTCACTAAAAGGCCCCTCCACCCCTTTCTAATCCCCCTCCCCCTCACACAAACACACAAGTCATTATACATACATAAACAGATTAACGCGGAAGATTTTCCAAGTGTGTGTATACACACACACACACACAC
>JAODJW010000038.1:21163995-21175477 GCA_026777045.1 Hyperopisus bebe | reverse complement strand
CATTCAGCCCCCCCCCCCCAAAAAAAAAAAATACCCGAGTGTGTCAGAGGACATAGAGCGTGCATGTTATTTACATTAATTTAATTCTGCAGCAATTCACACTGTCAAACCCTTTCTGCCTTGTCAGAGTGACGGTAGAACAAGAACAGCGATGGCTATCTGATTACGACCTATATCGCAGGGTGATATTTAAGACCAAATGACAGCAGCAAAGAAAACAGAACTATACTATTTACTATACTACTACAATTCTGCCTATACTACTACAATTCAATGGTATATATATCACTCTGCTTCTTAGAATCAAACCTTGGAAGTCACTCTGTCTCTAAGGCAAAGATATTGGCTAAAGCTAGCGGAGCAGGGGCTAATCCGAATACGGCACATCTTATTGGCGTTCAAGACAGAGCGATAATCTCCCTCCCAGAAGACCCCATCAGCCCTGCGTACATGTAAATTCAGTAGCTTTGAAGACGAAAATGGCTCGTGTGCTTCAGATTCACTGGTCTTAATGTGTCTGTTGATGGTATTCATTGGTGTCTAAATAAACAAACAAACAAAGAAACAGGGGTCCAGGAAGTGAACACAGGCCCTGCGAAGCTGAGCGGCATTTGGTCCGAAGCGGCCTACTGTCGTCGCTGCATGAGGAAGCGGGCAGACGGCTGATCGTAAGCGAGCAGCCCGAGACGACATGGAGCTCGGGAGACAAAGCCAGGAGATCTGAGGCTGCATAGGAAGTTGAAGGCCACAGCATCTTCAAACCACCTTCAAAGCAAGTCTCACCCCATGTGGCAGGTGGGGGGGGTGGCGGCACAGACGCAGCTACAGGATCCACCTTATCGTTTCTCTAAATCATTTATAAAAATTTTAAATATTCAAAATAAATATAAAAGACATTTACGTCCATATGAATTTACAGTCATTCATTCAAATTTTTCATTATATTACATGTAATGATAATTTTTAAAAATATATTTTCTCACATAGCTTAAAATTATTTTAAAATTATGACATACAGCTATATTAAAATATAATTTTTAATATACTTCTAAGCCGTGTTATAAAATGTATAATATTTATACAGATTTTTAAAAATTGTTGCTGTTTTCCTCAATTTTTTATTAGAATGTTTTTGGTATTTTATACTATTGATATCTAGCTCTGATTCTGAAAGGCTCACATTAACGTTGTGCCGATATCAGCTGCAGTCACCACGTTCTAAAGCATGCCCAAGAGCAGCGATTATCTACCGATGGAGGCGCTGGCCCCGCCCTCTCCAGGCGCTGCTGCACCAGCGTATGGGGACGCGGCGTTTCTGGACACCGCAACGCTCCAAGAATAAAGGCCCGTGAAGCAGCCTGCGTCCTCTACCACCGGGTCGAAAGAAAATACAAACGTATCATAAGTGTCTGACCACACGCTTGCACTAGGTCTCATGTTCTTATACTGCATTTCCGTCATTGTTACTGCAAGTAGAAAAAAATAGCTCAATGACTAATTAATAAACAAAGAAATTATTATTATTACTATTGTTATTATTACTATTGTTATTATTATTATTGTTATTATTATTATTATTATTATTAATAATAACAATAATAATAATAATAATGTGTCCAGATCAATGTTTTAATTTTAATGGTTTGCCACTGAATTGAAAAGGGCCTTTTAAAAATTCCCGTTTAATTATTAATGCTTGCTAGCTAGCTCTTTTATTATTTTACTGCAGTTTTCAATTGGGTTGCATTTCAAACACGCAGCTCCAACATTAACCCAAATCCAGCACCTCTGAGTGTGCAGTGAGAGATTAAGGCCTGGGGAAGGGGGGGGCGGGGGGGTCTGGAATTGCATCCTGCCCTCATATGAGACCACAGGGCGGGTGTCACATTCGCCAGGCTGCTACGGGTTATTAACGCAAACGCTTTCCGATCAGCCCAAGTAGCCAAGGCCCGCTGGGTTGGCCTTGGTGCTTGGTGCCCCCCCCCCCGACTTGAACGGCCCCTGACTTCATCAGCAAGCCTTCATCGGTTCTTTTCTCCATGAAAACAAGTCTTTGGGAGGAGAACCGGATCACCAGTGGAACACTCACAGACATTTCCAGAACGTTGTAACCCCAAGCACACAGAGCCAGGGCAGACATATAGGCATTAGGCACCCTCAATGCACTGCCCAAGGAGTATTTATGGACACGAAGGGCATTAGTGATGAATCACTGATCATCCTCCTGTAATGGACAGGTCTAAGTACTCTATTATTTCTGTTGAAGCTTTTTAAACAGCATTACTTTCCATGTCATTTGCCTTTATATATTTACTTCTTAAAAACAAAATTAGACCTCGGATTTGTTGCTCCAGGCAAAGACAACACGTTCTGGAATCTTCCTCTAACTGAGAGTCTTACTTCAGCTCCAAATCGGCAAATCACAAACATGCCTTACAAACACACTCAGAATGAGACAGGCATTGAACAAGACAAGAGATACCTCTCTGTAATTTACCCAGAATCCCCTGCATTTTTGTTGTGGTGCTGACTGCTTCAGTAGGCATGGCTCTGCAGGCCTGGCCCACTCAGTTATGAGCTCGCCCACCTCAGGGCTGGGCAAACGCCAACCGCTCGCAGCTTTTATTATCGCAAGCAGGAGGGACGCAAGACCATTTGTTTAGGATAGACTTTATGAACTTTTAAACCCAGACATACACCCTCCCCAACCCTTTCACTGAATCCTGTGGCCCACCCTGCACCTCAGAGCTGAAACTGTGCGCACACCTCTGTCATTTTCCCAAATCCTTTCCTTTCACACCCCCGGCTTGGCCCAAGAGTAAGGTGCTTACAAAGTAAGCTCAACCCAAGAGTATGGAGTATGCTCAAACACACAGTATAAAATACAGGAACACACACACACACACACACACACACACACACACACACACACACACAGACAATGGTAACATGTAGCCATTTACAATAACATTTAAATAAATTGTTATAATACAGCATATTAATGAAATTATATTAATTAGCTGTAAAAGGTTTGGTTTTTCTAATAACACACCATGTTCTAAAAAACAAGATATTGCTCTTTTCAATTTGCAATAAGTCATCTTTAAGTAAGACTTTTATTTGACCGTGAGGCTGTAGTGCATAGTCTTGTATGTATTAAATCATTGGAAAAGTCAAATATCACCCTTTCAATTGTCACCATCTTTCAAGCGTCAAGCGCAGCCTGACTCCAAGCAAAACAGAGGCTTAATGTAATAGTGAATAAAAATGTCCCCAGCGCTGATTTCCTCATCTGTCACTGCCACCATCAGCTGGGCTCAGAGGGGGGGGTAGCTTGACTCATGAATAATAATGAGAGCGAAGAACAAAATGTAAATCTCTGATGTAGATGGCCATCCAGCAGGAACGTCTCGGATGACGAGATATAGTTCAGTGACCATCCAGGGCCCCAAACACGCGGCAGCCTCGTGCGCCTCGAAACCCTGAACATGTGACCTTCATGCGCCTCGAAACCCTGGACATGTGACCTCCATGCGACTCGAAACCCTGGACATGTGACCTCCCTGGACAAAAGCTGAGACATCGCATTGACAAACTGAGTCTTTATTTATGGGCTTTTATTTATGAACAGTACTTTGGAGTTATAATAGGGAAAAAAATTATATATATGCGCACACACACGCACACACACACATTCAAAAGGGTATCACTAAAAGGTTGAGCATTATAAGACGAACGGATGGATGGATGAATGGATAACAGATCTAAAATAAAGTCCACATATCCAGACAAATAAGATCAAATAATTTACTGCACAACTAACATTTGCATTATGTGAAAATCTAATCAATGACAGCTTTCACCACTGTTGCAGACTGTTGCTAATGCTTAGAACTGGGTTAGCAGTTAGCATACTCCACTCTGACTCATGTCTTTATTTACACTGTTCTCTAGGCACAGAGACACTTTAACCAAAGTCTCTTTAAAGCAAAAACAGGTCTTCTTGAGGTTGTCTAGCTAGGTGCTGTTTATTACTCTTACATAACCCCCCCCCCCCCAGGGTGCACAGTTGCAGCCCACGCATAGCGTCAGGTGCTAACAACGGCCTTGTGATTTCATCACCTGCCTAGGAGGCCGTAGGCCGGACCCTTGTGGGGGGGGGGCGGGCGGTGGCACAGATTCCATCACAGAAGCCGGAGAGGATTTTGTCCATGAAGTGTTTGGGGGACCGGATCATGGCAGAGCTGCCCCGATTGGCTGGGGACAACGCCGCGGGATACAGGCCTCCACTTGCCACGGCGGTGCTTACAGCGCCAACACATCGCCATTCTGGCATCAGGGATACCCACAAGTATGCCAGCGTACTTCAGGAGACAAACCGAGCCTTTCCCTGCATTAGAAAGCCTACAGTGACACATGGAATGGACGTGTGCAGAACAGGGATCGAAGCTGTCGCCGGTTCTGGCTGCAGCTCGTGAGGTGCCATTACTGTAATTGTGAGTTCTGATGCTTCAAAAACTCTCACCACCCATTACCGTATAAAAAAAGGTAAATCATGGCAAAAGGCTAAAATGAAGCACCTGAAGATTATAAGCACCTTAACATCAGTAAACATCTAGATCAGTGTTTCCAAATCTGGTCCTTGAGGACCCACAGACAGTTCACATTTTTGCTCCTTCCAAGCTCCCGGAGCAAAAATGTGGACTGTCTGGCAGAGAGCTCGGCCGAAGCAAAAACATGGACCGGCTGTTGGCCCCCGAAGACCAGACTGGGAAACACTGATCTAGATCATCACGCTTTCATGGGTGGTCTCCACAGGGATTTCAATACTCTTCACTAGCGACCAAATTTCACCACCAGAGACCAAAAGGTTTAGTGGCTTCGTAGCGTAGCTAAAACAAGACATTTCCCCTTGTGCCTCCATATCACCATAGCAACTTCACTACATTGCCTTAGCATGAAGTAGCACACGGGCACGCAAGCACATATAAAGCACGCCCCCTCTCTCATCCAGTGGCACACAGGTAGTGACCTCATTTACAAAAACCGCCAACAAATATGAAATATGCAGCATCTAAATTGTACGCAAATACCTAACGAGGTTGATCAGGTACTTGCATTGTAATGCTATATTTTATAGTGCCAACATAGATTCAAGATTCTTTATCTGCCTTTTGTACATCAGTACACAGAAATTCTTACTTGTGCCACCCAGGCAGTAACATGTGACAGGATTAGACAGTGTAGAGTAGGGCACTCACAAAACATCAAAGCAGTCATATAACTAGGAACTGCAGAGGTATATATTTATTAAATGAATAGAATAACAGAAAACATGGCTAAATCAAGTATAAATATACAAAATAAATATCAAATAAATAAAAGTGATGCCTGAAATGGAAATATGGCAGAGTAAAGTGCAATGTGCAAAGTATTGCTCTATCCCATAAAGGGTACTGTGCATATCTGAGTTACTTGCCCATCTAAGCTCTTTAGAGGAACTGCATGGTGTTCTCCTGAGTCCTGGATGGCTCTGTGAGGAACAACCACCGTCGTCTCAACACAGGTATGTGCTCTAATTCACAGCCCCTGACCTGGCTGTGTGTATGTATCACAGTCCCATAGCAACCGTTTTGATTTCCTCAGACATTTACACCCCCAGCTCATCAACTCAGTTATTGAGAGCGCTAGACCATCGCAAAATGAAAAGCTACGTTTCATCGATTTAGCGTTACGTCCGTGTTTGCCACGTTTACCGATTCGTCATTGAAGCTGTGGCGCCAACACTCAAATCGGATCTTCTGAACATTTGCAAGGATGCACCTTTACGTACGAACTGACGGAAGTTAAGTCGCGTACCTTTCCATTTTCCTGGAGAACCTCATCCCAGAAGATGCTTTCACTCCGATGTAACGTATAATTAAGGATGAACCAGCATTTCTGGAATGGTTGGGGTTAAAGGTTTTGCCCAAGAGCTCAACAATAAAATGACTACTCTGCCGGCCATGGGATTTGAATCCATAACCTTTCAGACACAGGCGTGAATTGCTACCCTAATGATATACGCCAATGCTGGGCAAGAGGAAGCCCAGGAAGGCAGAGCATTTCTCCAGAAACACCAACCACAAGCTTTGTTAACTATTTGTTTGTGTACTTTTCTGAGGGGTCGGGAGGGGTCGGGATTCCCGGGCTAGATGAATGAGGTGAAGCGGGGGGCGGGCTGGGGGTGGGGGTGAAGGAAACGCCATGAGCCACGCAATTACACCTGTGCAAAGTCGGCTTTTATCAGATCAGATGACGTTGCTGCTCGACCCTCCTGCCAGCCCGGAGAGGTACAGCTCCTTCAATTTTTACACACTTCCGTTAAGCATCATTAACTTCATCACTTTATTATCATCTGGTCACATGTGTTGGCTCCTTACTTACAAATCTCAAGTGTCTCATACATCTTTCTCCATTTTCCTGTGTCCAAATATATGCACGTAAACCATGAGCAGTGTTTATTGTTCGACAACCGAAAATTTCCCACTTCACCTGGGTAATAAATTATTTAATAAAAATATACATACGAGTGACATAAAGGAAACCTTCAGGAATTCTCTTACACCCCCCCCCCCCCGCCTCATAAAATGTAAATAAAAACCCTGTATCTGTTTTTCGAATGCCAGCTAAAGACAAGCAGAGCTCTGAGGACCTTCGTACGGCTTATGCGAGAGGCAGAGACAATTAGCGGCTAAGCTGTTCTGGGTAATAAGGTCACAGCCGTGGAGAGAAGGGCGGTTCCCCCGCACTCCCCGAAAATCATGCCCGTCCTAACCAGGGCCCCTCCATCACAGGGCCTCCCCCCAGCGGGTAGATTCGCCGATTTGCCCGTGAAGCGGGCGGTTTCGAAGGCCTTGCCGCTATCAAACGATCTGTAACATTTTGCTCGCCGTTGCGTCATCTTCCACACAACAGCTGCGGGGTGCCGACGGCAGGAAGGGGCCGTGAAAAGGGGAAGGGGGGGACAGTCCTGACATCTTCCCAATGCATGGCCATGTGGGAGCGAAGGCGAGCCGTTTAACCCCCGGGAGATCCCCGTAAGGCCCGTGTGAGGGAGCTGACCGACAGCGGAATTTATTTTTAAACAATGATGAACCATTGACTATGAGCTTGTCCAAGGCCCAAGCGAGCTTGTCACTATGTGTATGCTGCCCCGACCCCCTCCTCCCAGAAGAAACACACTCGGGCATGTCTCCGGCCGCATTGAACGCAATGCATGGAAGGCATACCCTCCAAAATGCTGACCTCACTTCATTTTTAGCGGTTCCTTCACAGATCCGGCCACCGGGGGCTGGGAACGCGTAAGCGGTCACTTGTGAATGAGGTCATGTTCACCTCCCCCACACCCCTCCCCTTCGCCCGGAAATTCAACCGGAGCCCGCTGCGGGCACCGCTGTTAACGAGGCCGCGCAATCGAGCCGCCGAACGCGTCTCGATTTGAACCCGTGGCCAGGGAAACGGTGCACTGTATCAGGCATCTGTACCCAAAATCCAGGGGAATTTCAATCGCCTGTCTCTCTTTATATCTAGCCTGTGGAGAACTGGCTGGGGCTCAGGGAGGGCAGAAAAAAATAAAAAGAGCCCGGTTGCTAGGCAACTGGTTGTGGTTGCCATGGTGATTTTAAGTGGAACAGCTGGTCCAATCAGCATAAACTGCGGGCAAGAAGCAAAGCCAGTGAATTTCATGCCATTGCAGACAGGAAGGGTAGCTTCGGAGGTATGGTCCTCGGCAGAGCGCACCCACCCCGCATGGCCAGCGCACGAGGCAGCACATAAAAACAACACACAGGAGCACGCTAATGAATATTAATTCTCCTAATTAGCGAGAATGCAATTTTGTACTTCAGAGCTAGAATTACAGTTATACACATTTTTATTACCATTAGCTAGTAGTCGGCCATTGCGTTCATCACTATTTACCCACAATAGTGTTTTAATTTGCCAGGGACCCTCTAGGCTGCAAGGGGCACCTGTAACTAGCACCGTCTGTAATCGAACAACAAATACTAATTACGATTGCGGCAGCAGCAGTAGCGACGGACACTGTAGCTGGGAACAGTTTTGTGAGTGAATATCTCTGACTGTGTCACCTGACAGGAAGTCTGCATGCGCCCTGGGATGCTGTGAATTTCCCTGCTTCCTGACCATGAGAGCAGCCAAAAAAAGCAAGGAATGACTGCATTCAGGAGACCACGGTTTGACAGGACAGCAAGCTCTGGATCTGCTATCTGGTCCATAGAAGGAAATTATAAGTGACATTTAATTGAGTTTTTTTTTTTGTTTCCACTTGTCTAATATTTTATTAGACTGACTCTGGAGAAGGACAGAATAGGCTAGCCGCACACGCCAGCAATTTTTTGGACTATTTGGAAGATATTTTGAAAAGTGTTAATGCGCCACACAGCTCTCCCGTAGGAGTGTGATAGTCCCCTCTCTGTGTCATCATCCCTTTTGTCACCCTACAGTCATACTCTTTCTAGCAAGCAATATGACGGCCATTTGTGTCCATCGCATTCCACGTCATGTGACCCGATGGAATAGCTAGCCTGTTATGTCGTCCTAATCCGACTCTCTGTCCCCACAAACCAGAGTGTCTTGGAATCAATTCTCGTGGCACGGAGAGCTCCGCACTCCCACCGTCGTATTACAGTGTTTTTTTTGCTCTCGCCTGCATCTTTCCGAGGAGGTCACATGACTGCCGATGCTCGATGGACTGCATAATTACACGGCTCCCGTTCTATTTGTGTGACCCACATCCCACAGAGACTCAAGCTGTCCATGTCATTACAGGAACGGCCCATGATAAAACAATTATTATTATTTTATTATTCGTTACAGTCGCTCATGAATCAGCTACAAACCGCACGGTTAGTGACGAGGCACGTAAATAAATTTAATTAAAACTGAAAAGCAGATCCTGTGCAGAAGTGATAAAATATACATTTAAGAACATGTGCCAAAGAGAAAAAATTATAAACTCATTTCTAGTATCAGTAGAGCTCCCTCGCATCAAGGAAATTCCAACCTATAAACAACTGAAATATCATTCAGTCATTCAGTGGTTTGCCATGACCTTTAAATGCAAAAAATGTACAAACATGTAATTCTGCTTGTTGATTTGTTGTAAATTCCAGAATATAATGAAATAAAATCATGCACACAACTATTGAGACACAAACATACAGTCCTGCTCTTTATTTGCAGAAAACAGGCGACATATAATAAGCTAAATAAAAATAAATGACGAGAGAGTCAAGGCTGCCGGTTTATGTATCACGCTACACATCACAATAACACCAGGAGACTCATTGTGCAGTTTTACTGCCACATCCAAAGTGTATTGGAGGGTGATGGATCCCCTGAATTACGTGTATTATTATGGACAGTTTAATTCTGGTTAAATGGGAGCCATTCTTGGGAGAACCCCCTTAATCTAAAGGGACTTCTCCTGCCTTTCAGTTTGGGATAAAATGCAGCACGTATGGTCGGGGGAGGGGGGGGGGCTTTTACATGCAGAGACACCAGCCAGGGCCGGATGGATTGCAGGGACGATGTTCTCCACCAGCAGACTCATTACGTTCATTTACACGTCTTGAAGGGGAATTTTGGCAGGTTTTGGCCTGCGGAAACAGCACACGTACACGAAATTTAACAGGCGCCCTCTGGCCCTGGGATGTATTTCGGCATGTTCGGCTCTTTAATTGAATCCACCTCATAAAGTGTAGAGTGATGGGCAATTGTGCGGCGGTGCCGGCATCAAAGCCCAAGAGGCGACGGCCGGCAAGCTGTACAGAGAAACATACCGTCTCTCCAAACACGTCCATCTCGTTACTTCCTCAGGCTTTGGCCAATGCCCGTATCCACAGCGAGTCACAGTCTCGTCAAATCAAAGTCAAATTTAAAGTCAACTTTATTGTCATTGTGCACATGCACAATGAGTTGATTTAGCAGGCTCTCTTCGTGCAAGCATCACACATGCGAATAGTAATAAAATCGACATTAGAATTGAATTGCAAAAAAGCAATGCATGTTGTGTTGGGTTCTGAGAGGCAGAGAGTTAAATGCAGACAAATTGCATAAAGGTAACAAGTTGGCAGTGATTTCTGTCACAGGAAATTAATAGACATGCATCTTAGCGTAATTTCTAAGCCACCTTAGCATGGGAGCTTCCCTGCCTTGACGATCGTTTCGACTTTTTACCTCAGAGTTGCGCATTTCGAGAGGCCAAGTTGCCAACCAGCTTTGATTCACATCACAGGCTAATTAAGTTCTAATTATTTGACATATAGCGCACCCTTTTCTACATGGCTATTCCAAGGCACATGGTACCGAGCACAGCGGCCGTGTTAGCGAACAGGTGCGGGCCTGCCGACATTAGCTACACCGTTACGATCGGGGCGGAAAGCGATTGACCTTGTTTCATTTTAGGAACAAGCGTGATCAAGCCAGACGGCCAAAGGAGGGGGGGAAACCAAAATTCATAAAGTGACCAGAAGAGAGAGAAAAAATGCCAACAAAATTAACTGTAAGTCTAGAAAAATTAGCAAGAGCAGAATCAGCAACAGTTAAAAAAACAAAATACTGAAAAAAAAATATTAGCTTTTCCTTCCCTTTTTTTCCTCCCACATCCTATGATGTAAGTCGATCAATGTGCTTGGTCGTAATCTTGTTCTTCCAGGGCCGCCGTCTCTCTCTTTGTATTTTGGTTTGGGGATAATGATATAGGGTAAGGGGGTGGCTGAGGGGTGAGGAGTGGCTTCACCTGATGCTTTGAACTTGCAATGGAAATTAAAAATAAAGTAGTCCTCTGTAAAGGGGGGGCTGGTGAAGGGGATATGGAAAAAAAGCAAACATTAAAAAGTTTTTTCGGACAAATTATACACAAATCTGACAGTACTTTCCTCCTGTGTTGCAGATTTTCTTGTAGCATCATGACAGGACAAAAAAAAAGTTTGTAACAGTATAAATAGCAACTCGTAGCTTCAAAAACTTGTCAGCCTGTGATCCTTCCAGAAAAGGAGGAATCGGGCTCAGGATTTAGACAGACGCCAGGCCTTAACAGACCGGCACACGTCAATAGACATCAATCCAGTGTCCTGATTGGTGGGACGCTGGCGATCATGGACCTGTCTGTTAAACAGTCCTAAACATACAGGATAAGATGTTGTCAGAGCCAGAAATATCCCACGCCAGAAGATATGTGTACAGTCAGCCTCAAAAGATGGGTTTTACACATTAGCTATGCAGCAAGCAGACAGATCATTCCTGTTCTTCTGACTGAAGATAATGTTACTTATACGTTTCCCTATTTCTCCACTTCTCGTTTACTCCTAACTAGGGCTGTCAAAATTAACGGGTTAACTCGGATTAATCCATCATCATGAATAATCTGATTAAAATTTTTAACGCAATTAACCCATCTGCAGTGCAGAATGACTCA
>JAODJW010000038.1:21138707-21151049 GCA_026777045.1 Hyperopisus bebe | reverse complement strand
TATATATATATAAATTCTTTATTAAGTGCTAGCCAATATAACAATTACTTATCGAATTAATTATCGGCCACACAAAAGTCTACTCAGTCATCCGTTTTTTCCCCCCAAGTTAAAAATACTTTCAGCGCTACTCGAAACTATAGGTTCATGATCACAAACACGCGATTAAAAAAGGCAGCAGACATATTTACAAGATAACTTACTGATCGACTTACTGTCAGTAGAACTGAATAAGGACCTAAAATTCCTTTAATGATGCCCTAAATTCCTAGGTTGACTAGCTGAAAATAGTTTATTATTGGGCAAATCCGCCGCAATTTGGCAAACAAACACGGGATCCGTGGCCTAACTTTGATCAAACTTTAAGACACTTCAAACGGACCGGATGGGATCCCGGGCGGACTTACCTGCAGTTAAATCGGAAGGAGTTTCCAAACAGTCTCGTAGGATCTGAAAAACAAGGCACAACTCCATGTAAAAAAAACGCCCAGCCAGACATCACTGCACGTCTAAATGCCGAGAAGTTTAACTTTCTTCGTGAAACTTTTTCCCCCGTGGGGATTCAGTTCGTTCCCTACAGTCAAACAGGAATCGGGTCTCTCTCTCTCTCTCTCTCTCTCTCTCTCTCTCTCTCTTTGGCTGGGGGTGGGGTACTCGCGCTTCACGGTGGTTTATGGGGTGAGGAGACCGGTAGTGCCTGGGCGCTGGTTGCACCAAGTGTTTAATTCACTCGCTGATTACCATTTTGTTTTTTGTTCACATGTGAAAGTGTGGGCCCCTCGCATTCAAATCATCACCCACCATCGTGATTGTGGAAGACGGCTTACCAGGCCCCTCGGATTGTCCCGCCAAACAATGGATTCTTTTATTAAGGTGTTTCTCTTTATTTCCTTACACAATACTTGAGGGTCCTTCTGGTCCTGCTCTTAGGAAATGTTTGCAAAATTATACCCCTTTATACGCCTCTCCAAATAAGCATATAAAAATAGACTAAAAAGGGTAAAATATTTAGGGTGGGTAATGTTTACATTTGGACACTGTAGAAATCGTTGGCCGCAATAGTAAATATGTTTAGTTAATCGCAAGAGCGTTCGATGAAAAATTCTTATTGTTATAGGCCACGTGAACAGGTCAGAAATTAACAACCCAATCGCTTCCCATAGGCTAACACGGAACGCTCTTACAATACATACAATTAAAACAAATTTAACCACTCCACGTGCTAGCAGGAATCGACGTATCTTTGTGCGCTAATCACTTGTGCACAATTTGCACGTACGCCCGTTAAATGATTAATTAATGTAAAGTATGTGTAGTAAATCGCAGCTAAGGATCCTGTGGCAATGTGCGGCGTTTTCGGTTCTCCGCGCAATCTGCCGGCTAAAGCACTATGTTGACCTTTTTCCTCTCTGGTTGAACGGCCCCATAAGCTGCCAGCTGTGCCTATCTGGGCCATCAACATCATTTCAGAAATCGGCATGATCTCCCTGGGAAACAACCGTTCAGGGATCAAGCAGCCTTCATAAGAGTTTAAATAGGAGGCTGGCATTTCATTTAGCCTAATCAAATGTCAGCAAGCATTTAGAACAATAAAATGCATGGTGAGCGTAGCCTTGTATAGTTAGTCAATGATTATTATCATTGTTATTCTTGTTGTTATTAGTAATATTATTATTATTGTTATTTTTATTATTGTTAGTAGTAGTAGTAGTAGTAGTAGTAGTAGTAATCAGGCCGTTCAGAAATCTGTCGCCGTAACAATAAATTAGATTACATCAAAAATATATGAGAGCAATCAGCTAAATCTGACCCAGCATAACCGTAAAGCAACACACCCGGGTCCGGCTGAAAGCACGTTGTAAATCATGTGAATTTGTAAGTTACGTAACAGGAGTCTTTCCTATGCTTGTGCGGCACACTAGACAATACTGTGAAAATGTGTTTTAGCAGAGACACACACCGAGAAGATATGGTTACGTCCGATACACATATACCGTATTAGCGTAATTTTCTAAAGAGACACGTAATCCATGACACGGTGCAGGTTTTGTCAAAGCATCAAGTTGTAGACTTATTACAGAGATCTTTCACCATTGGGCACAAGACTAATTTGAGAGATCGAGTATACCAGTTCTAGAATACTGCTGCGTTACTTCAATTATTGGGAGTTTATAAGGTTCTCAGTTCTGCATACGTTTACTTTTTAGTATAACTGAAGAAGACAGTTCTATAATCCGTGGAAAGATGAAATTCAATCGTATAAAATACGCTAAATGTTTCTGCATTTCAGAAAGCAACGGGGGGCCTGGATCGAAAGCACCATTCAGTAAATAAATTCTGTATTCGCACATCCACAGTTGTAGTCTACATCCACAGTTCTTGACTTCTACAGTTTAACGTATACTTACGTATTTTAAAGAAATCAGTATATTTGGCGGGCAATGCCTCCATTTGTCTTGCACGGTATACCATACAATGTAAAACGTTTGTTGGTCTTAATTAGCATCCAGAAACCATATCACTGCATGTCTTGCATAACATGTTGCAAAGCAATTAAAATTTATTCACGGCGTTTTGTTGTAACCTTGTATACCAACCAAACTGGCCCCTGTTCGTGTTTACCAAGTATTTGGATTTCACGCTGCATAGCGCTCGTCACAGTTTCCATATTTCAATGCACTTTTCTTCCCTAGAGTAACCATTGCTTGCACGGCAGATAAACACTAACGTGCAGACATTATCGGACCACCGCTTCGTTTGGAAGCTGCGCGTTTTATCAAATGTCACGTTCTTGTATGTTATTTTTTAGCAACCACTGTATCGAGATGTCGTAAAATGATATATCCCACTCAAATGAGAAAAAATGACCAAAGTAATTTAATGTTAAGAAACGGGAGTTATTCTAATAACGTACGCATTTTACAGTCAACCGCAAAAGTTCAAGGGATTGTGTGCAGCTATAGCTAACGCCCACATCTTATTGTTGTACTTATTGTAGTAACTGCGTGTCGGGATGGGGGGGGGGCGTAATGAGGGGGCTACGACCCCCCGACGGGGAGGATTTGGTACCCGAAGACCGTTAGACAGAGACTGAATGAATAGGGCTGAATGTCATTGTAATGCAACGGGACAGCTCCTCCTTCATTCAGTTCAAGATGTGGAGGCCGCTCAGGCAAGCGCCACAGAAGAGAGCAAACCCTCGCCCCCTTTCCGTGTTTTCTCAGCATTTTAAGGCACAAAAGCCATATATGTATATCATAATATATGCATAATATTTTAACTGATAGGAAATGATACCGCGTTTCGGTATCAGAAGAAGATCTTCCACGAGGCAGCGGAGGAAGGGACCTGCACGTGCCGCGTGTGTAAGCAAATGAGTACTTTCTGTGTGCAGCTTCTCTTGTGATGCACTTGTTACCCCGTAATGTGCTTTCCGGGTAATCGCGCTACCATTTTTAAACTCCTATTTTTTGTTTTGCAGTGGTTCGATTGCATCCGCTTTAATAAAAATGCGTTTTAAAAAGCTTTTTTAAAAGCCACGGACCGCGGTGGCAGATAGTTACGTTAATCTCCAAATGTCATGTTTCGATATTTTAACTAAAACGCACTAAAGTGCAATATGCTAAAATTCCCAAATATATCAAATAATGCAACCCATATAAGAGATATATAATTTCATTTAATTTTGCATTCACAAAATTGCGTATTTGCTCTACATATTTCTCTAACACTAACAGTGGGGGGTTGAGGAGGGGGAGGCTGGGAAAGAAAAAAAAAACACAATTGAAACCCTGTGACATTTTCTTCCGGGACATCGATCGGTATGTTTCTGGGGAGTTTGATACAGTGCAATATAGATGAAAATGTAGATGTCCTATGCATTGCTAAAACGAAATGTATAGCCTGTTATACAAAACTCGTATTAAATATTACACTTGCAGTCACTCAATCAATGAAGAAATTAATGGAGATTACATTTCAAAATGTTTGAATTACTTGTCCACATTCGACTTTAAGCCATATAGCTGAAAATGTATATACGAGCTTCAAAATACTTTTTCGTCTATATTTTTCCGAGTGTAGTTTTAACTAATTTTCTACTATATTTTTGTTCTAAACAATTACAGAAATCACTGAACGTATTTATGCAAAGATTTTATTAGCTGCTAAATTAAGGGATTACATATATTTTTCAAGGAATGCAGGAAATTCAGACCCGGTTTTCATTTAAAATGGTCCAAAACCAGAGTTTCAGCCAGAGCCGTAATATCAATACGAAAGCATGTTCTCAGTTATATTTACTATATTAACAAATTGATTTAAATGCAGTGGTATCTCTATGTGTGTGCGTGCGCTTGTGTGGCGAGCACGCGCACACACACATGCGCGCGTCCGTGCACGAAAATGGAGATTATAGACGAGAATATATAGGACAAATATCATGTCGTTTAAGTGTTTTTAATCACACGTACACCTGTATTTAGGTGGGCCGACATATAAACAGACAGATACAATGTGAGGGGTGTATTCAATACCATGGACAGCGAAGTCCACCTCAATCATTTCTTTGTACAGTGCGCCATTCTAATTACCGGGGAAATACACAGAGTCCAGTAATCTTTGTACAAATATAAACATACAATTTTCAACAGTATTATCAAAAAGCGATCCCTAAATATAGTATGATTACAAGAACCAGCCGCGTTCATGATTCTTCTGTTACACTATAGTTAGTTTCTGAGGCTGGTTCCAATAACCTTTCTGCATGAAACGCACAAAACGCATTTTTAATAGTAATTGATCTCATAACCGTTCTTAAAACCCGCATTTGCTGTTTAAAATCATGCAGCTGAATTGGAGCTCCTGGATTTTATTAAATTTGAATTGCGATTATTTTCTGCTGATGTATAGCAACATATATAAGTATTTTGTCTCAGTATAAAATGTATTAATAAAGCATAAACACGGTGCATTTCACAAGATTGATTGCATTCATATATAATGATAACAATCAGCATGACACGGCGTACAAGGCCAATCTGTAAGATATACATAAGATACGTCACACGCGGTGCGCCAGTTTATAAACACCAAACTAATGATACAAAAAGCGCGTCTTCTCTATAAATGTCAGGATTCATATGATGGGTACGTAGGTCAATTACTGCATTTAACTGAAACATTATAAAAGACCAACCGTTTTTCAGTGAAGAGTCACATTTGTGGACGTGCACTCAGGTCACACGCGTGCTGCGCAAACCCACGCCCTTATTTTACTCTCTTGCTAAATCTTACACAAAAAGCACTGTGACATGTTACGTTGACCACCAGTAGCCCGAAAGAGCCCTCGAAAAGAACTGGAACAGTACAGTGTAGTAAACGGTCCATAGAAATTCCTGGTGGCAGTTTGGTATACACATTGGCTAACAAAATGACCGATTCCATTTTATTATTAGTAAGTAAAACCAAACGTAACATTTTGTATTCCTCTGTGTGCATGTGCACACAAAGGACATATAAGGAGAACGTAAAAATGCTCGATCGCACACACAGATCTACGCGCATATACATACATACATACATACATACATGCATACACATATATATATATATGTGTGTGTGTATGTATGTGTGTATATATGTGAATGTGTATATATATATATATGTGTGTGTGTGTGTGTGTGTGTATATATATATATATACACATACCGATTTATATATATATATATATATGAACGACGCAGATCTGTATAGAATGTCAGTCCCCGTGGTTTCAAGGGCATCTTGCTGATGAGGATTTGGTTAATGGGGGAGAACTTGGGCCCGGGCCATGACGTCATTATGTCCCAATGTAATCCTCTTGTGCTGAACCCAATCAGCAGAAGGGCTGCGAGTGTCTGGGATGGGAAGGAGCTCTAATCCGCTAGAATGGATCAGAGGGGCTGAAAAAACCCAGGGCTGGACCAAAAAACTGCTGCCTCGGACGATCAAGATAAAAAAGGGATAAATCGGAAAGGACACATCCCAGTCCTTATAGACGCCGTCGGAGTAAGATTAGACAGGGGAGGATGCCGGAGCACGCGCAGGATGTGTTTTGAAGGTCTGACGGAGAATTAAACGTATTTTCTAAAGACCAGCGAAAAAAAGACTAGATCCCGCTTTATTTCTCTTCGACGTTTTCTGGAGAAGCAAGTGCACGAAGCGATTGAAGATGGCAAGAATCCGACAATTCGTCCCTTCGTGTTATAGAGTTATGTAGCAAACAATGCAACAAAAAGAGCTGGCGCGTATGTCTGACGGGCTTTAGGAGGGCGATCGCAGCGGACCAGGGGGGAGGCTGCAGCCGAGTCCCGCTCAGGAAGTCCGCGTACTGAAAATGGAATGAGTGCATTACCTATCAGATAGCGTCCCTCAACAGCCATTCTATTTGATTCATTTTTGAGAAAGAAATGTGATTTTTTTAATGTCCTTATTGAGGACGACGAAGAATTGACAGAAGCTGAGGCGAGTCGTGTTTAACGTCACATGGAAGAGCATCGAACACAACAGAAGCGTTTATGGGTATTTCCAAACCTACGAGCGCACGGCTGAATAAGGCAGCGATGCCGTGCGTTGCGACTCCTGAGCTTTATCGTCCTGGTTCTGTGTTAAGGTCATGTGGATTTTCCGGATTTGTTTGTAACCGAATGTGGGCATTAAATATTAATTTGCGACTGTCACGTACCTGGTCGAGGTTACTTAGCGTGTAGTCGTTGGTATGATGAGTGATCGAATTTCCCAGGGAGATCAGAATGATTCAGGAGGAGAATAACTTGAATATTGCATTCAAGCTATCTTAACGGTCTGCTCTGGTCATGTGTAATGATGCAATTTTATCCAGCGAATTGTTTCCATATTATAAGGTGACGTAAAACTGATTCGTAATTTGAGAATTAAATTAGAACGAACACAGGGTTGTATGTGAAAACCCGGGCGGAACACAGATGTGTGTGGTGCAGGGCTCAGTGCATTGCGTTGCTCATTCTCATGGGGTTGGGGGTCGCGGAGTGGGGGTGGGGGCGGGTCGCGTTGCGGAGGGGGTGCAGAGTGTCACACAGGGTTACCACTCTGCGTGTTCACAGCGGACCTTGATTTAATGTCCATACAATTAAGGCACGCGGTGAATGCCAAGAGAGGAATCTCAAGAACATCATATTTAGAGAGATGTTCAAATTACGATCCATTAGCACCTCGAATCAAACGGGTCAGCGGTGCAATAGTGTTGTCAGGACATTGAATTACCGAGGGAGAAAAATCTGTCTTTGTTAAAGTCTATGTATTTGACCTGAAGCTCTAGGATGGACCACTTGTGATGGTGCACGTCATTACTGGAAAGATTATTTTCAACTGTTTGTACTGGTTCGTTTAACCGGAAATAGTAATTATAAATTGCCCTTTAAAAAGTCGTACAGCTTAAATACACAGTAGGCCCTATTTCTTGTGCACGGATTTTCTCACCATACAGCGGATGAAACAAGCGGGCAACGAAACTAAAATAAACTAATAGTTTAAATCTTAATAGAAAAAGATGGTGATGGATATTGCATGTCTACAGTTGTGTTGCTCCTCTTTGCACAAGAAGCACTTCTGTATTAAGACAGTGCTACCAACGTACTGTAAGATATATTTCGTGCACTTTCGATGTGGAATACTGCCCAGTTGGGCCTGTCAGAAACTCTGTAATGATGTCATTGTAATTTGTGTTGCGTCACAATGAGTCGCTCAGAATTCTTTATATGTAGTATTCGTATGGTGTGCTGCTCCCATAGATAGAGCTAAGAGACGTTATATGAGCACTTTACACACTCGGTCAATAATCAGAAATATTTTTTCCCTTGTCTCAGTGTATCCCATATTACTTGGAAACTGAGAAGGAAACATAAGACTTGGATAGTACTTAGAACCCATAGGTCGCTGGGTTTTGTAACAAAGAAAAACACAACTTAATACTTAACAACTCAGTTATATTTTGGAACGTTTAATAGTAGTGGGCCATTATTTTCAGGATACAGCGGCATTATTGCCTTGTCACAGCTACAGGAATTAAACACATACTTTCTAAATTACAAGATTCACAGTGTATGCAATGGAGAGAGTACACACTGAAATACCCTGCTCTGATTAAACTTCCCAGTATAACCTTCAACAACATAATCTGACAATCTGATATTCAAGTGGATGGATGGCCGGATAATATTGTTCCCGGTGTTTTTGGTTGAACCCAAAACACAAGGATGGGCATGAAAAAACTGCGTCCAGTTCCCTTGCAGCATGTTCCTAAGGGGTACGGCACGTATGGAATTCGAGGCCGTTTTCAAAATGCATCACGGCGTTTTCTCCAAATCCCGGTGTATGCGGGATCGTTATTTTCAATATGTAAATTCAGCAATCAGCGATCCTGGGATACTTCGGGAGTTTTTTTCTGTTGATGTTTTTTGTGTATCCGTGGTGATTAAATTGAATTGGGTTCAGTGTCTACTAGAGATTATTTATCCAGCCAGGCTCGCTGGATTCTTGAACTCATCTTGAACGGAATAGATAGGAAGGTGGGGCACACCCTAAATGACAGACCATTGCAGGGGGGCAGTACAAAAACGTCTACAATCCTCAGAAATTGTATGTTTTATCGGCGCCACCTATGGACGCCCATGGAGGATATACCACCGAAATATGAAGCTAATGCTACTTTCTTTAATTAAGAACTTAATTGTTATGTTGCAGTATTGTTGGCTTTTACAAATATTAATATATCGATTCCTAGTCTTTTTCATTAACAGTACACTGGAACATATTCCTAAAAATATTCTTGTAAAAGTAACAATTTAGGATGTCTGCACATAGGGAGCTTCGAAGCATGATCTACCTCGTATTATTAGAACTGACTTGAACATCCTTGTTTGATATAATTTTGTGTCCCAGTGCAAATCGATTTCAATATTCCTAGGCAGAGACTAAATTTTCGCACGTTAGCGTGCAGCATAAATTCAAGCGAAGCGTACAGACTTATAAACAGCTCAGAGAAATGCGGAGAAATTATTATTATTACCATTTAATCATTACAAAACAAAACATCACAGGTATGTCAATGCTTCATTGGTGACCTTATTAACAGAACAGCATCCGCGTCACCTACCGCCGTAAAAGAAAAAAAATACAAAGAAATGAACGAAAAACGAAATATACATAAAACGAGAAAAAATTGACATGTTTGTTATACAAAAACCCAACAGTACACCACATTAATTCAGTTTAATCCAAAATGCTCAGTTCAAAAGGATAGCTTATGTGTTAGAATTTTAATGTTATCAAAATTGGGCAGTAAATACTGCAATAACAACTGAAAGTGTTTTAAAATTTGTAGAAAAAAACATACATTTTTCTCGCCTCAACGCTCAGACCCCTCAGAGCATACGTTGTGATTTAATGCTGTTTTGGGTGCGGTCACTTGCTGATCCAAAATACGCCTTGGAAACGCTTTATGGACAATTCAGACGTATTGATTATTGGCGTCTATGTGTTTTGCTATCAACCTGTTTTGCACCCCACGTTTTCTTCTGAACATAATTGAATTCTCAGTTCAGATCCTGGAAACGGATCCTTTTTACAGACGCGCATATTTGCATATTACTTGTAAGATTGTGAATTTAATAAATTGTGATTATATCATAATAATTGTTCGTGTGATTTTGTCTTGAACAGCGGGCACCCGATGTCCAATGTTTTAATACAAATGATTATTACATCGCAATGACATGTTAGTGGACTGCTGAGATGTATATTATAAAAGAGGGATATGCTCCACGAGATATGTACTTTTCATTTAGGCCTACATGAAAATTCAAAAATAAACCCAATGGCCTGAAATAAACATTTCTGATGGATCAAATGGAATCATTTTGGCCTCAGCTCCAGTGGTGAAACGGACGGTTTTCCAACAGGCAAACGCAGAACGTGCTGATGTTTTTGGTTCACAGTGTGATTGTGTTTTGACCTAGATTCCAGAAAACACCGGGGTTTTCGTGCATTATTTCGGCTTCTGTCGACCAGGATTGCACTTTGCGTTCTTGCAGCGTAGACATAACGGTACCCCGCGGAACAGGTGATTTTTACTCTAAATTACTCTGTTTGATTATAGAATGGTGAAAATGGTATGTAAAGCTGCTTTCCTCTTGCAATCATTCTTGTACTTGAGTTTTATAAAATACCACCAAGGTTTTACACAGGCCAAGGTGTACTGGGCATCCGAATACTGCAACGCTCTAATGTAAATGTAGACCTTGTCAGCAATCTAACTAGTGGTAGAAACGACGCATAGGTTACTGAAATCATGCCATCGAATTGTCTATTTTCAACTCTAAAATCGCGCAATGATTAGGCCTACACTGGATTCTTAGTTAATTTTTCAAAATAATGCCCCTTAGGGATATAAACTATGAAACGCCTTTGAAATACAGCTGCTTTTTAAAACGTCAATCATTAATTATTACTTAACACGAATGTATTTTTCTCATTAGGCCTATTTGTTTAATATGAAGTCCATTGGAGGACATCACGCGTTTCGATAAAGAATCAACTACGATGCAATAACGTAACAAATATTGCGATGTTTTCATATCATATAAACATTTGATCTGAATTTATATGGCATGCATCTATTAAGTGAACCATGATTACCCGTCAGTTTCACATGCGGAATATACACCCTGCGTTGCTTCAACGGAATCCAGAGATTCCGTAAAAGAAGCTCTCTGCTTCTCACTAACGGCCCAAGGTTCGATTGCTAGTAAGAAAAGGCATAACTATAGTTTCTGCTAATTTTCGTCCATAACCAGAGACACGGGCCTATACCGATTGCAGCGTGGCCGCAAACTCTGGCATTTTCTGGCGCGCTGTACAACTGCTATGCCAAAGATGAGGCTGTTTGATAGATTGAAAAATGAATTGCGATGAAAGGTGCCAACAAAAAAAAATACACAAAACCACGGTCAGCTATTACAATCCAGCGGACGCGTACTCAATGTCATGATTTCATATTTCGGATGCATTACCCCAAAGCCATTTCTTCCATGCCATTTTTTTTTATTGATTTGAAACAAACGGAAAATGAAATTCTCTTGTTGCAAAATGACATCGCTTACACAATATGCACTATGGATCCTATATATTGTATGATATATTCGCCACATTCTGTTGTTCCTCAGATTTATTTTTCTATATTATAATAAACGAACTTTGCTAGACATTGCAGGAAAATATATCGCTACACGCAGACAACTTAAGTCAGCACCAAGGATAGCTCTCCGATCATCGTTATGGAAGTCGACACCTCTTTGAGAAGGATTTTTGACATCTTATAAGGTAGCCTAAATCATATGATGAATGCCAAAGTAAAAACCTTTAAAAAAGATTACTCGAAAAGGACATATTATACACTTTTTGGTAAATGTGTTCAATCAGCATTTTAAAACAGAATGGCTCCATCTAATGGCAGTTTCTTATACTACAAGTCATAATTGGATTAGTATTAATGAGATGCATTTGGTACAATTTATAATTTAAAAGTGACGAAAAGTAACATGATCTTAAAACGCGCATGCGCTACGGATAATGATGGAGTAAGGGGCTAGACATAATTAATATATCGGTTCAAAAAACGTCACGTTACACATTTACTTCAAAATTGAATATTACAGCACGGAAAACCAGTTATTGAAGCCCAGGAGTAGAAGTATTATATGGTGGTGAAATGGATATTGAAGAGAATATTTGAGTAAATGTGTTTTATGTCAACAGCACTGCCTGACATAACGGAGTGAAATACTGTCAGAACAATGCAAAGAGGGCAGATGCTTGGCAGGTCACATGACCAAAACCTTTCTGTCGTCTCCATCCAAGGAAAAAAAAGAAAAACTGGAAATAAAGCCAAAAGCCAAAGTTTGCTAAATAGATTTCATTTATTAAGGCTTAAATTCTTCTAAATGAACAGGAGAAAAAAATGAAAACCTATGCTTTTTCAACCCTTACAGGCATTTTAACCACTAACAGCAACAGTGGCCTCATTAAAAGGCTAAAATATCATAGTTTAATTAATTATTATCAATATTATTATAAACCAAGGTCTTTCATCGTTAATATTTTTGGAAACCAAAAAGCGTGGTCTCCCAATGTAGCAAACACCAAATGATCAGCACGTGCATATTTTTCTTATTCCTGCACCAGAGTGACTGGCCTTGGCTGCATTTCATGCTTCTACACTCAAAAACAAGGATCTCTCCCACCCCCCCCTCCCCCCCCCTCCCTGAC
>JAODJW010000038.1:21109531-21123072 GCA_026777045.1 Hyperopisus bebe | reverse complement strand
CACAGGGGACGCAAACGGAAAACCCAGCTTCAAATGAGCTGGGCAAGTATTTCGCAAAACCTAAAACACACCAACCCAGCAAAATATTTGTGAAACCGATAAAAGGACTAAAGTGAAATTATTAACTTAGCCTAAATAGAATGTAAATGTCTTTAAAAATATCAAGCGTTCCATAGCCTAAATAATACACTTAGCATTCGGTTTAGTTTGTTCTTTTCGCCATGATTCTGTTTTTATCTAAAACAACGTATTTGTCGAAACTCGTTTGATTCTTTCAACGGATGGCTGGAAAATGCTATTCAAACTATTATTGTATGAGTGTTTCAAAGCCTGTGCTAATTCAAACAACCGAGGTTTCGGGAAGGTCATTTAATTTAATATCTCATGTGAACCTGCCAGTCCCTCCCTCGACATCACATGCCAGGCAGCCGGTCGGTTCTCCGGCTGCTTGATCCATAATGACCGCGATCCCCAGCATGTTGGCGGACGGGAGCTCTGCGATGGTAACTCTGGTTGAGCCGAGGATGAGGAGCGAGGAAGAGAGGCTTAGAACTTTCCGTGACTGGCCGAGAGATGCCCCGGTTAACGCAGTTGGTCTTGCCAAAGCTGGGTTTTACTTTATTGGGCCCGGAGATATGGTGCGATGCTTCTATTGTGGTGGAGTGCTGAGGTACTGGGTTCACGGTGACACCCCACTGGGTGAGCATAAGAAGCACTTTCCGACATGCGGGTTCGCGCTGGGCAGAAACATGGGAGACGATCAGGACTTTGCTGGACGGGGTTCTGCTGACGACGTGGACGGTCAGCTGGTCAGCCAACTGCAGAGGATGACCGTGGATGACCAGGCTGTCCTGGGACAGGCAGTGTACCCAGATATGGAGGCAGAGGAGTCGCGGGTTACTACTTTTCAGGACTGGCCCACCGATTCCTCGGTCCAACCGGACGTTCTGGCAAGAGCTGGTTTCTTCTATACCGGTACGCCTACACATCTTCAACCAGGGTTGCCAACTCTCAGTCCTCTGGCGTGACACTCACACTTTCTGACTCCCACGCTCACGCAGGAAATCCTACGGTAAACCTAGATTATTCCATTATGAACCTAAAACTAGCTGCGTCAAAAGCGTAGTTTGCAAACCCTACGGGCTATTTATAAAGCACATGGGCCTAAGTGTAAATGCCAATTTAGGCCATGTAAATACGTGTGTAGACTTGACTCGAATTGAAAATCTCACGCCAGCCACCTGACCAAACTTGGCAACCCTGTTCAACTCCTTCCACTTTCCAGATGCTGCTTGAGTCATTTTTCCACTTTTGAGCACTGAAAGTTTACGGATTTGGGGTTTTACAGTAATACAGGTGCCGAACGATGTGGTTTAGTAGATAACGTATAACAGTGAGACAGTATGTCATGTCTGTATAGTAACTATACAGCAATATTATAGCGTTGCACTAGAGTATGGACAATAACAGCGCATAGTCATGAGGTTTTGGATGGAAAAAACCCGCCATACCCCCGCTTTGGCTTTTTTATTCTCTCACAGAGAGAAGTTACCATTTTAGTCCAGGTAGCCCAGTGTATCTTTGTATTGAGATATAGCCTAGTAAAATCCACATTATGACCGGTCAGTCATCTCTGATGAGCCTCGCTGTAATGGGGAAAAAATAGCGTTAATCGTGGCGCTGATTGTGGTAAAAGCTGTCGGAAATACGTACACGCAAGGAATAGATTGCAAAAAAATATCGATTTTTAAAAGTTCATTGGTTATGTTTACATACAGGAATATGCCCCCCCCCCCGTGTAATTAAACGGAGCAGTGTATTTAATCTTGGACCTTTGAGTACGTCGGCAAAATAACTTGCTGTTTGCCTCTAGCAGGCGTTAATGACTCATGTTGTGAGTGAAAGATGCGCACGCTGAAAACCGTCAGGGAACTGTATCCCTCACAGGACACGGTGACAATGTGAAGTGCTTCTACTGTGATGGAGGCCTGAGGAACTGGGAGCCTGGGGACGATCCGTGGCAGGAGCACGCCAAGTGGTTTCCACGGTAACAAATACAAGCAGCGCGTGTTACAGTGATGCTGACGCTGCTGGTCCTGGATCAGTGAAGCTGAGGCTTTTGCTCTCGAATGGCCTCCTCTCGTTTGTAAATTTCTTATGTTCTCCTTCGTTATCATTTCTTATGCAACTGACGCAAGTCTTAGGTTCAATAAATGCACTGGAACTGGTAGCGTGTCATGACCTAACAAGTCAACAAATAACTGAAAATGAAAGGGACATTCTCAAATTATGCAGGCTAAATCTATGGTAGAGTACTCTAGTAATAGCTCTAGCAATCACGTGGATGTTTCCGGGAGTATTTTTAACGGTGTTTCTGTGGCATAACCCCCCCCCCCCCTTTAGATGCGAGTTTCTGCTTCAGGCGAGAGGACGCGAATACGTCAGCAGCGTGCAAGACTCATACTTCAGTACAAGTGAAACCCTGGTAAGAAGCCCATCCTCTTAAAACTCTACTGATAATTTGTAAGTCTGCTCGCAGCTTAATAAAGCTGTTTTATTTTTATCTCTCTAGAGTGCATCTCCGATATCTACTGCAAGAGACCCCAATTCTGGACATGGTGAGCACTCATCTAGGTAGCTAGAACAACAACAACAAGGACAACAACTATAGTACCCTACTACTTAATAATAATTACTTTTTTCTATTTATTTATTTAACCCCATCACTGGCAGCTTTTGAGATAGTAAGTCAGTTTTAGTTTTGGATTCAAACTTACTTATAAAAAAATCCAGCTTAATTCATATCCAAAAACTGCACACTAAATGCAAACATGGCTGCCTTAGTAAGAAGGCAGATGATTTAAAGCAGCCCTTTAATCACGCCGCAGGGTGCCAGTGGCCGGTGTGGTTCTTACAGTGCGGTTAAAATCACCCAGTGCCGCGATACTCTGTTAGGGCTGCTTGCTAGTGGAGTGTAATTTGCACGCGCGTCGCGTGAGGGTGACGTAATCTCACCCCAGGGCTCTCCACTCCCATTTTGTTCAATTTGTCCGCCTTTCAGGCATCGAAATTCATCTCGGACAGGCCTGTTGGCAGGCGTGCTGGCGGGGAAAAAGTCAACGTGGCTGGTTCAAAGCTTGTACCTATTTTTCCTCAAAGACTAACAGTTTCGTGACACTGGGTCGTATCTGGACTGAGATTTTACTTACTTAACAGGCACATTTATCCAAAGTGACATATAACTGAGGAAGCAGCGTCAGACAGTCCCCAGAGTACTTGGGGTTAAGGTCCTTGTTGCAAAGGCCGGTGGTGAAACCGTTTTGCTGATGACAGAATTTGAACCAGCAACTTTCTGTTCACAGTCACACAGCCCCCATGAAAAGCACATCTTTGTGTCCTGCTCAGTCTTTGCACTACTTGATTAGTCATTGGATTTTTTAGGAATCACAAAACAGCACCTGCTCTTATGGGCATAAACATTTTACTTGCTTACATGTAATTGACAATAAAATGAGCAAAAGGTATCATTCACAGTGTAGCCATCTGTAGTCTCTTGAGCAGTTCACAAAGGTGGTAACTCTGAAAGCCGCAATGTAACTTAGAATTTGTATCAAAAAGTAGCATTAACGTGTCATTTTATGTTTATCATTTGATATTTGTAGTTGAGCATTTTTATTGCTTTCAAGTATTATTAATGATATTCTGCAGTGTTTTAATTGTTGGCTGCCTACTCCTCCAGGTCTTAGTAGTCCATAGCTGAGCATTAAGGTCTAGTTTCAGACTTACCCACCTTTGTATGTTGTGTCCTCTGATTGGCAGATACACTGACCTATCAGGGCTCCTCTTCAGCCTTGATGACCCCAGTTATCCACACAGTGCTACAGATGGGGTTTGATGCCAATCTGGTGGAGAGTCTGGTCCAAACCAAGTATCTGCTGACAGGTACCTGCTACACCTCCGTGTCCGACCTAGTGGCAGATGTGCTGCAGGCAGAAGAGGAGGACAGGAGGAGATCCCAGCAGGCCAGAGGTACATCCCGTCTGCCAGCATCGCAGATTTGCATGAGCATTGCAGTATGTAGTTTTGGAGAAATTGGACTTGACCATCACTTCCTGTGCTGAGATTAGTCACATGCAGCTCGGTGACCGTTGAACTTATTGGCTGCTTCATAAAACATCCTGCCACTCAATTCCTGTTTGTGGTATAAACCATGTAATATTGCGTTTCATTCCTGCTTTGTGCTAAGCCTCATTACCCTGAATCATTTGCCATAATTCTCTGCCTGCATCCCGTTCAAACATGCTGAGATACTACCCACTGTGGTGACTTGTATTTAAAGTGCGCAAGTGTATGTGAGGAACCCAAGTGTGCAGGTATTTCTTGAACCCAATGGGACACACTTGATAGCTATGTTGTCATTTGTTTGGCTCGTGTGGGGTTGTCCTTCACTATAGCTTAGGCTATGTAAACATTTGTTATACAGCTTTGCGGTTTTACACTGAAATGTTTTCAGAGACTCCTTGGGTTCTGTTAAGCTGCCAGTCTTCCTCGTATTCGGTGTAAACATTAGTTGTTACTGATGCAGTGCATTGTGGTCTACATATTTAGCCAAAGACTGTTTCCATGCAGTAATTGCCAAAGTCTGGATAAAGTGCAAGTCAAACGTGCTGCACTTCGGTTATCTGAGGATCGGGACACCCTTGAATACTTGTGCTAAGTGCACCGAGCATATACGTGTGGACCAAGTAGGGTAAACAGTACAGAATCTGTACTCGCATATAACTGAATTTTTCTTATAACGGACAATTAATTTGGTCCTCAGAGCCGCTTTTAGCTGTAGTTTCGTTCGGCTATAACGGACATGCGCATCAATAGTTATTTTCAAAATGGCTAAGTCTGCTACAAAGCGTCGTTCTATAACATTAAATTTAAAACGCGAAACCGTTCTTTTAATCGAAACAAAAAAGAAAACGCAAGCGGATATCGTACGTGACTATGGAATAAGTAAATCTACGGTCAGTGACGTGGAGTAACCATGAGAAGTGCAAGACTTATTTGTAATTTGAGAAATGACAGATTATTTTTCTTCCCAGCAATCTGCGTACAGTACATGCTGCTTTAGAACATCTTTTAGTGTAGAGTATTAGAATGCCTCTTGTCATTTGCTATGCATTCGTTCACTACAGTAGTAAGAAAAGAGGATATGTGTGTTTGTGACAAAATAATTTTTGTTGAGTTGCAGTAGGTGAAATACGATAAAAAGTTGGATTACTACCTTTCTGGGGCATGGTATGAGTAAATGGGGTCTTGTACTTGTGTTCTGGGCAACTCTGGGTATAACGGACTGTTTTGCCATGTCCCTTGAAATCCGTTATAACTGGATTTTACTGTATTTGTCCTGGTTTCCAGATCCTGGAGTAAATCAAGGACATAGTGCTGGACGGGAGAGGATTCGGACACGGGCCAGAGATAAAGGTTCGGGACCTTGTAACCTCCTGTTACACGCAGACACTTTGTGGTTAAGCCAAGAATGAGAGTGTCAGTGTGAGATCAAAGAATGGGGTTTTGACGCTTTGTAGTGATGCTTTAAAAACAACTCCAAATATTTGTGGCTTAGGAGAGGGAGTCAGTTTTCCCTGCAGGCATCCATTATATTGATTAACCTTTTCATAGAATAGAAAACTGGAATCTTAAAAAAAAAAAAAAAATCTTGGTGACATCACTATATGGAAGGAGGAGTGTTGTTGAGTTATGTGTATCAAGTCGGAGGTGCAACTTTAAATTTCTCACAAAGTGCCCCCTTGTGGCTGCATGCTACCAGCAGCGGGGGAGCTGAGCGCAGAGGAGCAGCTGAGGCAGCTGCAGGAGGAGCGCACCTGCAAAGTCTGCATGGACAAGCTGGTGTCTATGGTCTTCATACCCTGTGGACACCTTGTGGTCTGCACTGACTGCGCAGCCAGTCTGCGAAACTGCCCCATCTGCCGTGCCATCATCCGGGGCAGCGTCCGCGCATTTATGTCCTGACTGGCCTTTCCAGGTATGACGCCCCCCCTCTCCACCCCAAGTCATCTTCTGAACCTTGACCCTAATGCCACATGTGGGCGCTTCTCAGGAAGCCAGTGCCAGGGTCATCGCCAGGTTAGTTGTTTATTAATGCTCGTGGGAGTTTTACCTACACAAAAAAAAAAAATGTTCTGAGGGCAGAAGGAAAAATGATTGGTTCAGAGAGATAATCAATCAGATTGCAGAGGAGGTGGGACCAAGACTTCTGATTGGTCGGTCCTGCCTTCTCTAGCTGCTTGGACCCACCTCCTCTACTTTCTGATTGGTTCTCTGAACCAATCATTTTTTCCTTCTGCCCTCAGAACATTTTTTTTAGTAAGCAAAAGTACCTTTTTAACCTTCTTTGTAACTAATTTTCTTAGTATTACCTTTGTATTTATCCTACATGCATTGTTGAGTGGTTACATGCTTATTATGACAAAGATGAACTTGAATGTTAGTGGCTGCTTCGCTGCATTAGAGAACTTTCTTGGAATTCTTGCCTGAAATCATTAGTAAATGTCATTCTGCAGCCGGCCAGTTTCAGCTCACGCCCGACATTAATAAGGGATATGGAAATAGGCAGTCCATCATGATAGCGAGACCCATTTTCTCACTATTGGGGATTGCCTCGCTCCACTTGATAGCACACGGTACATATCAGGTGGAAAGTGAATCTTGGACATGGAAAGTGAATCTTGGAAGGACGGAAATATGACTTTTCTTCTTAACCAGGTGTTGGGACATTTCTGATGAAGAATGAACTCATGGGTAGAAAATAGGGGATGAATTTGAAGGGATTGTTCCACTAACCAGACGCCTGGGCCTCTGATGTGGATTGAACTGTCACATGTTGAGTTCGACAGTGTTGCCAGGACACCCGAGAATTCCAGTCCTTCACTCCCCCTCCAAGCATAACAGAAAGTAAAATGACCTACCTGATAAAGACATTATTTTGTTGCTGAAATCCGCATTATATTTATATAAACATTACTAAAATAAATGCACCAATTTATTTTAATTGATGATTTTTTTCTGACTGCTAAGGGAAAGTCATTGTACATCAAGGATGCAAACATGAGAACCCTTTTCAGATTAAAACTAAATGTACACCAGTAAATGAATGAGGACAATACTTTTCTCACTCGGGGATTAATTGACATGAATTTGCACAACACTATATACCTACTAACATCCATTAAACAGCTGAGAAGAAACAGGATTAAAAACGCTATTTTCTAGAAAACCGCTATTTACATTTTCAAACACCATGTTTTTTAAGAGATTTTTTGGGTCAGCAATGCAATGAAGGGCAAGTACAAAATGTCTGATTAAATTCACAGACAGTCGTCAGTCTAAGATGTTATAACAGATGTGGGATATATACAAAATGCATGATCTGGAAGACAAGGTCGGGCCCAGATACAGCTCAGAGGTAATTCTACAAGAAAGGAGCAGGGGGATAATTACATGAAATCAGCAGCAGATAGACCTAAAGGTTCTTGTATACCTAGTCAAAAATGAAATTAGCCTCATTGAAATATACCTTTCTGACAATTTGCCTACTTCAGTTTGAATGCAAATAATTTACATTTAGTAAAACATTTGATACTAAACAGAATCAATTCAAATATATTTAATGATCAAAATGTAGCACTTGGAAATGATATATTTAGAAACAATCTACAAAGGAGGTGTGTGGGGGGGAATGTTTGCCCATCATTTTAAACTGTACTTATATTTCTAAGCCTACAAATAAGTGATTATATACGAGTCATAATTTTGATCACTTCAAAATATTTAGGTAGGCCTATGTTCTACAAATTCACATTCAAAATTAAGAATTAAGACTTAATTCTATGTGGTATATTAATATAACGGTTTTACCAAAATAATTTGATTTCTTTTTTCAAATTAATTACAAATACGCGTTAAATTGCCATTGTAAAACGATAGCATCGCTCCGTGGGGCTTGTTGGGGCGGTGTCACAGAGCGCAAGAAAGATGTAACATTTAATAACAAGCTAAGTCGGACGATTTACAGAGACACATCATACAGCTGCTTCAATGGTTTAGTGCGAAACGGCATTTCGAATCACTGTTCGCACCTCAAAGAAAAAGCTTTTAAAATACAAAGAAATTAACATGCTTATTTTACAAAAAACAAAGCGGAAAACAAATGTATATAGGAAAGCCGTTTTATAGACAGTCACCACTAGGGGGCAGTTGTGGTTCATTATAACATGCCATGAAGTGCCTGACCTATTCGTAGGAATAAAAAAAAGCTTTCGTTTGGTCTCTGTTATACCACTTCATGCCACATATTGATACGCGCTGTCACCTAGAACTGATTTTCTTTTAAACAGAAATCAGTGCTTTACTTAAGTATGTCTCATTTCTTTCGTTGACAGTTCAGCTGCACCAATAACCACATCATACAAAGCTCCCGTCAGCTATTGTTAAAAAACGCACACCCTAAAATGACAAAATATTGCATTGATCAGTCCACCCCAAACCTCCCTCCCATACACACGGTATCCCTTTAACATGACCTTCTCTTCTCACGAGAAATTATTTTTTTAAAATTGTAAAAAGTAAGAAACGCAAGGAAAAAGACCCAGATAAAACAACACGGGATTTCTCAAAAATGAAAATACAATGTGGCAGCTGACATAAGATGTTCTCAGATGTTAAGTGGAATAGATAGAAAAGGGAGCGATTTCATAAACCTTACAGTACACAGTACACGCATGCTTTAGGTGTGAACGCCAGGGAAGCGGCTGCTTTGTGTCACAGCAATTCTATTTTGACAGCAACCCTTTATTGCGGAACTGTTTTACTGTCTATTGTATTCTTATTTCCCCTCTGGGCTAGGTATGTGCGCGCGGTGGTTTGAGGCACCGTAAACAATATATCTGAACACAGTTATCTGACATAAAACAGACTCATATCTCAGCCAGACAAATACCCGTTATTTACATCTGCATATCGGACAAAACAGGACGCACACAGAGACGACGGCAACGGTGCCTCGGACGACGGCTTGCTCTCTTTTCGTCCGATTTGAACCACAACTTTTAGCTATTTTTTAATCACGCTGCATCTGCCACCATCTAAGGCTCCGTCACTTTTTTAGACAGCTGGACTGAACTTGGGAGTCGAGTCTTTGTAAGCGGTACTCTAGCAGTATTAATAAGCACTGATAGGACGCGTCTAAACCGGCCTTCGGTCTTCTCCGCTGATGTTCCGATACACAGTCCTCTTCCTCCTTTTCGAATCCACTTTGCCACCCCCTCACCAGTGATTCTATGGCCGTCCTGGAGCGGTCAATCTACTCCTATTTACGTAGACCTGGAAATGGAACGGAAAGACCATTATTTCTGTGACTGGTGGCGCTGCAGGGCGCAAAAATGCAGATCCATAGGAATCACCAAGTATCGCGCCGATGCACATTAAACACCAAGTCCCCTGTCCCACAATATTTACCCCAGGGAAAACAATCTTATTTCTTTTAGGTAACATTTATGAACTGCTGGAAAAGCACATAATTAAAATAATTTCTGCACACTATTGCAAAATCGGTGTAACATGTTTTCTCAGTTTCATACATTTCAAAGGTTTTGTTAAAAGCTTTTTTAAATACAGAGATAAGAAAACATTTAACACACTCTTTTGTTTTTGTGCAAAAAAACCAAGACGCTCTAAATAACCACAGATGGTCCTAATTAATTATTGTAATAAATAGCCGTTTTGCATAAAAGACTTATTTACACGAAACAGAATATTAACGGTTAGACAGAATTAAACTAAATCTTTTGGGGATACAGGACAGGCGTGTAAACCATGCATACGCATCGTGTAGAAGTCCAGGGCAACGTGGTGTTATGATTTTGTACTAGCAAACTGCGCGCTTCCCCCTCTATCTTAACATTATGAAAGCCATATAACTTGTCATTGCGGGTGAAGCAGCCTTTTCACTATTTAGACAACTGCGGGAACACGATATGCTCATTTCCAGCAGGCAGAATCATGGACGGCCAACGCTTGCAGTTTCATTTTTCTCTTAATATTATCCGCGAACCACACCCCCCGCCTGTCAGTCACAGCTATATCCCCCTTGGCAGCGCGACGCCACTCCTCCCTCTACTGGGGGTGAGGAAAGGAAGATGGGGGTCTGTCTGCTCCAGCTAAAATTCTAGATTTAATTTGAGTGAGAGACAATGAAATCTCCAAAACACCATGAAATACACACACACACACACACACAGGCAGAGACACACACACACACACACACACAGGCAGAGACACTGGCACGCGCGTGGGTACTTACAGGTACGTGGGCTTTAGCAGGACGTGAGACGGTTTCTCATTGACATGGTAGAGGGGAAAGGGGTCAAAGCCACCGATAAAATCAACTGGAACCAAAACAAAATTTCAAATGGGGGGGAAAATTAAAAACCAAAATGAGAGAAACTGAAGACAAAAATGATGATTCACAACGACCAACATAATAACCATACAAGAGGTGGGGGGGGGGGAGTTTGCCGTGTGAGATGTTTCTGGGACAGGGAGGTGAAGAGTTGAGACAGTTGTTTAAAATGTGCATTTTTAATGAATTGCCCAGTTTACTAAGTGCGTAATGCTGTTTATGTCGCAGAAAGCGGAAAATAGGTGTAATTGTACATCTGTTATTTGCGGAATTGAAAAACAATTTTCCAATGTCCTGGTTATTTTGTTCTGTGTGTGCGTAGAGGGTCGAGAGCTGAATCGAAGACAGGTCCCTCATTAACGCAGTGGATGACGTAACACCCCCTCCCGGTTTCCTGCACGTAGTGAGCGAGTATAAACCTGTTATTCTGAAGAGACGCCTGGGAACCACAAACTCCGCTGAACTCAGCTGAGACATACGGCTTGTCACAAATTAACACGCGGACCATGCTCCCTTCCGCTGTGCTATTTTTCCCCCCCAGACGGTGGTGTTTAATCACTCCGAGAACGTTCAGGAATACTGTCAAATCAACACCATTTCCATTAACAGTGCCGACTCAGCAGGGATCGGTACGAAAAACACGCGGGTTTATTTCTGGGATTTCTCCAGCGGAGTGCGTGCGGGGTAAGACACGCCGCTGCCTGTCTGCTACTTGACCTCGAAGACGTGCATTCAGTGTCATTAGGGTTCATCCGGGATGCTATAGTATAGCGGATGAATCATTATTACTGCTCACTGAGGTACCGAAGCCACCTTTCAGCACAGTGAGTCACTCCTGATTTCAGATATGATTTAAGTAGGGCTTTCTGTGTGAGTCTGGGTTACGGTTTGAAAACACCACACCAGACATCAGACTGACCATTTACTTTGCGTTTGTGGTGGGGATGTACTAGAAAACAGACCTCTAGTTAGCTGGTGTCCAGAGGTTTCCCCCCACAACGTGACCCAACACCGGTTACGGACGGTTGCACAATTACGGTGACTGGTCATTAGGGGGCGCCTCTATAAAATGTGTTGAAATATCCACGATTAAGGCACATCTATACTCAGTACATTTTTGTTCCCTCCAGTCTGGAATAAAAATCTGGAGTGATGCCTGTATACCTTGACACTGAAGATTCCCAATTAATATCTTTTACAGAAGTGCTCAGTCTCGCTCACCCAGTACAGTCTGGGATCCCAGTGATCAGATCAAACTGCAGCAGTCAGACCGTGTGAAGACTTCGGGATTAAGGGGTTCTTAAGAAGACTGGATCCTAATGAGGCAGCAAATGTAGTTCATCTCATTACTACCTATAGCTGTCATTAACGATAACGAGGGAAGGATGGATTCAGGTGAACATGAAAAGCAAAATTAACCGGTTAACCCCCTTCTCTTTGCCCGGGAAAGACACCAAACTAATTAATCCCTTTCATTTTTCAGCAGATGATGCTTAGAGCTCTAATAGAGAGTTTAATGTGGCTCTTCTGATGAAAACGAAGCAGGAAAGTCCGACTGGAACCCAAACCTGACAAACACAGAAAGCGCTGTTACGCAATCAGGCAAACGAAGGGACATTAGTCTGAAATACGCAACGGACCGTGGAATGCCTTTTTCCCGATCTGTTTAACGCTTCTGCTTTTAATTTTTAATACGTTCCTTTAATAATTTGTACAAAGCAAGATACAGATTTAAAATGCCGGGCGTTTCCTCCCCTGCAGGCTCAGTGCAGCTCAAGGGGTACACGGTGGTGCTGGATCAAAGGGATCTGGCTGCTTTTAAGAAGCGTCTTCGAGGAACCGCCGGGGGGATCGCACTGTTCGCGGCGCCGGCTTTCAGGCAGCGTTTCCACGTCTCTTTTGATTCCCAACACTCGCTTCCGCAAAGCGTATTAGGCATGGAGCGGATAACTGTTTAACCGGGCTAATTGGACAGGGCGGTTGAAAGCGGGGGAACCGGCTGCCCTCGCAGGTGGGATCGCCGGAGTGATCGGACACCGCCCTCGCCCGGGGAAGCGCTCAGGGCGCGGCGTCGGACGCGCGGAGCCCCGGTACCCACCTCTGAGGAAATCCACTATGTGACCATCAAGCCGTAAAATGGGAGATTACATGAAGATATCAAGCTCATTCGAGCGGAACAGCTTCCATTAAACCATCAAAGAGGCTGTGTGTAATTATGATTAAAATAGCGCTCAAACTATTAACAGGACTCAGTGCAATTATCATTCCACAATGTCATGCGTTCATAGGTACAATTAACTATTAAAACTTTAAATAAAAATTAATGTGCGGCCTTCTTGCTGTACATAGTTTTACATCGATACAGAAATGGAAGCTTCTCCTGTGTGTCACAGACATAAACACGGGATTCTGTCTCCCGATATTTCACTATCGGAAAAGCTCCGAGTCCCTTAACTGAATATGGATCTGGATCAAATGCATTTCGTTTGTTTGTCAACCGGATTAACGTGGGAATTTGAAATAATGTAATAGAACATATCAGCGTCAATTCCAGCGTAGTTCCCGGGCATTATCTGAGGCTCTACATAGGTCCTGGGTAGCGACGCTTATTAAATTTCCAGCCTTCAAACAGCACATTATAAAATACCGCCGATTCATCCGCGAAATCTCATATGGCCGAGGTACCACGAAGGCATCGGGTTTTTTGTCTTTGTTACTCGGGAGCGTTTAATATGCGCGAAAATATGATTTGACACTGTGCCATTAGGCCCGCTGTCAAATGAGAAATCACGGTCGGAAATGCAGAGCGCTACAGTTAAGTTATGAAAAACTAATTATTGTTCTATTTGCCCAGGTACCTATGAATTATTCCAGAGAATGAGTAGGAAATCAATCATGAATAGTGTAAAAAAACAGAAACACATTATTTAAAAAAATATATAAAATGGACAACGGAAGACTGATTCTTGTATGGATGTCTTATAAACGAGGAGAACAGGAGACAGCTGGAAGGATTTATTTCAGACATATGGGGTGTATGCAGCGTGAAAATGGGGGGGGGGGGGGGGGC
>JAODJW010000038.1:21071792-21081866 GCA_026777045.1 Hyperopisus bebe | reverse complement strand
GCCACCCCCCCCCCCCCAAGACATCTCCCTGCCATCTTAGCTCCCCCATAGTCCTTCTGAAAAATTCAAGGCCAGCGTATTGTGATGATAAAATCATAACTGCTCACATACTTTACGGCCTGATACTGTTCACACAATAAGAAATGATAGATGGTGATACAAGCCACAGGACTCCAATGAGGATTTTTTCAGAGCCGTTACTATGGAATTCCGTGCAATACTTCCCTAGCTTTCTTTCTTTTTTCTTTCTCTCTATCTATCCATCCATGTATCCATAAGCGAGACATCCTGCTTAGAATCCCGACAAGTAATTTAATTCAGAAAGAGGAGAACTCGTGTTACAAGGACGCCCCTGATTGTTACCCAAACAGAAGACGAGGGCCACCTCCACCAGCTCCAACGACTCCGCCAAACTCTTTACAGTCACCAACAACACCGCAGTCACGACTCACTGCTAGCCACAGTACTGCTGAATCCATCCAGTAAACAAGCTGACAAACCAATTCACCTACCAAGATGCCCCCCCCATTTCTTACCAGCACACAAAGGACCAAACAAATAAAATTCCCCTCATTAGAATACACGACCAGCCTAAGCGCGAGCGGCGCGTTCAGTCCATGCACGTGCATCAGTTCCTACTGGCATTTTTTCCGACCCAACAAATAATATTCGAAAACCATTATGGAAGCATTGAGGCTTTACTGCAACAATACAGCCATTTACACTGTGAGAAGTCTTTGAGTGTTCGAGGGGGGGGGGGGTTAATAGCGGTAAGACAAGCATAAAACGCATTTAATACAGAATACAGGGGATAACTTATGCCTTTCCCATTGTCAAATATAGTCTGATCTTGCAGCGTTCACATTTTATTCCAGAAAGAACAGTCTGTTGCTTTGACAGCGATCCCCTGCTGAATTTAAAGAAGACAAACTTCTGACACCGGCTATTGTTTCATAGATGGGTTTGGACAAGCAAGACCATTTCACTACCCGTCCATGGCGATGGCATTTCAGCCCTGCAAGCTTTTGTGGGTGTGTTGCCTGGGACGGCGCATCTTAAACGCAATAAAATTACGCCCCCCTCCTCCACCCCCCAAGTCATTACCCCATGAAGCAGTATCCGAGAAGCAGTAAACGCTCCAGGACTGGGTGGGTAAATTTTGCGTCGTGTGAATGAGGACAATGGAAGCGGTGGGTGCAATCATTTCTGGTCCACTGACCTTTCGCAGACATACGGTGAGTGCGCAATGGGAATAGGAGGGACCATCCCCGCTGTTTTCCAGCAGTGGCCCGGTCCCTTGCCACTTATATTTACTCCCACCGGACGAGATTAATTATCCGTATACATTGATAACGCAACACCAAAAGTCACTGCGGCAGAATAAGGGGCAAAATAATAAGGAATATGGAAGTAGACAGGTACCAATGAGATTTATACCCTCCAGCATACGGGGATGATAAAAGTCAAAAGAGAACAACAGCACACCGGCTCAGAAGCCGTTTCAGAAGGTTAGATCCCGACCTGACACGGCAGGGTAATTTTAGAAGAAAAAATCGATTCGTTTTACTATCAAACGGCGATAAATTCATGAGCCAATGACAGAAGTAACTCAGCAGTCGGTTAAATGCTTATAAAATAGATGCGCTGACAGGCAGGGGAAGCGAGCGACCCCTGCTGGTTGTCCGGGATTCACAGCTGGATCACGTCCGCACCGGGACTGAGCGTAAAGTGCAATAAGGTGCGTGCACATGTCACCGACCGTGTCGCAAAAGCAAAACGCAGATCATTAGCATTAACATACGTGATACTCTCGCTGTTCTTAAAAGAAAAACACAAAATCCATCCCCAGATCATTAAACGAAAACTACAGCGTTTCCGTTACAAACTCCCAATGTCTATCTGTATGAAAACAGAGACCCAAGTAATAAACAACTTGTAAAAGAAAAAACACTCACCAGCTGGAAAGTACAGAGGAAAATCAACGTACAACGTCCACCGCAGCAACCCATTGTATTTCAAAAAAGAGAACAGACGCGCTACGAGCCAAAATTCCAAATATCTCTCAGTTTTAAATAGCAGATATCACAGAGTCCCGTTCTAACAGGACAGGACCGCCTCACTGTGAGGCGGCAGCAAAAATGAGACGCCGGGAAAGGTGGTCTTCCATGCTTTTTTGGGTGGTAAAACAAGGTGGGAGCCCCAAGCCTGGCTTTGTGTGCAGAGCCCCGGCTGTTAGCGGCGTGCTCGCCCTGACTGGCGTGTTGGAGCGGAGGGGGCGGGTATTAAAGGCGCCCGAGAAGCGCTCACCTCCTTTTCGGCGCTTCCAGGATCTCTTGGCTCTGTTTGTACTCGGTATCACTAAAGTCCCAACATAAAGCACCTTGTTAAAACGTACATTGGATAGTTTTACATAACAACCAGGTAATAGATTCAGTAAATACATATTTATATGTGCACTTTTTGAAGTTGAAAATGATCAATTTTACTAAATATTTTTTGGTTTGCTTTACTATTGTTTTTTTGTTTGCTTAACTGAAAAATACTTAGATTTATTTTTACAATAAGTTTCTTCAGGATCTATTGCATCTGTTGTTATTGACAGTTGATTTGTTGTTCTTTTATGTAAAGGAAACGTAGCCTAACTGTAGCGGAGTCTTTGTTATACTGTTTTAAGACAAGATTTAAGCGCCATCTTCTGGACATTTTCTTACTGCACCTTTCAACGCAACGTGACGTTTTGCCGTCTCCAACTTTCGCTGTAAACACCGGGCGTTACCGTGACCACTTGCTGCGGCGGAAAAGCGCTCTTAGCTGATATTACATGAGCGGCAATAAAATCACTACACCGAGCATAGTTTTTAAGTGCATCTTCAGTGATAAAATGGAATGAAGTCGACAATGAATTCCTTATCTTTACTTTTTATGTATTTCTGCATTTTAGAAATTATTCTGTTATCCTATATTATTTTGTTATCCTGTGTACCTGCACCATGTGACAAATAAAGATCTCGAGTTACCACTGCAACGATACATGCTTTAAAACCGTAAGTGGATCATGTGAGACACCAGCACAAAACACGCATGTACATGAAGCTGGTCGATTGTATCTCCCCATTTTCTCTGCTCCGGACGCCCCCTTTTTCTTTCTAAATCCCCGCCCTGTCCTCCCCTGTCCATCATGATTCATTATGGAAACCCCTTAAAGCATTTCTTTCAGTCCCCTGTCAGCGCCGAGCTCCGCCCCTAAGCTGAAGAGGCGTGATGAATCTTTTACACGTTTGCTAGCAGAGCGAGGGAACACTTCACTTCTGATTACATCACTGTGTTTAAATGAAAGCCTTTTAAAAGCCTTCAGTTATTGTGCCCTCCATACCGCATTGTCATTCTAAGGCTATGTTCGACCACATTTGCTTTTTAAAGTGCATTTTTCTCAAGCATCATCTGTACAATAAGCTTCCACCAGACCAATAAAACCATGAATGAAAAGTACAATAGAATAATATAATGCATAATTATACTCTTACAGATCAAATCCTTTGTAGGTTAATTTACAAAATTGTATTTACAACTATAGCATTTGATGAAACATCATTAACTTGTATGCCTTCAAACCTGAAATAGATGGTAGGAACCAAGTCCCACAGATACCTTATAAATGAAAATAAGTAGGCTTCTTTGACGGACATAGCTCTCCTTGTGGCTGTGGTGTTGTGAGTCCGTGCTAGGTTTGTTTGGGGTTGTTCCTGGCTTTTCAGGACAAACAGCCCTTCTGAATTTGTTTCATTATCTGAAATAGCTGTGTTGAAATTAGATACTGAACAGGAATGGGTGTATAAAAGGAGAAGAAAGTATAATCTGTATTAACATCTGTATAAATAAGTATTCCTTCAGCCAGCATTAAGAGAGACCGCTACTGAGTGGCCTGCCTCATACTGTAGACTGAATTTCAAAGTGAGCTTGTATAGGGCTGACACTCATGCATCCTTCTGCCAGTTATCTTGGGGCTTCTCACAGTTAGCCTCACTGCATGTTTTTGCACTGCAGGGGGAAACAGAGGACTTAGAAGACATGGAGAGGACATGCAACTTCCACACACGCACACAAACCATGTTTTCATTCACATCCTTTCTGAGACTTCCTCTTCATTTCTATGGGCATACATACCTTACCCATAAGTAACCAAACAGAATACGAGACTTTTTGCATGTTCAGGTTTTTGATTGCTGCCACAGAATTTCATAAAACTGAGTTTCTCTTTGTGGGGACTGAAAAGGTGGTCCCCACAATGTCAAAATAACAGGTTTTTATCACACTGTGGAGTCATTTGGTCCCCACAATGTACATAATATATACATCTCTCTCTCTCTCTCTCTCTCTCTCTCTCTCTCTCAGAAACACAACTCATATATCTGGGAATATGCTAGTACCACATCTATACATACGCAGACAGGTCTTGCTCATGGGCCCACAAGTGACATGGTCACAAAATTGGAACCAGTAACCCTTCGTTCCTAAAGCACAGAGGCCAAAATAGCAGAGATACAGGTGGACAATTTAATAACAATCCTGCAAGGGGATTAAAAAAAATCAAAGATGTGTGTATGTCAGGATTGGTCCCTGACTTATCCCATCCTGTCTGTCATTTCCCCATTTGTCCAGCAGATGTCACTGCCCATCCCGTTCTTTAAACTCAATTTTACACTCTGTTTTTGATTAATCATGTTTTTTTGTATTCAAGTACCCGAGTTTAGTCCTTGCCTTTTATGTCTTTGTTCTTGGTTACCCTGCTTGTGTCCAACTTTGTACCCATGGTTTATGTTCCTTTAATTTCCTCGTGTTTGAGTCCCTGATATTTGGTTGAGTGTTAATGGCCCACACTTGTCCCTTGTGTCTGCCCATTCCTTGTGCGTTTGCCTGTGATCTTTGTTGATGAGCCTCGCTGTACATCCCTTCCCGATTTGTCAGGTAACTTTGTCTTCCACTTGCTTTTCTGTCTCAGTCCTTAGCTAGTTCCAGTGTTATCTACATGCCTTTATTTCAAGCCCTCGTGTTCTTTTTAGTTTTGTCTGTTTGGTATTTTATTTTAATAATAAAGTTCCCCTTTGTTTGAAACGCTTCATTGTGGACCATTATCAATGCTCCGGTATCACAGTATATACCACAGAGTGGTGATGGCACTAGTTAATAAATGGATATATCGTGGTTCTGTGCATTAGCAGTAATTGAGTTTTAAATGCATATTTTTATTCTATCAAAACCTGCTTTAACTCTCCGTGTTGCTATGCCTCAGTGCCTGTGTATCCCAATCCAGTGCTCTTGGACCCTCAAATGGTCCACGTTTTAGCAAAAATGTGGACTGTTTAGGAGGGAGCAAAAACGTGAACCATCTGGGGGGGTCCTTGAGGACTGGATTAGGAAACACTGCTCTAAACTAACATGGTATTTTCAGAACTTAAACATTATATAGCGTTGGTTAGTTTTGGCAATAGTGGCAGAGAAGAGGGGCGGCGTGGTGGTGCGGCGGTTAGCGCTGCTGCCTCACAGCAAGAAGGTCCTGGGTTGGGTCCTGGGTCTTTTCTCTGTGGGGTTTGCACACTTTCATTGGGGGCTCCAGTTTCCTCCCACAGTCCAAAAGCATGCAGGATAGGTGAGTCTAAATTGGCCCTGTGAGTGTATGCACCCTGTGGTGTGTTGGCAACTGGCCAGGATTGGTTCCCACCTGCACCCATTGTTCCCACGATAGGTTCCAGTCCCCCACAACCCCAGTTAGGATGCAGTGGTTTCAGAAAATGGATGGATGGGAAAGAACAGGAGGGTTTGTCTGCACCACAGATCTTTCTCATCATTTTAAAACTGTGTCCTTTAACACCAACCCGTGAGATCTAATGATGCCGTACAATATATGCAGTTAACTTAGCGAGACTGATTATTTACTCAAATTATATTTTGTATATGTATTGTCTATATGTTTGTGTATATAATGTGAATAAACGCTGTAACACCAAAGTGGAATATTGCCCATGTTTGTTTGTTTGTTGTTGATGTTAAAATCGAGAGGCACAACACGGGATTTGGATCAAACGTTCATCATACAACAAACTATACCGCTTCAAAATAAATAAAAGCAAAACCTATGATGCCAAACACAATAAGGAATTTAACGTGAAGGTCTAATTTGGTGGGTGTTACACAAAGCAGGATTTCTTGCTTAGCCGGATAACTTGTCGGATTTAAGGTAGTCTGAGCTAAATGTATCAAAGATTAAGTCAGTTTATCCCAAACTACCTTAAATCCAACAAGTTATCTGGGCTAAGCGATAAATCCTGTTTCGTGCAACACCCATTTGGTCTCCTAAAGCAGGGGGCACTCAAAGCACAGTCCACAGACCTTACAAACTCTAAACTAATAGAAATAAAAATGGAAACATATAAATAGCACGAGGAGAACTATGAACAGAGATGTACTGTGACTTATATAAGATTAGTTAGTTATATAAGATTAGATAAGAAGAGATTAACCGATGTCATTGTATGTCTAATTCCAGGTGTCATTCTATTTTATATTTGAGCGATGGTATTTTCACTTACCTGTCAGACACGCGTGCAGATATGCATGCAGACGCCCAGAGAACAAGTGGCATGTCAACGCTGCTTCCCAAGCAGGAGATGGCGCTATAAAAAGGTAAATTGGGCAGTTATGTCATTATCGTGTCAGCCAGACGCGCCCCCTGCTTTTCCCTGGGATTTTAACCCATTAAACAAACAACGCACAGAAACCGGCATGAAAATATCTGTAAGAAGAAGGTGGGGATGCTTTCCTATTGAAAATGTCACTCTTAATGTGTTGTATGTATCTAAAAATACAATTTTATGGGTACGTCCATGTAATGCACGTAATATCAAAGATTATCTAAAGAGGAATAAATACGACGATGACGATGCTCAGTTGTGTTCGTTTATGGGTCATTAATTAAAGACTATTCGACAGTTCCCCCATACTGCCGCTAGAGGGCGCCAGGATGCGTTTAGCCGAGTGGCGACGGAAACCAGCCCAGAAGAGGCGAGGGGCGAGTCTCGGGTCTTTGCATTACACAGGGAGGCGTGCGGGAGCATGCAGCAGCGGCAGGGAGGCGGCACACCAGGACCGCTGCCATGCGTGCATGCACGCTACTGTCGCCGCACATGAACTGCAGTGGCTTTCGCAACTACTTTGCAATTACTGAGAACGATGAGGATGGTGAGATCAGAGCGGAACGACAAGTCAAGCACGGAAAATGAACCGCGCGCGGCGGGACCCCGCTCTTCTTGAACCCTGAAGGACCTTTAAGTAAGTATATCTCCATCCAAACCAGGTATTTTTCTATCATTCAGTCATGTTCTCCTTCTCTCACTTGCACTGATGCAACATAGTTATGAAAACTACAGCTGTAGAGTTTACATTAATTATTTATTTTGTTTTTCTGCGTCTCGGCTGTTTGATTCATAATTTGTTATAGCGCAAAATCAAAATACGAAACAGCCATTAATTGAAATCTCCTTGAACCGGCACGTGTGGGAAGAGCATAACAACGTACATGTGAAAAATCACTCGTATATAATTTTAAACACTCTCAGGATTCCACTGATTATGATCAAGGAAAAATAACTCACTCTATTCTATTCTTTTTCTAATATGCTGGAGACTTTAATGGTAAAATGACACCAATGCAAATAACGGCTTTGCTGCTGTTTAATAAGTTATACCCTTTCGTTATACTTTAACTAGCGACAGCCATTAGGATTTCAGTAAGTGCATCCGTATTTAACTTGGGAAGTAATTATGTCTAATAATCTATGGTGTATAAGCGATTTACCGTTACGTTTCGTGATTTAGACAACATTAAATATCGCCTGACGCGCGTCTCTTCCTGGGGCCCGTGTTACATGCGGCATTGTTTTTATAACTAGTATTTCTGTTATATATCCAATACTTTATTTAAATTTATTTGAAAGAATATGTACAATTGCTGTGAGTCTAAGAGAACCCTTTATTAGGTAACTTTAGTCAAAAGTACATTAAGTTTTCGCGGTAATTTGACAATATAACCCACAAACCCATGCACTTTGCGCTTAATTGATTCTAATTCTCTTCAAGATTTCTGAGAGACCATGCCTGCAAATATAGATGAATGAAATCCAATTATCATGCTCTTTTTGGGTCCGTGACGGTGGGGGGTGGGGAGGGAGGGGGAAGGTTATCATACAGCCTATGACGCCCCCCGCGGGCTGTACGGACCTGTTCCTTAGACACATTTCAGCTTTCACTTCATTACATTCATTGTGTCCTTTTGATGGGGTATTGGATTTTGGGGGGGGGGCAACAAATGTTGGTGAGAGAGGCCTGATTCCCACGTGTGCAAGTGCACACACTCACACGCGTGCACGTGGGGAGGGCAGAGGGAGCGGACAACTAGTTGTTTTTCTCTGATTTATGAAACTGAAAATGTTTTTGCTTTAAAATATTCCACGGTTCACTCCTTACATGGTGTAATCGGGCAGTCGAGTTCTCTTCAAGCGGAGGCGTTGAGCGGAATCCTGGGGAAAGTCCTCAGACCCAGCAGCTGTATCTGGTTCCTTCTTCAGCTGGACTACAAGATGTTGTGTGAAGGACTTCCAGACCCAGGGTTGGGCCAGTTGTGCTCTCGTTCTTTCCACGTCGGTCCTGTCTCTGCTTGGGGCCGTCCAGGAGACCAGGGCAAAGCAGTGTGGCTCACCCCCCCCTCCTTGGATTAGGAGATGACATCTGTGACAGGGACTGGGGGCCCTGGGCTGCAGCCACTGTAAAATCCACCTAAATAATTCATGGCGTTCTGGGTAGCCAGACCAGGCCAGGCAGTCAATGTGGAGACCTAAGTGTGAGAGTGAGTGTGTGTGTGTGTGTGTGTGTGTGGGGGGGGTGGGGGGATGGATCGGAAAGAGATCCATCCCTGCTCTATTCATGGACTGGCCTTGGTAAATGCATGCCCCCCCCCCCGACTCTTATTAGACCCTGGGAGGAGAATTCTCCTCATAGCCTGAGAGATTACATGAGAAGGCCGTCTTCAGAAGGCTGGGGTTAGTGCAGCTCGCCGATGTCTTGGTTTCTAAGAAGCCATCTGAGGCTGAAATCAAACTTCTGGTGCTTGTACAGGCAACATTTGGCTTTCGGCACGTTGACCCTGCAGCTACCATCAAGGTCAAACGAACGGATAACGATTTTGCGTTTACTGATCAGATGCTACGTGATATTCATGGTTTCTATGCCTGTGATTAGTATGGTGTTGTTGCTAACGAACCTAATAAAGCACTTTTGGGTGGGAAGGGTGTACATACATATGAAGTGAATTTCAAGGCGATGATATCGCTAATGAGCATTAAGTGATTTATTGAATTATAAAGAACGTGGAGGACCCTTTGGTGCAACTGATAGTACAATGAATTTCCAAGATATGGTAATCATGTTCCTTTTGTGTCTGCTGTTTTGTTACCCTAAATCCCATTTCTCAAAGCTTAGGGGGAAGAGAAATGCCTTTGAGGAATGCTGGAAAAAAAACAGTCCACAGTTATCTGTCTGCAGCAGCAGACCAAGGTCTTCCTCTTTCACACGTCTGGTTGTCACGTTAAATGTCACCTAAAATGTGAAAAGGTTGGAATGCAGAGAAAGGAGCCGGAGTGTGTATAAATGGGGGATAGGTCACCTTGAGCACATGGCAGTGTTTGGAAATAATGAGACCCGTCATGAGATGGCATCTCATTAGTAAGTGTGCGGCAGTCAATGAGATTCTGTGGAATAAAGGAGCGATACTCATGTAGTCTGTTACCGCTCAAGGTGAATCGACTGCCGCCGGTGATGTGGCCTGTATTCCCCGTGAACCTGTGACTCCGTGTGACATTCACACTTTGATCTCTCCCCATATATTTGTGTTGGACAGTAAGTGTCACGTCTTGGACCATCTGAGGAGAGGGGCTTGGAGTGGGAGGATGTGGCCAGCTGGTAGACACGCCTGCCGGTGGCGCTCGTCATTCGGTGTCGGGGTGGGGGGGGGGGAGGCCGGCG
>JAODJW010000038.1:21036044-21052011 GCA_026777045.1 Hyperopisus bebe | reverse complement strand
GGGGGGGGGCTGGTCTTAAGCCACGGTCAGCTGTGGTTTTATCTAGAGCTCAACGGTGCGATGCTAATCTCTCCTGTCACGGGTTTGCAAGGAGATTGTTGTCTGAGTAGAATGTTAGGGTTCCTGTTTGCAGAGCATGTGTGAGTGTATGTTACTGGTAAATTAATGAGGGAAAATGACGGCGAATGCATGTGTGTTTATCTGCACGTGTGCGTGTGCAGCCCCACATGCGGCGCCCGGCCTGGCCTCTCTCTGCTGCGCACAAGCGCATGTTATGTGAGCTGGCTGCACACGGAGCCTGATTATGTAATAGTCTGGCACGCAGCCAGTCTGCGAGTGTGTGTTTCATATTAGAGGCCTCGGAGGGAAGGAACTGTCACCCGGTGGGGGGGGGGGGTAAACAGCACCCAGTGTGGGCACCCACGTGGTACGGTGAGGCGACCGAGGTTCCACGCCCCCCGGTTCTGGATTGTCCGCATTTAGGCATTCAGCACATCGCCTGGGATGGAACCAGGACCGAGTCCTGATAGGCAGATGGATTTTTTTTCCGTTTCTGGGTGCTGGAGAATTCCCGATTGCCTTTTCCGTTTGACATGCCATTTCTGAGGCTTGGCAGAAAGCGGATCACACTGAAACCTGTCCGATATATTAGCCAAAGAAAAAGTATGGGAGCTAAATTAAGTCAGCGGTGGCCGTGTGATTCCGATTAAATGCTGTGCTCCTTTCCAAGTGCCACTGGATTCACAGCCCCAGTCCAGGACACCCCCGCCCCCCAGGGAAGGGCGTATGGATTGAATTAGCACACCTCTTGGGGTGGGGCTGCAGATTCTGGAGAAATCTGCCATTTGGCATGGGGGCAAGTGGGAATTGGTGTCAGCGCTCATCTGTCCGCCAGCGCATGTACAAGAAGTAGCCGGACGTTAGCGCTAAAGGGGGCTGCTTACAGTCAAGTTTGGGGGTGGTTTTATACATCTGGCCATGTTATGACTTCATGCCACAAGTCAGTGGGTAGATCAGAGAGATTGTCACCATTTGTATGCTCTTTATCAGCCCTGTGCTGAGCAGAGTCACGATTCCCTGCAGAGGATCGAGAATCCAGGCAAGATGACCTGGAGGACCTCTGGTGTTGTCTGTGCGGCTGAATAGCCCCCTGGTTTACTTTCTCCCGCACCATTTTGGCGCCCCCCCCCCCCCCCCCCGTGGGTGGGAGGGGAGCGAGATGCAGTGCGTGCATGCTAGAGAGGACTCCCCTCAGACATGGCCTCAAACTGCTCTCCGGTCTTCAAACCGACAGGAGACAGTGTTCATGGGAAACGGGGAGGAGTACATCTGGAAACCCCCGGAAGAAGACGACATAGCAGGGCCACAGCACCACCTGGCGGCCAGCACCGTGAGCCCTCCTGCCGAGAGCGACAGGGAACACTCCCTGGAGGTGAGCAGAAAGGCGGCTGTGGGTGGGGGGGCGACAGTGTGTAACCACTGGCAAAAACTTTACGAAAGAGAACCTCTGCGGATAACTGTATTTCTGTCACCTCGTTGCGACGTTCACGTCTTTCAGGAATTTTGTATTAAATTGCAGAGCTGTCCATGTAATGGAGGAATTGAGCTAATGTTTAACATTAAGGATTTTAATGATGGCCGTTCAGTATTATCATTTTCATAAATATGTACACATATTATGGTCATTGTAAATGTAGATAATCAAAGGACGGACGTGCGCTGGGTGATATTTGGCGGAACCGCCCCTGTGAGGTTGGACTTTAACCTGCGCGCTGCTGTCTGCTGAGAGGCGAGATGTTTGGCCGCGCGGGGCCGCGCATCGCGGCCGCGTCTCCCCCTCCTGCCCAGACATGTCGGGTCTGATCCAGCTCTTCATTGCCACACTCCATCAAACCAGGGGTTGCAAAACACCGATCCCATAACAATCAGCCTGATTGCTCCCGGTTTGCTTCAATCATCGGCTACCCGGCCCATAGTAAAGCCTTTTTTATTTTTCCACATAGGGCAATACGGGGGGGGGCGGGATATGTGTCACGAATTTCAAGGCAAATGCAACCCGGTTCTTCAAAAATATAACCACGAAGACACAAATAATACTTACTTAAAGTATACTTTTGGAAGAGCAACAGATGATTGTGTTGTAAAAAAAATGGGACAGGTTTGGCTGCTAAAAAGTGACAGCTATTGACGACCGACACGGTGACGCGCCTGACAGGGTGCCGGCGACCCGAGGAGAGTAAACGGAGTGAAGGTATAACCGGCATCGGCGACGGCGGGATGCGAGGCATGGCGGCAAGAAAAACAAGATCTGAGCAAAGGGGAAAAAATAGCTGAGTTTCTCAACAGCTGCTGCTGCCGCGGGGTTTCGAAAGCCCTCGTTCTTGTGATTTCCTCCCAAGCAGCCCAGTGGAGCAGAGTAAACGCTCTGTTTCTGTCTCAGGGTCTAATTGATGGTCCTGGGAGGGGGGTGACTTGAGAAATGTATCTTTATCTAGTGTTTATCCGGTACAGAGTAACGCCATGCTCAACTCAATGTGAACTCAGAGTGTGTTTGTTTGTCCTGTAATCAAAAAAAGAAGAAAAAAATGTTTCAGTTTCTCAAAGGAAAAAAGCCCAGGAATTGTAGCGCGCCCCCTCCCCCCGGCAGAAGTCTTTGGCATATAGTAAAGGAAATTCAGGTGCTCAAAACAGTGTCAATTTTTCATTTTGACGGCTTTTTCCCGCTCTTTTGTCTCCCTCACACCGTCCGCGTATCCGATCCCGCGCACACGTGTTGGCCGGCCCAGGCGCGCCGCGGAGGGATCACATGACCGCGCAATCAAAGTCGTCGCGCCGTGTAGGATGAGCTGTAGTCGGGACAGTCAGCAAGACGGTGAAAAAAATCGGTATTCCGGATCCCCCTGGGCTCGGCTTACAGCAGATTAATGACACACGAGGGAGGAGAGGAGGTCTCTGAGCTGTAACTCCGGGCGCCGGGTGCTTAGTAATGCCGACCGTCAAGTGGAGAATCCAGGCAATGTTGCCTTTTAACAGGGAAGTGTGCTCTTATATGCACGATTCCAGAGCATGACTTAATATTTAAACCGGTGCAGCCTGCACGAATCCGCCAGATACGCGAGTTGAAAGAGCTTGCCGAAGATTTTACGGTCGGGTCCACATAGGCTATACCCGTATCCATACAGACTGATGAGAGCAATGCATAGCTATATATCAGCACACGAGTTAGCGTAGTATTCTAAATAAAATTCAAGCACAGCAACTTACCAGAGAGAACTGTAAGCTTAATCACATGGAAAGACATTTGAATTAAAAAAGCAGTTCTACAACCCACCAGCGGCAGGATCATGAACGCAAATGTATAATAAATTAACCTTCTCTTAAATATAAAATAAAAATGTATAACGTTTTTAAAGGCACAGTGCATAATATTTTGTGTGAATTATTTTAAGAAATTTAAAATAGTTATTATAGTACTTAAAATGAGTTATTTAAAAAGATGACGGGAAAATACAACAGGTTGTTTTGGATAGTGCTAATAATTTGAACGATACCTCATGCCTTAAAACAGAGGATAAAACTGCCTTAAAAGCATGAGAAGTAACTAAGTCATAATGCAACACTACGGGCTGTATAAGGACACCGTGGCAATACTGTGCGGGTGTGAGTTACGTCACACTTTATGGACAAACATTCCATTACCCTGCAGCGGTAACTTGGATTAATCATTTACCGTGTTAACGATAATGCGGTGCCCGAAAAGTGCGTGTAACCTGTAAATAAACAGGCAATAATTCCTATTTCTCCTGCAGATTAGCGATTGATAAAACATTACAGTGTCTCTCTTGATCCACGTTACACAACTGACAGAAAAGAGGACCAGGCACTCGTGTCACGTTAAAAAGCATTTTGGCTTTTAAATTAGAGGGAACAGCCCCTCTGCAGGCGTTTCGGTACACCCTGACCCCTTCAGCGGAGCCAGCTGGACCGGGAGACAGCATTTTAGGCGGTAAGGGTGCACGTTCAGGAAGAGCAAGTATTTTTTTTCAGGAAAGGAAGCCCTTGCAGTTTTCCTGCTGCTTCCATGGACAGGTTGCTAAGGAAGGTACAGGGAGCGGGTTAAGCATTTGCAGACAGGGTCTTAATCTACTGCCAGGTAAGTACAAAGACACAGTTGTCTCCTGCAACAACACGGACAGCTCAGCCTGTATGTGTAGACCGGAAAGGTTTGACACAATGTATGAAAAAAAAATAAACACTATCCAAATAGCTACTTACTAAATGCTAAATTAAGAGATTTGGCATATGTGTCTAAAAATGCCACCTGTGGTTTTAAAAGACACAAATATGGTTCCTTTACTGAGATATAGCACTTTAAATACTTCAGAAAAATCAGAGCATTAAAAAACAACCTTGTTAATAGCAAACATTATGGTAGTATTTTTGTGTCCTTACCAAACATTTCTAAGATTAGCTTTTAAGTATTTTTACCTTCAGATATTCCCATTTTAAAATTATGCTTGTTTAACTTACACTAGCATGTTTGTTTAAGCTCCATTGATTCCCCCTTTAATGAGTACAGAATTTTTACAACTGCTACATTCACACAAGCCGGCTAATGCAGCCCGTTTCTGTGGAAGGTTTTTCCGGCTCACCGTATCAGTGAGGAGTTTAGAAGAGTCAGAGAGCAACACTCTTATGAAGTGAATTTGCCAGTCACACACAGGGTCACGCAGGACTGGACGGGTTAAATTTTGAGCTTGGACTTCAGGGTCCCCCATGGCCCCCCAGTGAATTTTGCCAAACGTGGGGGATAGTCCCCCATGATAATTTTTGCCATCTCACATACCCATGGGCCTACTGGAAAAATGTCCAGTAGACCAGACGGCTAGTCCAACCTTGGGTCATGACACCCCAGAACCCATGCATGAAGCGGGGGGGGGGAAGGAACAGCCTCCTTTCACGGGTGATGAGGCATCAGGGGTTAGTGCGGATATGTGCAGTCAGCTTGCGTCTGTGGTTTGGGAGGAAACCGGAGGACCAGGCGATAATCCACACAAATGCAGGAGGCCAGGGAAGACCCCGCAAACAGAGAGGGAGTTTTTGTTGAGATACTACTTCAGCCTGAACCCTCTGAACCCAAAATATATAAATACATATGTATAATGTTGGCTCCTGCTCTTTTTTGGGCTTCTTTCCGCATTACTACCACCACACATCCCTAAAATTATTCAAGGCGAGGTTATTGTTGCCTTAACTTGTCTGTTATTCGAAATGTTTACATCACGATGAGAAGAGATGCCCTAAGCCAAGACTAGGAAGCATCAGCAAAACTGCCAGATGTGCAGAAGGGTCACGTGACCAGTCATGTGACCGATCACCACCAATGCTTTGCCTCTCCGTTTTACCCATAGCCCATCTAGAAATCTGTTTTATTAATCATGACTAAATGATTGGGAATAAAGTCTTACTGGAGTAATTGTCGGCCACTTAGATTTCTACCACAAAGCATTTTGGAGTTATTTAGAATTCCCTAGATTAGTGCTTCATCTAACAAACCGCTCCTGTTGTGATAAATTGCTGTAAATTCCTTGAATTTGTTTTGTGTCATAGATATCGGAGATGTACTCCAAAGTGTGCAAGCCAAACAAGAAGAAGTGGGCTCAAACATCTCCCCCGGACGCAGAGGAGAGCAACGGGCAACAAAACCGACCTTGGTCCTCAGGGGGCGAGGAGGGAGAGATGGGCCACAGCATGGCGAATGGCCAGGATTGGGTGGGAGGCGGAGGAGGAGGAGGAGGAGGGCATGAGGAAGGTGGTGGAGAGGAATGCAACGTGACTGACTCCTGCTATGAGTCCGTCGGCGAGAAGACCTGGCCCCAGGATGGGGAGGAGACAGAACCAGCATACGAAACTATCGACGGCAACTGGAAAGGAGACGGGCCGAACGGCGCTACGGCGAGGTCAAAGAAGAGGTCTCCACGACAGCAGAAGCGGCCGCCCCACCGGGCAGCGCCTGGGGAACACTTCTATGAGAGCATCAGCGACGTGAGGGAAGGCCTGAGCACCTCCAGCACCACGACCATCTTCACGTTTAACGACGGCATGGAGATGTACGTCACTGGGCTCTAGCAGCTGACTGCCCCCCCCCCCCTACCCCGGATGAAGTCAGTTCTACTGCCTGAAACTCCTGGTCTCCCACCTTGACTCAGTCATCCTTAAAAACACTGGACCGCAGCTCCTGTGCTGTTATCACAACTTGTTTCATCTCACTTAATTCATAACTGAGCGTAATGGATTGCAAAAGTTAGCAGAAGGGTGACTGCAGTTCATTATCCAGATGGGCCAAGTTACGACCGAACGCTTATCTGATGTGCAATGGGGGACAGTGTATTTCTCTATTTATTCTTGCATAACTGATGCTGAAGGTTATGCTCACATGTGGCCCTCAATTCAGAATCTTCCTTTTATATGCGGTATATGTAAAAAAAAACAGATTTGATTTGCATCAGCTGTACAGTTGTTGATGTAGCTGCAGAATATCTCGGTGGTTGTTTTCGTGTCGTCGTATCTGCTTCGACCTGCTCTTCAGCCTGGTTTAGATGCTCCACTTCACAAAAATGTTCTGAGGGCAGAAGGAAAAATGATTGATTCAGAGAGATAACCAATCGGATAGAGGAAGTGGGTCCAAGCAACTAGATGAGGCAGGACCAACCAATCAGAATTCTTGGTCCCGCTTCCTCTATAGTCTGATTAGTTAGCTCTCTGAACCAATCATTTCTTCCTTCTGCCCTCAGTTTTGTGCAAGCAAAACTGCTATAAGCTCTTCACACACCAACTGAATCCCAGGAAATCAAATCCTCTGAACGGCCTGCAGAAACGCAGTTGATCATTTCACTCCTCTTTCCATCCTTTTATGGTTTTTGACTTCATTCAGAAAGATCTTCTCTTCAGGGCTGCCCACATTTTCTTCGTGGCAGCATGGACTTCGCTTTGCTCCAGCTCTCCGCGGCATGTCGCCTTCACTTAGGAAGGCTCGTCAGGATGAAGGAGGAACTCATTACTGCACCCAGTTAATGTGTCCTTTCTCGTGCACATACTTAGCAGTCAGCTTTACGAGCACGAATGTTCCTCGGGGGTTACGCTTAGGTTGTCCAAAATGCAGCTAAACGGCTCGATGACATAATTACAACAGCGGCAACGCTCCATTCCAGCACTCCGGTCCACGGTTTCTGGGTTCTGGTATCGGTGGAGAGAGGGATCCAAAGAAAACAGAGTAACGAGCACAAAATTACCAGCCAGCGTCTTTGGAAACTTGCCTCTCTCGCTCTCTGGTTCAGTCCTCGGTCTTTTGTAAATAAGCGCTTCCGCGTGCAGCTTGGCAAATTTGATTTATAGCATTTAGTATTATAAGCATAATAAAGTCTGAATCAGAGGACGAAGGGGAAAATTGCTCGGGGGATGGAACACAATGCCGTATTATTAAGAGTAAACGTTATCCTCGTAGTTAAAATAAATAAAATTTAACATCTGACCAGGACCAGTCAAGGTTTACCAATAAGCACCCCCCCCCCTCATAGAATCTGGGTGTAACTTAGACCCTGAAAATCACTGCTTTGCCTAATTGTCTTACACTGTAAGTGACTCCTAACGCTGGGTGTACGCTTAGAGGTGCACACAAAAAATCTTAAAACCTGAGAATATATTGTGTTTTTTGCTGCGGTAATATTTATCATATAAGGAAACAAAAAAATCAACGTAATTTTTATTTCTGGATCGGCCTGCTTGGCAACGGGGAAAGAAGGCAGTTCAACATTGACCTGTTCTGCCCAGATACAGAACGGCATTTGTAAGAGCCGGACTGGATAAGCTAATCGCGGACCAAGCGGCGCGGTGTTTACTCCCTCCGAGCGTCGCGGCAGGATAAATGAGAAGCGGGCCGAACTGGGGAGCGTGAGAACTGGCGCCGCCGACACAATTAAGCGTCCTTGGGAGACGCTGTCTGGCGGAGTCAGGCCGTCTCTTCACTGCCCACCTCGGTGCGTTGGTGCCTGATCGTAGCGCGTCGACCACAAACCCGCACTGTACTGTACAATTTTGGAGGGATGGGGGTCGGAAGACCCCTTTCAACTGCAACAGCAAAAAATAAAATCAAGTGACATAAGACTGCCGTGTAGCCATGCGGGTGAAGCGTTTCAAGGCAACTCAAAGATTACTTCACAGTCACCACTGTTACTATTTTAAGACCAGCAACAATGATTAGCCACAAAAAACGAAGGTCGTCAATTGCCTGAAGTTGATAACCAGGAAATGAAAGCACCATGATATTAAATACTGATTTGGGGAACTACAGAATATGGTGCTAATAAACAACAGTGGTCACCAATTCATTTATACCCGCGACTCATTTTGCTTTACTGTACGTTTATGTAAGACACTTCAAAAGAGAAGGATTTCAAAAATGTTTAGCCAGCTATCAAATATTTGGTTGTTTTGGATTGTAATTTTGACTGTTTGGATTGCCAATATGATGTCATGCATTTTGACGGTGAACAAGACCACTTAAGTTTTCCTGTCGTTACGGTAATATTCTGTATACTAATACAGATGAAAACCCCGCTGAATTCGGTGTGGGTCCTACTGTGTTTTGTGTCTGCAAAACGGTAACACGTGTTGTAAATTATCCCAAAGCTGTATAACTATGTGCCCATTTAAAAAAAATGATTGTAACTTTTTATATCAGAATTATTATTCAAAAAATGTTATCCGAAATTTTTACTTTTGTAATAAACTAGCACCTTAAACTTTTCGAATTCCTTTGAAATTCTTGTTCGAATGACTAGTATTATGAAAGCGCAGGGCTTATTAAAAATCCCTATAAACACCGCTGATTTTCCCCCCGCATCACTAAGATTTTGAGTTCGGATACAATTTGACAAACTGCGTATTAGGGGTGTGATTATGTGGAAACTGTCCCTCAGCTGCAGACTGCGTGGGGTCGAATCCTGCAGGCTGGTTCAGAGCGCGGAACGCTTTTATCTGTAGGTACGAGTTTTTACCTGGCAGGAGAGGAAAGTCTATGGGTCAGCAACAGGTTGTGCAACGCTGTTTTGTTTTGTAAATAACACTTTACCTGATTTTCACTGATACTTTATATATTCTAGAAAAGTCCCCTAGAACCAATTACACTTCGGTTTGTGCATTCTTCAGTACGACTGGAAACCCAAAGCCACAACTTTATGTGACCGCAGCGCCTCGTTATCCATTAACTGCGGGCGAAAGGGTGAAACGTGCACTCAGCTCCGTCTATCGAAACCCGAACGAGGCAGCGCTTCAGCCGATCGCAGTACAGGAAACGCAATTTCGGGTCTTTTTCATCCATCTTGCGGATGACTTCCAGTTACGTAGAATTTGCGCTGTCCACAAAAGGCGCATTTGTAACTTACAGACTATACATCGTTCCGTCGTGCAGCATGAGAGGGCTGAGCAAATAGCCTCTTCCTCCGTCGTATGTTAATGTATCAGAAAAAGCGAAATTACAGGCTGCCCGGCAGTTGTCGCTCATTTTGAAATCTATCCTTTAATCAATTTTATGCAGACGCCCCACAACGGAAGGGGGAGGGGCGGGGGAGAGAAATGCGGGTTACATTTATTGCATGGTCGCTTGGCTTGCAGACCATCAGTGTGCATCACACAAATAAACTAGCACCAGGACTGCATGTATAAAAGTCTGACAGCCATTGTGATCATCTTCTTCCACTCCGGTCTTTAGCATAAAACAAAGTGAGTTCATAACTCAAATTCTCGGCTCTGCAGGCTGAGGGCGGCGCCGCCCTGCGAGGCAAAGCGCACTTCTTCCAAGCGATCTTCGGCTAATCCCCAGTTTATGAGCAAATAAGCGAATCGTCCCGGTACCTGCGATCCTGCATTAACCGAATAGACACGTCGGTGAAACAGGGGAATAACGATCGCCGTATCTCAGCGGCACATGATACAACTGATAAATAAGACAGCGGAACTAAAGTATGACTGTTAGAAATGTCTTCCGCATTTATGCGGGCCTGGCAGAATCGCCATATTAACCAATCAATTGAAGGACGGAATAAAGCTGGTGGAAGAAAATGCAACGCCTAAGATAAAACTCCGGAAATACCCATTCCCAGTGTCGCTTATACATGTATACAGGGGATTGATTGTAAGTTAATGCCCATTAACAAGATCCAGGATTTGAAACATAGCACCATTTTCTGGATTTTAAAAAATGGTAAATTTCATGTCGAAGTGAACATAATTTTAATTTTTGCTAGGGCGCACACCGGCCGGCGAAATCCGGCGGACACACCTCCCCTGTATCTGTATTAGAAAAAATGAGAGTGGAAAAAAAGAATTCTGACGTTTGCTGTACCGGCCAATTAGAATCGGCATTTTCTCGGCCGCGTGCCAAGTTCGAATGTTTGTATACGTCTCTGACCAATGGGAATGAATGGAAGGCGGGGACTAGCAATCTTCCCCCCCGGCTGCACGCGCAAGGGCGGGGGGCGTGGCATTTTTCTTTTTTTGAAGTGGGGGCGGGGGGGTGTTAGAGAAAAGCAAAACAATCTTCCCCCTTGACCGGCGGTTTTTAGGTTTCTGGGGAGCGACAAAAACCCACTCGGTAGCTCTGCAATAGCGCGCATTTAAAGAAAACGACAAGCTTTCTTAAATGTTTAATATCGCTCGCACAATCAGCAGCGCTATACCTCGCAGGGAGCCGGTTGTCTTTCCTCCAGTCTCCTATCCTGTCCGACCATGACTTCCAAGCGTCTTCTCCACAGGTCCTTGGGTGGGATGAGGGTCGGTACTGCTGCGGGCCAAGCCGGCAGCGGCGGTCATGCAGCCGACGGCAAACCATATGGCAAGACCGGTGCGCCGGTGGACTGCGGGATCATGCTGGCGTGCAAGAGCGATCACTCTTCGGGAAGCTTTCTGTACACACTAATGTTGGATGATGGCACTTTGAGAGACCCCAGAGAAGATGTCCTTCTAAATGGCATCGATTTGACAGCACCGGGGAAAGAAAAATTCATTTTCGACCCGAAAATAGTAGGTATTAATCGGAGCCATGCTGCGTATACGTGCACCGTGTGCACCCAAGTCAGTGTATTTCGAGTGATAAACGGCATAATAAACCCATATCTACTTTATAAGTTATCGCTATCACGTTATACGATGGAAACTAAGTAAGAGTGCTTTTTACTTTTCTTAATCTCTTTAGGGGAGTCGTTATATGTTCTGTGCAAATTCTAACCTCTCAGCTACAAAAGTGCATAGATTACTGTTTCCATTGTCATGGGATGTAATGATGTTTTCTTTCTTTTTTTAAATCTCGTGTCTGTCTCTCAACTTAGCTTGCAGATTCCCTGCCCGAAGTTAAGTTGTTAAAATGGCGACTCGTCGCATGTTCAAAGTTTAAAGGAAAAGGGGGTTGGGACTTCGGCCCCCTCCCCCGTTCGGCCCGGTGCGCTTCATGCTTGTCGGGCCCTCGATGGAAAAAAAAACACGACAGAACTTAAGATGACAAAAAATACTTTATTTAGTCTCATCGCATAATATGCAGTGAGATTAAGCCGGAGGTTGGTCTTGTGGGTTTATTGTAACGCGTGCATCGCTGTTGATAAACCGAGGAGGGTAGCTGCAGAAATGTATTTGTCGATCACGTAAGGAAATCTGCCACAGCTTCAGTTTTATGCAGCCGAGGCCGCCGGGCAACCTGGATACGGGCATGTATGGCGTCGAAACGTCCCCGGTTAAGGCAAAGTTAAATAGTGATACGCACATAACTTGGACGGGATCCTCAGTAAGGAGGTTCTGAATCCTGCCCCCCCCCGGTGCGGTTTGCAGCTGCGCGCGACACGCCCCCCCCGCCGCTTTAACCCCAACGCCGCTGCGCTCTGCACGGGCCGCGCGAGCCTGCTGCCGCAATTTCGTGCAGCGCTTTGCAGTGTAGCGCCTTACCAAAGTTATTAAACGCGCATGGGGGTGGGCTTCTCGCGGGGATTCTTCCGGTCCCTTTTTGGTCAGATTCATAAATCATTTTAGGCTGCTTCACATGGCTGTGATGCAAGAACCTTGCCCATCGAAGATATCGCCTCTCCTCCACGCAGTTTCCCCAGCAGATGGGGCACAAATATGCACAGAGTACTTTCTGCCGCTCCTCCTACTCCTCTGCTGACTGCTGCAATTTTTTCCCCCCTCTTCCAGACAGCCCGTAATAGCAGCGTGGACCACCGCATAGAAGCCGACCTGATAGTGGTCCAGAAGAGAAGCCCGACTCACTGCCTGGTTCTCAACGGGAAGAAACTAGATGACCAAATGCACACAGAGGGCAGGGGCCCAGGGGGAAGAGGCGAGGAGCCCAGGAAGGACCCCCAGACGCCTCCTCCTGATGCTGCCCCTAAGGATCTCGACCCCTTGGTTTCCTCGCATATCCCCGTGCCCCGGAACAGGTACAGCCACATACGGTGGTCGCTCTTGCCCGCTTCTCTCTTTATGTCAGCCGCTTGGGTTTGGTTGGATCTGGCCGGAAGGTTCCGGACATCTTGTTTTCACGGATGCACCACGATTACCTAAAAGATATCTCGGCTCTGCTCGTGTACTTTGGCCTTCGGTGAGTCAAAGATGATACCCACGAGCGATGAATTCTCTACTGAAAACACACCTTCTACATCAGAAAACATAACTTTGGAATTCTGATGGAAAAATTCACTTCGTCACCATCATGTAGACAGGTCTGCAAACACAGGGTGCTTTTCAGAAGAGTCTGGATCAGATCAAAGGTCCCTCTGCTTCTGGTGATTCTCCTGAACTGCGTTTTTTTTTCCTCAGTCTGTGGTTCCCCATCTTTCAGTTTTTTCCAGTTTGGTCATCAACAGAGGACAGTTTCGCTTGAACTTAGTTAGTTACCAAAACTTGATCACTATGCCTGGCTGCCTGGAGTCCAGGCCTGAATTTCAGTCACGTGTGTTATGGTGATATTTTGGACAGATAGGCTTCGCGCTTGGCTGAGGCTTAGCCGCACCTAGAGGTGGATATTTCATGTCCAGAAAGTAAAAATCCAGACCAAGATTTTGTTTCAACCAGTTAGTTGAGTATGATTCTACTGTGACTCATTATACTCAACTGGTTGACTGAAACAAAATCTTGGTCTGGATTTTTACTTTCTGGACCTGAACTCTCCACCTCTGGCCACACCACCCTGCCACAGGATTACTAAGCAGGATCATATTTTTTCGTTCAATTTATGATTGACACTTGTCAATCAATGCGAGCTTGTTATATCAAGTGATGTCATTGCGAAATCGATTATTCTGGTCTGTGTAGGGGTTTCGAAGTAAGAAAGTGATACGGGTCCCAGGTTATCCTGGAGTTTTTAGGGAACACCCTCGAATGGTTACAGTCTGGTCGCTCGACGGGACGGCGTCCCCATATGTCTTTAGTGTCCCTCCTGCAAAGAGGTGTCACTCTCACGCCCGCACGGCCGCAGGCTTTTGGTGACACCCTCTGCTCGTGGCCGTAGGGCACCACGTGTCCTGGGAGAAGCACAGGTATGCTGTGCAAGAGGCCATCATCTGCCACGCCAGCTCCGGGTAGCGCCAGGCCCCGCCTCATGCCAGTCGCTCGGACTGACTCCTGCTCCCCCTGCAGCACAGGGCTCCCCTTTGTCACTTTTGTCACCTTTGTCACCTGTGAATTAAGCTTGTGCATCATCCAAAGTATCAATAATCAGGAAAATAAAACCCGTGGCAGGATTATGGGGTTATAGTGTGGAACTGCGTTATATTTGCCAGTATATCTGCATGCGCATTTCTGTGTGTCTCTGCATGTGTGTGGGCGTGTGTTTTTACACTCTTCACACTAAGTGCACATCTGAGCCCAGGTAATGCAAAGCTTCTCAGAGCTAGGCAAATTTTTTATTTTTTTTTTTGGAGCGAATGACTTTGAGAATGGAAAATGTGCTTCTCGAACGGCCGGTGCACCGAGACGAGTAGGAGCAAGCAAGGCGCCTGCCTGGTGCATGGTTTGTGACGCGGGGCCGACGTCTGCGGCTCGAGATCGTGCTCCGTCGCGGCCTATAAGCCCCGCCCACCCAGGTTTCTGTCAACCAAGCCATCCCCCAATCGCAGGCCTGCCTCTGTTTGCTTTTCCAATCCTCTAGCAGCGTTGCGAGCAAAAAATCTCACATTTCAAGTCGTATTTTACAGCTCAGCGGTGTCACCCCTGACAAAAGAAACGGTGTTGAATAAACTCAACTCGTTCAAATGATTCTCCTCTGGCATTTATAGCGCAGAATTATTTTGCAGATTGACCCTGTTTCGATGTCTGACTCCCACGAATGCATGTTAACCTGACATTTATTCACATTGTTCAGTTGCGGTTTCTTACCTAAAAATAAAATCTTTAATGATTTAAGGGAGGTGTGAAGCTCATGTTCTTTGCTGCAGACATAATAGATGCACATGACAAGAAAAGATTGAAATATAATTCAGTTCGGCGTCCAGGCTTTTAGGAATCATCCAGCATCTGACATGTACGGACTTGCCCTGCTGCAGAAAGGCAAGGCAGACACTCCCTCTGCGCTGCTTGGAGTGTTTACAGGGTTTGCCGTCCCAGGGTACTGGAGACTTGTGAGGGGGCACCGATCATCTCAGAGCGGTACCTCTGCTCTCAGACGCACCTCTCCGCTGTTGTCAGTCAGAGGCGCCATTTAAAAACAGTAACAGCTTGCCGGTGGGGAGTCAAGCCAGGATGGAGGGGGGCTGATCTTAAACTCCCCATCTGAGGAGCGACCTGTAAGGCAAAAGTCACAGTGTCCTCCCACATTTCATCACTCAGGCACCCACACAGAACGAAAAATCAAGCCTGGGCATTTAAAAAATTATTTATGGTGGATCTATGTGATCTAGCTGATGTATGGATTCACTTGGTGATCAAGAAGAAGTTTTAAAGCTGCAGTGAGATGCATGTGACTGGTCAGGCCTAGAAGCAGAGCATTTCTCCGTGGACTGGGGAGTGATGGTGTTTTTTGTTTTCTGGTGCCGAAAATGGGGCCTTCTGCTATGCAGGTGGTCCGTGGCTTATCCGCACTCCTGGTTTTCGTGGGCCCATCTGGACCATCATCCGGATTAAGAGTCGCCGTCCAAGTTGTTTGTTTACGTGAGCTTTCAGGGACCGAAAATAACCGCGGGACATGAAACGATCCCGAGAAATCAGATATTTCATGATTGCTTCAACGATTCTAATGAAGATATGCCGTTTCCTGAAAAGATACGGCCTCCCCAGAGTGTATCCTGAAAGTGCATGTTGGAGAACGACAGGTCGTGGTGTCTTCCGTCGGTATGGCCACGTCGCCATAGCGATGTTTATAATGAGAAATAATGACAGCGATTGGATAATTACGGAAAGGTCAGAGTGTAGCCACAGCACAGAGACGGAGTGGTCTCGGAGAGGTATTTTGGGACACTGTTGTGCCCAACGGGGGAGTCCGCTGGGAGGAACCTCTTTAGTGTGGCCCTGGTTTACCATGACAAATCACATCAGCGCACACAAACGCTCATGGAAGCCTGATCACACCCTGTTGAAGGAAGTTCTCCGTAAACAGCTGCATGGCCTGAAAAAAAATATAAAAATCGATACAGGAGATGCAAACAAACTTTGTCTTGTTGAAGCCAGCAGCTCGTCATGTAATTGTTCACTTTATGATTCGTTAGCCAGCAGAAGCAGAATGTCGAGTTTAGACGCCCTTGGCTGCCGGTGATTCGTCACCGCTCAGCGAAACTCGGCCGGTCACGCCGCGGCCAGGCAGCGTTCTGCGCGGTACCGGTTTCGAGGGCCCGACGCGGGCCTGTGTCATGCTGGGAGGGAGCGTGACGCACCGCAGTGCGGGCGGCGGGGGGGGGGGGGGCGGGGGCGGGGGGGGGGGGGGGGGGGGGTG
>JAODJW010000038.1:20996388-21006420 GCA_026777045.1 Hyperopisus bebe | reverse complement strand
ATAATATAAACTAATTGAATTGCACTAACTTGTACTGCACAAAGAAATGTTTTGTATGTGGAGTTTTTATATACAGCATTTGAAGAAATTAGTTTCGGTCGTCGCTGCCTTTTTATATTAAAAATGTTTTCTGGGTATTTTTATTGTCTGCTTTTTAGGGCAGTAAACTGGTGTTAGAACGGTGTTCCTAATACAGAAATTGAGCTTTGTGTATAAAAGGAAGTTGTGTATGCAAGACGCCAGTTCTGCTCCCTGAAGCCAGCGTGGCGATGCTCTGTCGCTGTGCTCTGTCCCAACCTTGGCGGAGGCTGCGTTCACACTTCGCTCTGGTTTCATGAGTGTGGTGGAAAGGTGTTTTCTCCTTAAGCTGTGCGTTTCCTCGGGAGTTTCAGTGTTGTAGACCATTTCGGATATCCTATATATATTTTTAACCCGTTTAATGGAAAAAAGTGTCTGGGAATCAGTACACAGGGGAAAACCGAGCTGGTTGAAACAAAGATTCGCCCCAAAGAGGATTTCATGTATAGGGAAATTAACAAGTTCGTTTAGAGGCAGTGACGATTCGCAATTAAAACGTATGTTTGGCGTTTTCTTACGAAGATAAAGAAAACCGTGATACAATTTGCTTGTTTTTCTTTTTTTATTTTGTAATATAAAATGGAAACTTTTAAAGATTTTTGCAGATTTTTTAAAGCAGTTGAAAAGTTAAAGTGAAGATAACTTGTAAATATTCAATGTATATTTTGGGATGGGGTGGAACAAACAGTGATGAATGTATAAGACATCAAAAAGAAGACTTTTCTATCTTGTTTCTGCTCTTTCAGATGTTTCTGTGAATGTTCTGTAGGCCTTCATGTTACTTTCTGCTTTATTTTTTGGCTTTAATGTGGTTTTTAATTATCTAAATCACGAGCACCCTTTTTCCCCTGATATCCTGCTCTGTTACCCTGTCAGTCCTTTCTGTTGGCCTGAGCACACATATTGCAGTGGCGCTTCTGGTCCGTGTTGTTCCCTGTAATGATAAATGCATTACTTTTCTGTCCTCTGAATCGTTTTTGTTGTTATTGATAGGCAGGACCAATTCAGATATTTTGTGTGTGTGCTCCCAAAAGGGCTGCGCGTGTCCTGCCCCGGACATTCCAGTCGGTCGGTTGCACGTGTCTTTGCGTCCATCTGTTGTCGCGTGCGTATAGCGTTCCCCTGCACCGCTCCCTCTTCTCGTGCAGCGGGCGGCCATAAATGCGCTGTTGGCGCCCTCTAAAGCCCAGTCAGGATATTAAGCTAACCAAACCAAACCAGGGCGCACCCAACAGAAGACGTGGTTCACGTTTGGTTCATGTTTTATCTGTTTTTCAATGTGCATAACAACACACAAGTAAACCAATGGACTTATATTGATTTGTATGGCAGCTCCATTGAGCGCTAGACTCTTGAATCTGTGCTTCTGCCGTTTCTGGTTTAAGTGCTTTGTGTTACTATATTGTTTCTTTTCTGAGAGATGTGCTGTCAGTGTTTGAGTCACGGACTCATGAGAAACTGACATCGTATTGTGATTGTACTCAAATGGCCGAGTGTCGTTGGATCAGTCTGCATTTCTGATACCACTTCCGTGCTGTCAGGTTCCCTGACGGACTTCGCGGTTTCACTGGACTGTATTGTTGTATTGATGGGGCCATCGGTACAGGGGGAAGCCGAATGGGTCTTCTTTGTGACAGCCAAAAACGTAGAACCAGAGTTCTCTTCCAATTGGATAATCACATGGTTTTTAAATAAACTTGTGTGGAGAAAAAAAAATTGTCGGTGTTCGTTCAGTTTATGGGGGGCGGGGGTTGCACACTGCAGAAAGTACTCTGTTGTCTCTCCAGATCATGGGAAGTAAACAAACAAGAAAGAACAACGGTGTTTGAAAACCAAAACGCAGAACAAATACTAGCGCCTGTTTGATCTTACTGGGTGTCGGTACTGAAATAACGTCTGTCTTTGTACGGTCAAAAGAGAGTCTGGTTTTGCATATTACCTCACCACAAGATCGCTTTCACGTTGCAGTTGAATTGCTGGGACGATGCAAGTTTTCTGTCAATTTTCCCCACAATGTGTTGGGAAGACCACTCGCTGTTACCCTGTCATAATGGGACTCTTTCCATGCCGCAATAGCCTACTTACCACAAGGACTCGGGGTGCCAAAAGCAACAGCGATCTACAGTCTTACCTTTTGACATGTCAAGACAAACCGGAGTCGCATATAATATGCGCATATAATATGCACAACCAGCACAGACACCCCAGTGAAATGTAAAGGTCACAACTAACTCTACTTGTTTTTTTCCCTATTTGTTTATTTTCTGCCACCTGTTAAAAGCTTTCATAACGGGGGTCTGTCGTTCAAGTGTGACTCAAAACCACGGAGAAATATTCACCTCTGACAAGTCCTTATTGCGGAACAGCTGGCGGCCGCAATACACGCTTCGGCGGGGGTGTAAGTGAGAAGGGCGTGCTGGGAAGGGACGGGGATTTTTAGGAAAGAAATGTCGGCGTCGAGGCAGGCAGACCCGCTCCAGGAAGTGTTACCGGCACTCTGAATCACCAGAGGGTTTAACCTCGTTAAGGTGCACATGTGTTGGGGGAATTTGATGCGTTAATTAAATATCAGCGTTTTATGAAATAGCAGGGCGCATTTGGCGTTTTCATTATTTAGCCTATTTGTTTGTTTGTTTATAAAAGAGGGTTTCTACAGGCTCGCTATTCTTGTGTAATGTTCACTGACTCTAATGTCACACTGATTGCACGCAGGTAACATTGCCTAGCCGGTCTTTAGTCTTGCCCTGGGTAGGATAGCGAACAGAAGCACGTGACTTGGGGACGGGAGTAAGAAATATAGGAATTAATTTGGGTGAGAGGTTATCAAACATATCTGGGGACACACTCTTGGGGAGGGTGTGAGCTCGCGCATCAGGGTCCGAATGGGGGCTCTGGTATGTATATAGGTCTGAGAGTCTGTTTTCGTTACTCAGAAAGGATTGTGTATAGTACAGGGTTGCCATCTTTGGTCAGGTGGCTGGCGTGAGATTTTCAATCCGAGACGCATTTTCATGTATGTAAAACTTGTATTACTTTGTAAATAGTATGTAGGGTTTACAAACTTCCACAACGCTTTTTGACGCTAATTCTAGGTTTAGAATGGAATAATGTAGATTTGTTAGCTTTATTGCATGATCACGAATGAAAAAGCACGAGTGTGACGCCAGATGCGTGGATGGCGGCAGTCTGAGGAACAGAGCGAGTCTTTTTTTTTCAGCAGCAATTTCCAATTTATTGAGACTGATTGGTTTTGCGAATAATAGTTAAGCTAATCCCACTAACATGGAGTTAAGAAGAGACGCAGGCACACCACAGGTGCGCCTTCAAATCTACACGCGTTTCATGTTTCATCTAGAAAAAAATGTGATGATCAGTACTATCATACGTATACAGAAAAAACAGTACAACGCACCGTTATCTTCATCCACTAATTGCGATAACTAAATCGGTTTTCAATTATTCAACACTTCTTCATTGCAAACACAGGTTGATATATTTATAAAGTCAGTATCATAATGAACTGTATTCCCCACAGAGAACTCTAATCGCTTCAAGTGTGATCCTTCTCAACCAAGGACTTCTTGAAACGTTTTGGAAAAAATAAATAATATATCATTTATATATAATCATTTATATATAATGTGAAGGTATACACACAACACTCTTAGTAAATAACAGAATCTAAAATTAAAAGAAGGAATTTGAAATATATAGCATAATCTAGAAACAACCATATCTATGGCTTCATGATTTGCACATACGTACTGAATCAAGCTATACGGGTAAAGAACTGAACTTAATTTCTTATTAAATACTCTTTCCGTCTGTAATATTGCAAATAGTTCCAGTTTGCATTATGTGAGACCAACCAGAGGTGTGCAGAGGGTCCAGCGGAGCTTTGGTTTAACAGAGGAACAGAAGGGCGCACTGGGAGCCTCGCGAGCCGGCGGTGGCCCGGCTCCTCGCGCCTGGCGGTGCCATTACGGCCCGCTATCCCGGTATTCCTTTGGAAAGCCAGTCCGACTCGCTGCCTTGTAAACAAACCCCTGACCGGCTTCCATGTTTTTGCAGCAACCAATCTGAGTTACACCACTTTCACATAGGCTACGTCCGATATCGTTCGGTATAGGGAAAATCCTTACATATTATTAAGGAATATATCCAGGCACATCTACTGGGCTGAATGAATCATTCCTGAATAACATCTGATTCCATCATTTAGTTTAAAACTCTGTAATTTAGTCAGTTAGTCTGCATGTAGGTATTTAGATACAGCGAGTTATACAGAGGTAAATGAAACATTATTCTGCAGGGTTTTTGATGGTCAAAGCACCAGTGGTAGACTAATAATAATTATATTGTTCATAACGTTAATAACGATTTCTATAAAAAATACTAGCTGTACACTAATTTATATATTTCAGATATTTTTATCATCAGCAATAAAACATTTTGTGGAATTATGTCACGTTTTCCCCGATATATTTATGTTGATTATAAACGATGTATAAACAATAAATAGTTTTTTTTGTTTTTTTAAAAAAAAAATCCCAGTGCCGAGTGTAAATATGTATTAAGACTGAGGATCCGAGTTTCACATTGACCAGGCAGGGCGGTACCGGAGCTCGTCTGCGGGCCCCGCGGCGATAAGGCCAGGATCGCGTCTACTTATCCGGTTCAGTTTGTGCTTGACACAACACTAGCCTCGCTCCACCACTCTGAAATCCTCGCGCTCCTCCTCGCGAAATAAAAAACGCAATCCGAAACAACAGTCATACGAACCCCTCTCCGCAATTCTCACCTTAACGCATGCGTAACGCATATAACTTGAACTGTCAAAAACCGGAAAGCAAAGCAAAACGAATTTCAAAGCTTTGAACCTGCACACCATCTGGTCAAACAAAAGCACTTAATGTATACAACGTATGTTAGTTATTTTTGGTATAATATTCATTATTTAGTGTATGTTAGTAATATAGAAGCATGTGCGGTAAAAGCATATATCTTTCCGACAATACATAACCAATAAATTAGCATTTCAAAAAATCCTTTCTTTGCAAAACAAATACAAATACAAATACAAAAAATAATTACAACAAAAAAAGCATAGAACTGGCACAATTAAAAAGTTTGAAAGCCACGCGGCTTTGCTGTCCACAACAAAGGCGAAGTATAAAAGCTTTCTTTTTACAGATAGAAAATATTAAAATGAAACACGTAATAAAGCTTAGCATCCAGCACTTAATAAATCAGACCGGTCTCACTCCCAAGGTCAAATATCCTGGCACAAACAGAGAAGTGATCTCAAAAATAAAAAATAAACTACACAACAATAACCATTTGTGCCTTTAGGACTGACTGAACTGAGAGGAAGGAATGTCTCATTAAAAAACAGTTATTCCATTTAAAACAACGTTCAATAAATAAGCCCTGGAATAAAATCAAAAGTCACTTTAACAGCCCACTTAATGTATTACATTTCAAGCAAAGCAGCTTGTTTTTTCTGTTTTTGTTTATGTTTTGTGACTTTTTTTAAGAGAAAAGACATCAGTAAAGGTTTCACTCGTAAATAAAATGAGACAGCTCCCCCCCCCCCCCCATAAAAATACATAAACAGGTGCATATCTGAACAACAAACGTAAATATGAAAATTAAGTGAGTAAAAAATAGTAGGTCCATGAACATTTGCGTTCTTTACCGAGGAACACCGAAACACCCCCAGAAGAGTGAACGGAAGAGAGACAGGAAGAACGGCTGAGCGATAATTAAACGAGTCTCCACAGAAAACGCGACCTGGCGCCCACATTTCTGTGAGCCAGCGATCTCCGGGGGACCGCAGCTGATCTGGCCAGTTCCCCTCCTTCCCAAGTTAAAAAAAGGGTGGAGTGTGAGAGGTTAAAGGCATAAGTATTCCCTTACCCCTCCCCCTTCATCGGGATGGAGACTGTGGTCTGTCTGGAAAACAAAACAAACAGATTAAAAGCAGCCATCATCTTCCATCTAATGACCAATGGCCACAGAAGGAAGGAGTGCATGGGTATTACTGCTCTCAGATCTCCCCATCTCTCTCACTTTTCCCTCTCTTTTCCCCTGGTACACATCATGCCATCTTAGGAGCAAAAAAAAAAACTCCTCATGTCTGTCATCGCTGATCTTCACTGCATAATATTTGTATTTACAAATGTATTTTCCACGTTCCTTAATAGCAATTAATAGAACCGCGAAATCTGGCAGATTCTGGCAGAGGAAAAAAATGTTTAAAAAGGCAAATCTGCAGAAATATAGATAACAGTCATTAGGACATATATCCTTAAGGTTGGCGTGGTAACCTAGTCCTCAGTGTAAATTAAAATAAATTGTAAACCACGGAATCTAGGAACTGATAGGAATCTGTTTGACGTTAAAGTGCAAATCTGGGGCAGTTTTCAGCAAGACAACGTGCGTAAAACTGCTGAAAATTACCAGACACCTACAGTTTTGCAATAGAAACACACCCTCGTGACGGGGGACGGCTTGCGGCACGGCCGCCGGGCGGCGCGCGTCTCGTTTGAAAAAGTAAAAGCGTCATCACTCCGCGACCGTCGACGGCGGAGCCCAGCGCTCACAGAAGACACGTGAAAAGCCTCCGGGGCCGGCGCGACACGAAATGCCGGAGCGACGCTCAGCATCACCTATCTGACTCTCCACGGAACACGTCTTCGGAAAAAAAACAGAAACGAAACGAACTGAAAGTAGCCAGCATCTCCACCGACGCAGATGAGATGTCGCACCTGGCGTGGTCTCTAACGTTGTGGGGTCTTCTCCTTAGCCCTGGGGCTCTTATCATACGAATTTGAGATTCCACCCAAAAATAAGAGCTGGACTAAGAGATCCAGGTGAACTCTTTGTCACTACCAGCGTGGTTCTCCCCTTCCTGTGCCGAATCGCTCTCCTCCTTGTCATTGTCTAACATGGCGTCCCGGTGAGACATTCCTGAGTGGTTCTTCCACTTGCTGCCATCCTCGTCCCCGTCCACGTCCCCCATCATTTCCCCGTCGGCCAGCATCTCCTCGTCGCCGTCGGTGGGGTCGTCCGGAAAGCGGTGATCTCCGGGGTACAGGTCCTCCTCGGGGGAACCCTCCTCGCCCCCGTCACCGCTCTGGTCCAGCAGGGCGGCCATGCCCCGCCCGGAGCAGTCTGCGCAGACGCCGTGGCGACGGGAGCCGTGCTTGATGCCAACACTAGCGGCCGACATGAACACGCGGCTGCACACCTTGCACACGTACTTCTTGTCCTTACTGTGCACCTGGCAGGGTGGGGAGACAGGACACGACACAAATATTCGCTCAGTTTACAACCCATTGTGTAGCAATATTTATTAATGAGCCGTTACTATTGAAAAACGTGCAATAGCCTACTTTCCCCTAAATTATTTTCCCTATTAGTAAATGACCTTCATTGTCATTTACTATGTATTGTTATTGTGTATTGAACTAATGTTTTTATTGTTTAAATCATGTGTTGTGCTGCTGTGAACATGTGATTTTCTTTGGGATTAATAAAGTATCAATCTTTCTAATGTCAACATACCTAATCTGAGGACGGACAGACACACTTAAGGTTGCCAACTTCGGTCAACTGGCTGGCGTGAGATTTTCAATTCGAGACAAATCTACACACATATGCACATTTACATGTATGTAACAATTTTATTACCTTTTTAAATAGTCAATAGGGTTTGTAAACTACCCAACGCTTTTGATGTAGTTAATTTTAGGTTTATAATTGAATAATATAGATTTGCCGTAAAATTTCTTGCCTGTGCCGTGAGTGTCACGCCGGATGCGTGAGAGTTGGTAACCCTGCACACCAACACGCACAAACATGCATCCACTCACAAAACTGATAAACAAAACGTTTTCATATTTACAAAGATGTTCTTGGGGAAGTTATCACAATGCGAACCATTTTTAGGTTCGTTTTTTCTTGTGGAGACGCGTACACATGAAGTTAGTAAATAGAATGTATTGGTATTTCCCGTTTTTTTCTTTGGGATGCCCCTATGTTTCTTGGGGATGTCACCACAATATCCCCTTCCATATACGCGAAATGTACACATACATGAACACAGGACTGTTATGAAAACTGACAACAAAGAAAATGTTTTGACACTTTTTTTAAGCTAACATTTAAAAAGACGTTTTTTTTTCTTGGAGATATCCCCACAATATCCATTTTTATGTTCATGTGCGCAGAATGTACATACACACATTATACATGTCTTATAAAAACTGATAACTAACAAAATGTGTCGACACTTACAGTTTTCTAAGCGGGGTGACATTTAAAGGTAGGGCTATTTCCGCATTGGTATGTCCTCACATTGTCAGTTTTTAAATGTTTATTTTCCTCATAGAGACAGATGTCTACACAAACGCACTCCTGATGCCGGAGGGGAATAACGGGCTGAGTCAGCTCGGGAATCCGCGTGAATATGATTTAGTCGTCCACGCACCTGCCTGGCTGGTCAAAAGAGAAATGTACTCAAAAATAGGAAATAATCACGCAGAGAGGCAATTATAGGAGCCATCTCCAATCTTCCAGAAATAAAATAAAACTGGAATAATTAAAATCCATCCCGGGATATTTTTCTGCAGCCCCATTAAGCCTATCTCGCGACACCCCGGGAGAGTCCTGCCGTTAGTAACACGCGCTGGGGCTGCTCATTACCGGGGCTCGGTGTGTACGGCGACTGCTTTCGCCAGTTAACGGCTCGGTGTGAGTGACATAGATGCGGCTTGGGCAAGGGGGGGGGGGTGCTACACAGGAACTACGGAGTGTCACAGAGGAAGTCGACCTGGTGTCCCAGTGCAATTGTATATCGGGGGAAGATGCTGGGAAGTCAGTAGGGCTCACTGGGAAGCCTGCGTGAATGCTGCAGGACAGGTTTATCCTCCAAGCGGCCAGTGCTGCTGTGTTTGCAAGGACCCTGATATGCCAGATCCTCCGTGGAGCCCATCTGGTCACGTTTTGGCAAAATCACGCCCACCTGAGTGTGTCGTCTCCCACAAAGCTGTAGGGTGACACCTTTTGTGCCTTTAATCTTTTACAAACCAAAGCACATTTTTCTGTTTGTACCACAGGAAATGTCCACAAACTGAACTGGAAACTCAGTAGTGTAGCTATGTGCCTATGTGGACTCCCCTGAGGACCAGTAAACAGAGAGTCATCACAACATTAACAGGCATGTCTCGCTGAGTACTCTCTGCTGCCCTCTAGTGGCACTTTGCTGCACTGCACCTACCAGCGTGTGCCTCTTCATGTGCTCGCGGCGGGTGAACTTCTTGCCGCAGATCTCGCAGGGGTACGGCCTCTCGCCGGTGTGGGAGCGCATGTGCCTCTTCAGGATGCACTGGTGCATGGCAGAGAAGCTGCAGTACGGACACTTAAACTTCTTCCTGATGACGGTGAAATCGTTCACTGCGGGGGGGGTGAGAAAACACAAAAAGAGTGAGCTTAATCCTCAGGGGTCGAACTGTCCACCTACCGCTGCCGTCAGAACCTGGGGGCCGCAGATCAGTATAGCAGGAATGTCTGTTAGAGCAGGGTCGGCGTGAAATGCCCGAGTGGAACCCCTGTTTTTTGTTTGTTTATTTACAGACTCTTAAGCCAATTATCCTCTGGTCTAGACCTGCACAGAGTTAAGACGCCGTAAAGAAGGTCAAGCCCGCTGTTCTCACTGTGGCCCCGAGTGCAAAGCCCTCTGTGTGGCAGGACGACAGAAGGCCGAGACTCTCAGATCTCTGCACCTTTCATGCTCACGCGAGTCTCTTTTTTTCTTTCTACCCCGGAAAATGTCACCCCGGTGATTCCTCTGCTTCTGGGACAGACGCCCTGTAATCCCACGAACCAGAAGGTGGAGCTAATTCTGTTAAATCTGCCCGAGCCTACAACGCCCCCCCCCCCCCGCCCGCC
>JAODJW010000038.1:20980969-20992546 GCA_026777045.1 Hyperopisus bebe | reverse complement strand
CCCTGATCGTTATTGTTAATGGGCAGCGAACGCGGGGGAGCGTTTCAGCCTGGAGTTCGCAAACATGTATCTCTCTCCCAGTTTTTTTAAAATTATTATTATTATTATTATTATTATTATTATTATTATTATTATTATTGGTATTAATACTACTACTACTACTACTAATAATAATAATAATAATAATAATAATAATAATAATGGGAAAAATAGCTATATACTGGGCGTTTGTAATTACGTCAAATCATAATTATAATATAATTATATAACCATCAGTAGTGCAGGTTTAATTGAAAATGGTTTTAATATGAAATTATTATTATTATTCCTCGACTCTGCGAAATGGATAGGTGGATTATTGTTATAGTATATAGTTCGTGTAGTGACATAAAATTTTGAAATGGCAAAATTACTCCGCCGATTCCTGCATTTGCATTCACGGCTTTGTCCGCGCGTGTGTGTCTGTAGGTGTAAGCATGTGCGGGATCATAGGCGTGGATAAACGCCCCGTCCACTTCTCCGCCCTCCCGTGAGTCACGTTTGAGGCGCGCCCCCTGGTGGCGGCAGAGAGCAAAGCTCTCAGGCCAGCTCGGTTGAAAACCAGTCAGGAAATACGTGCGGTATGAAGAGTATATGTATTTTCATGCTTTTATTTTATTTTTGTATATCTATATCTATAAACACACACAGAGCATATAGAGCAGGATGTGCTCTGAAACGTTTATATGCTCCATGCTGGCTTCACTGCATGGACCCTGGGCTGGCTTTCTGAGTGACTGCTTGGGGCTTCATTTCGGGACCTGCCCCCTTGTCCGGGTCAGTGCATTACTAGTGGTTATGACCAATTTTGCAATCTTACGTGCTGATTGGGAGGGCGGTGGACCGGGGGGGTGGGTGTGGAGGTTGAGTGTTGACAGCACAGCATAGCCGCGGAAGAGCCCCACCCAGATGGCCTGACTTTGTGCTGCCGGGGTTGGTTCACATCCGCCTGAGTGCATTATGGGTGTTTCCCCCACTTCCTTTATTGGCTTGGCCAGGAGTGACCCCCCCCCCTCCACACACACATACACTGTAATGCAAATATTCCCATCCTGACCTCTCTGCAAGCACTTCGTCACAAATACATAAAATGCTATTCAGCCCTCAACCTTTAATCTTATTAAGACTTTTTAAGGTTTTGTTCTGCGGCTGCAGATAAAAAACGAACCTTGTGTTTTCGTTTTATTTTATTTTTGTCCCAACTGGCTGAGGTCTCTGTCCCTGGCTGCCTCATCTAGCGCGAACTCCTGAAAAACTGGAAAGGACACCGGCTTGGTACCCAGCGTGGGGTAAGACGTGAGCTCAGGGGAGGGAAGACTGGGGGGGGGGTTTGCGTGGCGTGCTCACGAGATGAACTGCTTTTCCTGATAAATGGAGGCCCACATGCAGGTGACACTGAAAAATTAGCTATTTAGGACGATGCAAAAATAAATTACAGGCACGCAGTACTGTATACATGTGGTTAAGAAGGGAAGCAGCCACTGACGGGGGTTTGAGCATGACGAGCGTTTTCACTTGCAGGGTGACGTTCTGCAAGTGAATCATGGGGGCGGAGCCTCGCACACGACCAGGAAGAGAAACCGACACAAGCAATGGGACGTTAATAAAGGGGGCAGCTTTTCGTCATTGTGTCTCCTTCTCAGTGTCCACGCAGGAGGGGGCGGGGCCACATCCGGCCGCGGTACACGTGGATGTCGGACGGGGAGCGACGTACGGTAATGACAGAGGGCGTGATGAAGGCCGACGTCCCTTTTCCACTGTAACCCAGGCGACCTGAGTCATCATTTTTCTTGAAAAAGGAAAAAGAAAGAGAGAAAAGGAGATGGACTTGGGGCGCCCCCCTCTTCCCCCACACAGCATTACACATCTCTGATAAGCTCGGACCCACAGCAAATCAGCTTGGGCTGGATGTGCAGAGTCGCTGTCTTACTCCCCAGGTCTGTGACGTGAAACTTTTGTACTTCTGGCATTTTGTTGAACAAATCTGGTATTATGTAGCGGAGTGGGGGGTCTGGGGAGCAGGGGGTCTGGGGAGCGGGGGGTAGTCATCGCCCCCTCCTTGGCCTCAGAGAGAGCTTCCCTGTCACATGCCGTTTTATCGTCACTCCCACCGCTGCTGCCACTCCCATCCCACGATGCCTTGCGGCCTTCTGGAGAATCCCACAGACTGCTTCCTCCGCATAGGCAGGGTCCCTCTTGCAACACTCTGTGGGATGATTCCCCCAGCGTCGATTTGCCCATAAACCCTGTTTCCTCACCCGCAACAACGTAATTTACTGTATAAGGTTTAAAAAAGGAAAAGTTCCCCTATAGTTCTGATGGAAAACACCCCAAAGCGTGCTAACAGACCGCCCCACCCCTGAGGCCAAAAACTTGCGTTTGAGGGTCAGCCCCCTCCATTCTGCGCTCCGAGTCGGAACACTACGCCTCTTGTTTTAACGATGCGTTGGGAAAACCACCGGGATGCCAACTCAAAATAACGCTTTCTATTCTGCATGACTGATGGCAGGGGGCCTCTCCTGGTATCGTAATAAATGGGGAAGAGGAGGTCCTCTCGGCTGATTTACCCTGCGGTGACAATGGGGAACCAAAAGTATTACACGGCTGTGGCCTGGCCTTCACCACCCCCCACCAATCACCATCAGCTGATATCAAACACTGCACCGGGGAGGAGAACCAGAGCTCAGTTGTAACACTCCTGACCAGAGAAACCATTCTTGCTTTGAATTCGCCGTCACTGTGTGAGAGAGAGAACCTCCTACCCCAGAAAAAAGCAGCACAGCACAGGCACAAGAATGGCTGCTACCTGCCCAGTGCTGAATGTGCAGCCAGATGCTTGATCTGTAAAGACGGCATCGCGGGGTGATCTCTGGACAGCTACGAAAAGGCCCCACAACTTGCATAACGATGCCTGGGAAATGGGTCTTAAAGTACACAGAGAAAGGGCTTATAATTTGAAGGAATTTATTTCCCCATTTTGGTATTTTGGTATCACACACATGAAAACAGCAGAAGGGCATTATGGGAGATAAAAATTCAGCATCTGCCCTAGAAGGCCAGCTGCAAGGAAAATCAGCGCATTAAAACACGAAGAGCACGAAGAGACTAAAAGATGGTAAAGAACCATAATTATATACCCATATAGTCAGAAGTCGGGGTTTTTTATAATCAGCTTCAGCTTGATGATGCATGTGGTGAAACAGTGAAGTGAAAATTGTTTTCATATACAGACGTTCCCTGGGTTAGGATGGGGTTACGTTCTGATAAACCTGTCGTAAGGAGAAAAAATTGCAAGGCGAAAATGCATTTTAATACAGTACACCTAACCTAACAAACATCATAACCTAGCCTAGCCTACCGTAAACCTGCTTAGAAGACTTATATTAGCCTACAGTTGGGCAAAATCATTAACACAAAGGGAGAATATTTCATTAATAAGGTATAATGAACTGAAAATGAAAACCATTTACCCATCGTAACACACGTGTATGTGTGTGTGTGTGTTTATATATGTATACATGTGGTTATATATATATGCATCCATCCATCGTCCAACCCGCTTATCCTACTGGGTCGCGGGGTGTGTGTGTGTGTGTGTGTGTGTGTATATATATATATATATATATATATATATATATATATAGAGAGAGAGAGAGAGAGAGAGAAAGAGAGAGAGAGAGAGAGAGAGAGAGGGAGAGAGTGTTATGGTCATTGGCAGCAAGCTGCAATGTGTACAATACATACATATATGTGTGTGTGCATATGTGAATATATATACATATACAAGCACACACACAGAAATTTGCATAGTTAATTGCCATCTATTCTATTTGTCATCTCAAACCTTGTTTGAGTAATTTGGCACATAAGCATCTGCAGGAGAGCATGTGCACAGGTGAGCAGGAGATGGATGATGTGAGTGGAACAATGTGTCCTTGTGGATGGCGTGTCACCTGTGGAAGGGGCAGCTCACACGCGCTCAGTGGGCTGGGAGTCGAGGCTGCATTCGGCCCCACGATGAAACCAGGGAGATTCTGGACCGAAGACGCGGAAGATTCCAGGACGCTTGTCGTCGATGGCGCGCCTGTCCGCCTTTGCTCTCGAACCCCCGAGGCCCAGGGGCGAACCAGCCAGAAATACCCCCGAGTGTACCTCGGGGGGGGGGGGGGGGGGGGGGGGCGTGGCAGACAGCGGGAGCTGAGGCACCCCTGCATGACAGAGTCAGTAGGGGTTGGACGTTAGTCGTCCAATAGAGTTATGGTCACTGGCAGTGAGCTGCAGAGGCCTTAAGGAAAATAAACGCGGATTGTCACAATTCAGCTCTGGTATGGCACATTAAAAATAACTACCCAGCTAGGAAATTTACACCTTCCAATGTTTCCATGACAGTGAACACAGGGGGTAGAAGCTAGTGCAGCACAGCCTGGTAAGGCAGTCTTGAACGGACCGTATCTACAAAGCTTAGTAGGCTTGGGTACCTACCCAACACTTGTCAAGGCAGGTCAGGCTGGGACATGAGGCAGAAACGCTGTCACAGCGGTTAATTTCTCCCGCATTTATGGGGCGGATAGACAATGGACACGTGAGTCGGTTTCTGCAAGCTGTCGGATACATGGATTAACCTTCACGAGCTCCCGTTTTTAACCAGCTAGTAATCCTCGCCTTGCAGTCGGCGACGGCACAGCGGTGACTAGAACTCCGGTTCGACAAACGCGATAATTTCTTTGACGAAGCGGCGTTCCCGTCCTTCTGATAATCTGCCTGAGACAAAGAAGCGAGCGTAGGAGGGAGAGACGCAGGCGGATAGTCAGGCAGAGCCAGCTCCGACCAACCCACAGCCAGACGCAGAGCTAGAAATGGCAGAAAGCAAAGCCGATGGGTAGTAGATGCAAAAAAGCCTCGCCGAAGCCAAATGTTTGAGAGAGAAGCTCTGTCACGTGCGAGGTGAGGCTGTGAGGTCGTCGCTGCCCAGATGTCCGAGGCGGTGCGGAATAAACGAACAAGAGCCGCTAGCTTTTACGGTTCAAACGTACGGCACAAAGTGTCCGTTAGGATTTATGCAGGTTGACAGCTAAAACCAACCATGGGGCTTCAGCAGAGCTGTTCCTGCATCTGAGAGGCTGAGGACGCTTCCACAGATGTGGTGAGAAATGGGAAAGAAGGGAAACTCGAGCGGTTACCCTGTGATTACTCCCCACGTACCTCTAAGGTGTCGCCTCTGTAGAAGGTCACGGTAAAATGCCCTTCATCGTCATTAAGACCTGTCACTTGCGATGTCCCCCCAGCCTACTCCAGGGTACCAACTTTTGGTCACACCATCTGAGGAAGATCTTCTATGACACAGTGATGCTGCCGGAGTATATATGAACGAGATGAGTTACCGTTAAATTTAGTAGCTGCCGTATAGAAACCCCAAGCATGTCGGGTTTCGCTTGGCATTGTTAAGTCACCGTTTGTGATAATCGTCTGACTGACTGTCTTGTGACTCAGTCGCCCTGTTTTGTGTTCGCCTCTGTGGAGACAGCCAAGGTGTCAACGTGCTTCTCAGATTTCTCACCATTTGAACTAGAGGCCTACTGAGATGGGCGAGAACATGATGGACCTTTAATAGCACAGCAGATGCCAGATATGATGGAAACATGGAGGGGGGGGGGCGGTGAGGCTGGAGCATGCCGCTTCGTGGCTGATCAACTGGTAGTGCTGGTACTCTGTTCGTTGGTTGTAAGCGGAATTATCCATCCATCCATCCATTAATCCATCTATCATCCATCTATCCATCCATCCATCCAAGCAGAATCCAGAGTACCCAGGGGCGGGTTCGTGTGTTTTTTGGGCCCCCATTCAAATAGGCCCCTTGCTCCTGTTGTGCAGTGACCATTAGTGGCCAACAGGGGGCCCCCCACATAAATGTGTGATGTGAGTGGTGGAAAACACCCCCACTGGGAGTAGCTGGAAAAAAACCTGTGCAATGCAGGGGGGAGGGGGGGAACACGGAATATATGCAAAGTGGGGGCAAGTTTCGAACTGGTGACCTTTGACCTGCATGGAGCTGGGTAGGTGGAGTGAGACGCGTGGATCTGCAACGTCACGCCTGCATATGGAGTGATATCTCGGGCGTGGGCCAGGTTCTGAGTTTCAGGACTGGGCTGCTTGGCCATCTGTGGTGCGTGTTTGTAGCTGTGAATCCTACAAATTGTCTATGGAATAAAAGGCATGTTGTGGTGGACACCTGTTCGCATGCATCTTCACGCAGAATAAATTCAGCAAAAAACCCAGAGACACATTGCTGCTCGACTTTTTAAAATCGCCGTATCATTAAAATGTGGCCTTTTTTTTTTTTATTTTAGCAGTCAATGATAACCAATAGCCAACTTCCAGGTCTTCAGCGAGTTCTGCCCAGGTCCATCTACCTCTGGATTCTGCAGAAGCTCCTTCTTAAGGTGTGTCATGTGGCTCCTAGTCCATCTGCAAGGCGACGTACCCAAAAACGATCGTCGGCAGCCGATGTTATTTTGGAACGTCGTGAGGACTCATTCTGAAGGACGAACTCTGCCAGGATTGGAGAAATTCGCAAAAGTTTACCTGAACAACATTCCGATTTTCCGGAAGTGATGGAGGCGACATTTTTCCGGTTAGCAGCTGGGGTGGGTGGCTGGTGATTTTTAAAATGAAGGAAGCACACGAGTCGGCATTTAGCAGTATGACAGTAAAAGGTCTTATTTAATCGGCCAACTACTTTTATGCAAAATCTGCTCTCCTTTATTTCTGTAAGAAATTATCTATTATCCTGTTACACGTCCTTCTCAAGCAATTGTATCATTTTAAATCACTGAAATTTCACTGGAAATTAAACAAGGAATCAAACTCAAAAGTCACTGATAACGATAAAACTCAATCACAATGATAACAATATTTGCAGAAGCCAGTGGCTAAAGTTGACATATGGAATGTTGAACTATCACTCTGGGCTGCAGCAAAATGCTTCTGTGGCACTGCGTGCGACAGAATGGCTGAATGATAAGAGGCAATAGCGTGTGTTACATGTCAGTCGTGAGCATTAATGTCATTGGTGGTTTATCCTGTCATGCCGAGACATCTCCCAATCACCCTGCGGGAAGGGCTTCCAGGCGGGTTTAAAATATCTACTGTCCAATCAACATTGGCTAAAAAAAAAAAGACTATGGATGAAGCTGTCATAGACTCCCAGTGAAGCACGGCATTCATGCGTCACCGAGGCATATTCACCAATAGGCTTTTGTCTATTCTCCATAGAGACAAAGCATATGTGAAACTTCCATAGACTTCCAGAGAAGCGGCGTGTCAGTGGGTGTCTGTGGGCTGCACTCATCCAGGCTTTACGGGGGAAATTAACGCATATTAATGTTTTCGAAAGCTGCTCCCGGTGATATGATCAGCACTGTGGTTCAATTAGTGAGATCGATTACACTTTTAATCACAAAATACAATTAATTTACCTTGACACATTGACTAATTCAATACTTTTTGGCAGTTTTGTGGGCGAAGCCCTGTGTCCCATGTGGTCTTAGAGCAATGGCTTGTGGGTAGCGAAACAGAATGGAGATGGGGGGGTTGTTTCTTGGGCCCCCACTCATAAAGTCACTTTGGGCATGGGTTGTAAATTACAGAGGGGATGGAAGGGTTGTAACCCCCCCCCCACCCCAGTAATCAAAACCAGCCAGTACAACCCCCCCCCCCAAAAAAAAACATGTTTCCCCCTAAATGGGCGGAGACTTTGTTCTAACCAAAGTTACGCCTTTGACTCTGGGGCCCCCTGTCCCACCTCATATGTTTCAGAAAGTAAATAAATACCTTGCGAGTGCAGTCAGGAGATAGGTAGCTAGCATCTCTCAAATAAGGAAGGTGTTTATTTAACGTGTTTAGCGTAGTGACTGTTTGTGGCAAATGCGCAGTGTGAGTGGTACAGCGTGGTACTAATGACCAACGCTGCAGTGAATCAGTAACGAGAGAGCACCTCTCTCACATCCTAGGCCTACAGCAGAGGGAGGAACAGGCCTACAGGAGAGGGAGGAACAGGCCTACAGGAGAGGGAGGAGTAGGCCTATAGCAGAGGGAGAAACAGGCCTACAGCAGAGGGATGAGCAGGCCTACAGCAGAGGGAGGAGCAGGCCTACAAGAGAGGGAGGAGCAGGCCTACAGCACCCTTACCATCAGGGGCAGCAGAATTTCTTGTTTTGATCTCAGCAATTGTTGAGACTATTTTTAAGATAGTGAGAGAATTTGCTAATCTGGTGCTAACTGCCAACTCAGACTGAACTAGGACTGTATTGTTGCTGCGGGAACCAGGATGTGATCAGTAGGTCATTAACTATGTCCAAAAGTTAATAGTAGGAAGGGAATGTTTTGTAATAAAACCCCCTTCACCACCTTAATCAATAAAGCTTGGGTCAAATACAGGGGCGGGGCCACAAGCTCCAGCCGAAAGCTGATTGGTCCACACAGTGTCGCCTCCTCTGTCATTCACTTATTGAAATCATATCATTGGATAATGACAAATGGGAATTGGGAAACACTGTTGAATATGAGTTAAGGCTCCTCTTATGCCCCCCACCTTAAAAATTTAATCGCCCTTGAATGAAGTACCTTTGGTAACCGGACCAAGATATAAGGGACAAACTCCGAAAACACAAAGTAGTGCTCAGTTTGAACACCAGGTGTTACAACATCCTCAGTGCTGCTCCAGACACAGCTAAACAGTTCCAGAAATCGTGTGTGAGCAGATGCAAGCAAACGTGATATTTAGCTCATGTCATGGCTAAAAAGGAACGGCGGCGGCACCGTAATGAGAGAGTGCCCGGAATGTTCTCGGGTGACAAATCCACTGAGGGGCAGAAGCACGTGACGTTTTAGGAGCTGATCATTTAAGCATTTCCTGCGCGGCGTGAGCCACTCGATCTGGATCACAGAGGCTGATGTGCCTCCCGTATAATTGGGGGCTTTTTTTCTGTTTACGGGGAGCCATTGGCCTGGAAGATCCATCCATTCCTGCCCTGGTGGCTGCAGAGAGGCCACCCTTCATCATGGTGAGTCTGGCACTGATGCCAGGGGACACGTGAGGAGTGGGAACGCCCAGAATGGGGTGCCCATCCGTCACAGGACGCGGACTCGCACGCCAGATGCAATTTGACTGATTTAGAGGCATCGTTTCACACACACATACACACACATACACACACATACACACACAGACACACACAGACACACACAGACACACACAGTCACACACAGACACACACAGACACACACAGACACACACAGACACACACAGATACACACAGACACACACAGTCACACACAGACACACACAGACACACACGGTCACACACAGACACACACAGTCACACACAGACACACACAGATACACGCAGTCACACACAGACACACACGGTCACACACAGACACACACAGACATACACAGACACACACAGATACACACAGACACACAAAGACACACACGGTCACACACAGACACACACAGACACACACAGTCACACACAGACACACACATATACACATAGACACACACATATACACACAGTCACACACAGACACACACATATACACACAGACACACATACACAGATACACACAGACACACACAGTCACACAACCCCTGAAAGAGAGGTATTTTAACAATGTAAGGAAGTCCCATCCATCTATCCATGGATCCATCCTCATACACACACAGGCAGACAGACCCCTGCTCACCGCTCCTCATTGGCGCCGCATAAGGGACTCTGGCCTGCGAGTCCTAGGAAATTAATGTGATCTTTGATCAGCATGATGTCACCCACTTTGAACTTGGGGTTCAGTCCCCCAGCAGCGTTAGTGACAATTAGCGTCTCCACCCCAAGGTGGAAGAACACTCGTACTGGGAATGTCACCTGGAACAAAAAGACAGAGAAAAAGATGGAGGGGTCATAGAAAACGCATCTTAAATTCAATCAGTTGTAAATGCCTGGGTTTTCAATAATTCCCAATGTGGTAGAGAAGCTGGAAGTGCTGGTAAAGAGGCCTGCAGGAGAGGTGCATGCTGGGATAGTGATCAAGTCTCAGCTTCTTTGTGTGTGTGTATTTCTTAATGTCCTTGTCTAGGCAGGAAGCTGAGGACAGCTGAGATAACAGCATGCTAGGTGGAAAGAACACTGTGGATGTTCCATGGCATGGAGAAGAACAGGTACGTGTCCATCAGCATCTGAGAACATACTGAAGAGGTACCAATAAAAGGCAGGTGACCCAGGTCCTGCACGGCTGGGGAATAGTATTCATACTGATATCCAGTTGTGCATTTATTATGGGAATTTTATTCAAGGTAGGTCATGTATTATCAAGAAAATTGTATCCGTTTATTCAGTAATTACTTTCATATTTACCAATATAAGAAAGAAAGTAAGAAAGGGAAAACCAGGAGTCTTCTCTGAGGGTCTGGGTCTGACAGGACACCGTGACCCAGGAGCCGTAAACAGTTTGCAAGGGAACCAAGATCCCATTTTGTCTCACACACATGATAGATATAAAGCACTCGTGTCAATTCAGGTGACTAACAATAGTGTTTGTATGAGTGTCCATGATGTCATTAAATAGTAGAAGTTTGAAAAGAAAAGGAGAACTGAGGAAAACAATAGATGAGGTAGTGGGAGTTATGCCTGATGAATTACTCCTGAATGTACATAAAAGACTCTTATCTTGCATGGAGGAAAGTTCCTCCTTGTGCATGAGAATTCAATAAAGAATTCATCTCCAGTTACAGAGTCTCTAATCTTAATTCTTGTCTGGCCCAGACTTTGTCTGTCCAAAATTTTCCAATTTATCTTCCATACCAATCAGCAATAATTATCACATGGAAAACCTCATTTTAATACTAAGTGTTTGGAGCTAACTGTTCTGATGTCATACATAAGTTATATGCAAATGTTCATGTCATATAGTTTCTGTTACTTTGTTTCATTAATTTTTTTAACCACATATACATGCTTTGCTCTCTTTATTATAATCAAAGTCACAGCTCTGCCCCAAGGGTGCCGCTAGAGATTTTAGGCCCCATGCAATCATATCATATTGGACCTCCAACCCAGACCAGTCCGATTATGTTCCAGACCGGTTCGATGATGTTCTGGATTTGTCGCTCAAGGGCCCTTCAACTTCTGGCCAAATGAGTATGTAACGACACAGCTGAAAGATCTCATATATGGTGCCCATTAGGGTCACCATGGTTGAAAATTGCTGCAATGCTGTAGCTAAGCTACCTTAGCATTAAGAAAGATCCAATGTCAGGCTAGTCAAGTTGGGAGGTGGAAGCTGAACTACCACATAGCTGCTATCTCATGATGGCCACAACCTGCTCCTAGTCCACCGCTATGGCAAGGCAGAAGGGAACTTTCCAGAAATGTCAGGCGCTCACCTTAGAGCAGCTGTAGCCCTCGTAAAAGTGGAAGCGGCCTTGCATGCAGACGCAGAACTTCCCATTCAGCTCCCCAAACACCAGCTGACCAGCATGAC
>JAODJW010000038.1:20966770-20980869 GCA_026777045.1 Hyperopisus bebe | reverse complement strand
ATATCTGACTGTAACAATCGTCAGCTGTAGCTGCAGGGTAATTTCCATGCAAAATCGGAGGGACTTTTTCATGTACCACTGACGGTGGTAAATAATTAACGGCACAATGGGCACGCTTGGCTATAGACAAAATTCCGTCGAATTTCACCAGCTATTGTTGCACAAGGCCACAGACGCCACTTTGTGAGTAAGAATCACAAAATCATGTGTGAATAAAAACGGAGTGAAGATGACAGTATTATGGAAGTCACCGTGTTATCTTGTCTTTGTTGTTTGTTAAAAATCCCAGGAAAGCCTACACTGTCTGAAAAGTCCCCATCGTGACCTGCACCTCTCCGTACCTCGCTCCGAGATGGCCTGAAGTGTGTGTGTGTGTGTGTGTGTGTGTGTGTGTTCTCTGGGGTCGTCTCGCCAGTGGCTCTGCTCATAATCACTGCTGGGATTCGGTGAACTTTACACCAGAAGCTGACCAGAATAGCTAAAACAGCACTTTTTTTTGGTATTATTATTCCTTCATCACATTTACCTAGTATAAGATCAATAAAATGCTTATTATATCTCATCAGCAACAGACTGTCACGGTGAAGTGTCCGGAAATGACAGCGATAAACGATTTCGGCTGGGCACCCCGGGTGGTGTGGCAGAGTCACGGGTGTGAGACTTGGGCTCACCACCAGCAGTCAGGGTGTGCGGTACTTTCTAGCACGTATTGGGCTGGGGGGGCTGGCAGAAGGCCAGCATATCACAGGGGGTGTGAGAGAGAGTGAGTGGATGGGTGTCTGAGTGGAGTGTGGGCAGGACAGGGCCGTCACCACAAGCACGCCACAGCTGACTGTCTGAAGGGTGGGCTTGGAGGAAAAGGACTGTGGGGGCTGGTGTGGGTGGGGCAAGGGCAGCCCAGCTGCAGGGGGTGGGGCTGGAATAACTGCGGCGACTGGGGTTGGGGGGGCTCATGAGAGAGAACCAGGTGCAGCAGTTATCGTCGGGGGAATGAGACCAGGCAGACACCTTGCCATCATAGAGCAGTGCATTCTGGGACAGGCTTGTACGTTTGGCGTGGTGTTTGCCAGGAATGGCTTCCGATGATTTACTGTGACCATGATCAGTCGCGGTCTGACTGACAACCTAGGCATAGCTCGTTAACCCTGGGCAATTAGCTTAACTGGAAAATGGCACAAGCATCAGTCATGGTCCCACCCCGACCTAGACTACCATCCCGTTTCAGCGTTCAGGCCTGACGTACTTCCCACTATGGGCCACCAAGTAACCCCCCTCCCTCCTCCTTACCTCCCCCGCTGGCTCACCGTACTGCCCGTAACTCCCGCCTCTCCTTCCTCGGAGCATTGGGGAGTTACTTAAACAATGGAGCCGCAAAAAACCAGACCCTTACTGCCATCCGCACACTCTCTTCCTCTTTTGTTTCTTACATGCTCTACATTATAATAGTTTAAATATATTAAATGTATTTATATAAATTACAACTTTTGAACATGGTCTCTGTACCTCTAGGGGCTCTAGGCCAGTGTTTCCCAATCCAGTCCTTGGGGACCCAAAGTCGGTCCATGTTTTTGCTCCCTCCGAGCTCCCTGCCAGGCAGTCCACATTTTTGCTCCCTATCAGACAGTCCACATTTTTGCTCCTACTAGGAGCTGGAAGGGGGCAAAAATGTGGATCGATTGTGGGTCCCCGAGGACTGGATTGGGAAACACTGCTCTAGGGTAACGATACCAAGGTGGGAGGTAAAGCCCAACACTCACAGCCCCCGTACTGTTTGTCCAACGTGACCTCTCTGGGGTCAGAGGTCAGACACAGAGAGTGGTAAACATTCAATTTCCTGAAGTCTCTTTTGCTGTTAAACTGATGAATAGTCTGCCGTGTCTTTGTCAACCTTCGAATACCACACCTCTCACAAGGTGAATGAGACACAGGCATGCGGGGAAAATCGCTTTTTGTTCCATTTTCTAAAGGTGTTTTTTTTTTTGTACAAAACTTGATCCGCAAGCTACAGTCAGTCTTCAGGCCCCTTTATCGCTGCCCGTTTTCTGACGGTGGCAATTTGTTTGTTTTTTTTTCAGGGTGAGATTTGAAAGAGACGGGGGCCCAAGGACACAGGAGAAGTGAAGAAACAGAAGCAGAACTGGTGGTTAAACTGCCCGCCTCCCAGTCTCGAGCGTCATCCAGATGGCCTTTGGTCCTGAACGGCAGCCGAGCCCCCCCCGTCCTCGAAGGCCAGAGTCAGTGCTCATCATTAAAACCAAACCTCCTCCACGCCCTTCTGCCCATCCCCCACAATCCCCCCCCCCTCGCTAAACGCCCACTTGCTTTCAAAACGTTTTTTTTTTTTTCTCTGCCGAAACTCACCGTGAAGGGGCCGATTCGCCATGCGCCTGCCGCTCCGCATTTTTTGCGCCACGTGAAGTTACATGCGGATGGTCCTCTTGTGTGGAAGATGACCACGACTCCAAAACAAAGAACTGTGTGGGACTGTGCAGGACTTACCCCCCCAACGGGGCTTTTTGAACCTACTTTTTCATTTCCTGTATTTTTTTTCTATGTCATAAAAACACATTTTTTAGCCACTGATGACCCGCAGCATGTTTTGGGGAGCAGGGAAGAGGGGGCTGCTAATGACTAAGAATGTTTGTAAACTCCACACTGCCTCCCACTGGCTGGTAATGCGCTAATGCTCCCCCCCCCCCCCCATCTGAGGACAGCTAAGCTTCCTGATCCAGCCCCCTCTCCAGTAATCCCACAGTTACTATAAAAGGTGCTGTACATCAGCTAGAGTCAAAACCTATATTTCAGTGGCCTTAGACTCAGAAAGAAAAGTGTGTGTGTGTGTGGGGGGGGGGGGGGACTCCCTCTAGACCTCCAGATCGGAGAGGAATTGAAGATTATAATTAGCTGGAAGGAGGAGGAGGCACGGCAGAAGGCTGAGAGATTCATTAGAGCTGTGTGGGGGTGCACTGGCGCCGGGAGGGGGGGGGCAGGGTGTGGCATACAGTCAGCACATAGACAGGAAACGAGAAAATGGGGAAGTTACCCACCCCCACTGAGTCCTGCACATCTCCGGCATGGCCTCGCGATCGCGGAGTGAACCCCCCCGGGTGTGGTGACCTCAGCAGGGCAGATGATCACAAAGCTCCAGGCGGTGCGGGGGGGGGCAGCCTAGCTGACCCCCCCGCCCCACTCTCTAGAAGCATGCCCCTGCCCTCCCGCGCCCCGCAATAGCCGCTGCGCCCTTTTGTTTAGGGTTTGCGTGAGCGCGTGCGAGGGAGGGAGGGAGGACACTGAACCAGCCTGCTGCTCTGATGTGCTCCCCCCACCCGCCCCCCAGAAGCCAAGGTCTGCTCTCTGTCCTATTATCTGTCATTCAGAGCCGAGTCTCGCTTACGGACTGCGTTTCGAACAGCTTGGGCAGAAATCTTTAGGGATATGGCAGAGGTCAAATGTTATTTCTGTTCTCTTCAGGCTTTGAACTGGTTCCACTTCTATGCTTCCCTGAAATATGATATTCATTTCATGGTTGTATGCAAACACACACACACACACACACACAACGTTGTAATGTATGGTATACACGCAGATCATTTTGTGAAATACGATGGTTACATGTTCATTAAGAAATAACGCTTGAGATAAAAGGTTTCAGATGGCGTTAAAAAATTGTGACATGTACAAATGAACACCAAGAAGTATGAAAACGCTTTAATTTCTCCCGGACTTTTCATGCGCAGGTCCAATGGCTTTGATTCGGCTGTTTTGCCAGCAAAGTGGGACATGGCGGCGCTGGTCGGAACTGCACTGTAACCCAGCGTTACCCGCTGTGATGATCATCAAATGCCGACCGCAGGAATAAGATCCACCCCGGGGGAAGATGCAAATCCATCACAGCTCCGGCAATTTAGAGAAGCAAAATGCATGTCTTTGGATACAGAATTCCGGGAGTAACTCCCTATTCCTGCAAGGTTGAGACACTGAGCGTTTACCATTGAGATATTTACATATAAACATAAATGGCGAATTGTAAGACAACGTGCCGCCGATGTGCGTAACATTATTGCGCAAATGATTACTCTTAATTCTAGGCGCCTTCAATCACGGGAATTTGTGGACAAGCACAACTTCCTTAGTTACACTTCAGATTACAGTACAGAGATGTACTAAATGTGCGCTTGACAACCAAAGGAGCTGTAAAAAACGACGTAACATTAGGCAAACAATACACAACACAAATTAACACGTTATGAATGAATTACCGCAAGTGTTTAAAACTGCACCTCGTCTACAGTTCGTGTAACAAAATCGGTAACGTAACATGCGCTGTATTTCCCAACGACGAACATTCGAACGGCCTGTTGCTTCCCAGAACTCGGCATACTTTTCTTTGGAAGCTGCGCCCTCTAGTGGTGAAAATTATAGGGCGCTCCCAAGCGGGAGTAGGCGCAGTGGCTAAAGCGTTCAATGCTCCATTCCTCATGCAACATGAACCCTGCACCACCTTTGCGACCCCTATAAATACAAATAAAAAAAAATCAATCTATAATATAGTTACCTAATTCGTATGTTTAGCCCTAACTCTGCCCGGTAAAGGGGCAATTACATATTTATCTATCTCCCAACCTCTTTTACTGACTAGGGGAGCAGAGCATATCCCACACGGCATAGGGCACAAGGCTGGGGTAAACCACAGACTGGATGCCAGTCCAACGTAAGGCCCACACAGTCTGTGTGGCAAACACCAAGGAGTCGAGCTGCATGTCTTTGGATTGGGGGTAGAAACCGGAGTAGGTCTACCCAGAGGAACGCCGGGCATTACGGAGGGAAAATGCACATCGCACGGAGGCGTAAATCAAACACAGTACAGAGGCGAGGTCACACCTTCAGCGATTAAATATTGATAAATTAAACACAGGTTAATGACCCCTGTACTGGATAAGCTAGGCGTAGAAGCTGAGGTGATTGGATGAAATGTAGATTAAATTCGGCTTGTTCCGTCAGCCTAAATCATTTTGAGAAATAGTTATGTTAATTGTTGACTTTTATCTTTTGATCACCCTTCTGTTTAATAATCATTGACGACTTCAGTTCATTCTTACAGGGAAGAGTAGTTGTGCGGCTGCAGCAGGCGGTAAGGCTTAAAACCAAACGGTGAAACGCGCACTACTAAGGTACGTTATATGAAAGAAGAAAAATCCCCCCCCCCCCACACACTTAAAATAGACATGTAGGGTACCTTTTGAAAAGCAGGTAGCCAGCTGCAAGTGTATTCAGTGTGACACGTTTTTTTGTGGACTATTTCCGTGTTCAGTTCAAGTGCGATTTTAACAGGGTTAACACATTAAGTAAGACAATGAAATGTTTATTTAAGTCACTGAGATGTTTGAACATCGGTGGAAGTAGGAGTAACAGCAGCTTTACTAATACTATTACTACTACTAATAATAATAACAACAACTATGCATTAAAACAAGTGCTTGTTAAGGATTTGCATCATAATGTCATACGTGCAGGATTCCTATACCAAGCCGTTGTCTTGGAAACTGATTTTCTCCAGTGGCACATTGCGGATTATAAAGGGCTTGCGTCTGCCCGGCGTCTGCGTGCCTTCGCCTGTGTTTATGCGCTTCGTCGCTATAAAATATAACCTGCATTAGCACTCCATGCAATTTCGACGTGCCCCCCTCCGTATCGCGTAACAGGTTGTTGTACAGATTTGCAGTTGTGTACATAAGTCATCGAAAAAGTGATAAGTGGGGGAGGATCTGAGAAACCGAGGCCTGTTCAGTTGGACTCGGACATGAAGACGTATTCACACATTCCTCAGTGTCTTGTCTATGATCATCTACTTGTCAGGTTAGCACTTGAGTCATGTGTGATATTACTTAGATTGGTGCTTGTCTCCTAGGTAACATCGCCTTTCCCTCTCTTAGACAATGACGGACCATCCTGTACTGACTGCTAATGGTCTACGGGGGAGGCAAAATTCCAGATGAAAAATGCAGATCAATAAATGATGTCCTTTAGCACTCATAGGACAAATATTTAGCAGTCTTGAGGTCAAGTGTCATTTTGCCTTTTTGTCACCAGATCACTAACCACAAACTAGACGCTCAAACGTAAGTAAAATTGCAGTAGTCCACTGATTATCTTTTACAGAAATGATTTAGGACAATTGAAGGTGTAAGCCTTTTAATGGTGTTTTTGAGAAGTTCAACAAACACAGATGAAAAGCTTACTGCTCCTGGCTTACCCAAGTTTTTTTTCCCCCGATTATTCCCATGTATATTTCCAGAACCTTCTGTCAGTATGATCCCAAGGCCAACCTCAATGCAGCATTTGCCAGAGGAGCAACAGCAAGCCTAACAATGCGACAGAACACAGCAAACGGCGCCTAGGAACCAAAATGGCCGTACAGCTACCATGTTACAGTCGCAAAAATATACTTCACTACACAGATACATTTTATATAATACATTTTTAATAAGAAACACACAACTGGTTTGACTTGGGGAATAGTCAAAATCCTTCCAGTCGCTTGTCAGGCAGTTGGGAGATGGTTACCCTTTGGTTTGAACGAGACAGCGATTCTTGGGCTGACGAACCTGAGATTGACCTCCTATTGTACCATTCTCAGGATGGACAGTCCTGAAATCGCTGCTCAGAGGCGCCAAAACAAACCTTGTCTGGGAGCTACTTTTCGTGATGATTAAAGATAGCATCATGGTATTAAACAGGTATCACTGCAGACGACCGCGTTCGAACACGCGTGCCGGACATTTCCTGTGGCAGATGATTAATGGCAAAATATAAGACAGACGTCAAACAATACGAGAGAAGACCATTAAAAATCACCATCAAAAACTAACAAAATGCCAAATGCATGCCTGTGTTAATTTGGATAAGATGTGTAGTTCAGATATTGAGGTTCATGTAAAAAAATGATTAAAACTGTGTTGCCATGGTTTCTAACAATACCTCTGTGTTCTTAATTACAATATTTTTATATGATTTTATTTGTAGTAACATATGTATAGCAGAGCGCGATTTACTGCATCACTCCAGCACTCCATGGTGTGTTCCTCAAATTTTATATTACCTCTAAGATGATTTTCTTAGATTCTTAGATTGACAATATGAAATGGTGTATTAAAAGATAAACACTACAGGGCTATAATTATGAATCACCGTGAAATAAAAGCAAATCCTTTCCGGTTTAATTAATTGCATTTGGGTTTGTAGCACAATGGAGAAAACGCAGAATGCAATTTTTTACCGGTCATCTTACAATCACTGCCTCTCTTAGGAGATACAGGCACACTCCTAAAACTGTTGCTTTTATAACCATAATAGCCAATATTTGTTCAATTATAATAACAAATATATTTCGTTATTGTGAAAAGTAGGATTACTATTTTGATTAAAAATACAACCATGTGAGTCATGCAAATGTACAAGTTTCTATTTGATGTGTGTACTATTATTAAGATTTTGGAATAGTGGAATAATGTAATTAATTTATGTGACTTACAAGTATATTTTTAATTACATAAATAGGCTGGATGGCTGTTCAAAAATAAAAGCAAAAAAAATTTGTACTCGGTTTTTTTTCTGCAAAGTTCTGTCTTATTTAAAATTTTGTGATAAAACACGTGTATTTAAGGCAAATATCCTAACAGGGATTTTCAGTGCTTACTTTTATGTGACCTGAAAAACAGACAAACAGTTAGCATCACACAACATCTTAGTGCTTGTATGAGCATCCAGGCCGTTGGAGATTGTCAGACCCGAGGCTTCGTTCATGGTTAAGGAGAATGTTCGGGCGACTTAAAATCAATCCGAGGCACGTTACATCATGAGGTTTGCATATTTTAGTCAGTGCTGTTGTTCATTTTAATCTATACATACTGTTTTGTTGTATCCCATTCAAACAGCTGGAAGTTTTAAATCGTCACTTTGTAGGAAACAGCATTTTGTTATTAAGTGATTCCTCGTTCTGGAACCTTCAACATCTTTGCCAAAAGCCAGGTTACTTTTTCTGATACGCAAACCCGTTAAAGCCCGTTATGTAAATATGCTTCCTTTAACAATACAGGTGTAAAGATATTGGCGGTAAAGACATACAGTGTCTGTCTGTAAGTGTGCAACACGGTAACTGTGTGAGGGTGATGTAGTGTGACTCGTGACAGTCTGTAAGTCTGTACACATGCTGATGTTGTGTGTTCTGGACACGCTGCAGCAAGAACTTAAGCAAAGATGCAATACTCATCCTTACTCTTAAAAATATACAATCAGTAACCTTCATGAACTTTAAAAAGAGACCATTAAGACTTATTTTAAATGATAAATAGTTAAAAAATACTCTCCCAAAAGCATCGCAGCCTACCTCAGGACATCAGAAGGGCTGGGAGGGACTGCAGCCTGGTCTTCAGCAGAGACGTCTACGCCCAGGAGTAGGACGGACAGCCAGGATAGTGCTCTCGATCGCGGCGGCCCTTAGTCGACAGAGCGCCACAGAGTGCGCGCGGTGTCAGTGAATGCCTCTCCTCGTCCGTGTGTCTCCGGCTCGCGCGCTCTGCTCTTCCTGTTTGTCAGTTGTACTGGCTTGTGGTAAACTTTCCATGACACCCTAGATTTACCCACCACAGTATCACACTCATTCACGACTGGACCAATCACAGGCCTCAGAGTTACTATAATGCTCTCCTACTTGGCCACACGGTGCTCTGAGGGTATGTTTGAGGACGGTGACAAATGGTCGAGAGATTGCGTTCTTTTGAGTTATTTAGGTACCTTAATTCAATTTCTGAAAATCTGAAGATTAAAGACCTTTATGGAGTTATGGGTTTGCCCTTTAAGATCAATACACCAGTAAATGTTCATACTGGTGATGTATTTTATGTTACTGCATGAAAATTAGCGATTTCAAATTATTAAATAAAAATTAAGACCAAGTAATAAGAACTCGTAGACTTCAGATAATTTCCTCACAAGACCCTTGTGTTCCCTCACAAAATTATAGTTACTATGTCACACCATAAACACAAACCATTTAGAGTTTTTAAATCCTTAAATAGCCAGCCAGGGTATCATATACTTTCTGAATTCTGAGATTAAATTTTTTGTAGATCCACAGCAATGTCCAAGCGTGTTTTCAGGTAGCCAGATGGTTTGCACAGGAATGCAGAAGAAAGTGGTGTCTCACTCTTACTGCAGGAATCGTCAGCCTCATTCGATAAAAAGATAAACTTCCTCAGACTCCTAGAAAATCTCTGCATAAAAGACAGCAATGGGGGGGGAGGGAGGGGGGTTAATGTTTCTATGATCCTCTCAATCATGAACCAGGTCAAAGCAGCCTGACAAAGTTTGTTAATAATGGAAAAATGATCAAAGATGTCAGAGCCAGTTTCCATGCTGTAAGAACCACAATATCCTTCCTGTAGTCTTTAGCTGTGTTGAGTATGGGTAATGGCAGCATTGCCACCAAAGAACTGACAGATAAGATCTGCCTGCAGTGGCGTCGAGAAACAGGCTTTGGTGGAATTTGCTGTGCCTTGGCTATCGTGACCTCGGAGTTCAGTCTGACTGACACAGCAGAGCGTGTGTGGAAAGGCTGGTCACTAACCCTTACAAACCCCCTCCACGTTTATGCTCTTCCTTCCAATAATAGTTTGTAAACCCATCATCCTTTACTGGATAAGCTGTTGGAAAATGGACGGATAGATGGAGGATTTGTAAGGAGAAATTTACTACTGACGACAGCAGTATTTGCTGACGGTCATCTGCTTGCTATGGAAACAGACATGTCTGGCATACAGAGTGCCCACATCAGCCCAGAAGATCAGCGCCAACCACGAGGAGGGCAGTCACAAGCTGGGTTTGGGGCCGTGTTGACACAAGAGCCACTATCTGGGTCGCTGAGGTTAGGGCCAGCAGCAGTGGGGGGCACCCGATAACGCGGACACCCAGGGGTTAGGTGTGGAGCCAGCTGCTGGCGTGAAAATCGGGGGATGGGTTTGCGCTGGACGGGCACAGTTACAGGGCAGGGTTCAATGAATCTTATTTAAAAATTAAAAACACAAGGCAAAAGTGAAGGAGTGAGACAGCCATTGACATTATTTGCCAATCCGTTTTCTTGAGACTCGATCATTTTCCATTGTGGTCATAAAGGTCTTGCGTTTGCGATATAACCAATTCGCTAACGCGACGTCAACGTATAGAACGCGCTTGGTGTGCGAAGGAAGGGTATCTTGTTGCAGGAAATAGAACCTCCCGCCATTCAAAATGAAAGTGATGATGGAAAATATCAAGGCTAAATCAGAAAAAAAAACATGGAACAGATGTAATGATTATTACACGGCACACTGCTATGAGCACAGCATCCAGCTGACGCATGTTTCAGTAATTCTGCAGATTTCGTGCATGAAGTAATGCACGACTGGTGGCAGGAGGACACTGAAACAGAGGTGCAATTCTGCACACTTACAGAATATTTAATGCAATTATTCTGTCAGATTGGGTTCGTTTATTATGCAGTTATTTCCATTATGCAGTTTAGAGTATATAAAAATGGGAGGGAATAAATGATAAAACATGCTACAAACATGGTAGAGCTCCTCCTGCAGCAAGGCTAATTAAATAGCGTGATGTTAAAGATTTAATACATTACAATACATAGGCCTACAGTATATCATCACAAATATGTGTGACATTAGGGGACTACAACGTGTCAGAGACTATCCAGTAATTCCTGGTACGATTAAGACCCACTGCTGCACCCTCATTATTTAATTAGCAAAACCAACTGCTTAAGAGAGTTGTCCGGTTTTTCCGAGTAGGATTTCTGCTGGGTCCAGGCCATTGCTTCCCGGTGTTTAATTGTCATTTGCAGTGAATCGAAATATGTCCGTAAGACGGGACTGTGGCTCGACACGTATGAATGAAAAATCAGAGCACCTTCAGTAAGGGTGCTTTACAAACAAACAAACAGCCGTAGACAACTGTGTGATAATTTTAATGCAAAATATTTTGCAAGCAAGAAATAAATAAACACGCATCAATAAATATGCACTTGAGCATCAGAAACACAGACATGAAAGGATGCGAGAGATAAAAAGAGATTCCGTGAAGTAGTATGCAAATCCGTGGGCAGCATCTAGATAAAAGAATTTTCCGATTGGCCTTACAAGCCCACCCCATATTTGGTAAATATAGTGCAACAGAGATGCGAGAACAACAGGTTCGGGTCAGCTATCTGCATGCAGGGAAAGAATAATGCACAACAGAAAAAACAAAAAAAAACAAAAAAGCTTTTTCTTAATATAACATAAGCAAACCAATGGTGCTTTTGGGGAAAATCACAAAAGCAAAGCTTTTTGCATGAGTGATTGTCTTTATATTTTATGCACTGAAGCAGAACAGAACCAGCGAAACACAACCTGACAGTTCGGTTGTCGATTGATCGTCGGCGTGCCGCCGGGAGACTCTGAGGTAGCAAGGCGACCTTGTCTTCCACACTCCAGATCATAAAACCCATGGCAGATCAACAAAAGCGAACATTCACACACCATTCAAAACAGACTTGCGTAAGATAAACAGAACTAACCAATGAAAGGTACCTGGAGTCAGTCCCATGGTTTAATTCCTTAAACACTGAAATATTTTAGGTGGATCGATTTTGTATGTGTCCAGGGAAATTGCAATAAATATGTTCGATCTTCCCGAGAAATACTGTTAAAAAAAGATGACTACCTCCGATCGAAGTACTAGTTTGGTCAGTTTAGTAAACAACAAGGTTTAAAACACACTCACACCCACGTACTTTCTGAAGCGGTGGTCCTTGAACGCAGTAGTAGTTGCAACTTTCAGCATTTGTTGCAAGTTTTTTTTTTTCTTTTTTAATCTAAGCACATCTTTCACACAATGGCACAATAAAACAAAATTAAAACAAAGGTGAGACCGGCGAGATGTCAAGGCTGTCAGAAAAAGGGATTAATAAATGATTCTTCCATATAAGGGCATATTTCTCAGCTTTAAGGAGGACATTTCAACCAGTTGAAAACATTTTAACAAAACATACATATTTCAGAAATATGTACCCAAAAACAATTCTTCACAATTTTTTGTAATAAAACCAAAATATATGTACGTTTGCCATATTTATATAATGTACAGTTTTAGCAGTAACACTGCCCATGTGTTGCCTTAAATCGAGACCAAGGGGCTGGTCCTTCACACAGTTCCCACTGGTACCAGTGAAGGCAGGCTATCCCAGCCTGTCCCTGTCACGCTCCTCTTTTCAGTAACTGGGCTCGTCCATCTCCTCGTCGCTCCAGTCCAGCGGGGCGTCTGTGCCGAAGTAACGGTCCCCAAAATTTCCTTTTAGAATAATAAAAAAAAAAAAAGACAATGTATATGAAAAAATGAATATTTCCAGCCATTGCTGGGCAGTTTGCTGCCACACGTGTGTGGGAGTTAAGCCCTGCAGCTCTCGGCGTGAAGCTCCTATCCGTAAATCCTCCTGATGGTCAGCGCTGTACTCTGCTGTGCCATCCTGTGCCCCGCTGTGACCCCCCCTCCCAAGTTGGGGGAGTTTAAAATGGAACGCAAACCCAACACGGCCATAAAAGCATTAGGAAGTGTTACAACTGCTGAAGGCAAGAGACAAAATAAAACAAAACGGCGAATAAAACAGATGAAGTTTGTTTTATGTCTTTCCGAATCGCAACCTTGTGTGCTGTTTTAAAGAAAAACACAGTGCTCACATAGTACTGTGCAAAAGTCTCAACCACCCGGGAACATTAGAAATGGAAAACTGGGTTGGTGCAGCTCTAGCCATCCAACAAGATACCAGAAACAACGAGAAATTGCTATTATTCTAATACTATTTACTATTTTTTAAAATTTATTTACTATTTATTATTACTATTTATTTATTACTACTTGCTATTTATTTACTAATATTAAATATTTTCCTTTACTCATATATTAAGCAGATACTTCTGTCCAAAACAAATACACAAACCAGGCAGGTTGTTCATCTTAGGTGTCCAGGTACAGCCCAGATAGTTTTATGACTTTTGCACAGTATAAAAAGGGGAAAAAAAAAAAAAATGTGAAACACATACAAGAATCCGGTCCTCGGAGACCCACAGATGGTCCATGTTTTTGCTCCCTCCCAGCTCCCGGTAGGGAAATATCTAGCAGGGAGTTGGGAGGGAGCAAAAATGTGGACTGTCTGCAAGTACCTGCGGACCGGATTGGGAAACACTGATTCAAAGATATGAATCCTCTGGGCCACACTCACCGATCCCGGGGATTATGTGGAAGAGGTCGTTGACCTTCTTGTCGACGGCGGTGGTGATGATCTTGACCGAAGGGAAGGCGTACGCCACCGAATGCACCCCCATCTCTGCCATAAGCAGAGAGACCAGCTGGATCTTATCCTCCTGCACGTCGTGGTCCTGCAGCGAAGACCGGGGATGCGGTTAAAGCCAGAACATGTATCTACGGAACTTTCTGGCATGAGGTGGGGGGGGGGCCACTCAAAAAAGAGCACCAGTGAGAAAGCACCGGAAGAATCGTAGGCTGTCTGTTACTAACCAGGCCATTTAAGATGAGCGATAAGGTCACTGCTTTGGCTCCGTTTTCCATTAGTCAGTCAGTGATCTACTCTGATTTGCCGAATACTAACCAGCTACACAGCTAACTGGCCGAGTCTCACAGAACCAGTGGTAAAACAGGCGCCCGAGTTAGCAACATATTTCACCAGCTCGTCCACCATAAAGCCTGTTCCATAGCCTGATGTTACGAGCTTCTTGTAGTATGCTAGCTCTGTAATGCCAGGCAGACACTAACAGTCCACACAAATTATTCTGCAGGGACTGCACAGGAGCTAGGCTGTGAGAGAAATTTTATAATTTTATGAACAACATAGAGCTATGGGTGTGATAGTATTATTATTGTTATAGTATTGTTACAGTATTGCTAGTATTGCATAAATTCTTTTTTTCCCCTTATATTTATTGATTTTAAAGAAATTTTCCATAGGGGTATAACAAACAAGAAACATGTACATTTCGGCAAATCTGGGTCGTAAT
>JAODJW010000038.1:20941798-20959970 GCA_026777045.1 Hyperopisus bebe | reverse complement strand
AGTGGTAAAAGGGTGAGTTACTGTACCTGACGCTGAGCTCACGCTGCGTGGACACAGTGAGAGCGGTCCAGGTAAGGCAAGGCCAAAGGCAGGCACACGGGAGATACAACAAAACAGGTGAACCACCATTCCCATCCATTAGTGCACACAGGGAGCGATGAACACACATTAGGTGGCACTTTGGTTGCCCGAAAATTTACCGTGAATATTATGTCGTCTGGCGTCTTGTATTAAGCCAGCTGGATTTTTCTCCTTACGCATTAAATATACTTCACATCAAATAGCCATTAAATCTTCCTGACATTTCACAAATGAAGTCCCTCCCTGGTCCATAATTATTACTTATGTGACCACACATTAGTAGTAGATGGTCCCTAGCTCTGGTCTATTATCATCTGGGCTCCTGGTTTAATAAATGTTGAACACCCCCTGCTGTAATGAAACAAAGCAAATAACTATGCAGACGGAGGCTGTTCAGTTGAACCTCTCCTCCACTAGAGGGCAGAAGCACACCGGCAAGTAGCATTTGAGGCTTAATTTTGGGTGGGGAAGGAGAGCGAATTTTTATAACATTATGCAATTGCGTATTGTGAAAGGGAAACATCACAACTCCTGAATGGAGATGGGGGAGGGAGTTCAAACACCTGAATATTTGTACCATTTGAATTTGTCCATATAAATTTCTAGTGCCACCACTTCCTGCAAAACAATGGTAATGACACTTCGTTGGTAATCGAGTGATTCATAAGAGATTTTTCGATCTAACCGCCACTATTTACTGCCAGAAATGCAACTAAATCCAGCTGCTCTCCGAGACACAAATTGAGAACAGAGCGGTGCAAAGATACAGCATCTGTCTTTAATTGAAATGTTACATCGATCTTGGTTTGCTTGTATGGTTGGAAAGCAGACTTCACACATGCAAAGCATGCATGTTTCACCACCCAACACGTCATGCAGGCAAACGGCATGCAAACTTCATTCAGTCTGCGAAAGCCACCCGTCTTTCAGTGTCACGGTCACCTCTTTGGCCAGAGGCTGCTACTTATTTAGCTACAAGGTAAGCGGGTGGAATCCCCTGAACCTCTCTCGGACTAAATATTGCCTATGTTAAGAAAGCCACACACAATCAAAGCTTTGAGACCTCATGTCAATAAACAAAAGCCCTAGATTTGGAGAAAGTTCTACGAGGTCAGTGTTCTGCCACAATCAAGAATGGCGGTCACATGCCCTGATGTATCTCAAGATGCATTTGCATAAGGTCTGTGAGCTGAGGACCAGCTCACGAAGCACATAACTCTACACAAACATTTAGCTGTAGCACTAAATCAAACCCTTCATTTGCCATTTGAATGCTTACAGACTTATTTATCGACTATCTGAAGGCTCAAAATGTAAACAATTCACCTTTTTCAAAATCCAACACAGCCCAGGCTGTGACAGACTTGATTTAACACAACAGCCTGCATTCCCCACCCCAGTGGGCACCCCCCCCCCACCCCAAAGAAGCAGAAAAATGCTCTCACTCACTTCCTCCAGTTGGCTGTGCACATGCTGGACAATCAGGTCGATGGCAACCATGTTGCCCCCACCTGGGAAGAAAGCGCAGGGGGGTAAACTCGAGACCCATCAGTCCGTCGGGATGCTTGAAATAATCTCTCTGACGAAGATTTACCTCCCATTGAATTGAGCTAACAAATAATTAGCCTAGCGATAGCACCTGGAAGTTCAGACTATCAATCAGCACCAACAGGGTGACCCATGTGCAGTGATCCTACTGACTGGAAGATGATAGGGCATTATTATTATTAATGCATATTTTGCACAATTTGCATACCCTTCATTGTCTCTGTTACTGGTCTCTTTATTTGGTGAAGTACAGTGATTCTGAATCTCTCTATCCTATGATAACATGACAATGTGCCTGAAAACGGCTGAAAGATGCAGTCAGGAAGCCCGTGATCATGATCTCAGGATGGGCGTATGGGTGCGGCAGCCAAGGGAGCCTCACCGCGGGGCACCACGATGTCTGCCAGGCGCATGGTAGGCTCGATATACTGCTCGAAGGCCGGCTTCACGAACTTGTTGTACTGCTTGATGACGCCGTCGATGTCGCGGCCACGCTCCGTGATGTCGCGGCGCAGCCGGCGTACCAGTCGGATGTCCGAATCAGTGTCCACGAAGATCTTCATGTCAAGGAGCTGGGGGAAGGGTAGCAGGAATTTTGGCGTTCCGGGTTACATAGGTGATGGGAATGCGGAGCGAGGGGTGTAGGGGATGGGGAAACCTTACCTTCAGGAGCTCTTTATCTGCGAAGGACATGATCCCCTCGAAGATGATCACGCTGGCTCCATATACCGTTTTCTAGAAAGTGGGAGAAGGAAGACATGGAAGAATTACGGCATTTGTAGCTCTCCAAAGATAGAAACAAATGTTACTTTATGTCAGTGAAGTTTCATGCATGTTCAGGTAAAAACATAATTTAATGTTCCCATGATTTGCTGACTAAAGCTGCATGTTCTATATATTGTATATTACCTGTAAATTGGGTTAATTATACCTTCTGAGAACTGAAACCAAACGTCACATGGTCCTTTTCCTCAGAGGAACTGTGTGATGATGTTGCTGTAGCAACGGCAAACAAAGCCTGGCCATGTGCTTGCGGGCGTGAAAGCTGCTAGAGGTGGCTACCGGTGGCTTCGGGGGCCTCACCCACTCCTTCTGCCGCCCGTGCGTGGTGAAGTCATACACGGGGATCTTCACGCTCTTCCCCTGCTTCAGCTTGCGCAGCGTCGCCACCAGGAGGTCAAAGTCGAACGCGTCTGGATGGTCGAAGTTGTAGTCATTGCTGGCGGCTAAGGCCTGCTGCTCCTTGGTGAGAACCTGTGGTGGACGGTGGTGGAGGAGCCCTGAAAAGAGTCAGCGTCTGTACCGCCAAGGCCCAGAGGTACATCTTCTCCCCAGGAAGGTCAGCTGAAGTTAGCAGGACTAAATTTAGGCGTGATCAGGACACTCTGACCCCTTTCTGCGTCAAGCCCAGTGGTTGCTGTTTACACCTCTACCAGGGCATTTGGCAACCTCTTCTTTACTTCCCTGCCCCCCACCTGCAATTGGCCAATCAAAGGGGCTTTATAATTAACAGTGTAATGAAAATCCTGCAGCACCTGGCAGGGCCATAGACTGGAGTCTGATGACTGAGACTGTGTCAACTAGGCTTTGACATTGGGCGAGCTTATTTACTGACACAAATGGGACCGTAGGCCTCCCCAATCACCAGAACCCAAGGTTGCTCTGGGAATGCCTGGCTTGGCCACTGTTGAGAGTCATGTTGTAAGTCATGGCGTTTTCAGGGGAAACTGCAAAAATAAAATGCCTAGGCCATTGACAGAGAAGAACTGTTGCTATGACGACTTTCAAAGGACCCTAACCACAATCTACAACAAGACACCTCAGCCCGCTGGAAAATGTCAAATCAGCCAAACACAGCTGCTGAAACATTGTGTGATGGCAAGTGTGGCTAAATGATAGGGTTTCTGTGATGACACCCCACCCCCAGACTCATGCATATCATTCAAGAATCCCATTATCTTTCCCTCCCCAAGAGACGACACTATAAATTTGGGGGTTTTAAACAGGCCAGGAATGTCTGGGTGACCTGGTTTTTGGGAAGGAGAAGAACGGGGGAAGGCCACATCAAATGATCAGATCTGCCAGCTCCCAACAGGCTGATGTTATCCTGAGGAGAACCTCTTTATCTTGGGAGGGCCATTCAGTTCGGCTCCCTTCCTGCCCTGCCCCACATGCCAGCATCTTTCTCAGCCTTGCCTTATAGAAGGAGTCCATGGACAGAAGTACCACCCAGGGCACATCCAGAGCTTCGATGATCTTCCGGGCCACTGTGGTCTTCCCAGAGGCGCTACCGCCGCACAGCCCTTTGATGGAGCAGCAAGAGAATTGGGGTCAAGGTAGTCTAAGCAACGTTCACGGGCAACTGGTCTACCAGCACCAATGGGTTAAATGGTTAAGGAGTACCAGTGGGCAACCGGTCTACGAGCGACAGTGGGGTAAATGGTTGAGGAGTACCAGTGGGCAACCAGACTACGAGCGCCAGTGGGGTAAATGGTTAAGGAGTACCAGTGGGCAACCGGTTAAGGAGTATCAAGGGGCAAACATTTGAGGAGTGCCAATGAGCAAACGGGAAATGTTTCGGGCACAGTCACATGTTGATCTCCACCATATACTGTGTTAGTAAACTTTTATTCATCCATACTGGAAAATAAACGACTGGATGTGTTACCACCAGCAGCGTATCAATGTCTGTGTCTGGGGAGTAACACTATTGCATGCCCACACAATTGGAGGCACTGGCTTGACCTACCAATGACGAAGGCTTCCTTGGACTGCGTGCCATGCTCGTTGTACCAGGGCGGCCGTCCCGCCGTATAGATCGTCCGCTTGCTTGTCCGCAGGAGGGGGGGCTCAGACTTGCACTGGCTGGTAGTGCGTTTCCGTGGGGACAGGCCCGTGCTGACGGGGGGCAGCAGCCTGTCTAAGGAATCCTCACTGCTGCCGCTGGAAAAGACGGAGACCCCATCAAGTGCCCGTCTCACTTTGAAGGCCGACACCTCAGTCACATAGCGTCTCTGGCTCAGTTGGGTCTTCCCCATGTACGAGCTGCCAATTGTACCACTTTAACGCTCAGGTTTAAGATTTGAACACCTAGTGCAATATAGGACATGCAGCTCCTCCCTATGTACTCGGAAGATCTAAATATACTTATCTGGTTTTAATGAGTACTAGAGTAATAGAGGGAGGTAAAAGCTTAGGATGTACGGCTCCTGTTCAAGGGTAGTTTCCTGCGTTAAAACAGATTTTGAAGAACGGGATACATTGCAGTCCATGTTTTTATCCCAGTAACTCAGCAACAAAGTAGTTCACTGCACCTACAATGTGGAAAAGTGTAACTACTGTTCAAAACGTTTGCAATTCAGACAGAAGTATTCACCAAAAAAAAAAAAAAAAGACCCATCAGCATTTGCATCCACGGGAAGCCCTTCTCAAATCTCAATGTCTGGTCAGGTCAGCTGACTAAAAGAGGACATGGAGTTTGCATGCACAGGAGAGTCATGTGAGGCTGATTTCTGAAGTTCCGACACACGGCATGATACAGCAGTTAATGATCTTAGGAATGAACAACAGGTTAGCAAGGAAGAGCTAACGTGCAAAATGGAGAAATCTTGTCGAAGTAACTAATATTTGAAACAAGACAATCTGCCACTCCAGACTAAGCTCAAGCCCTCGACACTTAGCCGCAGCAGAAGAATCAATCAAAACAGCCAAATTATCGATGGAACATGACAACAATACATGAAGGGGATCTTTAATAATTAAAAAGGTACATTAGCTACTACAGACCATATTAATGCTTTCATTAATGCTGCAGTTCAGAGAGCCAAAGTCCACACAGAAGTCGCCAAGCTTTATGGAATCACTTAATGTACCACACAGAACAGGAAAAACCAAAGAAAATGAAACGGCGGACACCTACAACTGTAAGACCCTGGAACTCCACACTTCTGAAAATGCTGACCAGACAAAGCGGGACATGTTTAGAGAAAGTTCCGGGGTCTGCTCCAGCACCAGAATGCACTCTCTGAGACTAGCGCTACGCAATTACACTCTGCCCCCCGTGCCTCAGCCTGATTACTTTAGTGCCCCTAAATACCTGCAGGAGTCGTGCTCAAAGGTCAAAGGTTAACAGAGCCTCTCCTATCTCAGACTAGATTGATTAGTCAGTGCTGAAGACAAAGGGTGAGGGGGGGGGGCGGGTATGGGGCTTGAGAGGAGACACTTAAACTGAAACTGTGCATTCAGCAAATGTTCAGTAGGGCGTAGCTGGGAGAACGATTAGCCTGCATGTCGCAGTTTGCCGACGAGTCTGTCCAGTTCAGAGTGACACTGTGGCACCAGTTCTAGAGCGCAGCACAACAATGCTAAATGATGACAGGGTGCTGAACAAAACACCAAGCAATACAAAGTAGTAAGTAAAAAACAGACATATTCAGTTGAAGACATTCACCTCTATATAGCGCCTTTCACAACACAGCTGCCCCAAGGGACTTGACAGTTGCAGGCCATACATTGTCACATCATTTAAACAAAGTGGTGTATGAAACAAGGAAAACAGATGTATAGTGTTACTGCTACTACTACTTACCATAATAAAAATAACAGCAGTAGTAATATCAGGCAAAAAAAAACTTGAAAAATGTGTTTTACAGTTTAAAGTTTTATTCCTTTAAAAAAAATCTACTTAAAACAACAAAGAGGCCTGACAGCTGTAGCCTTCGGTAAGAGATGCAAACGGCCAAAGGAAGCGAGCAGACGGGGGTGGGGGGGGGCTTACCTGCCGTCCGAGCGCAGCGCCCAGCAGCCAGATATCCGTGCCCCGGAGTATGCCGGAAGGCTGTTCATGATCAGCGGCTGGCAGGCGATCAGCACCCGAGAGCCCGGGTGAGTAATGCGATGCACAGCACAGATACAACGACTACACTAAGAGCCCCTCCCCTCCCCCGGCCCGGGGAAGACGGAGAGGGAGACCTGAACCGAAACTATGCCTGGATTTGCAGCTCTAAGAGGAAACTTTCAGTTTCCTGGTGATGGCATCACAGGCAGAGTGAGAAATGAAAGCATGGCGGGATCTCCGTCGCCGTGGCGGCCAGCGGACAGAAAGAGACAAGCGTGCCTGCGGACTCTGTTTGTTAGGTGTTATTAATAGCGGGGTGTTCGTAAGCGACCCTCCCCTCCACTCCCAGTGACACGCGCAGACACACACACGTGGGCGTGCACACACACATACACGCAAGGCACGAGTCTCTGGCTGATCCCATTTAGACACTGTCCAGTCATCTGTCTGTGACATTCAGTGTGACAGTGGTTCACTAGGGTGGCCGCGGCGGGGCAGGGCGGGACACAGACTGTCTGGACGTGAGGTCCCCCCTCCCCCCCCCAACTCCAAACACAATAAATGGGGTTAGTACCACGGTTTGTCCACTTTCTAGTTGGGAGACACATGCGCAGAGTAACAAAAACCAAAACACACATAAGAATCATGCTCAGATAGGCAGGCTGGGCCGAGGCGGCGTTGCCAATGGCAACACTCACCAAGGGACACAAGGAAGAGAGGAAAATACAGCTCTGCTGTCTCATGCCACTGTCCCCCGACACCTCCCCAAATCCCATCAAAGGGACAAGTGGGCATAAATATCATGATGAAACAACTCCACCCCCCAGTGACCCCCTCAGCACAACACCTCCAGGACAGACTTGAGGGCAGGTGAATCACTGGGTGCCCTAACAGACAGTGTACAATATAATCATCCCCTTTCCTGCCAAGGGCTCCGCAGACACTCGACCGCACATGAGATTTCACCTCAGTGTCTGGCAAAGCAAAGGCGCGTGTCCAAAATTACTGCAGGCTAGGGTGTCGATTAACAAACCACACTGGCAGGATACCTCAGGCCTGTCACGTGCATGCAGGAAAATAACCCATAATCTATTTAAAATAAATGAAATGCAAAAAAAAACGGGAATACAAACAGTCATCACTGAAAGTGTCCCAGAGGTCAATTAAAGATTAAAACCAACATAAATAAGATAATAAAATCATCAAACTCATTCATGCTGTACTGCACTGAAACTGGCATTATGCAACAGTCAGTGCTGACAGGTTTTACAGCAGCTGTGCACATAGGTGTCAGATTCAGGCTCCCAAAATAGGACTTAGAAGCCAGTTTGTGCTTCATTCACCTCACGCGGCATAAGTTAAATGGACACTCTCGCTGTGGTCCAATGTGGAAGTTACGTGTTTGTTTTAAGTTCAGACATTTCTTAGCCAAATGATACAAAGTCAAAACAGAGAGGTGAGCTGCCAGAAACGTAAAGAAATATAAATATATATTATATGCATTGATTTATTCATAATAGCATGCAAATTGTTATTCATATACAACAAAGAGGCTCATTACTTTTAAGGTAATCACAATGCTCTTTACCAGGTATCCCCAATACACCGGACGAACAACATTTCCACTGAATACTACGCAAGTGCCCTTTAAAGCAGAATTTGCACATGGACCTAGAGGTTTTGTGGACTCCTGGTTAATTTCACTGAAAGCTATAAAATGATCACTGTACTACCTTATTAGAGGTTAGTATGGAGTTAACACTTCAGCAAACTGGTCAAACTGTGCCCAGTCTCCCTGATTCACAGTCTCTAATTTAGCACTTTAAATCTTGTGAAACCCCCTCTTATGACTTGCTGTCTGTATGTTGCACCGTGGTCCTGGGGGAATGTTATTTCGTGTCATTGTTTACAAATATACGGATGGTGCGACAGTAAAGCCCACTTGACTTGACACTGGCATTTAACACCGCTGCACTTTATTTACTTTGTTATAGATGTACATAGAAGTGCATACTTAGGCTTGGAGTTTTTTGCCAGAGTAAATACTATTCGGTGTTTATTTCTGAAAGATTACACTACTTATAGTAAAAACCACACTCTGACCAAACATGCAGCCCGGCGTAATCAGAGAAGTGTTCTAAACACATCCACAATATACTAGTAATAGTAGTTTTGTAGGATTTTATGGAGGGGAAAAAGGCGATAAAAATCTAGTTTTATCACGAGCCCCTGGATATGTACTAACATCACTTAATCACGTGTACAAGACAACTGCAGCCCGGCAGCTAGACGCGCTCCCGATCTCCGTGCCCGCGCCTGGCAGCTTAGGGAAGCGTTCATTTATGTTGCTGCGTCCTCTTGTGGCACAGCAGGTAGCGAGAAAGTGTGGGGCGTTTCGCAAAGTTCATCCAAGTACCACAAGGCTAGTACCTCTTTCTAAAAATAAATAAATCATATAAAAGGTCGCTTTTGTATTAAAAGCGGTTCTGAAGTGTGTTCTGCCACAAGGTTCGGTCCGGCAGCGACGAGCCACACAGTGCACGTCGCTTCCCCACGACCTTTCCGGAGCAAGGAGGCTGTATTTGGGTTTGGGTCGTAACAGTACAGGCAGCTTATTTCTCGTATGTGACGGGTAAGGAAAAAGCCGGACCGCGGGAAAAGACCTGCCACCGGATGGTGCATTTTTAGAAAGCCGTGTCACTTTGTTGATGGATAATTTTATATTTGGGAAGCCGCAGATTCCGCTCGCGATTGGCGAATGTCGCGTGGCACATCGCCACCACGTTTCACCGGCGCTTCCTGCCTGGCGCCTTTCGGTCTCACCGTTACCATGTTCAAACCGGGCGCGCGTCATTTGTGAATTTCGCGAGCTAAATTCGGGCACCACCGCCCCAGCGTTTGGCAATAAGGCGGGACTCACCTATCAGACCGAGAGGAAGTCTTCTCCACACGCTCCATCTCGGCGGAGGCTATCCCTTCCGCGAACACAGCAGACATCGCTGTCCTCCTTTCCTGACAATCAGCTGTCACGGCCACCCCCTATGCATGCCGGGAGATGCAGTCCTACTACCAGCCGTTGGTGCTACCTGCGATGCATGCCGGGGGATGTAGTTCTATCAGCTGTCGGGGCCACGCGCCTAGCTGGAAGATACGCAGTTCCACAGATGGTAGGCTATGTAAGTTATGACTATTTTCGGTGAATTTATCCTGTTGAGTTAATTCACCTTAAAGACTCCCTTCAGAATCGGTCACTAACTTGTTCGCTCCTGCCTGTTATATTTGGTGAGAAATCGTGCACAGACAACACGAATTTATTTAAGCCTAATTCAAAGATGATCGAGAAGGCCTCACTGACATTCATACCTCGTTTATAATTCGTAACAATTAATAACGGTATAATTTAATTATAATTCAATGAAATTAAATATGGTGCAATTAATAATACAGGTAACTTAGATATAACTGCACTACAATAATAGTTATAACATAATGAGTACCAAACCAACACGGTACTTTTTAATGTTCGTCAATGCCAGTTCTGCCAAAAATGCAAACATGCAAGCGTAGAAAGATGCAACACAGTCAACGTTTTTATTAATTATATGAAGAGTACCGATGCACAGTAAATACAACAATCTGTAAAATATTCCTTATATATTAATGGGCTGAATATTCCCCATATTGAACAGCCTCAGGTAGGATGAATGACAGAGAAATCAACCCTTAAATCGATATACTCTGTGGACCCAGGCTACGTAAAAGCTGCACGTTTGTAAATCTTGCAGATTCATTCTTTATTGGTTATATCGATCGTAACAGTTTCTTTTAAAGGATCTTCTTTGTTTGTATATATATATATAACTTTAATCGGAAACAAAATGTTCGGGACGAAAACATTAAAATAGAACACCTAAAACGGAGGCTACCGAGGTTGTCTTCAATCACAGAGTCCGGGTCCTCAGGCGCACCAGCAACAGTAATTCAAGCGTATTTCATAGGATAGTAAATGAACAAGACATAAACAGCCCCTTTCCCCGCTATACTTTACTTAAGAATAATAATAATAAAAAAACATTTTTATGTGGATATCTGAATGGACAGTGAGTGAGGGGGATACAATTTAACAAATGAATAAACGCCAACATGCCTGACCGTGTAAAGATTAAAGCGCCCGGCCGGGGGTAATCCGCCCTGCTGTACCATGCCTCTCTTTCTTATTTTTGGCTTCACTGACAACCAACACATAATATACATATTGCTGTATCTCTAAGGTTAATATTACAGTTTCATGCTTCGCAGTGTGCGCCACACGTGGCTGATAAGGGAAGACGCGTTGTTTAGGCTGAAGCGCTCTCAGAGAAGTACAGTCCAACGTAAATCATCATCAATCACATTGAAAAAAGACCAGTAAGTAAACGAAGACGATGCACATAAACCCAACAGTGCAATGCTACTTCGAGAAGTACAATTCACAAAAACAGGAAAGCTTTTTGAATGATTCCTCTTACCATTCGCACTTGATAGACAGTAAGGAAAATGAATGAGAAGGCCTAGCTAACCTACATCAGCTCCTGCCTGTCAAAACTCAACCCAGCTAAAGTCAGCTAAGTAGGTGGATTAAAAGATTAACAAGGCTACACTACAAGGATCATATAAATGTAATAATTATGCTTTCGGTTACGGAATATAACAGCTTCAGATCATCTGATCACCCATCACAATGCTGGATAACAAAGTAGACGCTAAAATCGACATGACTTTGAAGGTGTCAGGCCTACAGGAATGTAACAATCCAACTTTAAATCCAGTTTTAATGTTCGATAAAGCTACATAGTCAGTGACTGGTGGGTGGGAGTCTAGGACCCAAAATATATTTCTCTTTTTTTAATACTACAAGATAAACAAGGTTTAAAGATAACATATTTACAAGGCTTGATCATTTTAAACTGCATCTCCATGTTCAAACAGCTTCGTGAACGCTTCTGTAATGTCATTCTTCGTAATAAGAGTGATATATAATCAAATCATATATATTCTAAATGTTCATCTATGAAATATGTCTACAAGACATGTGCTTCATTCAAGACCAGTTGTGTCATACATTGTACTTAGTGTCACAACATTTTTTTTTATTTTATTTTAATCTAAAAGGTTATAAAAGTAACTATTATTTTTTCTTTGTTATGGCTTTTCATGAAAATGACAGCCTTTTTAAAGATTTAAAGAAACAGTTAGGGGCACAAAGCCCCAGCCTGGCCACACCTCAAGCTGTTGGTCAATAACTTTAGGGATAGGAGCCTTCCTGAACATGGAAATGAACTAACTCCACCAATGCTCATGAGGTGAATGGCGAACACAGCATTAAAGTGCATCTTATAACTGCTCGTAACAGCCAGAGAGAAGCACTATGCACAGTGGCTACCTACAAGTCGGAAGAAACGTCCGAACCTGAAACACATCACAAGGATTTTAACCAAGGGTGGTGATGGGCAAAAGAAGCTTCCTGAACCATTTGCTGTATTTTTTGACCCCACTAGATGGCGCTCTTCGTTCGCACTGGGGCATGCTTTGAGCCCTTTTATAAACAGAGCGCTCCATCTAGTGGTGTCAGAAAATAAAGCAAACGATTCATGAAGCCTCATTTGCCCATCACTATCCAGTGGTGCTTTAATGCACAGGCTTTACTAGGCAGAAGCCCAGGGGGCTTCCAGTAAATTGGTGCCTCTGACTAATGTTAATGTGCCTCTGACTGTAACCCCTTTGATTGGTGTCATTGGTGTTGATGTTCTGTGTACTGAATGAATGTTCCAACCTGAAAATGCCGGAAGTAATTCTCTACCTTCCCACTGGAGGCTCCCTATTCAAATACTCTTAGCAAATGCCAAATCCATTACAGGTCCTGCAATAACAACCTTCAAATGTGTTATATGGGGTTTGTTCTCATTTAACTACTCCAATGTTATATAAGGAGGAGAGAGAAAATACCATCAGAAAATCTTGTTGCAAGTTCAGATATAATTACATTTCACTCTACGATGACAATAAGTTAATTTTAACTTATTAATTGTGCGTTTAAATTTAATTCATTGCTGTTTGAGAAACTATGTTTCAATATTGTAAATATCCAGCTACAACAATTCTAAGAAATTTAAAATAAATTTTTATAATTATTACTGCTATTAATCATATATTAGTTATCATTTAAGACTTTTAGCTTTAAAGATTTTAACTTTTGGAAGATAAAATTTCATTTTAAAAGTACTTTTCGAAAGGCCTTATCCTTTGGAAGGATGACTTGTGCAAAAATAATTTTTTATCTAATCCGATTATATGATATGGATTTATTTCCTTAGACAAACCTATTATCTACATTTCACTTAGGTGTCATTTGTAGGATCAACACCCTAATAGAGAAATGATCAATATTTCTTCAGTTGAAATAATAAATCTAATTAAAAAAAAATAACAATAGCATTTTCTCATTTTCTGTGCAGATAACTCCAGGACTTAAAGTCTTAACCACATTCAAGCTTCAAAGCTATAGCTATTGGACTACTGTTTAGACACAAAGGATGTGTGTAAATCGATCACAGCTTATGTGTCCACACTTTGTGCTGACATAAAAAAAGACACAATATCACATTGTTGCTATCCCGAATGCTATCCGCTATCTTGCGATCTCCAGGGACAACACATGCCTCGATATTCAGCTGCCGGAGTTGAACAGAAGGAGACAGCAACAAGGACACAAGAGATGAAAGGTGGAATCGAACACACGTAACAGCTTGAACCCTCCTGTCACAGAAACAGACCCACTGCTTATACGAGGGTGTGAATTTAGCTTAGTTTAACTAGCTCCTCTGAAAGACAAAACATGGAACTATGCTGTAGACAGGTATCATCAAGATAAATATTCAAAATACACTGAAGTATTACTGCTTAAAAAAAAGTTTATATAAAAGGGTTTTTTTTGACTGGCTACAATTTACCCCTTTTGTGAGTAATGTAAGAATTTAAATAAGGCCTAGGAATGAAATGGAAAAAAGAGTATTATATATATATATATCAGTAGACACTGTATATATTTTTATATGTAAGGTTAAAATCACTAGGTCAATTTGAAGTTAATGTAAGAGCAAATATTCACCCCCCTTACTTTGCTTCTGTCCTAAAGTCTCTCTTCACATTTAGAACAGAAGAGTTTCCCGGGAACCGCATTGGGCAGCGTGTGGATAGACTGCCGTGTGGCTGTGATGTTACAATTTACTTGGTGCTCAGCACCTTTTTGGATGTGGCCCGTCTCCTGGTACGGGGGGAAACGTCTCTGTTTTGGGGGGCCCCCCCGCCGACGCAGCGGGGGTGGGGTTCAGGCTCTGAGTCTCTGATGGGACGGGTTCCTCCGTGTCCTTCTGGGTGGTGCTGGGTGGTCGTTCCTTGGGCTTGCGGCCCCTCTTTTTCCCGCCGCCACCGCCGCCCTGGGGGTCTGTCTTCAGGCCGTTCTGAGGCTCCTTCTTCTTTATGCTGGCTGTCTCGTGGCTGGCCGCCCGGAACCAGTTCTGCAAGCCGGATACGAGAAAAGGATGAAGGGGTGCTGTGTGGCTCAAGCGGGTTAAGACACCGCGCCTGTCATCTAAATCTCGGCCAGTTCATATCTCAGGTTTGGCTGAGTGACGTCACCGTCAGAGCATGTGAGCGGAGTAGAGCGGAGCGTGAGCGGGCAGAATTTGGTCAGACCGCGGAGCGGTTTTGTAGTTAAGGCTGGAGCGGTCGCTCTGTCTCACTCCAATTTCGCTCTGATACCGCTTACACTACGACTCTGAGGCTTGCTCAAATCTACCCAGAATTCATCTGTACAATTACCAAGACTGTTACACAAATTGGCCGAGATGGAATTCGCATTAAAGTACTTCACAAAGGAAACTGATAGACAAGTGTACTATTCCTATCAAACGTATAGATGACAATAATGTAGGGCAAGAACAACAAGGTGGTGAAACTGTTTCAGTGAGTAAAGATTCACTTTGGAATCACTTTTCTCAGAAACATGAGAGTGTGCTACGCAAACAGGCGGAAGCCAGAACAAAACGTGAGCAAGTTTTATATGGTTGCAGCATGTCAAGTCTATAAAGTAAATAAAAGTATAAAAGCCTATAAAGTATATATTAGTAATCAAATAAATTAGTTTTGTCATTCAAAGTTGAATCGGATTTTTTAATTTCACCTAACGCTGTCAGTGAAATTTTATTTTATAGAGACGCAGCATCAATAGAAAAAATTGAGGAATTTAGAACGTGGGTGCTTAGCCTGTATATTCTTTAGGCTATTAAGCCCACTGATTCCTTTAAGTTTAAGCCTATTTTTGTGTGGAATGCCATAGCCAAACCTGTCCGTTGTTGCCTATGTGTTGTTTAAATATAAATATTTTCTGTTCTGAGTGGCAATTTTGCCGTTGCTCATACTTCTTTATGATATAAGGCTTTGGTTTAAGGTGACATTTGTTAGTCATGTAGATTATTTGTCCCTCTTTTAAACTGGAGTGAGCGTGGAGCGATTTGACTGGAGCGGGAGGAAATTTTAGTGGAGCGAGGAACGGTGTTGAGCGGAACAGCTTAGTGCGATTGGAGCGGAGGAGTGGGCGGAGCCAACAGCCTCACGAGCGAGGAGTGGAAATTCTCACCGCTCCACTCCGCTCACATGCTCTGGTCACCGTTGAGTTCTTGAGCAAGGCCCCTAACCCCCAACTGCTGACCTGGGTCTCTCAAACCTCGCTTTGGATAAAAGTGTTGACTAAATAAATTAAATGCAAAGCTCTCCTTAAAATTCAAGGCAAAGACTGCACCAACAAAAAAAAAAACAGGATTAAGAGATATGATGAAATGTTCCCAGTGTTTTCTTCATTAAACCTTGAAGTGTCTCTTAGGGGCTCCAGAGATGCTCAGAGCAGGAGATAGAACATAAAATCGGTATCAATGGCCAGGAGCTACACTGAGCCAGCCAATAAAGGTGAAGGGAGACACTGATACGGCAGCTGAGCTGCTGCTCTCATTGTAAATAACCTGCTTGGAGAATCTGGGCAGCCTGGAAATTAAGCTGCTGATTAAATCACCCCTGATTTTCCAAACAAATGGGTAGCTCCTTCCACACAGACCTGAGTATGGTACTGATGTGAGATTTAACTGCCACATTTGAGCAGTTGTCAGCCAACCGGAGGTTCAGGTCTGATCCGAGTGGGTCCTGCTGTTGTACCCTTGGGTAGGACATACTGGAGGCGCGTACCTGAGAGTGAGTCTTGTTTATGTGGTATTTCACGCCGCTCTCTGAGCTGAACTCCTTCTGGCACAGCAGACACCGGTATTTTCCCGCCGCGCCATTGCCCTGCAAGGGGAGGAATGACGACTTTAGCTGACCCGCGGCGTCCTAACGAACGTATCCGAGGAGGAGCGACGCAGGAAATGCATCTGACAGAAGGTCATACCTTGTTGCAGTTCGCTAAATGAGCCTTGAGTCCTGACACGCTGGAGTACACCGCTTCACAGCTCTGCGACGGATTGAGAAAACGTGAGGATGTGTTGTCACGGCAACACGCATCGCGGCAACGGGCGTCACGCCGAGCATGTCCTTAGGAAGCTGAGGAGGACGGCCTTACTGAGTTTGGGCAACAGATGAAGCCCTTCTCCTTGACCTCATTCTTCCAGTTATCCAGTAGCCGGGGGCTGAATTTTGGAAGTCCGGGGCGTGTGTAGTTAAGCTGAGGAGGAAAGCGATGCAGTCAAATGAAGCACGGTGATACCTGTCGCTTTGGTGTGAAATCTGGGATACTCCTCACCCTCTTGATGTCAGGGACGAGGTCATCCTTGTTGCGCCGTTTCGCTCCCCATTCCTTGGTGAGCTCGTCCTCGGCGATCTCCTGGAGGTGGAAGACTGCCACCTGGGCGGAGCGACGTCTCACCCTCCCACTCGGGGTCCTCTCAAAGTCCTCCTCCAAGTTCAGCTCCTCCTCCTGCTCCTGCTTATCTTGTGTCTCCCCTCTGTCCCGTTCCTCCTGCTTCACCAGTCGCGCGTCTTTCCCAAGGACGCCTGGGTTCCGTGTCACTGGCAGGTCCTCAGCAGCGTCACCCAATCTCTGAAAGCCCAAAAGGCCCAAAATTAGCCAATGGGGGAAATCGTTACTCCCGATTTAGTCAATGAGGATGATTGTTATTGCGAAGTTAGCTGTGAGAAAACAAGACAGCAGAGTCATGCAGAGTGGCAGTGGGTTACATCAGTTATTTGATGTGGGAAGTTATAATTACAAGGAAAACAGTAATGAAAGCAAATGTATTACAAATTTGTGAAAGAACTTGACAAGTTACCCTGAGGATTCACAGCTTGCATAAATAAACACTCTGAACGGTTGTGTTCCAAATAATACAAGACAGTTATGCAACCCAACTATGTTAGCAGTTACAGAACGACTCTACAGCAATGGAGCAAAGACAGTGGCACCCTTGATAGATAAATGCTCTCTCCGTTACCGTGGGGCTGGCGGCAGGTGTGGGGGTGTGCTCGGAGCGTAGGTGATAGTCCCGGCCCGCTTTGGACCGGTAGGTTTTGTCGCAGTGCTGGCACTTGAAGACCGGCTTGTCGGCCTCGGACAGCCCCTTGCCGCAGCGCTTTTGGTGGTACTGGTAGCCCATGAGGCTACAGAAGTGAGCAGAGCAGCCCTGCATGGGAGGACAGCCACAGCCGTCGGCGTGAGGGTCCCCACCGGACAAGCTTTCATCCAGCCTGCCTATGCTTCATTTACACAGAGGCTAATAAATCATCCACTGCTTTTATTTCTCATTTACTCATGCAGTTTCCTTCAGGATTAATAAAGCATCCATCCAATGATTAATGATTTATTGTTCTACTGATTGTGCTGCTGCAAGAGAAATAGGAAAGAAAAAGTCACATTGTAGCTGCTCAAAAGCAGAGATGTGTTTATAGAAGTAAGACAAGTAGAAAAAGAGAGGGAGAGGGGAGGGGGAGATGGAGGGAAGAAGGGGGACAGAGGAAGGGGGAGAGAAAGCAAGATGCAGAGAATGGAAGGGGGGCAGAGTGACAATGAGGGATGGAGAATGAAGAGAAGCTGGCAGAGAGGGGACAGAGGGATTGGGAGAGAGGAGAAGAATGGCAGACTGAGGGAGAGAGTAAAGGAAGGAAAGAAAAAGGAAGGAGTACAGTGTGAGAAGGGGAAAGAAATGAGGAGAGAGGAAGAGAATGGCTGACAAAGAGGAGAGAGGCAGACAGAGGAGAGTGGCAGGCAGAGAGAGAGAGGAAGGCAGAAAGAAAGGCAGACGGAGAAGCAGACAGAGAAACAGAGGCAGAGAGGGGAAAGAGTCAGGCAGAAGGAGAGGCAGGTAGAAGGAGAGGCAGACAGGAGGAGGGGCAGACAGAGGGAGAGAGGCAGACAGGCAAGCAGAGGTAGAGTTAGAGAGAGAGGAAGGCAGAAAGAGTGGCAGACAGGGAGAAGCAGGCAGAGAAACAGAGGCAGAGAGAGGAGAGAGGCAGGCAGAAGGAGAGGCTCCTACTTGCACAGGGCACTTGAGCCTGCCCATCTGCTTGAGGACCCTGCGCAGCCTGTCCCGCTCTTCTTGCTCGTCACCAGCCTGGCCTTCACCTCCCGAGGACTGCTGGGGGGAGAGAAGCACAGCTGCACATTGTCTTATGGGCTGGATCAGATAC
>JAODJW010000038.1:20910411-20924317 GCA_026777045.1 Hyperopisus bebe | reverse complement strand
TCACGCAAACTCCACACCAACACAGGAAGATCACGCAAACTCCACACCAACACAGGAAGATCACGCAAACTCCACACAAGCACAGGAAGATCACGCAAACTCCACACCAACAAAGGAAGATCATGCAAACTCCATACCAAACGCAGGAAGATCATGCAAACTCCACACCAACACAGGAAAATCATGCAAACTCCACACCAACACAGGAATATCACACAAATTCCACACAAACACAGGAAGATCATGTAAACTCCACACAAACACAGGAAGATCAAGCAATCTCCACACAAACACAGGAAAATCACGCAAACTCCACACCAACACAGGAAGATCATGAAAACTCCACACAAACACAGGAAGATCATGCAAACTCCACACAAACACAGGCAGATCATGCAAAAATGATTGGGCACAGTTGGTTGTTTTTTTAACAAACTAATTCTGCTGTCCGTTTATGAAATAAAATATTCAACATCCAACTGTGTTTGGTGTTAATTCACATTCTTCTGCACAGTAAATAATGAACAGTATTATCTGGTCAAACAAACGTGATGATCACACTTCTACTGTGTAGATTCGACCGGAAGCTTCTCTCAGTGATGATCCCTCCAAACAAACTTAAAAGAACCAACAGTCATTGTTTTTATTCCAAGCATTTACATGGGACATTTTCTTTCTTTGCTCACATTTTTCACGGTACCATTTCATACCTAAAAATACAGATGTCCTCATTCATACAATTACTGAACAATCTGGGCGAATCACCACTACATAAGGGAAGCAGCTGCTGAATCAGGTCCTCTGCTCCTGGCCACACACGAGACCCTAAAATAAGGTACGCTCAACAGCACCCCAAACCTGCACCAAATGTAGCCAGTGAGCTTCCACTAAAGTTTCCTGGAAGGAGACCGGAAAAATTCCACATATTCGGCAAGAGCAGAGATAAAAAGCAGAGGAATTCCAGAGGAAGACTACGCCTTTGAGAGCTATATGCTGCTATCTATCATAGAGTGTTGTCTGCAGCAAACTGTATATATGGGCAATCTTTGTACTATTTTACATACTGCAAAAGCTGGTAATCACTGTTTATGCTGATACACATCATTACTGCTTGATATTTGTCAATCAATATATTGGCCCATTTGTACACCATACAAATTAGGGCAAACATGACTGTAATTATCATCCGTGTTATTATTGTTCACAACTGAATATTTCACAACTTGATTGAGGTAATTAATGAGTAGCTAAGGTGCCGCCATTTTTAAGTATTCAAACACTCTGCGTTATGAATTTAAACAAGTTTTATGACTGTTGTCCCCGATACAGGAGCCTCCATTCAGCTGAAACACACCAACGTACATTCAGCTCAAAGACTCCATTATTCTGATGAATTATAATGCGTTATGATAACCGTTCCTTTGGGTTTAACCAACGTGGTCTGTACAGATTTTTATTCTTTAACTCTGAAGTCACATGGAAAACCAAAATGCCACGATAAGTACATAAATATATACGAAAATTAACTTAAAGATTAAAAATCTCGACTTTTCAGACATGCTGCATGCACACACTATTTCATGATTACAGATATAAGTTGCGTAGATTTATTTTCTTAGCTGCACCGAAGAGAGCAGAGGTACCTGAAGCGTTGCAAAAAAACAAAAACCTTCTCAAACTACAACCCCACCCCCCCATTCCAACAGCCAGTCCCCGCTCAGTATCCCCAAGGCACTGGGAGGGGGTTTCGAGTCCCGCACTCTTGGACTTTCCGCCCCCAGGCCGGAGTGCTGGGAGGAGGGGTTGGGCCACGTTCCCATCACCGGGAACACGCACGCTGTCGGACCCCGAACTAAAAAAAAACACCCGCTTGGATCACGGCCGCGGACACCACGGTGGAACCGAGCGCCGCCTGGAAAACGTCCAGCACCAGCCTGCAGACGGACCGGGCACCGAACGCAGGCCCCGCGCTAAGCAAACACGCACCGGACGGCGGCTACGGCGTCTAGACACACCGGAGCGGAAACACGGGAAAACTGGGACAATCAGCAAAGAACACAAACGTACACGCGCAACAGCCTAAATTAATGACATATATATGATTCAGGATACGCGACTTAGGGTTCTTTTTTCTGGTCATGAGTTTTCTTTATCTGTATATACTTATATCTTAGTAAGTATGATTTTATTTTTATGCTGCTTTGACCAGAATCCTAAGAATACCTAAGACTTAGTTAAAATGATTAATGTTGCTGATATTAGTAGTGGTAGTAATAGTAATATTAAACCTAATAAATTTTATCTTTATAGTTACAGTCATCCGGACAACAACAATAATAATGACGGTAATTATGATGTTAATAACAGCGTTAATCATAAGAGGTGAGTTGAGACGTGTCGCCATGGGAAGACCACACCTACCTGGGGTCCGAGTCACCTACGCTGGCGGGGCAGCCCGGGTGTCTGGGGTCACCCACGTGGGGTCGGTCAGGCGGTGCTGCGCTGCGTGTCTAACGCTCCTACATGGCGATCACACCTGCCGGCGATGCGCACAGACGGGCAGCCCCTGATCAGGATCCGGGGGAGGAGAAGGAGGAGGAGGAGGAGGAGGATAGAGGAGGAGGAGGGGGGGAAGGAAGGAAGAAGAGGGGGAAAGGGGGGATGCAAATGAAAATAACCTCAACACTTTCACCTTTTTTTCCTTCGACCGCCTGTCTCGTCCCTTCATTAATATGTAACCCACGAGGTCCTTGTTTAACCTCGACAGCCTCATTAAAATCGACCTAAAGCCAAAATAAATAAATAATAATAATTTTAAAAGACGACTGCTTCCAAAGAGAGGGTAATGTCGGATCCTTAAAGAGAATTAAAAAAAAAACATACACAAGAAGCTTTTATAAACACTGAAGCAAAATGGCGACTTTAATACGAAGGAGGAGTAAAAAAAAAACCCTGCGCTTTACCCAGCTAAAGGGAGTCAGAAAAATATGTTTAGTGCAGTAATTTCGACAGCGTTAACACTGTTGGCTGGAGTAAAAGAAAAGGCGACGGAGGAAAAAATAATGGAGCGGCCACGGACGCTTTCGCTCTGGGCGCCGTCCGCGTTTTCTTACCTCTGGATTATCGCTGCTTTTCGGAGCGATAATATCTCGGCGGCCGCGTACAGTATACAGTAATGTGTGTCGGGTCATGCGCGATCCGCTCTCCCTTTGACAGCTCTAACTACAGTCTGGAGTCAACTTGCAAACTCTCGCGTTATTTTTATTTTTTTTTTTAATTCCACACCATGCAAATTCATATTTCTGTTTAATAAATAAATAAAAGAATTAAATGAAACAATGCAAGAACTACCCGTTTGGTGCGACTCAGCCGACGCACTACCGTGCAGTCATGACGAAAAAAAGGAGGGGGGGGGGGGTGTATGGCCGCATATCACGGAATAAGCCACGGCTGGCTTTCATCGCTGTGTATGTATGCGAGTGTGTGATTTTTTTGTTGTTGTTGCTGTAAATCCATCGTTTCGCCTCACTCGAGTCCTGCGGGCTGTAAATGAGATGGGTCGCCGAAAATGATGTTTATTGTAGTTTTGCCTGCGTACCTCTTCACGGCGCTCCCGTTTCCCGAAGCCTCCCACTACAGAAACCGATTTGTATTGTGTTCGAAACGTGATTTGGGTTATGCCTTTAATTCCCAAAAATGTGCAGATGCCGGTAAATAAAGATCAAGTAAACAACTGGTTACCAAGCAGATTATAAACAAGTTGAAAGTGCACATTAATGTTTTTGATTCATGTATGAGTTTTATAAAAAAACATTTTATTATGACATTGTAGCGATTCATGCTGGTAGCAAATTTATAATTCTGGTAATAACTTTTGTAAACTCTTATCTAATCTGAGGTGCGCTGCCATGGATGCATCTACATACTTAGGTCTTCTTTAAAGAACTTAATAAATTACACCGATTAATTCCGTGCTTGTGGACCTGGTGTATTTTAAAAGAGAATCAAATGTTTCGGTAATGGTTTAATCCATCAATTTTTTATTACAAAAGAAGCCCAGAAGATGGCAGTATGTACTCATTATAGTTTCAGTAATAAGAGGATTCCCTGTCTTCAGTCTGTTCATTCATCCGTCCATCTTCCATATTCTGGAAATGATCATGGGATATTTCATACATGACTGGAAATTGACAAAAAAAGTTAATTAACTATCTTTCATCATTTGACGTCACCTCACAAACCATTCAACTATGGCGTAAGATCGTGCTTAAATTTACGGACCCTAGGTGATCTTCCTTTAACCGAACATCGGATACTTCCAAGGATCTGTTCATTGTTGGAGATATGTCACCCATAATTGTGATGGCAGATTATTTCCATACTTCTCATCCAAGCAGGGGTCCCCATACAGGACAATCGTACATTTTTGTGAGACATCCCCCAGACCCCATCACTCAGGATTTTCACATAGTGCGGACGCGCATTGTCAAATTAAAGCTATAGGCCTATATGCGGTTACTTTAAGAAGCTGGATTAAACCGGATTTAAGGAGCTGTGGTTTAGTTTCCTTTGGATCAGCGGCGAAATCTTACACCGGTGCTTCATAGTGTCAAACAGTTTATGTCCCGGGAAGACCTCTACCTTATTAACCTTGAAATAGCTGCTTACCTTCAACATACTTATAACGCTTTTTAAATTCGCTATGGTGCAATATTAACAGCTGTTGGAAGTCATTTAAATTTTCATTCACAAATGTGCGTGCTAAGCAATTATGGTAATAAAATGGTCCCATTTTCTCAGAAAGTATTATCTTTTATTGTTTAGCAAATTAATACCTTTGCTGGAGCGTGCTGCTGTCGAGCCACGTGGACCTTGGATTTACAAGCCTGCCACCTGCTGCCCAATTGTGCAAGGAGTCTGGAAATATTTGCTTTGTTATATTAAAGGAAACGGTGAGGTATGGACTGGATAGAGAACAACAACAGTAATAGCCATTTTAGGATAAAATAACCGCTAAAGTATCAACAATGGGATGTCGTGCGCGGTAATACTGTGGTCGCTACCTAGCTAGCTGAAGATCCTCTCCTGCGAGTTGCCATGACACCCGGCCGTTTCCGTGACGTTCACCCACAGTTTCCCACCTGAATCTTGGACTTTGGGGTCTAGTGTGTGAAAGTTGCATTTAGCGTCAGATCAAGTTTCATAGCGAATTTCAGTGAGTTACTGCTATATGATGCCAACTATCCACCTATCTTATCCTGCTTAGGGGCACCTGGGGGCTGTTCCACAAAGCAGAATTTCCCAGGTAGCTGGGTAACTTAAGGCAAATGTGAAAACTGCCCAATAGGAGGAGAGGTAAGTAACATTCCTATTGGACAATCCGTACATATGGTTTAAATTATTTGCTTAATGAAAAAAATGCTGCTTTGTGGAATACTGCCCCAAGGCATGTCTCAGGCAACACAGGGCCTAAGGACGGATATCCTGGGCAGGACACAATGCTATATTCCTAATGCTTTTTCTCTGATTGATTCTGCCAGTCAGGGTCTATCATCAAATCTGAGAATACGCTTCCCTATGCAAAACTTAATTCCTGTAAACAACTGACAAAAATTAATGGGGACTGACAACTAATGTTTTTTTTTTTTGCCTGCATATTCTATCTAAACCAACATTTACTGCCTCCTCTTATAAAGATTGATTGTTTATACAAGCAAATTTAATTAAATAGTTTTTAATGGTCGCAACTGTAGGACTTCGTGAAACCTGAGGTTGTAGCCTCCATGCTGGGACATAAGTGTGACCCTTGTGCCGCCCGTAGAGAATCGGCTGACCTTGTCTGTCACCTTGCAGGCTGAAGCCCTGTGAGCATCATTAGCTTGGGTCTGTGCAGGTCAGCTGGCTGCAGCGTTAAGTGATTTTCACTTTTTTGGGAAACATTAAACCCATACGCCTAGTTTACCAAGGGCAAAATAAATCACCCGGGTAGCAAGGACCTGTCCATCTCTTCAGAGGTGCTCAGACATGTGTTTGAATATATGTATACCCGAAGAGCTCTGGATATGTGTATTGGGATGGGGCTTGACAAAAATGAATACGAGTAGAATTTAAATTGACTGTCGGCTCCATAAAAATGGCACCGATGAATTCCTCAGGTGTGCTTTCAAATTCATCTTGAAGGAAAGGGGATAAATATTTTGGTTTTAATCTCAATGATTTAATTTAGTGCCTTTTTGTCATGAAGTCTGTGCAGTGACCGTATGGCCTAATGGACGAGGTGTCTGAGTTTGGATCTGAAGGTTCTCTGATGGTCAGTTGTGGAGATGGTGTGTGAATCAGTGGGTTAGAGCACTGTGGCTGTGGTCAGTAATTCCTGGGTGGGTAGAATGGTTTCAACAGCAGACCCTTGAGTAAGGCCCTTAACCCACAACTGAAGAGCAAAACTTTGTCTGTAATCATAGATACTTTTATTGATCCCCATGGGGGAATTTGTCTTTTTACACCTCCCTCAATTTGCTCTTCATAGAGTAAGATGTCTGTGAAGGGCAGCCACCTGTTGGGGCGCTCAAGGACCCACAGACATGCTGAGGCTTGGTTTAAACCAGTGACCTTCTGATTACAAGCACACAGGCTTAGCACACTGAGCCACACACTGCCCTATAGTGCATGTCTTTGAGATCATTTCTGTAGACTTGCAAGAAAAGTTCCTCAATACTTATTTACTTATATATATAATAATGAGGGCTGAATAAGTCTTGGTTTCCAGAACTTTGACATGATGAGGGAGCCTGATTTTAGGTCACTGGTGGTCTTATCTCAACAACAACAACAAAAAACGGGCTGAGTGAATTTTGGAAAATTGTTCTTTAATTGCTTCAGAGACTGGCTGACCTTTCCCTCTCAGTTTTACACTATTTTTGATAAAAGTTTCTGCTAAATTAATAAAATGTAAATCTACATTTATCATCACAAAAGGCAGCATGCGGATAATCCTACAGTTATCTTTCCTGTCTACACTAGGAGGCGCCATTGCATCAGGCTTCTCCAGGACCTGAGTAGCAGTTGGGCTGTTCTCTGCTCTGAAGGGTCTCTAGTATTGATTTCCTCGGACTGTTTATGGAATAGACTGATGATTGGTGGCAGTGAAGCAGGACAGCTGGGGCATGCCGCTGCAGTGAAAATCCTAAACCGTCAATGTCCATGTTATTAAATTATTACCTTCTCGTCCATCTTCCATAACTGCTTATCCAGTACAGGGTCACTGTGTGCCTGGAGATCGTCCCAGTAAAAACCGAGCCAAAGCCCTGGATGGGATGACAGTCCATTGCTGGGCCTAGCCTCTCACTTGAGGGAGTTCTACTTACACAAAAATGTTCTGAGGGCAGAAAGAAAAATGATTGGTTCAGAGAGATAGCAAATCAGATTATAGAGGAGGTGGGTCCAAGCAACTAGAAGAGGTGGGACCAAGACATTTGATTTGTTGGTCCTGCCTGCTCTAGTTGCTTGGACCCATCTCCTCTGCAATCTGATTGGTAATCTCTCTGAACCAATCATTTTTCTTTCTGCCCTCAGACCATTTTTGTGTTAGTAAACCTCCCATGAGCTATATTCTCACACATGTTAAGTGATATTTAGTCATAACAATTCTTCTAACCACATGGTTTTGGGAGATGAATGGATAGCAAGAATTAAACGACTTCAAAAAATATAAACATTGACAGTGTCCTGCCATTTTGGCTGGCTGTGATTTGGTAAGGAGAATGTCTGTTGCTAAGATACAGCGATACACAATCGCATAAACACAGGGAGCGAGGCGGAGGCGGAGTAGTATGGGGCTGTGACTACAGCTGCGGGGGAAAGCATTTTTGGGGCAATATAAAAACAGACATAAAAAGGGTCCATTCTTAATTCAGGTCAGCTGCTGGAACCACGTCAAGGTCACAGAATGTTTCATTGTGGGTGAATTCGAAACTTCAGAGCTGTCGATCTTGTAGGAATTTTATCAATGCGTATTTTTGTTACTAATGCAGAACTTTGTCAGAAGGAAATTTGGGGGTTTACGGAAGGGTCAGTATCTTCTTTCTTTGGGTAAACAATTCAGCTTTTTTTAATCTTATTAACAATTTTTTGGTTGAATGTTCAAATGGAATTATAGAATGGAAGAGATGGAAATGAAGAGGCACACTTGACTGAATGCTTATTGGATTAAAACACTGGAACACCCACCCTGATCTCCCAGAAGGGGGCGCAGAGCATTACTGACATGTGGGACAGGGCCAGTTGCAGCACATGCTTCAAGCTTTACTATTGGGGCTTCGGGCAGTTAGTTGTGGAGAGATTACGTGTCATTCTTACTGAACAGAGTCTTTATATCTAATGTAAGGCTGCCCTGCTTGTTGCATGACACTGATGGTAAGTAGAGTGCCTCATCCACTTTCCAGAGCTATTTATCTACTCCAGGGTCACCTAGAGCCTGGAGTCGATCCTACACCATTGCATGAGACGTGCATAAAGCTATTTAGAGATTCCAGTGTTCACTAACCACAATTTAAGAGGAAATTTTCAAAGCTCACTCAGTCCACAGGATACGTTTCGAAGGTAGTTTCTGTGGGTTTACCTGAAAATCCAGTTTAAAGGAAAGGTGGGGGGGATTAATGATTTTGTTTTAATCACAGTGTTTCAGTTTAGTACTTTTTGGGGGTGTGGCCTAAAGGATACAGTGTCTGACTTTGGATCAGAGGAGTGAGTGTTTGAGTCCCTTCATGGTCAGTTTTGGAAGTGGTGTGGGCTAGGACAATATACTTGTAATGAGATGGGTACTGGTTCAAATTTCAGGATTGGCACGGAGTGATTTCACCATTGGACCTCTGAGTATGGCCCTTAACCCCCAGTTGAAGGGCCAATTTCCAACCTTTTCAGAAAATTTCTGTGGACTTTGTGAATTTTGGAAATACAACAAAAATTCTTCTTTGGATAACGTGAGGAGTGAGTGGGCTGTTTCCCAACACCGAAAAACATGAGGAGGAAGCCAGATCTTAGGTCATTGGCGATCTTATCTCAAGGAGAACAAAAGATGGACTGAGTGAGTTTTGGAAATTTTCTCTTTAGGCACTGATTTGTTGTAGGACTCAAGCCCGCAGTTAACTGTAGTGCCACCTACTGAGGTATTTGGTTGCAAATTATACAAAACAAAAAAAACAAAAAAAAAAAAAACAAAATAAATGGTAAGGATAACATATATATCTGGATTGGATTTTATAAAAAAAAAAAAAGACAATAGATCTTTATTCCACAATGTTAATATTAATATCTGTACAGCTGGTAATTACATATTCAAATACATTGCATACAGTCATTACAAATGAACAATGTGTTTATTGACCGAGAAACGAAACATGGTTGTTTATAACAGTCAGGCGGTCTGACATCCAGACGATTCGAGTCTGAGGAGGTCTGTAGTGATCGAGGCAGGACCGACAGCGAAACGCCGCGGTCCAGGTGATGGGTCTGTGGATGGAAGAGACCCAGATCCGAAAGTCTGTTCCTGCAGTCGTCTTGTGACACGGTTTAACATGGAGAGCGGATAACACAATCTAAACCGCATATGTTTGGTAATACACACGTGTTGGTTTAGGTCAGTGGTCGCCAACCGGTCGATCGCTATCAATCAACGAGACATTTGTAGTCGATCGCGATGCAACTTCCACCCTCCCCCTCAAAAGTATACAGAGGCCCTCCAGTCGGTGAAATATTCCATACTCCATTCAGAAGCTCACTAGAGAATTGACTTTGTAAGAGTAACTCTCATTGTATAAAAGATTGGAGACCACTGCTCTAGACTGATCACGTACTGCAGGTGAGTTGTTGTGAATTTTACCTCAAAGGACAGTCGCCTTAAAAACACTATTCGCCCATTTTGCAAAGCTGACAGTCTCTCTTTTATATTTTAATCACGTTGGCCATAGACACCGCCATTCCCGAAAACTCAGACAATGCTGGAACACGGAAAGACGCACATCTGTGTATAAATCCAAGTGTGTCATCTTCTGGCAGACGGTCATTGCATAAATGCATTCGATTTTACACTTTCATAACCAGTTCATTCGTAAATGCCTTTCACAGAGGTCTCTTACAAAATGAAAACGTACAACGTGTATTTCAGCTGTTTATCTCATTATGTGGAATGTACAGAAGTTCAGTGTAAGATGATCAATGAGAGTAACTTTTAAATATTCTACTTGTCTTCTTGCCCAGCTTTCCATCCATCCATCCATCCATCCATCCATCCATTCTCTAAATTTTATTAAATTCACTATATATATTCCACCCATTTATGCTGCTGCATTACTTATTGTCTACACACATTGCACTATGTATATAAACCCCTGTGTCCAGCCCCCCCGCCCCCCCTGTTTCACACTGTCCTGTGTTTTGAACGTTAAGTCCTGTTAAACCCTGCAATTGTTGCTTGCTGTATGTGTCACACTGTTTGTGGTTCTGGGGGAATGATATTACATGCCATTATATACCTGTATATGTATGACAATTAAGTCCACTTGAGTTATTTTGACTTAAACGCTTATAGCACAGGACACAATTAGGGTGGGGTACCGAAATCCAAACTCTCATTTTTGCATTTTTAATCTACAGCCTACACGACCACATTGCACGAAAAGATATTTTCGTCGAGTTTAAGCAAAGAGGTGAAAGCTGAAACTTTAATGAACAGAATGAGTAATGACTGAGTCTCCAAGACAGGAAGTCGTGGAGTGAAGTGAGAGCAGATGCTAATCATTCTGTAGTGTGGAAAGTAAAAGCTCTGAATAACATGTACTCATGTCAACGAGATAGGCAGCCGTTAAGAAGAGCAGTAAAACCTACACCTGCTTAATTATTGCTCGAGTAGGCAAGGAGGAGCCAAAATCGATGGTAAATGTAAATGAAACTGCTTGGTGGGTCTAGATGAGCCATGGAGAAAAAAGCACGTAAGAAACCCAAACTTTGAGAGGTAAAACTCCATACTAATGTGTAGATACGATGCATTTGTTAGCAGCCACATTCAGTCGAGTCGGCACAGTCAGATTTGACATAAAGTCTGTGCCAAGAAAACTTAAAAAGACAAAAAAACAGGACATCGCGGAAACAAACATTCAGCACGAACATTCAAAGGTGATTGGTTGCCAGTTTGCCACATGACAGGAACTGACCAATCCGTTGGGAAGTGTGTGGCTAATGCTACGAGCCTCGCCAGGCTACGTTAACACAATTACAGAAACATACTAACTATGGAGATGCACTCAAGCTCTACTCTGGCTGTCAAGGTCCTCAGACACACATTGGATTTCAACAACGTGCCGTTTAGGTACGAATAGTCATGTGAGCAGTCCTGAGTGACGGCCAGAGTCACTGAAATCGTTCCCTCATGGATTTTTCATTTTGAATTTCATGTTGTATCAGTATATTACAGTATGAGACCGATATTTAAACACAGTGTTATCCTCTAAAACCAGAAAAACTGAATTTTTTTTGGATTGGGTTTCTAGCTGGCTAAAGGTAGGAGGTTCTGGTCCGCTCGGAGATGCGGGTTCTTCCGTTCACGTATCCGGGTCATATAGTCCCTCCCAGAGCAATCAGGAGTCCGTTTTGTCTGAGAAGGCTGCCGTACGGATAGATGAGCTAGGGAGGGTTTCCAAAGGAGGCTGAAAAAAATGAAGGAGACACAGGATGCATGATTAAAGGAAACAGAAATGAAGTAAGTGATTGAAAAATACCATGTCCTTCCTTAAGAGTATTTTTAGGGCTGGTCTGAATGATGTGCAGATCATTTGACCACTCTCCTGCGGCTGCACTCGGCTGATGAAGTTAAACCACGTGAAATCTGCAGGCCAGCTTCACAAAGACCCCGCCCCTCCTGTTAATCTGCCCGGCGACCGTCCCAAACGAATCCCAAATGAGGACGTTAGATTTCTTGTTTAGGAGATCCGCAGAGCAAATCATATACTGTAACGCTTCTGTCTGAGAAACAGAAAACATGACATCTGTCTTATTAAGGGAGACCTAGAAACATCCTTAAACTGAATAAATAACACAATGCTGTCTGCTTTTAAAGAACCTGAAATGCATTTCACTTGATAAACACTTCATGACTGTGGATCTAGACAAACGTCTTCCCGTTCCTCCTCGTCTCACCGGTTCCGCTTGTCTTACCACCATCTGCTGTAGGAATCACTTTCTCCAACCTCACTGACGTACGAAGGCAAAACATCAGGTCCTGAAACCGGCCCAGTTTTGGTGGAATCATGCCCCAATGTTTCTTTGGGGATTTCTGTGAGTTTTACGGTCCCTGTTCAGCATGACATGTGACATGAAGTTTTCTTGCAGTGATCTTTGCTATCAGTTAAGTGAAGAACGATTAGGAATCCAAGAATCCTGCTCTACAACAATCTAGAATATTTCCGAAGTACTGGATTTATCGATGAAAGAAAATGGAGGACGAGCAAATCCAGATGTTATAGTGCACCTGTCTGATGAGGTGTGATGGGGAGGTTACCAAGGGGACCGGCCCCCCTCTTGGCCTTGCCAAAATCGGACAGTGCTATGCTCGTTCATCCAGGCAGTTGAAGACCTGCTGTCAGAGTCTGGCACATTCTACCATTGTCTGGATTGTTATTTTTGACATTGAACAAACGTGGTGTCTGTCAATGCACTGTGAAGGCTAATTTATATTGGCAGATCTTGGAAATTAATTACAGAATGATGGGGGGGGGGAGGGTGGAGTCGAGAGCCCTCTGTCATAATCTGCTTAGGGGACTCATCCATCCTGGGGGACATTTTAAACGAACCGGGGACTGTCTGGAGTGGGGGACTGTTTCTTGCAAATTTTTAGTGAAATGTCAGTTCCCTGGGCCGGTCGATTTGTGCTCCGCACAGTTCAAGAATCGCAAAACGGGTGCTAAATGCGCAAGGTAGCAAAATGTCAGGGCGCGGTCTGACCAGTTAAGACGGCATTGGGTAGATGCTGCTAGCAAGTCGGGAGGGGGGGGGAGGGAGGGGTCCCTGTGTCTTCACCCCGCTCTTTGAAGAACACCACAGAGGTGCAAAGGAGCGGAGCAGATGGCGTATTCACCCTCTCCAAGGGAAACACTAAGTCTTCTGATGGAATGGTGAGCAAAAGATTAAGATAAACAAACAAGCGCAGAAGCCATCGAAGAAGCCAGACAAACGAGGCACATCTCCCTGGGTGACTGCCACAGCTCCACACGGCCGTGGCTTATTAGTGCCAAACATGGAAATTAACAATCGTTAACGAATGAAGATCCCAGATCCCATCTTGTATTCTGCATTCTCTGTACATGATGTGCAATCCTCCACATCCAGTGCCAAGAACAGAGAGATAATATTGCCATAAATGCTGAAGATTTGTTTATTTACTGCTAATTCAAATTAGGTACCACATCACGCATCAATTCTACAAAAGCATTTATCTCTAAAATGAGTTATAGGAAACACACTGTCTGCTCTAGTTGGATAGATACTTTCTTTTCACTTTCATTTTGTTTGGTGTTTCTGCTCGGTGTTATAGAGCTTGATATTAAAGTAAGAGTATGGTCTGGCTTTAGGTTACGATGGTGACATCACAGCCGGAATTTAAAAAGTTCATTCGCTGCTACCCCGGCGTTGGTTTCCAGGCAACCGGCACCGATTCTCAGCCTCGCGGAATCGGGGCCGTGAGTCGCTTTTGTTTTGCTGGCCAACCGTGGGGACGGCTTACTGATTTATGGATTCGCCAGGGGCTTCCTGCTGTCCCACCGGTGCTGAAAGGCCTTGTTGCAGGAAGCCAGTCCAGCGACTTCAGAAACTGTCCCAGTTGGGGGGGGGAAGGGAGTTAAAAAACAAGCAAATATTT
>JAODJW010000038.1:20882467-20896981 GCA_026777045.1 Hyperopisus bebe | reverse complement strand
GGGCCCCCCCTCTTCCTGTTCTGATTTCAGAAGTCAAAAATCCACAAGAGCAAATGCTTATTTATGGGTGTAATTAGGAATTAATTAGACTCTGCCTTCCCGGGAAATAGATGCGTTAATGAGTAAGCAGAAACAAAAGCACTGTAAATCCTAATCATAAAGCAGTGTGACTTTAATTTGCCGCCTGACGAGTGGCCATTTTATTTCCAGTGATTCATCACTCTGAGGCAGGAGGTCACCTGAGCAGAGATGACCTGCCTCATGATCTGTGTCCATAGTGCTCAGCATGTATGTAGAAGCCCGGTCAGACCTGGAGCCCTGGCCAGTGATGCTCTCTGATGTTCTGCTGTTTTGGTTTTTCTTCTATTTCTTCTTCTTCTTCTTCTTCGGATAGATAGATAGATAGATAGATAGATAGATAGATAGATGATAAATAGATAGATAGATAGATAGATAGATAGATAGATGATAAATAGATAGATAGATAGATAGATAGATAGATAGATAGATAGATAGATGTCACACCCTACTCTCACCCACTCTCCCTCGGTCCCTGGTCCCCGGTCTCTCTGACTTCCTTGTGTCTCCGGCATGGGATCAAGGTGGCAGCTGGACAGTCCGGGGGCTTGTTAAAATTCCACCCCCATCCCCAAATACGACATGCTCTGGGGGCCTCAGATGGCACACTCGCCTGTCTCTGTTCACCCCCCTCCCACCTCCGCCAGGCCATCAATATTGATCAAAGGCAATCAGCCAATTAGCAGAGGAGCCTTCAGACAAACCGCACGTCTGTTCACCAGCACAGCCAACGTCAGCCAGCTTGGGTACAGGCTGGCAGCCCCCCCCCCCCCACACGCTGAGCGCTGAATCATTCATACACATGCGACTTGCGCTCTCATTCAAGGTTACCACTCATGTACCTCAGCTTAGAGAAACTATTAATGGTGGTAACTTCAACAGACTCACTGTTTTTATCAGTCATCAAATTTTAATGTACTGTAAGACACCGTTAGACACCAGTATATTCAAAGAGATTTGGTACATAGCAGATGTATATCAAATTTGGGGTAGAAGTGCACACGTCCTGTAATTTCCAAAGATGTTTACATGTACATTTCAGTTATGAGGATTTAGGTTGTATGTGGAGTGATGTGTTTTGCTGACCAGGTGCCAAACCTCATTACGTGATTAAAAGCAGCCTGATGGGCCTTGAGTTTGCTAATCCCTGAGTTTCAAAATATTTTCTTTATTTTTTTTTTAAGAAGATGGGGTTATGACCTGCCAAGTTAATGAGGAAGCTACCAAACAGACCAAAGGCCAGCCTCCACAGCCTGCCACCTTTGCAATTTAAATGGAGCTGCAAGGTAACTAGCACCTTCTCCTGAATGCAAACTCACGGATTCTACTAGAAGCAGCTTGTACTGCAAGCACCCACTAACATTCGAAGGGTGTGTGGCGTACTCCGTCCATGTTGATTTCATGACAACAACTTCACTGCCAATTCAACACTGGGAAAGTGTTTGTGTAACACTCCTGGGTGTTAAACAGACACTGCCAGGGAGTGTTTGCTGGGAGAATGTTCATGTAACACTGCTGGATGTTATGTTGATACTCCTCGGCAGTATGTCTGTTACAGTGTGGGGAATTAAATAGAAACTGCTGGGAGAATGTTCATGTAACACTGTTGGGTGTTAAATGGACACTTCGGGGGAGTATGTGTGTTATTCTGCTGGGTGTTAAATGAACACTGGCAGGGAGAGTTTATGTTACACTGCAGGGTTTGCGGTGGTCCATGGACTTTGGACAGGCATATTAAACCCCTGTTTACATATTACGGTCAGTAAAACATGATTAGGTGACTTTCTTTAATGCCAGCCTGCATCAGAAACTTCTGGCAAACCAGCTCTGTTTCTGTCCCCAGACTTATACTCCATAAACAGGGAGGTAAGCCATGGTACGTATTACACTCTAACGCAACTCTGACAAATATAAAAGTCCTGTTTGTTGTTCTTTGAATTAATCCCAGCGTAAATTAAGAAGTCTGGGTATCCGAGCTCTGATCCTATTGTAGGAAGCCATGTTTCTCTATTGCTGCTGGTTCCTGAATCATATTAGCAGGTTCAGAGCATGTGAATTACTCACAGCTGTTCCGCACATACTCAGGGTAGGTCTGCTGGACTGAAGACAGCAGGATAAAGGCCTGATAAGGGGGCAAACAAACTGCATATCCATCCATCCATCCATCTATCCCTCCATCCATAACCACCTATCCAGAATAGGGTGGTGAATGGCCTGAAGACTCTCAGGAAACACAGAGCTCACACTCACTCACTCACTCACACACACACATGCATTCACACTAAGCGCATTTTTTTGAGATGTCAGTTCATCTGAGTAGTGTGTTTTTGGAGGAAACCCAGAGGGATTCTGGGAAAACAGGCAGACTCCACACAGGTGCAATGCCAGCCACACAGCTAGTCACTGAATCATCACAAACAGAAGTAAATTAATTACTACACTTCCCTTAACCCTGAATGGTCTCTCACACACATATCGCTTTTTAAATATTTGACTTTAATTTAGTCACTGAAGAACAATACCAAGATGAAACCTACACAGCATAAATGCCTCCTAAACAGACCATTGATCTGAGGAAGAAAGAGAACAGAGTGGTGCATAAGACAACATAGTGATTGGTACTTGGTTCAAGGAAGCGGAAATTTATGGATATAATGCAAGGGACAGCACTACTCATTGCCGCAAATGTCCGTAAGCTACTGTTTTCAGATAAGCGGCATTTCACACATGCCATAAAACTCCATCCATTTAAAGGGCAGTTTATTTTTAGCATAAAAGCCAGCAGAGTGAAAATGTTAAACAATAAACGATTCTTTTACGACAACACGTACCCCAAGCACTTAGCCCCTTTTTTAAAAAGCGAAGGGGGTAATGACACAGCGTTCATTTTCTCCAGCACACGGTCCTGACCGACGGCAGGAAATTGTATTACATGCGCTGTGAAATCGAATTTGTTTTTCAAAACACTTCACTCTCTGATGCCACCAAATACAGCCCCCCTCATATTTTTTGGAACGTTTACTGGGAAAACTTGGGGTTTCTCAGACCCCAGTTTCCGGCCCCATCACAGATCCCTGAAATTCCTTCTGGCAATTTTTTTTAAGCGTTTATTTACAACGCTGATTTTAAATCCCCCATTGGTAATGCTTATACAGGCGTCCCCCTTCTTTGTTTCCTAATCCTCGCTTTTCCCATCAATCCTGGGCGCTACAAAAACGTGAGAAATCGCAGGGAATAACGGAGCATTTATTCCATATGAATGCGCTGCGGGATTTCGCTGAAATTGCCAAGAACCGCCTGATATCCGTACGCCAGGAAGGGGAAAAAACAAGTAAGTTTTGATTACTTGCTGAGAGAAAATGCGGCAGAGATGGCAAACACGATGAAGAACATGAGGCTTTGGTGGAGTTCTCCCTTGGAGGACACTCACAACCTCAGGGATTCACATCCTTCTAGAAGTCTCTTCAGTAACAAAGCGATCACTCAGTAAACACTACTTATGCGGTTTCAAATAAAAAATCAGCCTTTTTTGTTACGCTAAAATGAAATAATCAGGGATCTGGTCAGTGATGAAAGATCCGCCCATTCACTTCATTATTTAAGAGTAAAACCCACTCGTCTGCGTGACCCTCTCGCTATTTTCGCCATTATGTCTGGATTTCAGTTCACCCCTATTTCTGGCCGGTTATCTTTAATTATAAGCTAATTGTGTTGATATGCTAATCGGCAGCCGATACAATCGCTATTAAGCATTAAATGACCGAACGTCGGATTATCCCTCTAAGAGATATGGGAAATGCTTTAGCGCAGGTGCTGAAGGCCTGCTGGGAATGCCAGAATTCCCTGACACATTCCCACGTAAACCCTGCCGTGAATACAGTCATACAACGTTTGCAGTTATCATTGTGGAGTATGCATTTAACGCACTGCAAGGAGACCAGGGATTTTATGAGGTCATCGGTAGACATTTTAATCATTCAGGGTTGGGTCTGGATATTATTGCTGTGCGTATAATAAATGGGAGTTTTTGGAAAAAGATGATCTCATAAAAACAAAAAATATCATAACAAATAACACGGTAGGCATGAATGATAGGGAAAATGATAAATATGGATAAGATTTAGCTATGCTTATTTGCGGATGGCAAAAAGGTGTGACGTTTTGTTATTAAAGTGGATTGGGTTGGGGCATGAATTTGTAAATTTTGACAGAATACAGATTAATGGGAGACAGACTGGAGGGGAGAGTCTTTGAGACAGATAGGAGGGGAGAGACTGAGAGACAGACAGACAGAGAGGAGTGGAGAGTCCCAGGGACAGACAGACAGGAGGGGAGAGCTTCAGATATAGACAGACAGACAGGAGGAGAGAGACTGAGAGACAGACAGACAGAGAGGAGGGGAGAGTTCCAGGGACAGACAGACAGGAGAGGATAGTCTTTGAGACAGACAGGAGGGGAGAGCCTCAGACAGACAGAAAGACAGGAGGAGAGAGACGGAGAGACAGACAGACAGACAGGAGGGATGAGTCTCAGGGACAGGCAGGCAGGCAGACAGACAGACAGACAGGAGGGGAGAGTCTCAGGGACAGGCAGGCAGACAGACAGACAGACAGACAGGAGGGGAGAGTCTCAGGGACAGGCAGGCAGGCAGACAGACAGACAGACAGGAGCCCCCTCTATGGACAGCATCCTACCTGCAGGGCCTCTGTTCCCGGCTGTTGTAGCAGCTTCACTGTGCGCCCCCCCGCCATCTTCTGGCCCCGCCCATCATGCCAGGTCAGGCTGCCGGCCGTCTTGCGCGGCAGCTGGTAGTTCAGGTCCTCAGCTGACACCGTGTGCTCCAGCCCACTGCCACGGCAGAAGCTGAAACTGGAAGCAGCTGCGGGAAGCAGGAGAAGCCCCATCAGACATGAAAACCATATATCTACAGTTGGCATACTTTAAAATCTCTCCAGAATGCCTAAAAAAGGCCAAATGAAAGAAGAGACTTCCCATAAATATGCATATTTAAGGGCAATCTCCATTTGATTATACTCACTGTTGATATGTGTATGATCATCGAAACTGCTAATCATTGAGAATCCCAAGAATTCCCGGCTAATCTGTTCATGAATATTAATAGGGAGCGACCTTTGCCAAAATTCCTCAGCAGGGATAGGGATTTTTTGTCCCCTAGCGGTGACAGGAAGGAGGGTGGATTGCCAGATCTAGTTACCGGTGAAGAAAAAGCTTGGATCGGTACCCTGACATGCCGGTCTTTTTGCCAGGTGGGTGCCGGCCATTCACACGCACACGCCGGGCATCATGGGAAAAAAGGGCCCAAGTCCCAGAACCCAACCAAAATCCAGACAGAATCAAACGTTGTTGAAACGTTCTTTGATTTCTAAGATGTACCTTCAGTCACAGTGAATCAGAAAGCTTCTGTACTGCCCCCCCACCCCCACACTTTATTCACACGTTTGACTGACAGATGCTTGGATGTGAGATAGTGATAAAAAAGTCCCACACAGACTGCAGGGACACCTAGAACGACTGTGCTAATCTCCCCCCCCCCCACCCCCCCACGGGGCGTGCTATCCGAAAGAGCAGCGGAAATTGGAGTGTTCCCCTCACGATGTTCATTGGGGGTGGGGTGGGGTGGGGGGGGTGCAGAAGGAGCATCCAGGCTGCAAAGTGGAAACCAGTCTGGCCCAGTTTGCTTTCCCTGTTATTTTGTAGCCAGACTGGTTATAGATACAGCCTGTCCCACCTTAACTGGCTCAGTGAGAGAACCTCAGGAGATGAACATAGCACACGCCCATACCTCTATATGTCATGTTTAAGTGTCATGAATATTTATATACTCTTTATTACTGTTTCTTGCACACAACGACCAATGAGATCGTAATTTCTAATCTTTGCGTATGACACATGGATCATATAGCTGAAGATTACCACAGAGATTCTTTCACTTGACTATTTTAGTTAGGATGCTCCAATTTAGGATATCCTTTTTCTTTAGTCTTCGTATACTAAAACGCCGGTATATTCCTCCTCTCCATTCAGATTAGGAATGACTTTGAGTGACATTTGAATAAGGGTGGATTACTTCGGCATTTTGATTACTTAAGATCTGCTAGTGTTCAGCCTTATCAGGGCAGTTGTGGCTCAGTGGGATTGGATGCTATGCTGGGACTTGGAAGGTCGCTGGTTTGAATCTCTTAGATCTTTTTAGCCCTTGAACCACACCCTTAACCACTTGTTGCTGTCTCACACCATCTGCTAAGTAGATGAAATGTATCTGAGCTCTGATACATTCAAGGATGTGTGGGTTGTGTCTCCTGTTCCCTCCATGGATCTCCTGGGCGATTCCTGGGCAGACGCCTTGGACCCCCCCCCCCCCCCTTTTCCCAGCGTCCTTTGACCCTTCTCTGATAATCCTCTCCCCACTGCTCACTTCTGCTGTCTGCATCCCCCAAGTACAGCCCAGTGGATAAAGATGTACATGCACCCCTAATGAAGGGGCTTTGAGGGGGTGTCAGCTCATGGGAGCTCCTGCTCTCCTTGTGGTTTCTTTGGTGAGGATTTACTCCTCAGCAGGGCCCTCTTGTGTAAGACTGGTCGGTCGGCATTACCAACGTGATTACCAGAACACAACACCAAACAGCACAGTCTGAAGAGTGTAACAGCGCCAAAGAAAATGGTCAGAAGAGTGTAACAGCACCAAACACCATGGTCTGAACAGTGTAACAGCACCAAACACCACGGTCTGAAGAGTGTAACAGTGCCAAAGAAAATGGTCAGAAGAGTGTAACAGCACCAAACACCACGGTCTGAAGAGGGTAACAACAAAAAAAAAAGTGATTAAAATCTGACCTTTACTTCAGCTAGTGACATATCTTGATTTATTTAGTAAATTTTTCCAAAACAATGTGCAATTTTAAGAAAGAATGGTCAGACAGTTCCTGGAGCAACTGGGATTAAGGGCTGTGATCAGGAGTCCAATGATGACATCACTCTGCTGACCCTGGGATTTGAAACAACATCCTTCCTATTAAAGCACAGCATCACTGAGTCACACACTGGCCCTTAACTGAGACTCTTCCACTCAGCCCTTGTACAGGTACTGGTCTGTATTGTGACAGGCATTGGTCTATATTATGATAGGTATTCTGTATTGAAACAGGCACAGGTCTGTAATGTGACAGGTGCTAGTCTGTATTGCGACAGGCATTGGTCTGTAATGTGACAGGCACTGGTCTGTAATGTGACAGGTACTGGTCTATATTGTGATAGGTATTGGTCTGTATTGTGACAGGCAATGATCTGTAATGTGACAGGTACTGGTCTATATTGTGACAGGCACTGGTCTGTAATGTGACAGGCAATGATCTGTATTGATTGAAACCTGATCAACATAATTGACCCAGGTTTACCAAGCTGTCTTTACCAATTAGTCTATTAAGTCCCAAGTATTTGGATTAAAGATCTAGTTAAACACTCCAGATGGTGAAGTAAGTAAAGCAGCAGCTTCTGATAAAAGGTACAAATTAAACTGCTGGTAACACAGAGGGGAAATTGGAGAAAGTTCTCCTTGTTTCCGGCTTGATAACAGGAAGTGGAACAGCAACGTGAAAAATGCAATTCTGTCTATTCTTAGATCTTCTTTCTTTAAGAAAGTAAAATTCATAAAAAAACTGGCAGGAGTAACTGTGAACGCCCTTTATCCCTGACCGAGTCAAAATCTGTCCCTCTCTTCTAGATTAAATGTGCATCTCCGTCAGAAGTCGTATTAAATGGTTCATCTAGTTTAAAGCCCACTTTCTGGCCGTTACTTCAAAGTCGCCTTTACAAGTGGACTAATTTTGGTCTTATCAAAAGATCATTACTTCTTGGGTCTGCATATAACTGGCAGTCCAGTTTAATTACACCTCCCTCTGGCGCACTGGCGTCGCCCGACGAAAGGGACGCTTCCCCTTTAAGAGGGAGGTGGCCATCTGCCCAAACAAAACAAACAATAAAAGGAGAGATTCCTCAAACGTGGCTCGATCCAACAGCAGGTATGTGAAAAGAAAACATCACTTTATGCCAACAAATTAGTGGAGTGACTCACTAACAGCCCCAGTCAGCTGATTTTCCCTCTTGGGTATCCCCCCCCCCACACACACACACACGCACACACACAAACACACACATTGTCCTTTGCAGACGCTGTAGCTGAACTTTTACAAATAATCTGCACTGAGGCAATACTACATTGTGCTTCTTTCCTAACAGACACTAATGTGAGTTGATGCGCTTATCGGTGGGTTAGGATGCTGTGTCTGTCATTAGAAGGTTGTGGGTTCAAATCCCCGGGTTGGCAGAGTGGTGTCACAGTTGGGCCCTCGAACAAGGCCCTTGACCCTCCGTTGCACCAGGGTGTACTCGGCCCTGCTTTCTCGATCCTACGTTGCTTTACATTGCATGCATGCAATCTCACTGCTAGAGCCAATGTCAGCCATCTGACTTCCAAACGCTTATCAGGCTCATGGGAGGGTGTGGAGCCCATCCCAGGATGGAGTGCACCCTGGATGTGATGCTACGCTATCACAGAGACAGCACTTAGCCTAACTGCATGTCTTTGGACACCAGGAAACCCCACATGACATGGGGTGAACATGCAAACTCCAAGCACAGAGAGAAAAGACAGGATTGAAACGGAGACACCATGTCAGCAATGAATCTTACATGTAGTACAAATTTAATAATGAATGTTTTTAGGTTTTTTAGTACCATCACTTTTCTTATAAGGTTTATAATTCTTCAGGGTAAGACGGATCTCTCAGTAAGATCAGCTCAGGTTACACGCTTCGCTCTAAGGTACAACAGCAACCTGCTGTGCAATCGATCCTCCATTTATCTGACATTCGGACACACAGACCTCAGCTTCGAGCCAAAGACAGCTGGTCTGCATCCCCAGTAAGGGCCAGGTTCGGAAAGACACTTATGTGCTCCGTGGGAAGGTCATTACAAACAGGTGAAGAACCATTTTTACTGTATATGCTGCAAGCTACCTTCTCTGTACCTCTTCAGAAAGCTTTGCAAAGCCTTTGTTCAAAGCGACTTTTTTCAAGCTCTGCTTTTCTGCTGAGCCTCCGCTTGCATGGTTATAAAGCGCTTGAGTTCGGTTAAGCATTAAATCCTTGCCTTCTGTTAAACAACCACTAGGGTTAATTGTGGAACACGGCCAAAGTCCGTCTCCGGAAAAGGGGAAACTCCCATCCTTGCTCAAGAATATTATTTAATCTTTCTCTCCCACTGATGTGCTCAGGCTAGAACTGCCTACAAATTGCCATGGAGAATTGCCATTTTCTACAATCGGGAAAAAATTATAAAGTTATTTAATTTTAAAATGACAACGGGGAGAGTTGAGCCAATGGGGAGAGCTAAGACAATGGGGATAGCCCAATCAATAGGGAGAGCTAAGACAATGGGGATAGCCTAGCCAATGGGGAGAGCTAACACAATGGGGAGAGCCGAGCCAATGAGGAAAGCTAAAACAATGGGGATAGCTGAACCAATGGGAAAAGCCGAGCCAATTGGGATAACTAAGAAAAGGGGATAGCCCAGCTAATGGGGAGAGCTAAGACAATGGGGATTGCCCAGCCAATGGGGATAGCTGAAATAATGGGGAGAGCTAAATGAGTACAACTGAGTTAACAGGAAGAGCTGAGGCTACTGAGACAGTTAAGACAATGGAGGGGGATCTGAGCCAATGGGGACAGCTAAGACAAGGGGGAGATCTGAGCCAATGGGGCCAACTGAGACAAGGGGGAGATCTGAGCCAATAAGGATAGTTGAGACAAGGTGTGAGAGCTGATCCTCACATATATGCATATATCAAAGTCTCTGGTCAGGGTAGCTAGTAGAGCCACCTGATTGGGGCTGGTCAGTGATCTTCTTGCAGGGATTAGGGTGCTTTCGAAGGGCAGTAGCGATGGATAGGAGGTGGGCTGGAGGGGGGACAAGCAACAGAAGAGGGCAGGAAGAAATCTGGAAGAAAAGTGAACATGCAGCAAGTAGCCCCGGGTAAAGCAGACGGTGGCTCCATGCGAGAGTCCAGGCCCGTTCTGCAAAGGCCAGCTGCTGACCGCAGGCAGGGAGATGACGGGAAACCTGCCCCCAGTACCGTGATTATTTCTGGCTCCCGGGAGAAGCAAAAGTTGACCCCCTCAGAGAGCTGCAATGTCACCGTGGGTGCAAACTATCAATTCACATGTACGACCAGGAACATACATTCCCAGGACAGTAGCGCCCTCCCTATGCCCTCCGGCGGGTGGGGGGGGGGCTGACGACCCCGGGACGCCCGCTCGCTGTTCCGCGGCTTTCAGGCTGCCACGCCTCCGTGCTTCGTGGTAGAATAACCTTCACTTTCTCTGCCCGCTGGCTGTTCTCCACCGTCAACGTGCCGGGGGCTGACGTGCCAGGAAGGTTTGCACTGTGCTGGCGGCCGAAGCACAGGAACTCTCGGAAAAAAAACCAAACGGCAGTGGGGAGGTGGCACGAGTGATCTCATCGCTGCGGGGGCCGAGGTGACAGTGGCGCTTATAATCATTAAACTGAGCCAATTTCCACAGAAAATTAGCGCCTCCTCATACGCGTATTTACGGTTCTGTTTCAGAAATGTTGGCCCTCTCACCACGTCTTCAGATCAAGCCCCCTCCACAGTCGTCTTACAGATGCCTGTCCCAGGTATCTATGGACGTCAAGCTGTTCCAGCCAGAATGAACAGCTCCAAATGAAACTTACTCCATAATGTATCATGCACAGGAGCAGAGGCTTCAGAGATGGACGGCGTAGGTGCAAGCACCCCATTAATTCAGACACCCTGAGGTGCAGGGGAAGGGGGTGTACCGTTTAGGGGCGCTGGGTGAAATGCGTGGCGGAATGCCCCAGGATGCTTCTAAGTGTGACTCCGGTTCCCACGGAAACCAAAATAGCCCCCAACGCAATTGCACAGAGGCCGCCTTTGAAATGGCCCGCCTCTTCCTGTGACTCCAGGCAGCCCACCTGAACACAGTCAAAACAGCAACCTGGGCATTAATTACACCCTGAATTTAACTTTCAGGCAGCGTGTGGGACTAGCCGCTCGTTCCCATCCTTCCTGTCGTCATTACCGGGCTAGTTGTGCATATTTAATATGGCTCAGATTCTTGTAAAACTTTGACAGCTTTCCTCTGAGAAATCAACTCACTGACTAAACGTAAATCAAAAATGAAAACATTTAGCTGTAATTGTAAATATGATTATTTCCCCCATCCGCACTGATTAGGAATTAATGTGAGATAATATAAGATTTTGCCATAAAAGAGGAATGTGACTGGTCTCGACTATGGGTCTGTAAAGAGGGGCGAGTTTGTCATTTCTGGGGCCCCATGCAAAAAGTCACCTGCCCCCCCAACCCCCACTTCCCTAGTGTAGTGACTGTTTGCAGCCACCGCTGTCTATAAAGGCTCCAAGAGAGCCTGTGGATTAGAGAGAGTAACCCAAAGCTTCTTTATTTACCAGATGCTGATGCAGGACAAAACTCTGTGAGGATTGAGTGGCTCAGATGTCACCTGACCAGGAGTCCCCGTGGCTCAGATCACTGCATTCCTTTAGTGGCAAACATCGGTCCCCTTCTCCCGCTGCACCTGGGGTGTGATAGACATATCGCAAGGTTGTGCCCTACAGAGTGGGTCTCCTAATAGGAGACGCCGTCACACCAGCCCAATACGTCCCTATTAGCAGCTGCTTCAGAAGAGGCCACATCCCTTTGGATGTTCTTCAATGTCGTCATCAAACCAGCCCGTCTGGAAATGGAGTGGAAAATGTTTTTTTTTGGTTCTGGTGATCTGTCACCTGTTTTGGATTCTGAGTTTTATCTCTTTACAGTAATAGACCTTGAAGGAATGTTGGAGGAGATCCATCCATCCATCCATCCATCCATCGGTCTTCTACCCACTTTTCCTGGTCAAGGTTCCAGGCCCCGAAGCCTTTCCCAGGCTCCATAGCAGCATAGAGCCCATGCTGGATGGGATGTGAGGCTTACATGTAGATCAAGGTAGACATTGCTGTTCCCTGTCATCCAGTTAGGAGCTCTATTCTCTCAGCCGTCTGTGGCCATGGTTACTGAGAACTTTCCAAAACCATTAAACCACATCAAGGAAGCATGTGTTAAGCTCAAATTAGCACTGACTCATCCGTCACTGACAATCAGCGCAAATTACTGGGCGGTGAGCGATGAGGGATGCTGGGGAAAAGCAAGGGGAGCGATAAGGGTCCTTCTCTGGGGCTCCCCGCTCCTGGGAGATGCAGCCCCCGGCATGCGAAACAGCTATGATGTCACAATGTCTGCCGTCGTCATGGCGCCGTTGTCAAGCTATCAAGCTAACGGGTCCAAAGCATGAGAGAAAAACACATCGGGATGAAGAGAAGGAGGGTTCAAGGATGGATAAAAATACCCGGCACGGGGGCATCTTCGAAGGGACAGAGCGTGCTCATTCACAGGGTGGAGGGGTGGAGGGGTTGAGGTTAGCATTCTGCTGAGAAACGCCCTTCCTCCGGGGCGGCGATAAGGAGCAGGGAGGCAGATGGTATGGCTGGGCTCAGCAGATCCCCAGCCACAGTGACCGGAGAGTCACACGCCCCTGACCGTCGCTCCGTGTGCCAAGTCATCCCACCCACGTTCCCTCAGCGTCGTCCCCGTTAAACCTGTCGCCCCTGCCGTCCTGTCGATCCAGCACTGCTCATCCGAGCAGCACCGCATAATGGACCCTCATCCTTCAGTCCCGAAAAGGGCAGCGATTCCCCAAAGCGCCGTCAGGATTTTGGGAAAAACCGCAACAAGGGGGTACTGTTATGAATCAGTATAATTACTTGCCCCCCCCCCCCCCACACACTGCCACTGCGGATCAACGTGACAGTAACATTACTGCCCAATTAGGGATTTGTTTACAACAGACAACATTGACTAACAAGCAAAATGAACATCAAATCCAAGACGTCTGAGTCCAAAACTCACACAGATTCTTAAGTTCACCAGCTGTCATTGCCATCTAACACTGCCAATCCGAGGAGCATTTATAACAAAAGCCCCGCCTCACATAATTCCATTATCCAATAAATACTCAGACCTAATTAATAATTCATGATTTTAAATGGCCCTCATGTACCGCAGTGCTCCATTGCCCGTAATGTATTATAGCCCAGCGGCTCTGTTATTTAAACAGAGAAACACTCATTAATCCTCTGAATCAATAAGATTCATAAAAACCTTAGCACCACCCCACAGCCTATTGAAGGTGCTCAAGCCCAGTAGACTTCCCGGTGACTTTTATAAACATTCTAAAATTTAACAAATAAAAATTCTGCCGTGAAGATGTTTGTTTCACCCTGCACCTCATGCAATGTTTATTAGATCAAACATGCTTACGATTCAAAGTAGGAATGTCCTCAAATGGTTCTCTGTCAAATGGTTTCAGTTATACACTGGCTAGACTGCAGATCAGGTATAAAAATTTAATTTGCCTAATATTTACAATGTCGAATTACTTAATAATTGCTTTTGGGGTACGTAAATGTTAAGTATATAACCTGAAATTTCCTTCTGGATTAATGAATTATCCATCCATCTATCTAATACAGGTATCCATCGACTTACACCTGGGTTACACTCTGGTAGTGAAGATGTAAATAATTCTGGATTTGGAGCAATTCTGGGTTTTGGAGTTTTTAGCTATTGAAAAAAATCAGGGGCTAAGTCAAGTTTACCAGGGGCTTGACCTTTTTTGTTTTTGAAAGAAGGAATTGGGGCTAAAATACTCTGGGCTAAAATACTCGGGGCTAAAATACTCGAGGCTAAAATACTCGGGGCTCTGCTTAGAATACTAGGGGCTACAGCCCCGAGTGATTGGACCTAACAAGGCCCATGGTTCAGAGAGGATTCAGTATCACAGACACTTAGATAAACCTCCACAGTTGCAGCAGAATCGGTTTGTTTTGGTTCCCGCATCAAGCTGCACACGTGGTAAAATGTCTCCGCTAACATCCACTGTGTCTACGGACACCTCTCGATAAATTTTATGAAGGCTCTTAAGGGACCTTGGACACAAGTATGATCGGATGTTTTTCGACAGGATACAAGTCGAAGGATGACTGTGCTTCATCTCCTTCTTACTCTGGTACAGCAGTGCAGAAATATACTCATGTGTTTAAAATGGCTGCGCCTTACACACAAAGGGGCCCTTTCCATGAATCTGTTTTCCTTTAATATCCGCCTGGTGAGTTTGAATCCATGCAGGTCTGGGCCCTCCTCCATCACAGTCAGACCCCCCCAAGCTCTCGGGTACCGGATCCCTTGTCACAGCCCCCGTGTGGCATGGAGCGGGCCGGATGGTTAAACAAATTCAAGCGCATGTCTTGTCCCCCCTTTAC
>JAODJW010000038.1:20855708-20866446 GCA_026777045.1 Hyperopisus bebe | reverse complement strand
GATTGATTTGAGTCCTGGAACTCCTGGGATTGGTTTTGGGCTCAATCTGACCCAGTACAGTAGGGGCTCCCAACTCGCAATCCACAGCAAGTATTCCAGTCAGCTGTGAATTGATGTATCTTCAAACTTATTAAGTCTGACCCACTAACTGAGCACCCTTGGTTGTCCAAAAGTTGGGAATAATAGTCAGAATCAGAATCTTTTATTATTTGCTAAGTACCAAGAATATAAGGAATTCCTCTTAGTGCAGGTGTCACCGTAATGTCAATCTAATAAAAAGCATAGAAAAACATATACCGAACACAAGATAAAATATTTACAAAAGATCTATAAAAACTGACTGCAATGGTCGAACTAGGAGAGGATTATGGCATGGTATGGGATAGACAGTAGTAGTGTGCATTACAATGCGTGTACTAAAGTGTGTATGCAGGTACAGGATAAAAGGCGTAAACATGGATGGATGGATGGACGGATTTGGAGAGGAGGTCCACTCAGTGTCAAGAGGGTGGTTATCTGGGAAGATGGAGAATGGGGGTGTGGCCATCTCAGCAGGGAAGGTCAGCTGACCAAGGTTCTTCATATCAATCCTATGTGTCGGTACCACATTCCTGTCTGACTGCATAACTGATAGTTCCTGATAATTCTAGACCCAAGAATCCCCATACAAACCCTGGAACCTGGTCCAACTCCTATTACAGATTTTCCCCGGGGTGCACAGGATCCATTTTCATTTTTGTTTCCCTTCCTGACCGAAAAGGATCTTGTTCCCCAGTCCGGTTCTCCAGTGTAACCTGCTGACCCTGTCCTGGCACCTTCCTTGTTGACCCTGGAGGGGAAAATCACGTACCGAATAAACACAGAACCTGACATTATCTGATTCTGCTCATCATTGCGATTGGGCCGGTCCTCACAGTCCGCCTCCTCATTTCTGTGGTATGGAGCCAAGCTCTGCTTAGATATCACATCCCACAAACCAGCGACAACTTGAAACAGGGTGAACATTTCAGGCTCAATCTGGCTTCCACCGCATGTGGAAGAATCAGAAAAACCTGTTTAGGTTCTTATTTCAATAATTGTTCTACAAAACTGTAGTAGATGGTTACACCCAAGAACCAAAATATTATAATCACCCCTATTGACTGTCTTATAAAAACAGTGCGTGTCAAGATCTGCGATATATTAAACGGTAAGCTAACATTCAGTACTTGTAGTTGATGTGTTGCCTGCAGAAGAAATGGACAGGGATAAAGATCTGAGTGGCTTTGACAAGAGCAATATCATTATGGCCAGATGATTGGGTCAGAGCATCTCAGAAACAGCAAGGCTTGTGGGGAGCTCATGGTCAGGCGTGATGAGAACCTACTGAGAGTGGTCACAGGAGGGGAAAACCACGAACTGCTGAAAGGGGGTTGGACAGCTAAGGATTTTCAATGCAAGATGTGAATGAAGGATGTCCTGTCTGGCTCAAATCGCAGGTCAGCAGAGTGATCCCACCATCGGGCCATTGAGCAAGGCCCTTAACCCCAGTTGCTCCAGTTTCATGAGGTGGCCTCCTGGGATGCTTTTCCAGCTGTCATGAAGGAGGAACCATGTATGCCCAGCAATCACTGGCTGGTTTTCCTTCAATCTCTGGTCAAACTCCTCCAAAACCATTTCTACTGTGCTTAGGTCAGGTGGCCAGGTCATGTGGTGCAACTGTACCACAGTCCTTTATATGCTTTACATGGTCATAATCTTTTGGCTCAGTGCTGTATAGCAGGGTTCCCCAGTTCTGGAAGGATTCCCCTGCACATACACACCTACTACCCTGGTAAGTAGCTGATTATGGTGTGTTTGAGCAGGGAAATCTGCAAACTGTATCAGATTCTGGTCCTCCGGGGGAGGGATCGGCTGTATATTACATGCAATTGAGAAAGCAGGGCCAGCTGGTCCTTGGAACAAGTGGTGTCGAAGGCCTGAGGGTGAAACTACACTTCAAGCCCGGGGTTTGAACCAACAACCTTCTGTTCACAAGCAGAGCATACTGAGCCACAGACCACCCCATTTATATAGTGGGTACATTTCAATACACATTTTCTGTCTATTCCAAAGGAGATCAATTTTGACTGCTGAATAATTGAATGGTGTAATTTTTTGATGAATTTCAAGCAGGAACACAGAATCTAGTGCCAGGAGTCGGGGTCTAGTTATAATCCCTTGTCATATGACATGTTAAAAGTGAAAGGGTCTCTATGAACAAAAAAAAGGGAATTAATAGAGGCACCTGATGGCAAAAACATCCATCTTGTCAAAATAACGCTGGGCAATCTCCAATCCAAAATGACGCCCGGTTGGGGATGGTTCAGTCAACTATTTATGGTGCATTTGTCTGACAAAAAAAAATAAAAAATGACAGAAGTCGCAGATACAAAATGGGAAAAATACATTTCTTTCTTAGAATTCAATTTAGTATAGACTCTTTTCCGGCCAGGCAGATTCAAGTATTGTGCTGTTCAATTTTTCCCCCTGAATTTAGCTTTATAAGTTATTATTTTCAGTTTTGTTCAAAAAAGAAGTAGAATGGTCAGAATGAAGAAACACAAAAGCATACGGTTTATGACTGAGGAGGCAGTTTATGTGACTTTAGAATACCTGGAAATTACCTGCAACTGCAAGTATCACCATACACTTGATGAGCTACGATGTCCAACTGCTACCTTGTGACTTTAAGTTTTTGGTTAACAGGAGCAAATGTCCAAAGATTTATTGATTTAACAGATGCTCATAAGAGCATCCAGCTGAGAAAGCAGGATCAGTCAGTCCATGCAGCAATCTGAACCAACAACCTTCTGATCATACAGCTCCTAACCTTCTGAGCCTTCACCTGTTCAATAAATGAGAGGAGGGATGTCACCCTCCTCTGTGTATACAGATTTTTTTCAGCAACCTAGCACAGAAAGTGTGTGATGTGTGCTCTGGTAATGATCATGGTGATGTGCAGGATGACTGTAGTATGATAATGACCATGGTGATGTGCAGGGTGACTGTAGTATGATAATGACCATGGTGATGTGCAGGAAGACTGTAGTATGATAATGACCATGGTGATGTGCAGGATGACTGTAGTATGATAATGACCATGGTGATGTGCAGGATGACTGTAGTATGCCCACAGCATGACATCTCATCCCAAGGCGTTTTGGGTCCATTTCCTTCTACAAAAATATGCTCTTTCAATATGGCTTAGAATGACATAGGGGGACATTTCAGCTGTGTACATCCCATCTTCTATATCCAGTATGAGCTCAGAGCCTATCCTAGGAAGCATGAGGGATGCAAGCCTATCACAGGACAGACACTCGCACATGTAACATGGGTAACCAAGAGATACTGAGTCTAGTGAGAAAATCCCAAGCATAGAACTTCCACAGTGTTGCCTACTGAGACACCAGAGTTACTTGGAAACTGCTGCAACCCCATGTTTATACAGCAGGCTGTAGCTAAGTTAATTGTACAGAGCTCTAGTATGAATTCATCTGCAGAAGTTGAGCGAGGCCCATCATACTGTTGGATTCGTTTGATGTCTCCGAATTGCAATGAACCACGTGATTAGTCTTCGTTTGACCCGCGGGGTTCAGCCAGGTGCGACCACCTGCAGTGAGGAAAATGGCCATCAGGGGGCAGGAGCGTAAAACGGGAAGACATTTCACCTGCTTTTTTTGTCCCATTACAGAAGGTACAGGCAAGCATGAAATGAGGGAGCAATTTTGACTTTGGCAGTACTACATAAAAATCGATCAGTAGGAATAACTTTCTCCTCAAAAAGCTTCTTCTGATTGTCACATTAAGCAGTTAATATTTTAAAATATTAATTTTTTAAAACAATGTCACGGAGGGGAACTAGGCTGATTTTAGTGAAAGATGTTTAATTATCTGTTAAATTATTATGCAAAATTATTTATAAACTTGCTACACTGCAAAGTCTTTCACCGAACATTGCTTGCCTTAAACCAGTTTCTGCATAACCTCTGCATATGCGTAGATATGTCTCAGAACGCCAATAACTTAAACTGGATTCTCCATAAGCAGGCCTATAGGTCTACAGCATCTATCATTTTTTTCCAATTAATTCGATATAAAGTAAGGTTTGTGTCCGCCCAATAACAGCATTTTGTTCACGCACTTTGTAATAACCTGTTTGTTCAAGCGCTTTGTATACCACCTTGCAGCAGCACAATGGCAAGGGAGAGCTTAATAAATCAGCGGTATTAACAATTGCCCCAAACATATTGTAACATCACTTCATAAGTTTAATAGCATTTTCATAATAGCGTAATATAACTTTTTAACGGCAAGTAAACATTTACTGTCAAATGTTAGTGTGTGTTTTCATATCGAGCCTTCACTGTTGCTGAAATGCATTTGTCTGACAGAGAAAGCAAAATAATTGGCAATTTTCTTAGTCGCACTAGAAAAACAGGTCTGCTCGCTGACTCATTAAATCGACTGCCCTAATCAAAGGCCGAAAAGGGAAAGCTGGCTTTTTATTTTGAGCATTTTGTAGGCTTAAATGCTTACCTATTGTGAGCGTATATGCCTGTTAATAATTATTTGATGACGTCCGTCCCCTAAAATTCCACAAAAGCAGAGAAGGCTGCTCTTTTCTACAAACTTAGGTAACTTTGGGGGATGTGTAACCGCGCAGACTTTACAAATGGACCGCATTAAACACGACTCCCCCAAAACTCACCCAGCGTATAAATTGCTGGTGTCAAATGCAAAATTATTATCTGATGATGCCTTGGGTGCTGTGCCGCAAAACCATATTGCAAAATGTAGCCTCCGAGTCCTCTGCTCCAGTCTTTGGCCGTCACCCTTGTGTGACAAACATGATCACCCGCGCTCATAATATTTACTTTCCGCCGTGGCGAATTAACTGCAAATGCTTTCCAGGCACTCCCGTTGCCAAAAAGACATCGGGATACAAGCTGCTGGCCTTCAGCAAGCTCGAGATAAATAGTATCATTTCTGCTCCACTTGTAGCAAATTTATTTGCACATAAATTGTCGGTAGCTCGCCCGGTGTGTTAGATACGCAAGCAGAAGAGAAAATGACGACGTGCGGGGTACGTGTGTTTATCTGTGTCTCCATCTGTTCCATTCTCCCTATCTGTCTGTGTCCTGACTGCGAAAGACAGATCACATTTCTCCCCGAAAAGGTTTTTTCTTGTCTTTCTTCCCAAGGGACCATAGCCTTCATTGGGGCGAAACAACTTTTCCGTGCTTGTTGGGTGTTCGTTTCTCCTTGATTGACCTTGGTCTCCTGCAACGAATAACGGAAAGTTTTTATTTACCCGGAAGGTCTGTAATGGGAACGTATAATGAAGCGCGTTATGCAGATTTTTAAAACCGATATGTTCAGCACAGAGAGAGAACATGCGGTCAATTAAAACACAACGCGAACTGGTCAAATAGATGAATTAGGTCCCAAGGTTTATGCTTTTATTTATTTATAACCTCTATCAGACAGAGAGAAGGCAAACAATGTTATGCAAACAAAGTAAATCAGCAGCTACCGTGAATGTTGCTGCCTTGAGAGTATTGAAGCGCTGCCTTTCTGTGTTGCACATTTACATAATTCATTAGACCGTAAAGGCGCTGTTATTAAACTTCTCCATTGTTGGGCTCTACCGTTAGAAGATGGTCTGTCTAAAGCGTCTCAGGACCACATCAAAGAGGATGTTAGAGGTTAGATGCTTCTGCTAGACCTCCAAGCCGCCGCCTCGGCCCCCAGGCCATCAGACATGATTAATTTTGCCCTGCATTGCAAATCCGGCCCCGCTACTGCAGACTCCCGGCGCTTGATATGCGTTTCGTGGATGTCCCCGGCACGCCAATAGTGAGAGAAGGTGGTGTTTAAATAACATGCTTAAAATAGCACATGCACTCCTGTCTCTTTCATTTTTGTGAATCCCTGAGTGTTTGTCTTCCTTTGTGGGCATCCTGCTGTGTGAGCAAAAGGGAGGTAGGTGTGTTCGGGCCAATATCAAGCGCCATTAAATTTGATTTTGATTAATTGGGCGAGGTATTAAAAAGACGGTGTGAAATTTTTTAAAGCTGTATATGGCACATTTACTACTGATTTAAAGTTTTGGTGACTACTTTATATTGCAAATATTATTAGTTTATTTTACTACACTAAATTTCATTATCGCAGAACCCGATGGGTGAGTTTCATAAACTGGACGAGTATCGACCCGAACCAGACGGTGACATAAGAGGCTGGGGGCAGGCTACACGCTCCGGGCTCCAAACGCGCACACAGTAAGACGACGACGGATCCCAAAACGGAAAATGGGGATCTGAGCCAACAAACGATGTGTGAGGTGGAGTCATCAGTCTGACTGGCGCTACTGAAGAGTTGCCGTCTTTGATACTGATAAACGAAAAATAAAATCAAGATTAGGTGAATAATAACTATATCCCTCTCCGATCAGTGCGTGTTCTAAAATATTTATCTTGCACAAACAGGAAATTAGTATTTTAATGTTAGTGGACATCTTATTTAAAATTCAAATTAAATACTTAAGACACTAGTGTTACTGACGAATTAAGAATAGATTGTTTGTGCTGCCTTAAGATATGCTATCTAATTGCCCAAATGAAAACATATCTAGAGTTATGTTTTAAAAAGAGAATAGTTGTGAGATACCGAAAGTATGTCTTATAATTATAAATGAGCTTATTTTGGGGGGTTGTAACTATCATTTTGCGTTTGGACATCAAATCTGTCTTAGAAAAAAATCACTTCCCTCACAACACAGATAAAGCTAAAAAGATTTCATTTTCAATGTAAGAAAAATATATAATTGGTACATATAAAATTTCCATTTAGCTATGTGACAGTGTTAAAACGTGTGTTATCCATTTCCTAGTGAAAACAGGGTAATTCGTATATGTCTGTGCCCACGAATGTTTATTTTAAAAGTCGGATGACACACGGGCGAGTTTCGCTCCGTCTAATAGCTTTTGCATCGATTTCTTACGGGGGCGTTTTAAGATATGGGACCGCGTCCACTTCTATTAACGGCGTCTGAACAGGAATCCGGGTGGCGGTGGCACAATCAGACAAGCCGGCAAGAGTTCCGCGAAACTGGTGGCAACTGCAATTAAATTAAATTCCCGCTAAATAAAAAGGCGATGACTCACGAACCGCCCCTTCATCTTTTGCTCTGTCCATCGCAAGGCCTAATCCGAAACGCACCAGGGCAAAAACGTTGCAAACAGGACATTCAGATGTAATGTCTCCGTTTGGTAAATTTGAATATTTTAGTCTCACTTTGAATGCGGTTTTCAGTGTAATAAATTTTAAATCGTTTAGTCTAACTCCTTTTGAATAAACTTTGGCGGCCAAAATTTTGTGAGTCAGTCTGGGATGTTGTCCAGCAACCCTTAATCAGATGCAGATTATATTATCTGTGTGTTAACGTGGCGCGGAGAACTCCGCTCCGCAAGAAATCTCCGATCTCCTGGCATTTACTGTCTCATTATTTTAAAGCATAAATCTCATGTCCCGGTTATTACTCTACAGATAAATTCCATCCGGCGACACGAGCCAAGGATTTCTGTGGTTCTCAAGAGCTGGACCTTCTCATCGTGATTGTGAGGAAAATCAGTTTAGTTAGTCTTAAACTCTTGTTTTATAAACGTACTCCCACAAAAATGGTGACGGTCATGCGACTGTGTTGCAGGTTTAAGAATCGCCATTAGGGGGCTTCAATTAACAAACGTAAAAAAAGGCCTTGAACATCAATGTAGAACAGGTTGTCTGCTGAAATGGGACACCCCGCCCTGTCAAGAAGTTCTGCAGTATTAACCAAAACGGCGTCAGATAACGTAAACCAGAAGGTGATAGTAACTGAAACGCATCATGCTGGACTTGCCCAGTTTCACAGAAGCCCCAATAAATCCATTGTCATCAAAATCCTTTGTTCTCCAAAACGTGTTCCAGCCTTGCCTTGTCCTTTACAATTCCCACAACACTTGGGAATAACACTAAAAATGCAGAAGAATCCTCATTTGTGGAAAAATAGACCTTAATCATTTTGCAAATCAAACAAGCTAAACGTGATGTTTACTGCAAAGACGACCTTTATCAATATTTTCTACAATTTCTATTTATGATTACTTATAATATGTTGTAATACAGGCAATGGCACTGCAGTAATAGATTATATTATAGCATGATTCCAGCTTCCCAAAAGGTAAAACATTTCATATAAACTTGTTTATTTAATGGATACTGGATTCATTTTGCGTTTTACGTTTCCACTTATGTCAAAAACACCTGTTAGCAAGAATAAAGTCTTAAGAGCCGTACGTTTAAGCAGCATAAGCCTTAAATAGCCCCGCACTGGAGTGGATGAATGAAATATTAATTGCCCTCTTTTTCACTAAAAGATATTAATTATCAGTTAATGATTAAAGCTAAATGATAAAATGCCTCTGGGACAGTGAGGAAATATGTGAGCTCTCAAAACATCCATCCATCCATGCATCTATCCATCCATCCATCCATCCATCCATCCATCATATTCCATACTACTTATCCAGTAATGCACTGGTTCTCAACTGGAGTCTGGGGGACTGTGGTCCACCCAAGGGCCTCAGCGATGACCAAGGTGGTGGGGGGCATGGAATTTACTCAAGCTTAGAAAACAAGTATGACTTTGCTATCGATATATTTTCGAAACGAGCTATAGGATGACATAATATCATTTATATCCATAAACATTTATTTAGCATTAAAATGAGGGCTCTGTTAAAGGTTTTGAATAGAAAACAATAGTATTCCTTCCTGGCTGTAAACAGCATGAGAGATTTGGTCCTGACTATGCAAAATCCCACAATTCACTGCTAAAATCAAACCGTTCAGTTACCGTCTCACAGGGGAAGCTGATGGAGGGAAAAGGTGAGGGATCATTGTTACTTGGTTCATTTTGTTTTAAAACCTTGTAAAAAAAAAAACGTAATTTGCATTCTTTTATTTTGTTCAAGGCTAATACCTTATAATGAAGGTCTTTTCAGTTATCAAGCGCATGTTAGATCCATTTGCCAAAAATATTTCGTTTTTTTGTTCATAAATATTCACCTTTTGTTTTGAGAGAAATGAGTTAAAAAATCAGCAGTGGATTGAAACCTTGTTTGAGTCGTGTTCAAAATAAATTACTGTTTGGCAGTGTGACCGAATTAAAATGTGTCTGTATTACTAAACGTTAGCTATTGTCGTCCTTATTGCAGAAAGCATACAAGGGAAAAAATATTATAACCTGAGTAAGGGGAAGGGGGCTGGACCGGGGGGGGGCTGGACCAGGAGGTTCCCTGGATAAATAAAGGTTGCTAAGCACTGCAGCGGAAGATCATGATGTCAGCTGCAGAGAAACGGCCAAATATCACACTTCCTCATCGCATACTAAGCTCTTCCCCAGGGTTCACAATCCAGTGCTAGCCAGTGAGCTTCAACCTCCAGCTCTGAGGATTAATGTATGTTTGTTGCTGAAAGGATTGATCCTGTGCTGTGGCCATAAGTGTCTGTGTGCCTCCTCCTTACGTCCTTCTCCTCTTTGCCGCCTTCTTCCCAGGGCATGGGGGGGGGGGCTTGAGCTCCCTAAGAAGCAGTGTCCTTCTGCTCTGAAGGGGTCCAAGTTCTTGGACGACGATCTGCAGAGTTTCAGCACACCCAGCATTACCCAGAGGAGTCGGCATGCATAGTGATATTCGGTGATTAATGTCTGTGATGACCACTAGGTGGAGAAATGTATTGTAGCACTGGTGGGGCGCATGTCCCAGCATGCCCTGCGTGTCCCAGCATGCCCTGCGTGCAATTGTAAAAAGCCCTTGTTGTATTGTTGTTGATAATGTTAATGTTAATGGTTGCATTTTCCTATTGTCGTGTGTGTGTTTGCCCATGTCTTGTGTGGATCCTGTCTGATCCTGGCATGTATTTAGCGTGTGCAAATCTCCCACCGTGTGTGCATCTTACAGTTCGGCGTCTGACAGCCTTGTGCTTCAGCTCTTTGTCTTTGGTTTGGTGTTGGTTGGGTGTCTGTTGTAGTTCTTTTAAGGACTGTTAATAAAGACTGTAATTTCCTCCTTGAGTAAATCTTTAGGTCTCTCTCTGCTCTCATGATGCCTTGGTCTGCCTGCTGCCATGTTATGTTATGTTGGTAATGTAAAGATTTATGTGATTACATGAGACCAGTGGCCTGTACTACGAAGCGGGGTTACTGGCTTATCGAGGTAACTTGTCGGATTTAAGGTACCACAGTTTAAATGGACTTCATAAGCCTTCACTTACATTTCCCAGACCAAGTTAAATCCGACAACTTACCCCGATAAGCCAGTAACCCTGCTTCGTAGTACAGGCCCCTGGGGTGGTACTACTTTTAAAGGTTTTTAACCTTATGATTAGCCAATGATATAGTTTCAAATGGTGAATGACAAGGGAGGGGCCTTCTATGGGCCAATCACCTTTCAATCAGCTCATGTGGTCTTACCCCATATACACCCCTATGTCAGATGTTAAGAATATAGTTTAGACAGTCAGGTAGATAGTGGGTGCTTTAAAATAAAGTTGTACCTTTTGTATAAAGAGTGTTTAGGTCATCATTTAAAAAATAATATTACAGACAAATCAGACATGCAGTCGTAGAGCTATAGACATATTTCAGACTTACAGGGCAGATCAGCACAGGCGG
>JAODJW010000038.1:20824575-20841653 GCA_026777045.1 Hyperopisus bebe | reverse complement strand
GTAAGAATTGCATTGTAGTATGACTCATTTCCTGGCGCGTACAATTTATATTAGGTCAGCGTTCACGGTTCGACATCTGATATTCAGATCGAGTTCTAGGTCAAACTGGTTTGTTCGACTTTAAAGAAATTCGAGTTCTAGTGACTTTGAGAACCGAGGTACCACTGTATTACCAGCTACCACCAGTACTCACTCACTCACTCACTCATATATTACCAGCTACCAGTGGTACCCACTCATATACTAGCAGCTATTACTGATACTCACTCATCTATGATCAGCTACCACTGGTACTCACTCATTCATCTTTATACCACTGGCTCATTTCTCCATGGTGAGTTAAGAAGCGCTACTAGGGATCCTGGGTGCAGCCTTCAGTGCCACCCGACACAACGCAACATGGAGAAAAGACCTTGGCCACCCTTCACAGGCCAACATGGATAACACACTCACTGATGGACTTTGTCTTCATTCTCAATCACAGTAAGAGGAGTATGGACTCAAGTAGAACAGGATGTTTAGATACTCAATTTGTCATTTGTATTAGATGCATCGGAAGTAGTTGGTATTCACACATCCCATTTCCTGAGGAGTGTATGATCCAGAACAAAGGAAAGGATCTCTAAAAGATACAGACACATATTTTTGACTGTCTTATTTTAGACAAAAAAAAAAAATGCTTTGCAAGCATGGGATGCTGAACAGATCGCCATAACACAGAGGTAGGAGGAGGGAGTGGGATTTTATTTGGGTTGGGGAGTAGAGACAATCTTATCAAAATAGGGAGGGAGAATGAAAAATTGAGACCTCCATATTTGGTTTCAGAAGAAGGGAAAAATCCAAGAGAAACAGAAGCTGGATCTTGGGAAGGAGCTGTAATAAAGTCTGGGATCAGGCACCAGAGCATAACCCAGTCTCACATAACTGGCCAACACATAGATATGAAACGGATGCCCCTCACCACCTGATTTGCCCTGCATTGCCCATGTCTTCCTACTCTACACTGTTTTCTGGAAGCCTGGGTGCCTGATTGTGATGTCATAACCTTAAACCCAGAGATAAGGTGCGTCCAAAATCGCATACTCGTTTGCTATGTAGTAGAGGAAATATAGTATGCAAAGTGAACAGTATGTCCAAATCCGCAGTATGGATGAATCAGTAGGCACTGCATTAACAGTCCAGTATTAGGTGTCTAATGATATTCAGTACATACTGTTTAAGTATGCGATTTTGAATGCACCCTTAGTGTCCATGACTGTTTCAATGTAAATGTTGCTGTAGAGCATTCTCGCCCAATTCTGGAGAAGCAGGATAAGTTGTGGTTGGGCGCTGAGTGTCGGGGCGGCGAACAGAGAGCAGACTAAAGCTTAGTCCATGCACATCCCCTCGGAAGGCAAGGCTACAGCATTTGAGACAATCTGCTGGACTGGGTGACCTAAATTTCCACTTCTACATCTGTAAATTGTCTTTCTCGTGTATCATATCTGGAGTCTCATAATCTTGCGTGTCAGCTATTATTATTGTCTACTTCAAAACAATCCTTCTGCCCCTGATGTGCTTATAAATAGCAACGCTGGGTAGGAAAGGTCAGCTCTCCCAACATCTGGCCTAAAGAGCTAGTATCTTACTTGCTACATTGTTACATCTGTCTGGCTGGCTGATGATATTATAAGGATTACCCTACAGCAGGGGTGGCCAGTCTTATCCGCAAAGGGCCGGTGTGTATGCGGGTTTTCGCTGCAACTCCCTAATTAGATTACTAATTAGAGGACTGATTGGCTGAAGAGTCCTCATGCCTGGATTTGAACAGCTGACCTATAGGTTATCCCAAAAACCTGCACACACACCGGCCCTTTGAGGATAAGGTTGGCCACCCCTGCCCTACAGCGTCTCTAAAAGCTGCAGTTAGTTAACAAGCTGAAGAGGCGTTTAGGCAGGATGGATAACTGTTTTTATTGACTTTACACCAGGCAGGGTTCCCGCATACAGGGTTAGAAATTACACCAACGATCATATGACCTCGATAACAAAGAGAATATCGCAGCCAAAGGGTCTAAATCAGAAGCAATAATAATATTGTTTTATATACCCGAAATGCGCAAGAACGTAAACGGACTGCTGTAGGAGACTGACAAGCGACCTATGGTTTATTATCAACAACGTGATTTTCAGTCTGACTGACTGAAGCAAGTAGATTATTCTTTCAGGCTGTATTTCTCGTTCTGCATGTGATTTCTAGGAACAGACAACCCTTCTTTGAGTGACTTTGATGCATGTAGTTAAGTACACTGGTGCCGCTGCTGTAGTTTCCTGGCAGCCTCTTAATGTTTTGCCCTCCTACTGTGACCGAGCTCCTGGGAGCGTCGTTATTGATCGCGGAAGTTTTGCGGACTTGATCAGACTCGAGTTTGGCGAAACCCTAAACTCCGTGACGGGGAGCGTAATCAGAGAAGCTGAACACCGCTTGGCAATGGTGCAAGAAGGAAGATCCGCACAGTGCGAGTTAGTCCGCCGATTCGCCGACTTTAGAAGTAAAAAGCATTAAAAATACATGCCGTGTCCGAGGACGGGCTTTGATATTGTCTTGTAAAACGAGTGTCTGAGACATGCTGTCGTACCCCAGCCACCCTGCCATGGGTGTCTTGCACAGAATGGGACATCTGAAGATCACCCAGTAAACAATGATAAATGGTGGGTAAGATATGCAACTTTATTCTAGCTTCCAGTTCTTATTGTGTTGGAATATGTGTTTGTGTTTCTAAACAAGTGCTGATGAATCGCAGAGAAGGATTAAATGAGCTTTTAGGAAAATCCGGTGATTATGCAGCCTTCAGTCACTGGACAACACAGACTGCAAAGCGCGTTCACATATTACACAAAATAATGGTAGCCTATATTAGTGTTTTACCACTACGTAGTATATTCAGTTGTATTATTTTTTTTACATCATATATTTAATTATGTCCTGTTTTATGTACAAAATTGTAAACATGTATATATGACCCCTTGCATATGCGCTGTTTGAACGTCTGATTGAGTTTGTTGGTTCATTCATTGTCTCCCTCATTCATTTCGCCTTCCAGTGCGTCGCCAGGCCCGTGCTCTGTGTCTTTGTAGTAACATTACTCATTGGGGGAATAACCTATAGCAGATGCAAGTGTAACTACTCAGAGATACTCAGCGCCTACAAAGCGCTGATTCTCATTGAGCTGCAGAACCTGGTACGTGCGGCCCATCGAGTTCAATAATGGGTAATTAAAGATGAAATGGATGTTAAATCCATTTCGATTTAACAGTATAAGCTCTTTTTGTTTACTTCATGATAATGGATAAGATGTTTAAGCCGTTATTAAATCCAAAGACCTTAAGGGAACTGAATATTCTTAGGATCGAGTGTAAATTAAGGTATTTTATTTATTGACGTCATATAGAATCTCACTCAAAATGTTTTGCAGTCGGAATATGTTACATAAAAGCTAATTGTAGTTTCAGTGTTTTTCACTTTGAATCTGTGTTGTACTGCCCTCTTCTGGGTTGCCAACGGACATTGTCTCGACAAATCTAAGATAAATGTGTCCTAGATCTAAATCAAGGTTACTTATATATTTTTTTTACATTACTAAAATTGAATTTGTATTTGTCCACTAGAATCTGACCAGCATTTACACTACATCCAAAGAAAAGGATCGATGTCCTTCAGCAAAGGTAATGGGTCTGTGTGTTTATGTTTATGGTTTCGTCGCGTACGGCTGACGTAGCGGGAAAACCAGCATAAAGCGAGGAACAATGACAGGCCGATTTTTCCATCATTACCACAATGCTGTGGCAAATGGGCCTAGAAGTTGGACCAAGTTTTCAATGGGAGTCTTTGAAACCACAGGTTTAAATTGAGAAGCAAAACAATCAGCCGTAGGAAGAGTCAGAACTCCTGAAAGAAAAAAAAAAATCTGCACCAAGGATGGCAGACAGGTGACACTGATGAGAAATGATTAGCCACTGACCATAACTGGCTGGAACTTGATCAGGTAACTGTTAGCCTGTTTTGGATGAATCTCTTCAGATATGCAGCCAATTTATCAAATCAATCACTCAAAGCTTTTGCTAAAATGGTACACTCCCTGTTCAAAATAATGTTAGGTAGTTACACATAATGGACCGGTTTGCTCTTCCATGACCACCTGTCCAGTAAGGGTAAGGGTGGCCATGAATCCTATGCTAAGTAATGTAGGGCGTTGGACAGGGCACACACTGGTTGGGATGCCAGCCCATAGTATGGATGAATTGCTTTTGGGAGTTTTACTTACATAAAAATGTTCTGAGGGTAGAAGGAAAAATGTTTCTTCTGAGAGATAACCAATCAGATTACAGAGAAGGTGGAACCAACCAATCAGATGTCTTGGTCCTGCCTCCTCTAGTTGGACCCTCCTGCTGTACAATCTGATTGGCTATCTCTCTGCACCAATCATTTTTCATTCTGCCCTCAGAACAATTTTGTGTAAGTAAAACTCCCACTAGTGGATGAATTGCATTGTTCAGAATTGCATTGTGGATGAATTGCATTGTTCTTCCTGCACAGCCCCCAATACAGGGATCAGTTTTATCGTCACACCGTACCAAAGCCGTCATTGTAGAAACATTATTCCTCTGCTTTTGTCCTCAGCAGCAGCAGCCTGACACCTTAAACGATCGTCTTCCCTGTTTTAAATTGAATTTTCCCCATTACATTTATTTACTTAGCACACTCTTTTATCTAAAGCTATGTACAGTTGAGAAAGCAGGGTCAGATGGTGTCCCAGAAGCAATTGGTGTTAAGGGCACAACAGTAACATCACTTTGCTGACCATTAGGTATGAACTGGCAACCCTCTGATTCTCCACCTTGGTTAATAGTTTCTCGCACAAAATGCTGCAGCGGTGGACGAATGAGATGCTTAGCCAGGTCATGCATATCGACATGCCTGTTGTGTAGGTGCAGCACATCTTACGGTCGATCTACGGAATGACACAGCTGTTCAAGTGCCAAAGTAAACGAAGGGAAAAGCAGGAAGTTGGGAAGGTGGTGGAGAAGATGGAGCAGTTATTAAGAGAGAACTGCAAACAGGCTGATCTGGTAAGACTGACACATGTTTCAAAATACAGACCTATGCAAATATCGGTCAGGCTGCATACCGTTGGATGCTTGCTGTTCTATGACCACACTACACCTTGAAATGACAGGTTATCTAATGAACAGTCTTTTTTTTGTCTATTTTGGTCCAGGTGAAAAGATCAAAGCGTGAAATTTGCAGGATGGGCCCGAAGAGGAAAAGAAAGAAGAAAAAGAAAATTATTGAGGCTTTGGTACTCTGCTGGCAGAAGCTGCAGGCCATATACGTGCCAAAGCCAAAGAGGAGGGTATAAAGGACTAGCTCTCTGAATGCTCCACATGCTCTCCTTCTCCGATTCTTTAGCTAAGAAGAGGGTCACCTAACAAACATCTATAAATAAATGTTCTATTTTCTATGTATCCAGTACATTTGATTGTCATAGCAACCATAGTGGAATTGTTTGAGTGTACCACAATATATACATGTATGTGAACATTAATGTTGTACAGATCACTCTAAGCAAATAGTTCAATAAGTATATTTAATGTGTGTAACAGTTGGGTAAATATCTTGTATTGAACTAAAAAAATGTGAGCTTTGTTCTAGTGGGAACACATTATATTCAATCTATTAATCAGTATATAACATAATATATAATATGAAGATTAATAATATATTTTTAATAATAATAATTGATACTATATTAATCCCCATGGGGAAATTCTTTTTTACGCCTCCCTCAACTTGCTCTTAGTAGAGCATAGTAGAGCAAGTTGTCTGTGAAGGGCAGCCACCTGTTGGGACACCCAGGGAGCTGGGAGTTAAGGGCCTTGCTCAAGGAGCCACAGATGTGCTGAGGCTGGGCTTGAACCGGTGACTTTGTGATTATAGGCACATGGCTTGGCCCACTGAGCCACACGCTAGAGTTGATGTGTATTAGAACAACACTTTGTAGTGCAAATTTTTGTTGCAAACATTGAAAGTACATGTTTGAAGTGGCATCCTGTTGATGTAAGCAAATATATTTTAAGAGCTATATAAACAATTAAAACGAGAATGTGAATTAAAGGAGAATGTGCTTTATTAATCATGCGATTAAACTAAAATAAGAATTTTGAAGATAATATTAAACATAGGAAAGGAAGCTGTATTGCAGACTGCACGGAACCAATCTACGCTGGGTGTTGTCTGCCTCTTATGGGGGACAAAAATTGAAGACGGACCTATAAACAGAAACGCATGTAAAGGGTTTGTTGCAACGAAGCAAAGGTAAGATGGTTTAACCTTTTTCATTATGCTTGCGTTCGGTATTTTTTTCTTCAAATTGTTGTTAACTTCCATATTAAGACGCATGGGCAGCTTTACGGTTTTTTAAAGTCGTCTAGCTGGCGTGTGAATCGCCACAGAAATTCGCTTAGTCTGAGAGCAGCAGTTCGTGAAATTCTTGCATGGGGGTGGGGATAGGACCAACACCGCAGCATGTAGATAAAGGCTGGCGGCTTTAACGCTGTTCTTTATCGTTAGTCATGGCAGAGGGGGACATGGACCCGGAGTTAGCAAGACGGTTGTTTGAGGAAGGGGCCTCGCTGGTGCTGCTGGGGGTACCCGAAGGCACCGAGCTGGGCATCGACTACAAGAGCTGGCAGGTGGGCCCGCGTTTCCGAGGGGTCAAGATGATTCCTCCCGGGCTCCACTTCCTGCACTACAGCTCGGTTTGGAAAGATGGGGAGACGGGCCCTCGCATGGGGCTCTTCCTGTCTCTGCAGCCTCGTCAGGTCCTGCTGGCCCACTGGGACGCCAAGGAGGAGGACCTTAAGTTTTCTGACGACGACGACGAGGAGGTGGTGCGTGTGGCGGCCGGCCTGCGGGACCTGGACCCCTTCCTGGGGCCATACCCGTACGAGATCATGCGCAAGTGGGTTTCTCTGACCGACCGGCTGACCTTCGAGCTGGCCAAAGGCCTGCAGCCCCTCAGCGGCAGAGTCTGCTCCTTCAGTGACGTGGTGCCGGAGCTGCGGCTCCCGCTCACCAAGGACCGGGTGGAGCACAACCTGCCCCGCAACGACACCGAGTGCCAGAGCATGCAGGAGGGCCTGGACCGACTCCCCCGCATGAAGCAGCAGGCTGGCACAGAGCTGCGTTTCTCCCACATTCCCAAGCAGACGTACCCGCCGGGAGCCACGCCAGCTCAGATTACGCAGTTCAGCATGGACCGCAGCTACGCGCTAGAGCGCCTACTAGAGGCCAACTACAAAGAGAACCCCCTGCATGTCCTGGGTGAGCACCGTCGGCAGAGGGCGCACTAACGGCGGCGCTGCAGATGCGTTATGTGTTTTATGGGGTCCTTTTCCTTTCACTGGGGGTACCGCAGGTCCTGGTTTCCTGTATGTGTTGCCATTTTTCACGGAGACTGATTATGGCTCAGACCAAGTTCGTATGCCGGTCGTTTAATTAACTCATTACGTACCAGGTAATTTCTGGTTAAAGTAATACACCGCTTTGGTTCATCGTCGTGGATGGGGTAAATTATAGCGCATCGATCCTTTGATTTAGGTTTAAATCGATTTACTTAGCGGATGAAGAATCACAAATGTTTTAATTACCCCCTAAAATTAAATCAAATTGCTTTTAATTGAAATACAGAATGTGTTGTGTTTAATGAGCACCATTAATTCTGCGATTAACGCATTCTCTTCTCTGGTCCGAATCTGCTGTTGAGTATATACCGTGTAATTTGTTGTGACATGAACAAACCCATTTTTCATGCCGTTTTACATGTATTATCTTTTTTGAAGCGAGTGTAAAACCAATAGTGTCACCAATATGGAATATTCCAGGGTTGCCAACTTTGGTCACCTGAGTGGCGTGAGATTATTAATTTCTGACAGTCTGCACACACATTTACGTGTGTAACAGTTTGATTACCTTCTAAATAGTCTGTAAGGTTTGCAAACTATACCCGACGACTTCGATGTTATTAATTTTAGGTTTATAATGAAATAATATATATTTGCCATAAGATTTCTTGCGTGAGCGTGAGAGCTGGCAACCCTGATATTCTCCGGTAATGTCAGTGCGCAGTACCGGTGACCCCCGCGGCCTGTCCCCCTGTCCACGTCCCGCAGGCGAGCTGCAGTTCGCCTTCGTCTGCTTCATCATCGGTAACGCCTACGAGGCCTTCGAGCACTGGAAGCGGCTGCTGGAGCTCCTGTGCCGCTCGGAGGAGGCCGTGCGGGCTCGCAGCGCCCTGTACCTGGGCCTCATCGCCGTGCTGTACCGCCAGGTGGCCGAGATCCCGCCCGACTTCTTCGTGGACATCGTGTCGCAGCAGAACTTCCTGACCAGCACGCTGCAGGTACAGACCCCGCGATTGTCATATTTATATAAATATAAAAAGATAGAATAAAGTATTAAACTGTTTATTGTATATACAATACCTGTGGGGCAGGACAGAGGAGATAGCATGTAATGTCTCTGTAAGAGGCTATTTATATTGAAATGTGTATATTTTAATGGCAGTAGGTGTAAACGAGTGCATTTATACGGTCGTTCACTAAACTGATTGATGCATTTATGGCACTGCCGGAAACGTCGCTGGGACGTAGGAAATATCGGTTCTGATTTTCATTTATGAAGGCTGTTTTACTGTTATGGTGATTACCTGTTCGTTTTTTTTTTTTTTTTTTTGATGAACGGACTTTGTTAGGCAAATCTTTCTGAATAACCTGGACCCCGTCTGATCAAGTGCCTTGTGGGAAATCACCTGTCCTGATCTGAAATTAAATGCGGCATCGGACAAATTAAAAAGCAGTGCAATATGTTGTTTGGTCAATCTAACCTGTTTTTGTGAAATGAACGATAGTCATTAAGGTAAGATACTGCATTGCATAGTTTGAATAGTTTGAACAGTTTAAAGTTTTTCTTTAGGTTTCCATAGTGACAGTCTAGAGTTTTTTGGAGCATTTGGAGTCTCACTGCTTTTCTGTGTCTTTCCTTCCGCTCTCTCTGCACTGGCAGGACTTCTTCCAGTTCACCAGCGGCCCCGAGGTGGACGCCATGCTCCGGAAACGGGCGGAGGGCTTCAAGGCCCACCTGACCAAAAAGTTCCGGTGGGATTTCGATGTGGACCTCGAGGACTGTGCCCCGGTGGTGGTGGAGCTGCCCGAAGGGGTCACCTTGGACTGAGGCTAGCCGTCCATTGGCAGCGGCCATGACAGGAACAGGGGACCTTAAAGCTCCGGTGCGGGCGGAGGGTGCGGCATTCTGGCAGTGTGCGTTCCATGCAGCCTGATAGGAATTCCCCTCTGACTCTGCTTCCTTACTGGAAGTTTCTGGGTCTTTTCCAGGGAGCTCCAGCAGACCTTGACGAATTTTCACCCGCAGGGTCCTGCCATCACCGCGTTCAACAATGTGCAGCAGTTAGACGATTTTACAGCACTTATGATATTTCTGATAACCAGAAAGCAGAGACTCATCCAATGAGCGTTTGCAGGCCTCACTGGCTCTGCGGTCAGAGATTGTAGATGCACTGCATCAGTTTTAATACTTAATAATAACACAGAATTTACATCTCTCTGCTCCTTAACTTCTGATCAGACTTTCTCTAAATAAAATATTTGATAAGTTGGTATTGGTGTGTCCTGTGTCAGACTGGTTTCCCAGCTGGGGGACCTTGTGCCATGTGATGGATGGATGGATGGATGGATGGATTTCTTGCAGCCGAATCTCATAATGTCACGTGGAGCCTGCTCTTCCCCTGAGGTATATTAAGATGTTTGGGGGTGCTCTGCAGGGCTGGAGTGTTTTCAGGCTGAGATTACGGGAGTGTCCTCTGAGTGGCAGACTGAGTTTCGTGTGATTTGAGGCTCCTCTGTGTAAATCTGAAGCATTGATAATCGTGGGTAAAGCTCTGCTGTGGATGCGTCAAGCTCTGACTTTGTGCAAAACAAAATTGTTACATGACGAGGTAAAGGAAGACAGCTGTGATGAATCTGCTGTGTTGGGAACGTTGCTCCTATTTTCGTTTCTTTTTGCTCGCCTCTCCATTGTTTGTGTCCCACCTTTCAGCTTCTGCGTGATTTATCACCGTAGCTGGGGTTCGAGACGTGGTGGTAATCGGGCCTATTGATCCCTGTTTTGCAGTCACGGCTCTGATGAATGAATGTCGCTTTTCAAATCGAAGCGACTCGGCGATGCCCCACTGTTTATTAAGGGTGGGGGGCTGGCTTTGTGTTCCTTGTTTAGTGGGTGCATGTCGCTCTGGTCTGTAGGCCCATGTAAAATGGCTTTTGATGCCATGGAAAGGGGGGGGGAATCAAACAGTGACTCTGTCCTGTGAGGATTGTGTGCAGGGAACGGTCGGGTATTTTGTGTGAAGGGGCAGATTTATATCCCAATTTTTCTGTCTGTGTCCAAGTCTCCATAGAAAGAAGGGGGTGTTTTCAGTACCCGACTTGCTGATTACTGGAAGCAGAGCTTATCTTTGCCCCGCTGCCGTGGGTGGATCCTACCCTTTTGACCAGAGTGATGGTTTGTTTAAGTCCTGGAATGTCTGTACCGGGTCTATTGAAGAATTGAGGTTCCCACTGTGATGGGGTCGTAATCCCCCCCACCCCACCCCCCCGCTAAACCCTAAATGGGACGTGTTTCTTGGGGTCTGTGAGCTTTTGCCATCGCTGAAAGCCCCCTGCTGGTTTTAATTAGTGCAGCCGGCTGTCACAATAGTAGATCAGACGACCTTATTAGGTCACTACATCTGACAGGTCTCTGGCGCAAGCTGTGCGTGCGTGTGCGTGTGCGCGTGTGTTTGTGTGCGTGCGTGCGTGTGTGTGTGTGTGTGTGTGCACGCGCCTGACAGTCTGAGTGAGCCGAAGTCTCCGGCCACCTGGGATGCAGCCTGACCCGACCCAGAAGGACAGGCTTATCTGACGATGTTCTGCTAGGGGCGGTCTGTAATGAAGACAAGCGTGACTGTCCTCCCGGGAAAGTTTTGGGTTTTTACCCTCCAGGGAACACAAAGCGTATTAATCTTTGGTTCTGACCTCAATGGTCCAATTAGTGACGGTGCCGTTGAGGGTCTGCACTGCGAGCACTGACCACTGAGATCTCCCCAGAAGGGTGTCAGTGAGCATGGTGGTCTGCTGTTTGAGACTGGATGAGGAGGTTGTGGGTTTGAATCCCTGTGAGTGCCCCCTTTCCTGGCAGGGGCTCTGGGCTCGCTACCCCTCTGTGCTGGATCAGCGGTTCTGGAAAGAGCACAGAGCTGGTGTTTAATGTGCTAAATGGGCTGGATCCTGGCAGTATGAGCCTGCACGCTTTCTGGCTCACGCCCGGGCGGCCTGAGACCGCGGCCCTCACGGGTCGTCACGGTTACATCCCGCGTGATGATGTTCTCCATCCCAATCCTGACGCCACATGAAAGCGTGTCGGGGCCCATCGGGCTGCCCGAGCAGGCGAGCGTGTGTTCTCTTCACCCTTTGGCGGGTAGTTGGGTGCACCATGTTTCGAAGCCACCGCCCGAACAGTCTAGTGATGCTAAATGCTGCCTGCCACTCATTTCCGATCACGGCTGCTGGGTAAACGGTAGTCGACCAGCGCCCCCCCTACTTCTCCTGATGGGTGTGCCTGTGACTTTGGAATAAGTGTCTAAATATTCAGTGTATGCTGCAGCTGTGTGCAGGGAAGGGGGGGGGTTCGTTCTTACAGCTGCAGGCCCTGAACTGTGGTAGTGCTGCCCCCCCATCCACTGTGATGGGGCCTTCCCAAACCCCCCCCCGGATCGTGCTAACCAGCAGCCCGCCCTCTGGCCTTGATCTCCCGCAGGCCCGTCTCTCAGCGCTGCCCCGTGCTTCTGATCTAGGGTCACGGTTCTGGGTGGGGGTCCGGTCCTCCATGTGGTGTTAACTGGGTTTGTGAAGCATGTCGACGCCCCCATCCAGCCGAACCAGGAAGTCGGTCAGTGTTTAGATTTAATCGGTCGGCTGAGTGCCGTGTAGGATACAGTTATGGTTTTATTAACGGCTATGAAGCAGTGCTACAATGCTAACGTGCTGTACGACAGCTGGAACCCCGCATGCAGGCAGGATTGGTGGAGCGGCATGCTGAGGTGTTACTGCAGCGTCGCACCCATGCGACGACGTCCGCTCCTCCCACTCCTACTGCCGGCAAACACAGCTGTGCGTGACGCGTTTGGAGCGCTCTGTCGCAATCCGGACACATGGCAATGGGTGACCCCGGGCCAAAATTGGGGGGAGGGATGTAGGGGCACAGTGATGGTCCTGAGCTGGTTTGTGATACCTGCTCTCTTTGCAGTTGAAATCCATCCATCCATCCATTTGTCCCAGTAAGGGTCACAAGGTTAATCTGGACATATATGTATAAGATACACAAAAACTGCTCCCTTATGGAAGTATTGAAGTCAGGAGATGAGTGTGGAATCTGTGTATAAATATTAACATTTATCTTTGTAATTATGTTGGGATTTCCCTCCCTTATGTTAATTGCTCCAGTATGATGATGGTGTGAATGCTCACAGGAAGTGGTGACCTCTGACCTCTTGGCTCCACCCCCTCCCGCCCTCTCTCAGGTATGAGGGCTACACTGTTCCCCACGCTGGCTCCTGTTATGTTTGGCAGGGACCCCTCTAAACTCTGGCAGACCCTGCTGATGATGAAAAGATCTGAGGACTGGAAGAGCTGGATTATATTAACTCCCCCACCCCTCCCCCATTTTTGTCTTTTTATGAAAAAGTATGTTTCCCATGTGCCGGTCAGGTGAGGAGCTCAGCTTGGGTGACCCCTCCTTCTCCTTTGCTTTTGGTGTCTGGGTGTGGTGACACAAAATCTCCCTAATGGTCGACCCAGTAAGAGATCGTCATCTTGGACCTCTCAAACTATGCATTTGCAGGGGGCCCCCTGTTGGTCACAAACAGTCACTACACCACCAAGGGTGGGAGCAACTTTCTGAGGGTATTTTCCCGAAAAATAACAGACCTGCTCCTGCCTGTGATCAGCTGGACTCCCACTAAGTGACTCCCTCGCTGAACATGTAAGCAGGCCTGCCTTTAGGCTGTACAGACAGCGAGGGCCAATATAGGCCTGATTTATGGTCATCGAAAGGTCTGAAGGGAGGAGATGCTCTCTTTCTTTTAAACTTAGCCGCTGTTTTTCTCTCAGTCTGGTTGAAGCTTCTGGAGGAGCCAGAAGTCCAGGAATTTCCTTCGGGTGCGAAAAGCCCATTTCCTCAATAAGAGAAAAGGTTGCCGATTGCAGGCAGCCAGGCCTGCCCCCCCGTAGTGCTACCTTTCTCTATTTCTCTGGCAGTTTAGATCTGAGGGTTGACTTTGAGGCTCAGCCCATGTTGTTTTCTAGGTGCTCGGATGGAATCTGTGTCGGTGTCGACCTCCCAGCATTGGCACCCGTCAGCACGCTCTCTCGGCCCGACGGTAGAGTGACAGGTGCCCGGACAGGCAGCCAAATGATGTCCTCGTGTGATGAAGTAAGATGAACTTGTTGATCCCAGGAGGAAATTCTGCTGCATGTGGTGGCGAGAAACATGAAGTGCGGACAAATAAACACGCAGTGCGAACAAATGTGAAGATGTCCACGATACTCAACCAGAGCATCCTAAAAAAGAATATAAATAAAAAGGAAATTAACAAGATATATGTGCAATTAAATGTGCAGAAAGACGGCGCAAGACCTTTACTATAGTAAAGGGGGAAAGTTTCCAAGCTGATTAATGACATTAGGACCTACAAAGCTGCAGTGCCGTTCTGAGCAGGGTCCCGATTTGCTCTCCCTGGCTGAGGTCTGACACCTGACAGCCTGGTGTGGGAGGCATATCTGCAGGCTGTCTGCTCTGCCACCCATCATGTGACCCGTCATGTGACACGAGCCAAGGCAGGTTGGTCGTACCTGGGGTCCCACTCAAAAAGTTACTTCACTGTAGTGAGTGTTTGCAGCCAACTGGGGGCCCCTAAACTTTGGGCCCCGTGGAGATGCCCGAGTGGTACACAGAAGCATTATTTCCACACAGCTGAATTGTTTACACGCATAAATGTTTTCACTCACACAGAAACCGTGGCTGAATCTCAATATGCAATATAAACAATAAGTGTGTTCTCGTGTACCTGTTTTACGCTATCTACCCCCCCATTGCCGAAGACCAATTCCGATACTAAGAACAGGAGTGCAGAGGATGGTAAAAATCCCAGGATGTTGGTCTTGTTTCACCCCAAATATCAAGGATGCATTGGGTACATCCTTGGCAAATGAGTACAATCCCATGATTCACTGCTTGCTGTCACGATGGTGGAGGAAGAAGACACAAACCATAACTGAATTAACTTAATCGGAGTTACCTTGATCAAAGTAACATTTCCACTGTCCCTGTCAGATACTATTTTCCTGCTGTTTTTCACTTTTTTGGCCCGTGCTAAACTGGAGTGGTTAACATCTGCATTAGTGTAGAGCTGAGATGAATACGAATTATTTTAAGTGTAAACTTTATTTGTGAAAAAAGCACAAGTAATCGTACCAGGAATAATTAGTCATTCGGAATGGACATTTCGATTATGTGTCGTTTATTAAATATGATAAAAATTAGCTGGGTGTATAGAATAGTAGAACAGCGAAATTGGTGTGTTGCCGGTCCTTTTGATCTTGTGAGAATGTTCTTGGAAGGTAAGTTTGCAAGACCAGTCTTGCCAAGACCACAAGTACAGTCTTTGCGTTCTTAGTCACACGTCGAATCTCAATACTGTCACAGAGGTGACACGCTTCTGGTTAACAGTGAATTTTCGTGGCGTGTGTCTGCCCCCTGGAGGAAGGTATGAGACTGCATCCCTATAGCTCAGCAGTTAAAACAAACAGTGGAAGATTATGGACCCTGTCACGGACTGGTTTGGGGGGCCAGGAGGTTAGGGCCGGGTTTCACACGAACGAGCTGGTGGACAAAGTGGACTATTCTATATTTCTTGTTTCTGACAAATGGCCCCGTCTCGGTCAATATCCCAGCTAAACAGGAATTTATTTATCAATAGTTTTCCTCCATTTACTTATTTTCGACCTGCAATTCTCAAGGAATGGATTCACATTGACCAGGCTCTTGGATTCCTTCCACTCCCTAATTATCCTTAAAGATTTATAATGAAACTAATCTCCTCTCCCTGGGCCCTGAGCGATTCCGCAGCGAACCCCCTCGCTCGTTTATATAATTTAGCTTGGCTGCAGCATCAAAAATGCGTTAAGGTCGACGCGTCCCAGCTGCAGGCCGATGCGGATCACATGTGCATGCAGGGTGTGGATCACATGTGCAGGCGGGGTGTGGATCACATGTGCTCACGGGGTGTACCTGCCTGTAACTCCCTATATATTCACCCACCGGCTCGCCATTCACGCTCTCACTCCCTGCCGTAAACATGGAACGGGATACTTCAAAGTTTTTTTTTGTTTTTTTTTTTTTTCCGAACACCTCTGATTTTTTTTCTTCTTTTGATGCATACAGAATATTTATTTGAAGCCTGTGGCGCCAGATTGTGATCAAAGCGGGTACTGCAGTAATGTATGTCCCTGCAGATCAGTTCATTTTGTGATTTTTTTTCTTTCAAAAATCAGCAGAATCCACAGCTGTACTTGGTATGGACAGCTGGAGCCTTTTCCATATGGTGGGATGTTTCACAGAGCTTTGGGGGGGGCTTACTGATACGTCCATAGGATAAGGGAGAGTTCTCTCCCTCCCCACCAGCCTCTTGTGTAAATGCGGCGTTCCTGAGAATTGGGTTCAAACATAGTCTCCCTGAGGAAAAGATGAAGGTCGCTTCCTGTTTGAGGATGAGGATGGATTTGGGGGGAGGGGGCGTATGCGCTGTGGGTTGAAGGTGGAAGGTTCCGGGCCTTACAATCATGCGCACGTCCCACAGCTGGCGGCTTGTCAAGGAATGGGCAGCCGGCTCGTCGGTCTGTTAGCTGTCTAACAAAGGCAACCGGGCTCGTAAAATCGGTCACTGACACTTAATCCGACGGACATGACCTTTTGCTCGCAAGCGCCACCTGTGTTGATTTTTGTGCGTGACGACACTTATGTCTCATTCCAGTGTTTAAATGAGACGATCACATTACTTGACGGTATGCCATGAGATCCATCTACTACTCTATTTGGACCCGCACCTGCTATCTATATATCTGATTTAATTTTTTATTCCATCCCATGCTGCTTCTAACTGTAGGTACACAGTCTAGTGTATAAAGCATGTGTATATACTGCACTTGTAAATTGTCTTGAAACCAGGGCAGGGCAAAAGCCTTGTGTATGTAATGGACTTGACTAATAAAGATCTTTCTGAGTATGATTCTAAAACGTGGTGAAAAAGATGTGAAGAAGGGGAATGATTGAGGTGGCATTTCAAAGAGAAAGTTAAACTGATGCAGAACAGGGGAGGGGCCAAGACCAACCAATTAGGCTTGTTTGTCTTGGTAAGCACCTGTGAACGGTAGATTCATCAAGGCCCTCTTCCCCATGCCCCCAGAACACACACACGGCACGTGCACCATCTGCCCAAACTCACACGTCATCTATCTCAATCTAATCTTCTCTACAGCAACAAATAGTAGTTAGGAGGACAGATGCCGTTATCACTGTGTTAGGCGCCAGTCCTATTTGACACGGCGAGGTCTCCGTCCACACGCAGGGGCAGGCAGGAGGGCCACAGGTGAGCTGTCTAGCAGCACCTGAATCTGCGTGATGAGTTGCAGTGAGTCCTCCCGCTCACTGGCAGCTGCAAGTTGATGGGATGTCCTTTAGCAGCACGGGGACCCGGGATTTACTGTACGGCCTTTGTGGGATTTTTTTTTACCCCCTTCACCGCATCCTAAATCTACATCTCAGACATGTTTATACTGGATATCCAGCAGATGGTTATGGGCATGGGGGGATATGTACGTATTCTAAGCATTTCTCTCTAGGCACTTGTCTGCATCTTGTCTTGACCAAA
>JAODJW010000038.1:20811311-20824475 GCA_026777045.1 Hyperopisus bebe | reverse complement strand
CGGGGGGGGGTGGGGGGGGGGGGGGGGGGGGGGGGGGGGGGGGGGGGGACTGGGGACCGGACTGCACCTCTGCTGGACACGGGTTCCTGTATCCGAGTGTCGGTGCTGGGCTCTCAGGTCGGTCATTCACAGTGTATGTGGAATTATGGCTTGGGGAGCCCTTTACTACCAGTGGGAGACATGGCCTCCCCCCACCACTAAAAAATAAGAGGTAAAGTCCTCAGCCAATAAAAATAAAGGGAAACGACCAGATGGCAGAGCGATTTCCCGTTTTATTGCCCGATGACACACGGCATTCATGTTGCTCGCTTCACGGATCATGGATCATCCGTGTTACATCTTCGTACGCCGCTTTAAACGCCTCCATTATTTTTTATGCGCTTTCGAACGGTGGCGCACGTTTGTGATTTGGCGCCACCTGCAGGTTTGTGGCAGCATCGACGGTACATGGTGAGGTGCCCATTGAGTGTGATTTGTTTATTCTCCTTGAGGCAGGGAAGCTAACGTTCTTGGCTGAATTTCCCAAGCTGGATGCAGGGCCTCACCGTGGACTCTAGAGGGTCCCCCTCTGTTCTTATGTAACAAACACCAGCTTGGATAAAAGACTAAGAGGCAACACAGCGCCCCCTGTATGCTTCAGCGATCGAGTCTTCAAAGGCATGGACCATGTAATTATGGTGCTTGCTACGTATTTATGGAGATGTTGGGTATAATGAAATTAGATTGTAGTTATGGAGATATCACAAATTACACTGGTCTTTATCAAGACTAAAACAATACGATTCTGTGTTTCATGAAATCAGACTGTTTTTATTAAGTTATCGTGAACTACATCGATACTTATGAAGATCAAACAGTGTGGGGCTGTGTTTAATGAAGCTATGTAATTGACTAAATTATCTGCTGTTACTTGGGGGGGGGGGGGGGATTGATTATATAACGAGACGGGATGATAAATATGACTTAGTTACAGGAGGGATCTGTGTCACATTTTCCTGGCACAGAGGAGGACAAATGTATCATCTTTGGTGAACTTTGGTTACTTTGGCCACGCCCTCTTTCCAGGAGTTCCTGTCAGTTCTGGTCCTTACGAGTGTCCATCCAGATTGTCTGTTGGCATCCTCCCTGGACCCCCCCTATTTTGGCCACGCCCTCTTTCCAGGAGTTCCTGTCAGTTCTGGTCCGTACGAGTGTCCATCCAGATTGTCTGTTGGTATCCTCCCTGGACCCCCCTTACTTTGGCCACACCCCCTTTCCAGGAGTTCCTGTCAGTTCTGGTCCTTACGAGTGTCCATCCAGGTTGTCTGTTGGTATCCTCCCTGGACCCCCCTTACTTTGGCCACACCCCCTTTCCAGAAGTGCTCGTCAGTTCTGGTCTGAAACGAGGAAGGAGTGCAGCATCAGTGCACTATGCCTTTATCGCAGGGCAGCCCAGACCTGAACTCTCCATCTGAGAGTGATGACATGGGGGGGTGAGAGGGCTACTGCGTACACGTGCTGACTGGCGCCTCACACAGTGCCTCCCAGTGAACTACACGGATGACAGATCCTACTGCATTACAAAAAACATCCCTGTAGTGTTTCCATGATAAGTCATCTTCACTTTCCTGCTCAGCAGCTCTAAGTAAGCAAATCACCCAACTAATAACTTATTTATGGAGTAAAGAGTCATGTTGCGATATCTCTGTTATTATGTCAGCCGGCCATTATATAAAATGCTACAAATTCACCTTATTTCTACATCCGCATTTGACAGCCATGCATAGATTTGGCCTCATGTATAAAGACGTTAGATTTGTATCTTTAGATTGCCAAGCAAAATCCATAATTCGTGGAAACGATACGGCTCATAATTTTGTCATGGGTGTTGCTTGGTGTTTGTGCCAATTTTTTTTCTTCCTTTTCGACAACGGGAAATAAAAAGTCAAGGGAAAAAAAATGCGTCCGGACAATAACTGTAAAGATCAAGCGCATTTTAATTGGATCTGGATTCACTTTCCCTTGGCAGCCTGAAGAATTAATTGGCTGATATTTTGGCTCGGAAAAAGAATCCAGACCAGCATATAAGTACATTTAGAATGCAGAATAATAGTTTATCGGTTTTATTGGTTTTCCAAGTGAACGGCGCTGCCGTCAGCCAACGTGTGATGTGGGAATGAGTCCCATGATTGTGGGTGCCCTTTGTGTAGCTGGATCTACACTCTGGAAGTTATGCCAGATGAAAATGACAGACAATGCAGATGATAAATGATGAAAATGACAGATGTTCTTCCTGAACTGTCACTGACATAGAGGTTTAGGGCAGGGTTTCTGGATCAAAGTGCCGTTAGTTCAGATCCCAACAGGCATCTCTGTTCTCACTACTCTGCCATACCCTTCACCTGGTACTTACCCTGCAGCTCTTTGGAAGAAGAACATCCAACAAACCTACGGATGGTTTTGTAGAAGTTGTACAGTGTGAAATTTGATACCCTAAGCTTTTCTGGGACTTCAGTTCCATGCCTTGGTAATATGAGATTGCTGATTCTTCACCCTGGTCATTGCCCACCCACACCCACCAAGCCAGTTCACATTTTGCTGGGTGTGTGACTCAATGAGGCAGAAGGACACCAAGCCCTTGATTACCTGGCTCGGGTGTGCAGATGGAGGAATGGAGCAAAAACAGGCACTGGGCTGAGAAGCATCATAATTGATCCTTCCATCCATTCATCTTCTACCTGGTTATCCATGTCATGGTCACAGTGGAGCCTGGAACCTCTCCCAGAAAGCACAGGGCACAAGGCTGGGGGACATGTTTGACCAGATGCTAACGCATGCAGTGGATAACTGAGAGATGCCGGCTGACCTAACTGTCTGTGTTTGGAACACAGGAGGAAACCCAAGCAGCCAGAGAAAGCAGAAAGCACATTCAACCCCCCCCCCCCCCACACACACACACACCCACAGAGCAGGAGAGCAGGGGCAGGGTTGGAACTCCCAGCCCCAGAGGTGCGAGGTGACAGTGATACCCTGTCATCATCTGAATCTCAATGAGTCATGATTTGTTAGCCATCAAAAAGGGGATTGGGTATAATCCCGAATATGAATACACTGGGCCTTCCTTAAATGTATATAACACAAAAAGTCAATGGAGGGTCTGTCTCACCCTTTATGGTCCTGAAGCCTGCAGGAGATGATCTAAGGCCCTCGTTGTCTCAATGCTCAATTAGCATGAACAACAGCGACCCTACTGGCAAGTCTCCATGGAGCATGTGGTCAGCCATGTGACAGGTGCTACACTGTGATTTGGTGTTACCCTGGGGTGGACCCCCTTGGAATATTTTGCCGATCCTGATCAACTGGTTGGCTAGCAATGAAATAAAGCATTATCCATTAATCATCTCCTTTGATAGACCTTGAAACAGAGTGAACAACAAGTTGGATACTCCTGGTATATATTGCTGGGGTTGGGGAAGAATGATTGGCCCTTACAAGACTGGCCCACTGGGAAAATTTCTGAACTTCACGATGGCCAGTCGGGCACCTGGTGTTATGCCTGTGGGACATGGTCTCTGGAGTTTTCATAAAATTTATATCATGCCTGTTAAGATCCCACAAAAAGATCACAATGACGGAAAAAATTCAGAAATGCGAGGGGATGAAATTCCTAAGACACCGTTCCTTCCTCTCTGTTTCCGGCCGTGTGAGTGCCAGATTAATCTCGAGGATCGGGCCGGATCCGGCTCAGCCACCGGTTCTCAGATTCCCAGGGTTTTAGCCTCAATCCGAGCTCTACAGCAGTGCCAAGCAGCTGAGCAGCCTGAGGCAGGATCCCCGTGACATCAACTCAGACGCACTCCGGTTGGTCGTGCCTGACTGATGCTGGTGTTTACAGCTTGGCGTGGGCGCTGGACACCAAAGAGCCAACATCTCAAAATGGCCACATCTGTGGATGGGCGACTGTGTCATGCATTGACCGAGCTCCAGGTTCCTGGTCTTGTTCGTTGAGCTTGAACTAAATCCATTTGTTTTCGCAACATGATTATCCTCCTTTCAGAACCTTTGGCTCTCTTTTGACCGCCGTAGGACTTTCCTCCTCATGGGTCTCGTAATCGCTCCACCCCCCTTCCCTCTTTTACAGTTTGATTTCTGAAGCCACCCCCCCCTTCCTTTCTGGACCAACTTATTCCATCGTGGTTCTGAAGCTCACCTCACGTGGACTCGACACATGGGCCACTTTGCGATCCTTTAAAATTGGCAGGAGGAGAGAGTCGGGGTACACCGGGACAGGAATCTCGGGGTCAGAGCTGTCCGCCTGGCAATAGGACGAGGATCAAAGCTCACAGCGGTAGTTTTGACACGGATAACTGAAGAGTCCAGATGAGTCCAGATGAACGCCCTTGAGAAGAATTTGGGCTTGATAATCACATCACATGACACTCAGATTTCCAGGTCTGCGTTTAAGTGTCTCTTTTTGCCGGTTTTGTTTGGGTTTTCAGAAATGTGGCTCATGTTTCTAAATTTTTCCGTTAAAAGTGTCTTGTGTTTACCCCTAAGCTTTTGGTGGCTGGGCCAAGAGTGAAGCAAAACCATTTATTCCACGAATGGCGTGTTTGGAGAGGGTGTGAAACTGTGCCACGTAATACAAAGGGACAGGTGGGTTCCTATCCCTTGCTGGCCGGCTCACTGCGTAGCGGGTTCCTACTGTATCCCTTGCTGGCCGGCTCACTGCGTGGTGGGTTCCTGTCCCTTGCTGGCTGCCTCACTGCGTGGTGGGTTCCTGTCCTTTGCTGGCCGCCTCACTGCATGGCGGGTTCCTGTCCCTTGCTGGCCGCCTCACTGCGCGGCGGATTCCTGTCCCTTACTGGCCACCTCACTGAGTGGCAGGTTCCTGTCCCTTGCTGGCTGCCTCACTGCGTGGCGGGTTCCTGTCCCTTGCTGGCTGCTTCACTGCACAGTGGGTTCCTGTCCCTTGCTGGCCGCTTCACTGCGCGGCGGGTTCCTGTCCCATACTGGCCGCCTCACTGCGTGGCGGGTTCCTGCCTGTTGCTGACCGCCTCACTGCGTGGCAGGTTCCTGTCCCTTGCTGGCTGCCTCACTGCATGGCGGGTTCCTGTCCCTTGCTGGCCGCCTCACTGCGCGGCAGGTTCCTGTCCCTTACTGGCCGGCTCACTGCGTAGCGGGTTCCTGTCCCTTGCTGGCCGCCTCACTGTGCGGCGGGTTCCTGTCTCTTACTGGCCACCTCACTGCGTGGCGGGTTCCTGTCCCTCGCTGGCCGCCTCACTGTGTGGCGGGTTCCTGTCCTTTGCTGGCTGCCTCACTGCATGGCTGGTTTCTGTCCCTTGCTGGCTGCTTCACTGCACAGTGGGTTCCTGTCCCTTACTGGCCGCCTCACTGCGTGGCGGGTTTCTGTTCCTTGCTGGCTGCCTCACTGCATGACGAGGGCCAGGACAGGGATTCCGCGCCAGGTTGGAGTATCTGAGGGAAAATGAGAAAACTTACAGCCTCGTGGACCCTGATAAAAAAAAAAAGCTGGGAGCCTCTTTGACATTAGGGTTTCCAGGAAGTGTGTTTTTGGGGCTGTGGGCTGCTACCAAACTCTTGACCCATTTAGCACCGTACAGTCAGTAAGTAATGCAGTGAGGCTTGAATCTGCAGGGGCTTAGATTAAGTGAGGGGCACGTAACCCCCCCCCTAAGCAAATTCAATGGGTCCCAAAGCCTTGGGTCCTGGAAATAATCCCTCCAAAGCACAGGTCTGTGAATGCCAGCAGTGTTTAAGCTCACATGCAAGAAGGTGGCCACATTCAGCTCTGGAACGTTCCATTAAGTCATAATTTCTCCCTCTTGAGGTGGGACCAGAGGAGGCTAAATAAATTTAGCCACTCTTTCAAAAAGGAATCTGTGAGGGGCCTTTTTAACTTACATCACCGCGGGGGGGTCTGAGGCGCATGAGAAAAATTGTATTTTCAGGTCTGTTTCTTCGAAACACTCAGGACAACTGGGCCATTAATGCGGGTGTTGCGGGTGCATGCTTCGCCTTGGCAGACAGCAGGGTCCTGGCATGGCACCATGCTGTTTGTGGGGGGGGTGGGGGGGGGGGACATGCTGCCTGCAGGATCTGGCCTTTACTACCTGAGCAGCTGAGGCAAAGCAATCGCCGTACCGCCAATTAAATTAATTGACAAAGTCCATCTGTAAACTGTTACAAACTGTAGCTGCGGGACAGTAAACGGAGGCCTGTTTTTAAGAGGGAAAATTTGACCATCTGCGTGGTATGAAAGAAAAAACAGTCTCCCCTGTGTGGCTGCGAGCCAGTTTAATGACGTTAGCGAAAATCACACTCCGCCTCCCGTACCGGAGGTTTCTCGACGTCCGTTTATGGCTGGGGACACAACTTGCTGTGTTTACTTTTAACAGGGTTGCCGTGCGGCCTTTGCCCCGGTGACACGTGTATAAAATAAACGTTAAGTCGTTAAATATCAGTAGCTCAAAGCTGCGGCTTTTGCGGAATGAAGCAGGACATTGATAATAATCCAGGAAAAGGAGCAGGAAATTGCACGCACTTGGACTGCCCGATATGGCCATTGAACATAGCATTGTGGGATAGGCTCGCTATCTTGGAGGACTTTATGTTCACTTTAGCACTGTCGCTAGGTGTGGCTGGGCTAAAAACCGATCAAATGCCAGTTTCCATGCTCTGAGGTTGGACCCCTGTCTCCCTTGATTATCTGGGCGTTGGTAGGGTATGTTCTTGTGACTCTCCATCCCAAATCCCCAAGGTCCTCCAGAGATAAGCCCCTTAGGTTGGAGCTGTGGAGACCACATTTGTGTGACTTTCCAGCACATGCTGGAAGTTTCCCAGCAGAGGGTGTTTTTAAAAGGATATCGACGGATCCCTACAGTGAGGAATGTTTTGGCTCAATTGAAGGCAACTTATGGGATATAAGTGTGGCTTTGATGGTATATTGCAATATTTAGCCCTTGTCTAGATGTCATTGACTAATACGGAGCGTGTAGCTTATTTGCTACCAGACCTGGTGGTGTGCCATGTCGAATCACTGGTACTCTGTCGTTCCTTGTTATCTTCCTGGTACAGGCTTGGCCTGAAGAGAGGGGCTTACATTTGGAAACCATTAGTTTCTTTTTGTAGGGAAGCTTGCTGGCAAGCTTACAGCCTAATGACAAAATCCCAGGGACCTGAGGAATTTGGACAATGGAGGTTTTCCTATTATTTTCGGGGGGGGGGAGCATTTCAAAGGCTCAGTGATGCGTACACGTCTTGGGGAAGGAGGGAGGGAGCAGAGCAGAAGCAGGAACAATTTCCCTGTTACACATTGGGGTCAAGATGTCACGTTGGAAAGGCTCCATAAGCATTCATAAGGTTTACAGCATTTCCTTGCAAAGCATTGTGGGAAATATAAGGGGCTTGCAATGTCAAAGTTCCGGAGAGCTGGTGAAGATTTTTTGAATAATGTCAGTTTTTGTTGATGGCCCCCACTTGCCCCTATGGACCTCTGAGGCAAGGATGACCGGGCAGCGGAAAGAAACAGCCTGACTGAAAATCGAATTAAAAGCAGCTGGTCTTGTGACACCTTGTTTAGTCCACGTCTTTATAGTCCAAGGTGGGTGTCAGAGATAAGAGTGTCTGAAGAGAGTTTTCCAGAAAGGACACTCTTCTATCACCTGACTGGCTGTGGTTTGATGAATGTGGAGCTCTCAGCTGAAGATGAAGAGGTCATGTTGTAATCTGGCCGATAACAGGCTCTCTGGGTGAGGAGAGACGTCCATTCAGGGGCATAGTGGCAGTGTAACATGACCTGTGGCTGAATGACCGGGGCAGAGAGTAGCAGGGGCTCCTAAGGAGGGTTAACAGGGGTTAATAGAGCCAGGTCCTGCACCCAATTTACAATCATCTGTGCTGATGCCAGCACCCCCCCCCCCTTAAAAGTTAATGGGCCATGATTGGTACTTGGGTTTCCTAGAAGGGGAGGGACCAAATACTGGGGGGGGGTTGGAGTGGCAAAGCTGAAAGGCTGAGAGGCCAACTTTAGTGTCGAAAGCTCATGACGAAAATGTCCAAATCTGAAGTCAGGTGCAGATGGTCTCCATGTCCTCAGAGGACCTCCAGCCTCTCTGTCCTTGTCATCTGTCCATCCAGTGACTTATCCCAGTCTCCCTTTGTCTCCTCTCATTCCTCCCACTACTTGTGTGTGTGTGTTTTTTTGGCCTGGGGGGCACTTTTGGGTTATTGGAAAGTGGGACCACTCAGCAGGTTATTAACAAGCGATGGCTCACTAGATTTTCCATTGGTTTTCCTATCGATGTTTTAATTTTTGAAAAAAGGCCTTAAAATTGATGAAAAACAGCCCCGTTGATTTCCTGGATTTTCCTACAATTGTTGGGTCATGTCCATCTGGACCTTAGATTTGTCATCACGTCCTGCCTGATCCCGTTATCCCAGCACAGAGCTGTACTGGCCCCAAATTGGACCGAACAGAACATATCGTAGGTTAAATGCCAGCATTGTGAAATTTGCCATGAGTTACACAGTGACGGAATCAGTGAGGAGAAACTAATCGTCTCCTAGGAACCAGATCATACACTCAGTTGGCAGCTTATTAGCTACACCTGCTCGTTATGGCAAATAGGCTACTCCTCCAAACAACTAATCACATTGCTGAGACCGAACGCAACTGGGTAAACCCGAGTTATGAGGACCCCGCGGCCTTGCTTATGCCAACGTGTGCTCGTCGTTCATTCACGGACATGGGTTTTGGTCCTCGTGCACGAAGCCCATGTGTGACTCACGCACCTTGAACGTGTTTCACGCTTCCAGTAAAACTTGGACTGTTCGCTGGAGCCTGATTATCATGAAAAAACAGGGATTTATACTGTTTGGGAAAGGGAAATTATGCCAGACTGCCCTGCAATCGGCAACGCACGGGAGTGAGGGTAGCAGTCAGAGGACCTGTGTCAGCTAATCTGAGGTCACAGAGTTTGTAACTGGGGGGAGGAAGGGCACAACTTAATAAAATAAAGCCAAAGAGCTATTTATAGGGGGGACAGATGAAGTCAGTTTCAATACTGAGGGGTACACATCCTGGTCACAGTGCAATATCTGTGTCCCAGAGAGCAGTGTTTACACTAATAACTGTTACTGTAAACGTGTATATTTTACTTATTTAGAAGATGCTTTTATCAAAAGCTACATACATGTCAAAAAGCAGAATCAGCTAGTCACTAGAGAAAATGGGGGTTAAGGGCCTTAATCAAGGCCCAATGGTGACATCACTCTGCTGAACTTGGGATTTGAACCTATGACCTTCTGGTTACAAGCACACAGTCCTAACCTGCTGAGCCACAAACTCAAAAATTAAAATACCACAAACCCTTGTATGACACTGTAATTCAGGCACGTATTCATTATAATCTATTTTAAGTATTTAATGTTTGTTAAATCCACCTACCCCCAGGTTTTTGGATTGTGGGAAGAACTTCCCCTTCTAAACACAGACTGAACATAAGCTTGCCCCTCACACTGAGCCAGGATTCGAACCCCTAACCTTGATCACAGGAGGCCACAAAACTACATACTGTCCAATTCTATTTTGCAGCTATAAGGAAACCTAACGTGTCTTTGTCTGACAAGATATGTTAAAATATTACCCTGCAATTTAAACTTCAGATTTCATAATATGCTCGACTTTCCTTTAGTTGATGTTTTGTTAGTAGCTATTTCACGGTATAAAAACGCACGCTTGTCATGTGCTCACGGTCTGTCTGTTACAGACTCCTATTTCCTGACAGACGCCATTTCCCCGCAAATGGGTCCAAATGAGCCGTCACAGCACTGATGGAAATAAAAACAACCCTGTCATTTTCCATGGCGTGTCCATCACCTTCAGTACGTGCGACACGTAATTCGCTAACGGCTACGTTGAATTACAGCTTTATGAAAAGAATTGTTCTTCTTTGTGCAGGTTTTAAGGTGCCAGCACTAAATTGAAAGAGATCACCCTGAAAATTATCGGAAACCTCCTCCAGCCTCACGCTAGACCTTTGCCTCGGAGGCAGAGACACACACCACTCTGTGAGACCACAATTAGCTACAGCGGCAAAATAACCATCTGTCTCTAAGGCAACCCTAACCCCTCAACATTTATTGTTTTTTTTTCTTTATCACTTTTGACAGGCAAATGAAACCTCAGAGCTTGCTAGCAAACGCTGGCAAGGGATCCGACGCGCTGATTGAAATGACTCACCCCTGCACTGCTCTCCTCAGTTCTCAGAGGGCCTCAGATGTTGTCAACGATCCAGAAAAGGCCGCTTTTCAAGCAGGATAGTGGCAAAGGAGGGAGAGAGGGCCTTTTGTTTGGTGAGAAAGGCCCATGTGCTGGAGATAGCGACGGCTAAGCTAACAGTCAACAGAGGGGTCAATTATCATGGCCCCGACGGGATACTCTCAAGAGTGTGTGTTGTGTGTGTGTGTGTGGGGGGGGGGGGGGGCAATGTCTCTGTAAAGCAGTCCAAGAGATCCCAAACCTAAAGTCACAGGCCGGGGTGGAACTTAAGCATTTATTCTACTAACCAACTGGGCTAGTTCTGCAAAAGATCTAGTCTGACATGCATTTTTGTAGTAACCAATATTTGCTGTTCGGCCCCCCACCCTTGGTGTAAATGACCCGCCTCAGGTGAGTCGGCACCTCAGTCTCCAGCCCTGGTCTTAGTGTCGATTATGGACGAATATGGACGACTCACCTGTAATGTGTTTTATGAAGTTTAGGGTCACTAGTTATGTATGTAGTATGTAGTTGAGAGGGAGAGACTGGGAGCTCATTGCAGTTGTAGAGCAAATTCTTATTTTGTTAGTTACTAGGTTTGCCTCCCAAGGGTGCCAGTAAAATCAAGCTTGTTCCAGCTTCCAGTCCCAGCGGGCAGTGGTTCTGCCCGCCACTCAGAAAAGCCAGACTGTTCACAAAAACAGCTCAGTCCCTTATCTGAAAATCAGGTCATTTCCTGTCATGTTTCTTTTCAGTTGATGTGGCTTTTCCAAGACCTTTAGGCTGAGTCGTGACACTGTAGGCTGTTAGAGCAGTTTAAGCTGTATAATTAGTGCAAAAAGAAACTGATGTTAAACCTAAATCTCTACAGACTCTCCAATGTGAGATTGTAACATTATTTTCTAACTTTCAAAAGACGTCTTACTTGGGGCGCAGGGTGGGTTTGGCAGAGTCTACATCAGGGGTCACCAGCCTTTTTGAAACTGAGAGTTACTTCCCAGGTACTGAGCCATACGAAGGGCTACCAGTTTGATACACCCTCCTAAACTTACCTAAACTTCATGTATAAGAAACATGTTTTAAATGCTTTAAATTTTTTAAAAAGATATTGTTATTTTCAAATCTATATAATTGCAAATGTGATTACAGAAGAATAGCAACAGGATAAAATTAAATTTTAGATGCTGTTCACTGGTGAGTTGTGCCATTCTTAGAACAGGTCCGCGGGCAACTCGTGGTCCTTGGGGGCATCCTGGTGCCCGTGGGCACCATGTTGGTGACCCCTGGTCTACATGCTCCTGAGGGTCAGGTTTGACACTCAATGATAAGAAGCAGTGGTATAGTTACTCATGGTAGCATTACAGAGAACCAGACTGTGGTTCTGGGCTTCTGACTTCTAGCCTCCATTGAACCCGAGAGCATCTCCATCATGCTGGAAGTACCGAACTTGCTTGTTCTCTGTGACATCACTACACTACGTTTGCCCAAAGCCGGTAAGTTTAACCAAACTGTTCTGATGGACGGGACCATAAAACATGATACAGGTTTGCAGTACCTCTGAAAGTGCTATCATTACGGAATCTTTTACACGCGGTGGATGGTGTTATCCAAAGTCCAGCCTTCGCACATAATACCACTGAACACGTGATACCACCGAACACGTGATACCACCGGAACACGTAACATCACTGAACACGTAATACCACTGAACATGTAATACCACTGCACGTTTTCACGTGGGAAAAGCATAACATCCGTGTCTTTTCGGAACAATACATCAAATGAGGTATTTTCTGGGGATTTTCCTGGGGGGAGTGACACCCTTTCGGTGGCAAGGACTGGACAGGGATTGGTCAAATGATCGGAGTGCAGTGAAGACCCCCCCACACTGGGAACAGCTTCATACTTGCCTGGCTGCTCTCTCCCCAAACAGCATGTCTAATGCCCCAGCTGTGACCAATGGACTGTGGGTCTAATGAGGACAGATGGGCTTTAATCAGGAAACATTCGAAAAACAACTGCGTGGAGCAAACTATTACACGATATTATTATTATTGCTGAGTTGAGCTTCACTGAACCACTTAGTAGAGACAGCTTAATAATTTTACTAATTCTTAAGGCTTTGATCTGTGAAACAGTGAAATCAAAGACATATTTACCAGCACAAAGGTCTAATTTCTTTCGCTTGGTCTCTGACAGAGAGTAGTGTGTACAGATTCCTGCTGTATTGCCTGTGTAATTTATAAATAAATGTTATTGGCTGACATTTAAGAGGTTGCCATGACGCTTCTGAGGCCCCGGGGCGATTGACCACAGTAGGGCGCCCGGGCCGTGCCTGACGACAGAAATTACAGCGCGGACCAAAACATGATGAGATATTATTGATGTCGTTAAGCTGCTAAGCAGGCGTGTTTACTGCGATGTCGCTGTGGAGCCAACTTGCTAATTTTTACCAGTGATTATGGCTGGATTTCAGCAGAAGTTCCCAGGCCTTAAAACAGTGAACTCACAGAAATAAAACAGTGAATTCACAGAAAGGAACTGGTCTGATAAAAACAGACACTTCACATTTTAGTCAACTGTTATCTTAAAAGTCATCCTAGCATCACCCTGTTTACAAATATTATCTATCTATCTATCTATCTATCTATCTATCTATCTATCTATCTATCTAATTTCACATTTTATTCCGTCCCATGCTGCATCTGCCGGTAGGTACAGTCTAGTGTAAAAACTATGCCTCAGATTTTCATATGTACATACTTATAAATTGTCTTGTAGATGTCATGCCGGTGGAGAAGCTGCCATTGCAAATTCCTTATACAGTATATTTAATAGACTTGGCCAATAAAGATTCTGATTCTGATTCCAAAACGTGGTGAGAAATTAAGAAGTGGGGGGGG